>OU744316.1:31849906-32574456 GCA_916610145.1 Eristalis arbustorum
ACCAACCGCCTACTACCCCAGGCCATCTTTGAAAAGAAATTCTCAATCAGTATTCCCTCCAGATCGGACTGGATGACTGACACGCAAACACTGAAAGATCCTCTGCGCATCTTCACGGATGGATCAAAGACAAAAGAAGGGGTGGGTGCGGGTGTCTATTCACAAGACCTCAACATTGCTATCTCCGTGGAGCTCCCTGATCACTGTAGCGTTTTTCAGGCAGAAACCATAGCGATTAAAGAGGCGCTGTCCTGACTTAAAAACAATGTGATATCAAAAAGGGACATCACCATCTGTTCCGATAGTCAGGCCGCCATAAAACCCCTGGACAATGTCATGTTCTACTCTAAAACATCCCTTAATTGCAGGCTGTCTCTTAACGAGATGGCCGAGCATTTTAACATTCACCTCATGTGGGTGCCGGGACACTGTGACATACCAGGAAACTGCAAAGCCGACGAACTCGCCAGGTGTGGTACAACCTCATCCCTATCGATAGAAGGGGTACCACCTTCCATGCCGATCGCTACAGCCTATCATCTTCTAAAGATTCATACAATTAAAACCACCAATCACAAATGGCTAGAAGGCACCACCTGCCTTAAAACAAAAGAAATCTGACCATCACTTAACCTTAAACGGTCACTCAGTCTACTTGGACTCAGCAAGCCGTCAGTAGGGACCCTTATAGGAGTCATAACCGGGCACTGTGTAATTGGCACTCATGCTCGCAGGATGGGTGCACCATATAATGATTTTTGCAGAAGCTGCATGGATGAAGAGGAGGAAGAGAACACTCATCACCTTCTCTGCTCCTGCAGTGCTCTTGCCAGTCGTAGGTTCCTGCGTCTGGGAGCCTTCTACTTCAGCGGACGTAACGAGCTAAAAAGTGCCAGCATTGGCCAACTAAATCGGTTCATCAGCAGCACCAGCGTTAGGAGAAGTCAATCCGCGTGGTATCACAATGGGCCTACTCTGGCCTAAGTGTGACTGCTCTGCAGCAGTCAGCCACTACAGCCTAACCTAACCTTGATGTCCATTTATTCATTTCGTATTAGTTTCAGCAACTCGACTTGACATGAATTCTCGGCTGGGACGGGTAGACTCGATATGACCCATTCTAGGATCAACCTTACTCTCTTAACATATAATTGCTAATACAGTTGAAGCCGAATTCAATCTGTCCCCGTGAACGATTTCACAAATTCCATAGGAACTGCTCGAAAATTTGGAAGAGAAAAATATGAAATATTATAAGAAATAAAAGGACACTGCTGAAATGAAAATGTATCTCAAGCAAAAAGAAGCTTTAAAGGCATCTATTGAATTTGTATGACGTTTACCTCACATAATGCCGAATTTCAATTCTGACAGCACATTGTCTAATTTTTATTCCAAATGATTTTTATCTCCTACGAACTGCCCGTTAAGACATTGGCTTGTAATCTTACTTATTTTAAAAAAAATCGGCGCTGAAGGTTATAATTTTTACATTGTGAATTCATCGAAAATTAAATTACAGGCAAATTGTCAAAAATTACAGCGGCATGATTCAAAGCAACGCACAAGTTTGTCTATCAGAGGCAAACATACAATTTTAAGACAGCTTGATGTTGTTGGCACGCAGAAAACGATTTGTGCGCATTTTAATTGCACTGCACCAACGCTAGCAATGATATGTCATCAAAAAGATTTCATTCGCAATGTTTCTGAACGGAACCAGAATTTATTCATAACAAGCGTAGATGCTGGAGCTCACAGTAGGATGGACTAATGCTTGGATTCATTAACCTTTCAATTATCAGCAGTCCGCTTATATGTAAGACCCGGTTAATTGAAATTAAGGCCCCCTTTTCGGTCATTTTATTTTATCGAGTTCGACTGTATATCATTTGAATTTTTTAATAAACTAAGCTAAACTAATGTAACGAGATAATAATATGAATTGTTTTTTAAAAATATCACCGGGCGGTGGAGACTCAAAAATGCCTTGCAATTGTGTTTGGTTTTCTGTGCCATTCTATGTTATTCACCTTATGCGAGGTCTTTTGTTATGATAGTTTGAAAAAAATGTAATCCGGAATTCCGCCATTACGACGCAGGATCATATCTTTTATTTGTGTGATCATATGCGTTTTTTTAAATCTAACAAAATAATGCGGTTATAGGTCTGAAACTCGATAGTCTATTCTAACATTTGACTTAAACGACGAGTGAGTAACATATGTTGGCATTGAGCCAGGCTTAAAGTCTTCGTCGAGTGATTGTAGCTCAGCGCCCCAAAAATGACTCAAGACGTACCATACAGCATGTGCATTCAACGCTGAGATAGTAAAACTGCTCAAGGACCTCGCTAGACATGGAGTACCGTCTTGCTGTAACAACTGGTTGAGCGCGCGTAATTCGGGTGAAAGTAAGCCAGTGCTATTGACGACAATACTGCCCTCATCTGACTGACCAATTGCGGTAAACAAATTTAATAAGTTGCAAGCACTGCTTAGGAGTAAGTCTGTGGCCCATGTCTTTGACAAATGTCACACAAACGCAAAGCAAACAATCCCCAATGCCTTCCCAATCGCTACTTAACCCTGTTACATAGAGACCACTTTTCTCAAGTTATTCCCTGTCACAAAGTTTATTCAGATTAAGATTGCAAGTGAAATTCCAAGAAAAATGCACCGACATGAGCTTGAGCTGACTTATTCGTTGTATTTGTGCACTTAACATCGAAACCGAAAACCGAGACTGTGTCGAGTACAGTGCAGCATCGAGTAACAAGCACTCTTCAAGCCAAACATAGCAACTCTCGTTCGAATGGTGAAATGTTCATTTAACTTCTGAGCCCGGCTGCATCTCCAGCCAATTACTTCGTCAAAGTTACTTTCTCGACCATAGAGGGGTTCCTTTGAGGAGCTCGGGCATTCAATTGAATTTTCCAAAGCTACAAGCACAACTTTCAATTGCCGAACATTTACTCTGATGTATGGTATATGTGCTGTGAAAAAGTTGCTGCCCCCTTCAGTTCATCCTTTTGAAAGGAGAACACTTTAAAACTAGTTATATCAAACTTCTCGGGTAAATCATGACCTCACTGATTCCCCTTCACAGGACCGCTTGAGTTTCCAATGATTTGCCTCTGCAAATGATCCAAATCGATAGCACTCTGCCAGCAACGACAACGTCAATGCCCCAAAAAATTGAAAGAGCTTAACCCGTTCCGTACTAATAATATTCGAGAAGAAATCGAAGCGATGGCTCTCTTCCGTTGGATGCAGAGATGTTCTTGTGCATATACACGTGCACACACAATTTCCATGCCCTCTCGGCTGCAGTGACGCATAATAGTCCTTTGGAGATACGAGCAGCACCTTCACCGCCACCTCAACTCAACTCGACTCAACTCTCAAGAACCCATTCAGTGAGGGCAAAGATACCGAAAGCGCAAATGGAAAAAGGACAAAGCGCGCCAGCATAAAGAGGGGATTTTAAGTGAAAACAATGCAGCAAAAGGACTCATTTGTCATCTTTTCATCTCCTTTCCACCGTGCATAGTTCGCAGTTGTTGTGGACGCCCGTGGCAACAGATATTGTTGCATTCTCCACCCTTACAGGTGGTTCTCTCTGATGGATAAGCGTGTGTACGTCTGAAAAGTACATTTTACTGTATTTCATCAAAGTGCAACAATGTGGGACGTGGTTCGGGGAACGAAGCGCACATGCATGCATCCAGACTGTTAGACTTCAAATAAATTATGGTGTATGGCGGGGAGGACTTAAAACTGCTAAGAGACACCCCGCTCACAGTTCTCAGGTGGGTGGGGACGAACGGGTTTTCTTTCTGCTCCTTGAAATTGCTCACAAGGAAAGTTGCACAGGAATAGCGGTTTTCGAAAGTGTATGAAAAACAATTTTCCCCCAGCTTCCAAATGAAATTCTTATCTCTTTGTCTCTTTGAGAGGGTCCTCCTTACAACTGGTTACCTGAGTTCCTCAGGCAGACGTTTGTTTGTGCGGCATTTTAGTGCATTATTGTTAGTGCACTCAGCGATAGGGAAGCGTATCGTTTCAGTGCTTGCACAGACTTCTGTGTTCTGTTGCGGTGGCGCTACTTTAGTGGTGCTTTATGATCTTCTGATTACTTTAGCTCATGCGCTAAGGAAGTGGTTTGAGTTGGGCGAATCCTTAAGAGCTTCTTCTTTGAATTTGTGAAGAGGGCAGTACCATTGCCATTGATCTATTGCCTAAGATCGAGGGAGGAACCTCAAGTAGATGGATTTCTTTGAAACGTCTAGTGCTTGGATTTGATTACTAGACGATTTGATAAGTGATCCAGAGGACAGGTGTCCGCCTAGAGTTCATTAAAGAACTTTAGCCCACTGACAGGCAAACCATAGGCCTCTGCGTTCGATCTCTTGCCCCCTTTTTCTTGATCCACGCCTAGTCTGGATTGGTCATGAAAAGAGCATGAGGTAAGCTCTACAACAGGGAATGGCAACGTTCAAAGTGACGCTCACCACTGAACTGAAGGCAGAAAAATAATCAACATTTTAATGGTAAATCGAAAATACGTGCGTACACCTTGAATTGAATCTGTGTCTACAACGAACTAGGAGTGAACGTGGACCAGTTCAACAAAAAGAAGGTGCCTCCATTCAAGAATTTTTAGAAGGGTTAGAAGGGTTACCTAGCATTCCCGACAAGCAACCCGTGGCATGATGGAGAGTGTGAGCAGAAACAATGTGCACCATACGAGGCATGCCAAAGAGCGCTGCAACGGAGGACAAGAGTTGTGCATGAAGAGTACCTGACGTAAAGACGAGGTGAGAAAAAGCGGCAAAGGTCTCTCGCAACCTCCCAGCTCAAGGATATCAAAGAGTCTAGCGACAAGCAAAAAATACGGGCCTCTTATAAAAGATCCAAGAGCCTGGTCTCAATCTTAAGCAAAGGCATCAAGGCTCTTCGAAATTGCGAGGGTAATCTAGTTACGGACCCACAGGGGTTAGAGGATGTCTTTAAGCAGCATTTCCAACAGCTTCTTTTCGAGCTTGACCAGAGTGGCAGGGAATCAGGATATCCCAACTCCAGTCGATGAAATAGACCAACTAACTAGCTTTGAAGATGTCAGCAAAGCCATTAAAAAGCCGAAGAACATCAAAGCCGCAGGCTTAGATGGCTCACCATCGGAGTTTTTTACAACTGGAAGCACTGGTATGTAAGGAGCATGCACCAGATCATTTGCCAAATTCAATACTGGGAAGTCGAAAGCATGTCCGATGAACGGATTATCAGCTCCGTATGCCCCATCCACAAAAAGGCGACCTCGACCTTTGTAACGACTACAGATCCCTGCACAAAGTCGCCTTCAAAATCCTATCCAGCGTACTGTGTGAACGTCTAACGCCGACTTGCACCGCACTAATCGGGACAACTAATCAATGTCGCTGTTGTGTGATTTCTTTAATTTGGTACTAGAGAGGATGCACTAACCTATCCACTATCCCGCCGCACTGGCGGGCGAAGGCCAACACGGAAGGCACTATCTTCCACAAATCAATCCAGCTCCAAGCTGTTCAGCAACCACCAGTGTTGAGCGTGTTATTGTTCTTTTACAACTCGAATGGACCTACAGTTTTATGTCGACTTCGACCGGCCAAGTTGAGAAGCTTTTCCGAGACAGAAGTATACAAGGCAGACCGTGAAAAATATTTTTGTCGCACCGACCCGGGAACGAACCTAACACGTCGAGGTGCAGGTGCATTAGGATCGATGCGCATACCCACGGGCCACCACTTGGTTAGAATACTTTTGCTCTTATCTAAGCAATGCATCCTTTTGGCAAAGACAGAATTTGGCGGTCTATTACATCCACATGCGCTCCTATCAATGCATCATCCATTATCTCATACTTTTGATCCATTTCTTGCATTGGCACCGGTTTATTCGCCTGTCGTCCAACAATATAGAACACTATTTTACTAGGTATCAAAGGAGAAGGTGTGTCAGGTGTCAGATGGACTACCTCGCTGGTGGGTTTCGGATCATTGTCTCCGAACATCAGTGAAACCACTGATCCCACTGACCTCCTTAACATAAGGCATTACAAACAATGCTTATCCGTACAAATAATTTTGCGTGCGGAAACTAAGCGGGATAGTAACCAGGTGATCTGCGAGCCTATGGCAATAGTTCAAATTGACACTAAATGTTGACCATAAAGCAGGCCATAGGGCCTGCGCTCCGAATTTCATCAATCATCAGCTGACTGCTGAGTCGTATTTGGTGATGAACTGTTTCTGGTCAGACGTTAAGGAGTAATTCCAAACAGATCTAAAAGGCTAAGCAAATGACTTGACAGCAATATCAAAAACCGCTTCGGTTATGGGGAACGCAATATTATTCCTGTATCAGAATATGACTCGCTACAGAACTAGGGGTCCAGGCTTTAGCTTCTGCAGCATCTACTTGCAGTGCGTGCTTTTGTTCTGTCACGAGTGGAAGGAACCTACAATTTTAAGCCCACTCCGAACAGCAAAGTTTGAGAAATGTTGGCAAACACTCACAAGAGTTGACACAATATTACAGATTACTGCAAGTGCGAAATTTGTGGGTCTCACGATTGATAAAAAACTAAACTGAAAATTCACCATCCAGGACAGGGTCTAGAAAACCTCTTCGGCCCCTATTTGGTGCCAAAAAGCCATTGGATGCAAAAGGAGCGAAGCTATGAACTGCAAAGCACTCAATCGAGTACAAAGACTGGCCTGCCTGTGCATCAGCGGAGCACTGAGATGTAGTCCGTCAGCCGGACTGAATATTCTTCTCTACCTTCCACCATTGGAAATATTCGGGAAACAAGCAGAAGCCAGCACAGCTCCGACTGTGGTTGGTGATGAACTGTTTCTGGTCAGACGTTAAGGAGTAATTCCAAACAGATCTAAAAGGCTAAGCAAATGACTTGACAGCAATATCAAAAACCGCTTCGGTTATGGGGAACGCAATATTATTCCTGTATCAGAATATGACTCGCGACAGAACTAGGGGTCCAGGCTTTAGCTTCTGCAGCATCTACTTGCAGTGCGTGCTTTTGTTCTGTCACGAGTGGAAGGAACCTACAATTTTAAGCCCACTCCGAACAGCAAAGTTTGAGAAATGTTGGCAAACACTCACAAGAGTTGACACAATATTACAGATTACTGCAAGTGCGAAATTTGTGGGTCTCACGATTGATAAAAAACTAAACTGAAAATTCACCATCCAGGACAGGGTCTAGAAAACCTCTTCGGCCCCTATTTGGTGCCAAAAAGCCATTGGATGCAAAAGGAGCGAAGCTATGAACTGCAAAGCACTCAATCGAGTACAAAGACTGGCCTGCCTGTGCATCAGCGGAGCACTGAGATGTAGTCCGTCAGCCGGACTGAATATTCTTCTCTACCTTCCACCATTGGAAATATTCGGGAAACAAGCAGAAGCCAGCACAGCTCCGACTGTGGTCCGAACTAACATCGCTCACTCAACCATTATCAAGGAATTCAATTTCCTTGATAATGAAAATTTCCAAATTTTAGTGACACTGACCGCCAGGCCATGTTCGAGAAGAAATTCTCGATCGGCATTCCTTCCAGATCGGACTGGATGTCTGATAGGCAGACGCTGAAAGATCCTCTGCGTATTTTCACAGAGGGATCGAAGACTAACTCAGGGGTGGGTGAGGGTGTTTATTCCCAAGATCTCAACATTGCTATCTCTAAGGCTCCCTGATAACTGTCGCGTTTTTCAGACAGAAACCATGGCAACTAAAGAGGCATTGTCATGGCTTAAAGACAACGTGATATCACAAAGGGATATCATCATCTGTTCGCACACCCTCATAAAACCCCTGGATAGTGTCATGTTCTACTCAAAAACACCAATTTTTGCAGGCTGTCTCTTAACGAGATGGCCGAGCATTTCAATATTAACCTCATGCTGGTGGCGAGACACTGTGAGATACCAGGAAACTGCAAAGCCGATGAACTCGACAAATGTGGTACGACCTCATCCCTATCGATAGCAGGGGTACTGCCTTCCATGCCGATCGCTACAGCCTATCATCTTTTACAGTGTCTCATAATTAAAACCACAAACGACAAAAGACTAGAAGGCACCACCTGCCAACCTAAAACGGTCACGCGGTCTACTTGGACTCAGTAAGCACTCATTAAGGACCCTCATTGGAGTCATAACCGGGCACTATGCAATTGACACTCATGCTCGCAGGATGGTTGCCCTATATAATGATTTCTCCAGAAGCTGCACGGATGAAGAGGAGGAAGAAAACACACATCACCTACTCTGCAACGCTCTGGATAGTGGATAGGTTCCTGCACCTAGGAGCCCACTACATCACCAACCTCAAGGAGCTAATCAGTGCCAACATAGGCCAGCTAAATCGCTTCACTTGAAGCACCAACTAGTTCCAATGTTAGGAGAAGTCAACCCGCGTGGTATCACAATGGACCTACTCTGACCTTAGTGTGCCTGTTCTTAGTTGTCAGCCACTATAACCTAACCTAACCAAGGAATCGAACCTAGAAATGTATCCATGCACATCTTCACAACGCCACGGGCCACCACCTGATGACTCAAAATCACATAAAGACAAGAGAGAAACCTCTGCAAGAAGTTGAAAAAGATTCCAAACACGATTGATCCAACGGTAACGAAATCGTTCTCCCGACACCTCCATATCTCGCAAGGAGTAGATTAATGGTTGTTTATTCGAATCGACTTTTTTATGGATTTTGGACTCTTATTGCTCATTTATATCACGAGTTGCTTGTGTGATCAACGCTCTGTGTAATGGAAGCAACTACCAAGAGTTCACGGTAGAGGGAGTTGATTGATGGGTGAGGCTTATAGGAAGGACTTAGCACTGTGGGACAACACAAGAAAGTAGAAATCTGCACAAGCAACCGATTCTCTCTGATCTGCATCTTATGCCCCGGCAACTCGGCTTGAAATAGAGTCATAACATCGGACATTCTGAGATCGAATATGCTCGAGTTATGGGAACAAAGCGTCCACTGTGGGCACGGTAAACGTATGTTGGATGCGTAAGACGTATGACCGGCATTTGTCATTTACAGACTGTCCGTAAATGACAAATGCCGGTCATACGTCTTACGCAAGGAGGTCTTACAATAGCAGATCTGTGAAAGTCCCCCATGAAAACTACCCGCCTTCGACTTCAAGGGACTATTTATAGTCTGTGGACGGCGGATCGAAAGCGAGTGCTCCATCGGCAAGGATGAGCAAGACGGGGTCTTCATTGGAGACTATACCTTCCCGGGCCATCTGGCATTAGCGTACTTGCATTGCGTCTTAAATTTTCCGGCCTCTCGGTAGAAGAACATCCCCATGTGCACTTGGTCTCCGTGAGCCTCTGGTCGTATAGTCGTCAGTGACAAGAAATCTATTCAACGATAGCATCTCCACATTTGCAACCGTCGCGAAGATAGGACACCACGATAGGGCTCCACACTCATTAAGTTAATACCCGCATTTGTTTTATATCTCGTAAATACCCCGAACATCGCTTAAAGCCGAGAACGTGAAAGCCATACCCCGACCTGACCCGACGATGAGTAAGTACGTATGCTCCCGAATGATCTTGCGAAACACACTCTAATTGCATTCACTCAGGATATCAACGCTGTTCCATCCATAAAACAGCGCAAGAATAGGTTCCTGTTCTGGAATCACTTAACCAGCCCCATTTGTGTGCCCATTTGCTCGCGAGCTTCCGCAAAGATATCAGACTCTTCCTCACACACGCGCACACGCACGCAATATGTAGTTCACTGCACATCCTCTAATCTGGATAATATAGATGAAGCATATATTTTTTTTACGATGTGCACTGAACCAGCCCGCATGTGAATGTCAGGAAATCGCAGATTTAACGATTTATGTATCCAAAGAGTTATGTGAACTCGTTCGCTTTTATGCGTTCACTCTCATCGTGCCTATGCGCCGGCTCTGGAGTGCGTACGGGCATCGGGGCATTGTGCTTTCATTCAAATAGCACAATTGTTCGCCAAGTTTCTGACCCTAAGCCGTCCGCAAATAAATCCCCAAGCCGCAACTTTCTAGCTCGTGTGGTCCATTAATCAGAAGAGCCGACCTTGAGCGTCGCTTAACACGTAGCACTTGATGCTAGAAGGACCACGTCCGAATATGCTTAGACCCTCCACTCGACTCACTAATTATACCGTTGTAATACTCTTGGGTTTGATTACCAGCACCGATGACCAGCAGCAGCGGCAGCAGCAGCATAAGCATAAAATTAACATCCCGCAACACCCACTCAATCCGTTCCATGAAAAATGTTTTAGCAATTGATGTACACAGCTCGTAAAATGCCACCCCCTGGTGTTGGGGTGCGGACTGCCGCCGAGCGGACACCAGTAAGCCGGCCATAAACGCACACATTAATGCTCCGAATAAATGATCGTAATTAGCTGTGACCATTAGTTGTTCGGGGATTTCAATATGGAGCTGCGATACACAGGGTTGACCTGTCTGCGAGTCGTGTTCATCTGCAGAACAACAAAGCAGCCATAATCCGCAGAGGGACATGAAATACATTTTCAACCGCCACCGACCAGCACCACCGTGCAGTTTTCGCAATTACAGCCTCTTCAGGGTGGTTCAAGCAGTAGTTGAAGTTTTTTTGTTTGCCATTTTCCACTGATTAAGGACCATTCGTTTGTAAGCAAACTTTCCACCGCGTGCGCTCCGCACCCGAGACAGAGAGTGAGAGAGCTTTGACGTCATGAATAACGCGGTGGATACCGTCCGCGACTAGCCCTTTGTGCAGTTAATTGCTTTGCTTCCCTTTGGTTCACAGCAGGACGCTAACCTCGTCGGGATGTAATATTTTCATAAAATCACCGAAACCAAAGATTGCCTCACTGTCGTCGTCCCTTCATCTCTGCGCGTTCATTATGCTCCGATAATTACGTCTGTGTTCGGCTGCACTAGGACCTGAAACGAGTGAAAACGCATCACCCCAACGCGGACAATGGACCAGAAGGGAGCCCGGACTAACCGGGCTAACACAAGCGCCTACTCCCTGTTATCCTGTGGTCGGCGGTATTCTAATTTACTGCGTTTTATTAAAAATTAAATAAGGGATTGCTCCGGCTGGGATGGACGACAGGTTCGTGCATCTGAACGGATAACCGTTGTATTAATGAACGGACAGGAAAGCCAACGCCTGCCCGTCCAACCCTCGGAACGCATCAATCTTCTGCGCGTTAGCAGGTAGCACTTCTGTCGCGGCGTCATCAATGTAAATTGTCCCGCAATTAAGGCCTTAGACCTGAATATCAAAATCAATTAACCGCAACTGCCACCCTTTTGTATTTGTGACTTTTGACGTAGGGGCGGGGCGGGCCATTCATATTTTCGAGGTCGTCCAGCCCAGAGCCAGAGGATATCAATCATCCAGTTATTAACGCGGTCACGACCCATTAGCGCATTAGCTCGAACCGCACGGCACACAAATTCTTCATGCTCGTCGACAGTTGTGCGACGTCAACGATGAAAGGGATAAATCAGGCAGCCACGATTCTCGTCTACGTATCATCCGTCGTCTACCCCATTTCTGATTCGAAAGATTGTACAGAGATTGCCCTCAAATTACCGTATTTTTCAATTTTGTCGCCCAGTATGGCGGAATGCCTAACCGCCACAGTCCGGACATATGATGACGGGGTAAATTGCGGCGCATTAGGAAAGCTTTTCCGCGGTCTGCTATTACAGGGTATTTATTTCTCCCGCAAGGAAACAGAGGAGAGCGAAGAAAAAAGGAATATGAAAAATGGGAAGTGGTGGGTAATAGGAAATGGGTGAAAGGATATATCCTTGCTAATGTTGTGCTGATTGCTGGGATAATGTTCCCCTTGTGGGGTTAGCATTTACAGCGTTCACTTTTTGGGATTCATTCGCTCATTAAGGGGGGGCCTACAGTCCGAAATGGCTGAGTGATTTAGCTCAATTCTTTCCCGCCAGAATTAAGGGCATATAAAATCATCGCCTTTGGGACATTAGTCTCGTGGACGGGAATAAGCTTAAGGCATATTTTTGAGAAAAAGGGCCGCAGAATTACCAACATTAATCTGTTTGTTTCTTGCGTGAAGGTCCTTCCGGTGCGCGAGATTTATTCTGCAGTATGGCGTAAAAGCGGAAGTGATTGCTTGGCTTTTGAATTTACTGGGCATTACAGAGCACTTGGAAACCTTCATTATCATTTGATTGGATTATTTAATTTACTACTATCCAAAAGCTTGGAAATATACGGTACTGATCTCGCGGAAACCCTGGACCACTTCAGGTCACAACGGGACCATCGAACGCAAGGCAAACATGATAATTTTCGGCTTAAGACTCAACCATGGGCTAGAAATGATACACTGAAACTATAAACATCATTTCGTTCAGTTTCGTTAAGTTCGTTAAGTTTCGTTCACTTGGTCTTAAATAAGTGGGATGGAGATCCATTACTGTCCACACACGTAAATGACAGTAGTTATAGGAACTTCGCATATTTTGCCAAAGAAATGGTGAGCATGTTGAACTTTTACGAAGTGCAACACATGACACCCCTACAACACAACTCATTTGCAGTCCTACCGTCTATTGACTCCATGCGTGTCTATCATAATTCATACCTTGCTGTATAATTAAACACAAAAGTTCATCTAAAACTCTAAACTAATTATTCAAACGTTTCCCGGAGAAAGAGTGTTTGGATAATGGAATTTTCCCATAGTCACCCGTGCAACCGAAAGGCGAGAGGAAACTTTCCATTGAACGCCGTTTACCTTTCAATTACACAATTATTTGGATATCGATTTCAAGAGTAGTGCACCCCCATGCACACGTGTCCGTCAATATTACACTCTCCGATAGGCGCATTCTCACGCATAGAAATTAATAATGAGAAGCCACAGTCTTGGGGGTAAAATAAGACCGACAGACGCATGCATGCCACTGGCAATCTGATTACCAGTACTTAAGCCGAAAATTAAAACCACAGGACCGTGTTCGAAGGCACGGCGCTCTTCACACAAGCTACATCAATAATGTAGAATAATAATTAGTGTTACGTGCGGTGGACTCGGTGTGGCTTATGGTAGTGCGTGTGCTAGAATTCAACACAAAATCCACCACCCTTGTGTAGACCACCTGGATTCCGGGTGCGACCACGAGAATGGGTGCCGGTGCGGCCTGTTCAACGCAGAAGTCTTGCGTGTGAAGTAGGCGCCAACACATGGATTATTACTTTGCGGAGATTAAACAGTAGTTATAGCCGATGTTTTACTTTCGGTTTTGCGCATAGATGCACTCGCAAGTTGGGAGCGCTGTGACTTTGATTGAAATTGGGCGGTGTGGTTGGGCTTATTTAGGTGGCAGGGAAGTGTATGCATACAGGAGCGGGTTGTAAACAAGCTACAAAAACAAGGGAAATATTACATGAGACGACTTTTGGGGGTGAGAGAGGCTCTGCAGATTTTGGGTTATAGTTTCTGCAGTTGGAACTTACTCTGAGCTATAACTGGAGCCAACAGTGAATTGATTTGTTTGGGATTCTCATTTACACGAACTATTCTGGTTGATGGATTTAACCGCGCTGCCTTTGAGTGAATTCGGGCTTGGTTGCAACTACGCAAAGAACATAGTCCATGTGGCGTCTTTTGCAATTCATTCCAACCAGTAAGGAAGGCAGACAGGAGGGAAATCATTGCAGTAGACACTTATAAGGCAATAGACATTAAGCTTCTAACCCTTCAATTCGGGTACTTAATGCTGTCTACTGTTAGTCAACCTTATCATTGATTAGCTCTTGTATCGGTTCCTCTACATCCTATGTGCGTGCAACAGCGAATCTGAATGGTTATACAGCTCTGGTCTTCATAACAGTTTGGTCAAACGAAGCACTGAATACTCCACCCCATTTGACTTGGCATCAATGTACGTCAGCCCCAAATTTGAGGTTAGCACTACAAAATCTCCATGCACCGTCATTGTTGTATGGTCTGTTTGATAAGATCGCACACGACAAAAATTTGAATGCTGTTCAATTAATACGTTGTCCACTCTTCTTCTCCTCCAATAATTGCTTGGAGTCTTCGAGGCATGCTTCCTACTAATCTTGAAGCAAAGTTCCCCATAGAACTCACAGTTTTCGTGATAATTGCTTTACCGTCGCGATCTTTTTTCCTTGGCGCTTTAGCTTCTTGAATGGCCAAATATTTTCAATGGGACTTGCATTCGGCAAATGTGATGGACAATCTAAGACATCGACGTCATTTTCTTGTTATCACGCTCTGGACAAACGACTGCGATGTTTCGGGTCTTCTTGCGGTAACCACTTTTCATTCCTTCTTTTAAACCACCTCTGGGGAGATGTTAATAAGTCACGCACTTAACATAGGCAACACATATAAATGTTGCCCATGTTAAGTGCGTTTAAGTTATTTGACAACATGAACAAAGTGCCAAAGAGCTTCAGAGAAGCATCTCCAAACCTGCACCTTTGCGTGGTGTTTGACGGTCCGCTGGATTAATTTATTGGATTGTGTAGACCAGGTATGAATGATAGAAGACCATGTCCAAAAAGAAGCTTCATAAGAAAAAAACGTTGTTCCAATTCTAATTGGCTCAATTGAGTCGCCTCAACTTAGCCCAAGGCTTTATCGCTCTGGCTCAACAGCTAATTGTAATTTTGACAATTATATGTTAGCTTTTTGATTAAATAAATCTTAACTATATGTAAAGCAGAAAGTTGTCTGACCGACAAAGGCTCCGAAACTACACGTCGCAGAGCTCTGAAATTGTCAACAAAAATCATTCTAAAATTTAGATGCTGAATGTGACAATTTTTAAATCGGTACTACATACGGTTCGGAAGTTACGAGTACTTTTTAAACGGGAATAAAATTCTTCAAATAAGTGTGGTTGCATCAAAACCATTTCAAGTTGCGTAGTCGTGGATATAAGCCATCCCCCAGTGTGTTGTAACTTCCGTATATACACACATTTTTCATACTTTGCCTTGGTGCAACCATTAATTTTTTTCTCCGTCTCAATCGAACATATACGAACGTTTGACCTGAGTCGCCAAACGAAGAGGAATAGATAAAAATTTTCGCACTCTCGTTCTTTTGCCATGCCCAAACTATCTATGCATGTCAACTGCACACCAATCATTCAATTTTCTAAAATTGTAAATATTGAACTTCTGAACGGATTAGCCGATTAAGATATAATTTCAGAGCTAGACTAATCAAACAAAATTTCATGGTTCATGAAGTTTGACTTCAATTTGCACAACAAGTGAACATCGCGCGCATCTACATATATATTAGCCCTTATTTTGTTTGTTTGTTTGCTATGACATGTGTGAAAAATATTTAGTATACATTAAGTCATTGAACAGACAAAATCATATTTTTTTCATCGTGTTAAAAATGTCGAATTTTGTACCAGAAAGTGATGATTTGCGGAAAGCATAAATTTGTTGTTTTCATTTGACGGAAAGTGCTGCAGAGTCGCATCGAATGCTTGTCGAGGCATATGGTGATCATGTTTCATCAGAAGCAACTTGCAAAAGTTTGGTTTGTACGGTTCAGAAATAATGGTTTTTATGTGAGAAATGAAGAACGTGGAGGACCACCAAAAAAGTTTGAAGACGCCGAATTGCAAGCGATATTGGAGTGGGAGGACACTTTGAGTCAAAAGCGAATGGCAGCAATGTTAAATGTTGCACAACAAACAATTTCTGATCGTTTTTACTTTCCCATTAATAAGTAGTGTCATATATTCAAAAAAAAAAAAAAAACGCTAATTTCATGCCGGTACACCTTACTTGATAGGATTTACAAGAACTTTTTATGAATCGCTTGATATCCCTCCACGTTGTGTGTAAATGGTTGAGATAAATGTGGACACTCATTAAATTTGGTTTTTCAAAGCATCTTAGCTGGAGTCCTGTTTTTCTGCTAATGCAAATGCCACTTCGAAACCGTATACATCATCAAACGGACTGTAGCTATCTTATCAAACGATATCCTAATAGTCTGGTCCACATTTCAGATATTTTTAAGTAACTCTCCAGCCTGTTTTTTGGACACTCAGTCAAGTTCAGAGACTCGTTTTTTATCCGTTCTTCAGGAACACAATGCTATGTAAAGACATTGACATCCTCCCCTTTGTCATCATGTCGAATCTGCAAGCAGCTTAGATATAGTGGCTGGATGCTGCAGTTGGTTTAGTACCTAGTTGTTGGAGTCACAGTGAAAGCAATGCTTTAATCTGATTTTGCCGTTGGGATCAAAATAAGGGCACTATCACTGAAGGTTTCACCAAACCTAGCCTAGGTGGATTGAAGGTTTTCTGAAATAAATTTAATTCGGTTGCATATTGCATGCATATTATGTTTCTCTCAGCTTCCCGGCAAGTTGAGGGAGTTTGAATTACTACTCAGGATAGGTTTTGTTTCTACACAAAATTGTACACTTCTCTTCCAGAACCTGACAACAAAAGCAACACGAACTCTTGTCTCGAAAGCACCAATTACTCCTTTATTCGCTTTTGGTCATTACAGATGTAGCTCCATTACCTACTTAAGTGCCACTTGTTATTCTGGATCGAGGTAGACGTAGTCTTCGATGTTTTAACTGCCCATTTCAAGAGATTCATGCTGCCTGTCATTTCTAGAGGACGGCGTGTCCTTCTTTTTGACATCATTCACTGGCGGACACATTTTAGCGGGCAGCAAACCCCTCAATGACTACCAATCACGTCAATTTCATCCCCGTCCATGCTAACAGTTGGTTGGACTTCTGGAAGATCGTGATGTCGTGTTGGTGTTGGACAGAGAGGGGTCTTCTCTCAATTCTGAGTGGGTTTGTTACCGGTTTTACATGATTTGTGTCGATGACCGCTGTCAAATAATAATAATATATGGGTGGCGCTACAGCCCGTAGAGGGCCAGGGCCTAGCTTCTCAGCAACCACTCGTGTTGTGCGTGCTATTGTTCTCTCACGAGTGGAAGGGACCTACAGTCGTACGCCGACTCCGAACGGCCAAGTTTGAGAAGCTTTTTCTAGACAGGAAATACTCTTTGAGCATTGTCAGTGACTCGAAAGAGGTGGGGCCGTTTAAATTATTTCTGTCGCTCAGAGCTGGAATCGAACCTACGACGTCGAGGTTGGGGTCGACGCAAGTACCCCGGCCACCACTGTCAAATGCAGACATGAAATCAGCGAATATGTGGTGTAGAGTTGAACCTTTTGAATCTGCCATGATGTGGCTTATTCTGGACCTACGGCTAAACACGGTTTATTTTTCTGTAATGTGGCCGGTTAAGGAGATCTCTCTTCCTGTGGGTCCACTCAGCATATAGCTGTTTTTCTTCTTCTGACGCTACAGTCCGAGGTGAACCTGGGCCTCAGCAACCAAGCCTCTCCAGCTGGTACGAGTCTTAGCCAGCTGCCTCCAATTTCGCACTCCGAGTTGGTTGAGATCCTTCTCCACTTAAGTCCGCTATTGACTTCGTGGACGTCCTCTATTACGTTGTCCCACTGGTTCGGAGTCGAAGACTCCTCGGGCGCGAGCAGTGTTGTCCATGCGCTTAACATGGCCTAGCCATCTTAGGCGTTGAATCCGTAGACGCCGGACTAGACTCATGTCGCTGTATAGCCCGTACAGTTCGTGGTTGAATCTTCTTCTCCAAGAACCATCAACGCAAACAGGACCAAAGATTGAACGCAGAATTTTTCTCTCGAAAAGACCAAGTGCGTTTTCATCCGCTCTTGAGATAGTCCAAACTTCCACGCCATAGGGTAGGAAAGTTTATTTAGTTACTTGTCAGCCCGGCGACCCATAGAGGGTCCGAGCCTTCTATCGCTGACGGTCCTGGACACGCTGTTTTGGGTCAAGACAAAGCTGTCTTGCATGCGCTATGACTTCATCTCCATACCGGAGGTTCGGTCTTCCTCTTCTTCTTGAACCAGGAGCGTACGTATCCATGCGCTCGATGTGACCAAGCCAATGTATTGCTTGGTCCTTCGAAAGAGCGATTGGCAAGAGTAATTCTGCTTTTAATCACGGCACTGATGTTGTTCGTACTGTTAACTGGGGAGCCAAGGTAAATGAAGTCCTTTACTACCTCGAAGTTGTAGCTGTCCATGGTGACGTTCTGACCGAGTCGTGGATGTTGTGTGTGACAGCATATTCTTCGTTTTGTCCTCATTCACTGCTAAGCCCATTTTTGCCGCCTCCGTTTCAATACCAGTAAACGCTTAACTGACGGCTGGCTGATTTCGACCAATCACGTCAATGCCGACCGCGTACGCTAGCAATTGCACGGATTTTTGGAAATTCATGTCTCTAGTGTTGGCGTGTGAGTTTCGCACGATCTTCTCCAGAACGATGTTGAAGAAATCACATGACAGCGCGTCGCCTTGTCTAAAACTTTTTTTGACATTGAATGTCTCGGTGAGTTCGTTACCGACCTTGATGGAGCAGGGAGAGTGTTCTCCACCGTCATCCTGCACAATTTGACGAGTTTGGCAGGAATGTCAAAACTAGACTTGGCGCTGTTTAGCTCGTCTCTATGCACGCTGTCATATGCGGCCTTGAAATCGACAAATAGGTGGTGGGTGTCGATGTCAGCCTTGTTATATTTCAGTCGAGATGTTACTCTCTCGGCAGCGTCTATAGATGGGTTTGGAAATGAATTCTTGTCTATTATTGGTCGGATTCAGAGAAGTAAGCACATGTTATATTTTCGTGCTTGTCACTTGCAGAACGCACTGCTTCTTTATATTGCTCTGCTCAACGGTGTGGGACGGCCATTAAGGCAGGTGTTCGTTATGCGTTGTCACCATTTTTTGTGTGCATTTCCTTTCACACTGCGGCCCTGCTACAGTTGGATGGTTTTTTATTGCATTTTATTCTCACCTGGCGCTTATCTCTGTTTTAATGTTTTCCCCTTAAAGCCGATTAATACATACGGCTTTCACGGTCCGGCTCAAAATGCATTGTTGCGCACTTCTCCTCGCTGCCGCTTTATTTTTTACTTGCACTCCAACCCGTCGGAATTAAAGCGTATTACACAGTCCTTCCGCAATTGATTACATTGTGCCATTTTAACGTCAACCTATTTGTGCGCGCCTTCCAAACAATGGCAATAACTTGTTGAAATAAGCCATGAGGCAAAGATCTCATTGATGGAATTATTCCGAAAGAAGAAGCCGCTCGTTGGTCGTACATTTTTCATCGCCATTCGACGAACTCAATCGAATGTCGTTTAATATGCGCCAATAAAAGGTGATGGCTGACCGTTTTTCCTGCCACTGCCAAAAACGAAAACACTACTCGGATTTTCAATTTGTTTCAAATACGCTTCACCAATTAGCTGGGTTCAAAGCGTTAATTATTAATGTCAAAGCTCCAACTGTCCGCTGGCACTGTCGAGTGGACAGACAGCGGCAGAGCTGCAAGAAAAAAAAACCCCAAAGCAAATGGTGAAATATTTTTTGAAATCTAGATTTTACTCAGGTCTACAGCCGAAATGCCCACTGAATAATACACAGTACAAAACATATTAGCCAGAGTATAGTTTTTTGCCGGACCGAGTTACCATTTTGAGGCGACGGCTTAGAATGCAACGGTGTATGCAACATTGACGCGAGTAAAAACGGTTTTCATCAACAGAAATTGTTTGATATTATGTACGGCCGGAGGGCTTGTAGTGCGTGAAATAAAAATGGGATATTGCGATGAAATCCTACTTTTAGCGACAAATTGATGGTTCTCGTTAGCCGAATGAAAAATGGAATTTTTAAAAACCGAACGAAATCGACTTGTCTTTCTGTTTCAGTTAACAGAATGGTTTCGTATCGAATAACAAAATGCGCTGTATGAAATTAATGGGATTTCAGCTTTGACGTGATCCAATCCGCGAGTATTGATTGTTTTTGCCTGGTTTTGCCGCTCAGTGGCAGTTTTTTTAATTTGTGACAGTTGTGTACCAATTACGAAATGTTATTTGCACGGGCATCGGATCTCGTTAGCCGGTAGAGGCGATTGATTTTCTGGGAATTACAAATTATTTGGAAAGTTGTAATGAGAGCTGGCTTCAGGAGTAGCATGATATTCTCCACGTGAATAGGGATTGACTTAGTTTCTTTGACGATGGGGAATTAGTGGTGGATGAGTATGAAGAGGGTTAGCTAGTGGTCAACGATCGGGAGTGAGACATGGAGATCGTGTTTTCTGATTGTATTCAATACTCCTGGTCTCAGTCGGTGTACACTGCGCCATGATGAGAAGGTGCGGATTGTAGACTGGTTGCAGGCTGGAGAGGCATGTTGGTAGAGGTCCAGGTCCACGCCGGACTGTTGCGCCAATCAAAAAAGAAGAAGAAGGCATCATTTGAAATGATGCTGGGAACAACGTTTGGGTCAACGGTGGACGGGACGTTCATAAATAAATATTGAAGACATGAACTTCTGGCGCATGAAGGGTGACGCGCACTGCCTTGCCATACAGCCCATGAAACAATCAATACAAAAACCTGTTTCAAATCCTCTGAATAATATTCCGCGATCCTTATTTATCACTATCTTAGGCGTGCATACCATAAGACTGTGGCCATCGCCTTGCAGGCTGACAGACCCGCCTTGGTCTTCTTTTTTGCTGCACTTGGAGAAACGGAGTGACTTGATTGTTCCTATGGCTCTGTTGTGCTGAATCCGTGTTGCATTCACAAGAACGAAAGTGCGCAAGAACTCTTTGAAGTTCGCGAAACCTTTTGATGATGTTGGCTTCGAAAGGAAAAAGAAATACGGGCCGAAACGGAATGTAGAGAGCCCACTTCGAAAATTAATGCAGCTGCCAACTGCAAGGTTGCCTTGGTAGTAGCGTATATTTTTCGCGAATAGCAGCTCTCTCACACAACAGTTTCCTCTGTCCTCAATTGATATTCGTGCTGGCTCGCTTCTTTTTCAATTAAGTCGCTGATCGGCGAGAAAGTGAATCGACATTGCTTTCGCTTGACCTCTACGTGTTGCCTATGTTGCTTCAGGTACGATGAGGAAAGTTGCACAATAGATGATGAAAGCTCAATCCCATATAGTGATGGTTGATTCGTCTCAATAACAGTGTCGCCTTTACTCGTTGTTGGTTGGTGAAGTCGAATCTGCTTGTCTACTGCTGGCTGTCGCTGTCTGAAGGTACCGTAAATTGTGAGTGGGCTGAGTGACTGTGAATAATCTTCTTGCGACATGTTAGGAAGACATTTGTTTGGCTATCCTAATCAGGTTTTTAAATTTGCTGCAAACGATGCCCTTTTGGTTATCACCTTATACATCCGCCTTCCCAATGGTTCTACAATGACTGCTTTCATCCATTTTAACTTATTTTATTACTGTAAGACCAGAACTGTCTGACTTCTTGCAAATTTAGCTGATTGCCGTTCTTGCTTGCAAACGACTGGATCTGGACAGAGTGCAGATAAAAAAGTGGGTTAGCAACACCCGTGCAAGTTCTCAGCCGGTGACTTCCGGCCTGTCCCAGTTGACGACCGGTACGTTGACAAAAAGTCTGCACATCATCCTAGCACCGGGCGATGTCACTGAGATTTTTTGCAATCACGCCGTTGCGCTAATGGTAGAATTTTGCTTATGTCGCCAATTCAATCTCATTTTGCCACTTCCAACACACTTTAACTTAGCAATCATCAAACATCGCCCAACTCATGGACTCTGTAAGCCGGAGTAGGTTAGACCATATCTTAAACGTGACAGTGCATTGTCAGCGTAGTGTTTTCAACTGATTTCTTTCCGAAAAAATAATTCAAACACAAGCTGATTTTTTGCAAATTTGTTAAAATTAAAAGGTTTGCTGTAGTGACCTCATCGAAAATCCAGAAAAGTCACAATCGTATTAATCTACTTTTTTTCTAAATTTAATTTTGCCCCAAGAACTACGAAAGAAGACAAAACGATGGAGGTCGATATTGGTAGATGATTAGCTCTGCTATCCCTGTTGCAAAGGCATGTCTCTCACGGTCCCGACGTGAAGATAGGACTACTCATTAATTTCAAACCCTCAAGAATGGATACCCTCTATACCGAACACGGGCATGTTTCAATATCACCGCCTACTGTTGTACCCCTTATACCGGACACAGGGAGCATTAACTTTCGAACGAAGCAATTTCTAAGCAGAGAGTGGAAGTTGAATTTTATCTGCCAATTCACATAAGCTGCGTTTACCCCTCTAGAACGGACGCCGCTAAATCAGAAAGGTCTCTCGCTGGTGTCCACTATAGAGAAGTTTTCATTTAATTATTTTTCTTTATAAGTAACTGAAGTGTCCCCACCTTAATGCGTCTGTTGATATGTGCAGAAAAATTCCAGTCTTAATCCATCAGGCTAAGGACACTCGGTCAATGTGCATTAAAAGACACATTTCGTACTGTGCTCGTTGAACAAGCGTTTTGGATGCATTTTGCCCTCTGTACTCTCTGATAGCACATGCCCACAACCAACACCGAACAAAAAACTATCTTCCCTTACTTATTTCCCAAAATACCTCACAACTATCGTAAAAATATCCAGCAGTCGATAAACGCAGTATTGTAACATCTACCTTCGCCAGCCGTATTTTGACACACAATAGCAAGTCAGGAAATACTATTACCCAGGGCGAAGGCGACAGCACATTCCATTGAAATTGAAAATTGTGCGCAGTAGCTTGTAGTGTTTTCCAATAGCTCGTCGGAGGCAGAGGAAAAATGTATCCACCCCCCGTGTCGGCATTCTTTTGTGTCCTTCAAGGAACCGAAGTCCCTTTTTTCGCACGAGAATCAATTTGCTTTCATCCGAATTGGTTTCAATTAACATAAAAATCGCCATGTTATAAATTTGCTCTCTGTCCCGAAATCGGTGGTGGGCGACGGACGGGTGGACTGGTGGACGCGTGGTCGTTGACTTTCATCAGCTCAGAAGGGGCCGGCTTTGCAGGAGGTTTGTTGGCCTCCCAATCGGAATGCCTAAGCTTCTTAGAGGAAGATGGGGCACACGGCAAAATGGAGCGAATGAGTTGGCAGAGAGAAAAAGGCTCGCGCAACATTTTCAGCGGCGGCTGCCGTGAGGAATGACACGGGGCTTGATGTAGAAGTTTCAATATTAAAATGAGACCAGAGTGGGGAGCAAATTGAAAACGGCACGATTTCGTAAACGCAAATTGTGCTCTACGCACTCCATTCGGCATTCAACACATTCCCGGCGCACGAACAGCCAGAATTGACACAGAAAGTTGATAAAGTCTGAGTCCTTCGGCGCTCGAAAAAAGCAATGGCGCGACGGGACGTGCACAGGAGAGCGATTATGCCGGTGGTAGGGGAGGAGATGTAAGTTTGAGTAAAGTTTAAATTTTTTTGCTGGAAAAATTTATTCGGATGTTAATTCCTTGCATTCTGACACACGCTGCGCAGTCGGTGGGTGATAGGTGGTATTTTTATCCGAGTATTATGCGAGCTTTGGTGGTCGGGACGCAACGGATTGGCTAGAAGGATGAGCAGTTTTCTACGAATTAATGGAAGTCATGCTTATGAGTTTCACTTTGATGTCGAATGGCTTTCCAGGAGAAACCTTGCATCAATTGGTGGTGGTTACAAGTGCAACGTGATGTAAAACTTTATGATGATGTGAGTTTATATCATGTTTGAGAGCATAGCTACTTCAGCTACTCCCTGAGTTTTGCCCTTGACCTCGATAGAGAACGAGTGCCGCGTGTGAGAGTTGCGAGTCATTAATGAGGAAAGTTGTGGATTGGTTGGGAAAATGCTGCGAGAGGAAATGCATATTTTGTCAGATACTAGGGATAATCTGTGCCCGACATGGTAATCGCTTGGCTCACGGCGCCTTCTCAGACAAAGTTATACCATTGGCGTTGAAGTTACAATGTATCACGGCCAACCATACGGATTCACCCATATCGAGTCAATGGCGACACTGGAACAGAACAGAGTGGACTTGCATCAAGTAATATCAGCACTAACCTTGCATGGGACAGAAGCTTGAGATGCTGAGCATAGAGAAACCGAAGTATAACTCTCCTGGATGGGGCAACGAAGTGATCGACTTCTTGGCAAGGGAAGGAACATCAGAACCCTTCTGCGCTGTGAACTGAAACTTAGAACGAAGCTCTGATTCTCTGTGGAGAATCGAATGAAACGCAAAAACTCGTATTAAGATTGAGTGTGATGCACTTGTCCACAAAAAATAAAGATAATTGCGCAAGGATATGAGGCCGTTAGAACCGTCTCCTATTCTCAGATGACTCAATTATAGAACCTAACTAAAAACTACAATAACTTGTAAAGAAGCGCCTAGACTTCAGGCAGCCCTTTCCGGAATTCTACGGAACATCAGAGAACATGCTTAAGCAGAAACAGCGAACAGGCACTACGCAATATGAACAACCAGCGACGAAGCTTCCTGCATTATTGCGCGTATGGTCCCCATCGACAGACGCAAATGGTTTGCCTTAAATCAATCACGTGGAGACTAGCACACGATATCTGAAGAAAGAGCATCATCTGTGGCAAGCCAGATAAGACACAACATCCAAAGGCATTTGAAACAAAAAATTGGCGGTAAGAGTAAAGACATCGAGAGCGCACGGGAACTGAAACTACCATATCACGCAGTTCCTGGCGAGTCATGGAGGTTATCGGAAATACCTCAGGAAGTGTTAGATTTCTGTGCAGAATGAGTGGGCGAAGAGGAAAACCCAGAGCACGCAATCTCTATGCAATTTGCAAAAATCTATGCATTTGCTAGCATACAGGACGACCTTGACGTGATTGTTCGAACTCTGCGAGCCGTCAATGAAACATCTGCTAATATTGAGACGGAAGTGGCTTAAATGGGTCCGGCGTTGAATGAGGGCAAAACGAACTAAAGGCTATCATCAACAAAGGACACACAACATCGACGACTGGGATAGAACGTCACCATAGGCAGCTATAGCTTTGAGGTAGTAAAGGACTTCATCTACCTCGTCCCCTAAGAACAACATCAGTACCGAGATTAAATGCAGAACAACTCTTGCCAACCGATGTTTCTTTGGGCTCAAGAGAAGTCTTTTTTTGAGCCCTCTCTCGAAGGACTACGGTAACTCGATTTAAGACCCTGTTCATCCCTGTCCTGCTCTAGGGCGCGGAAGCCTAGACTATCTCAAGATCGAATGAGGACGCACTTGGTCTCTTCTAGAGAAAAGTTCTGCGTTCAATTTTTGATCTTATTTGCGAAGAAGATTCAACCACGAACTGTGCGGGCTGTGACATGTGTCTAGTCAGGCGTCTAAGATGGCTAGGCCATGTTGAGCGCATGGACAACACTGCTCCAGCCCTAAGAGTCTTCGACTCCGAACCAGTGGAACATCACACTGGAGGACGACCACGAAGCCGATGGCGCACTCAAGTCGAGAAGGTCCTCAACCAACTTAGTGTGCTGTCTAAGGATCATGCTGGCTGGAGAGGCTTGTTGGCTGAGGCCCAGGTGCATGACTGTAGCGCTTTTTGAAGAAGAGGAAGAAGAACACGGAATATTACGTTTTATATTCTGGTATAGAACATATTGAAATAACTTAAAAATTGAAAATGTTATAGTTGGTCAAAGTTGAAATTCTCTTAGGGGTGCCAATGATAGTAGACGTGACACTATTCGATCAAGCTGCCCGTTGGCACCACTCTTCCTTGACAGCGTTGAAGTGCGGTGCGTTCTTATACACACGTCAAGTGACACATCCATTTTCTCTTATTTTCAGTCTATTAACAATTTCCATATTTATTAAATCTTTATCCATTATTGATATCTCAAAAATTGACTTCCTAACTGAACCAAAATTGAAGAACTGAGCTAAAAGTATTAACGTAAATATTGGGGACCTACGAGCAAGGACGTAAAATGTTCCGTAAGCTCAGGAACACTCGCTTAGTTTTTGTCTCCTTTTAAGGTTTAGTTCGTTGATTGTCCTTGTGGCTGATTGGAGTTCAAATGGTTGACGTCTATTTTTTCCAGTGCTGCGCTCGGATAATTGATATATTTGTTAATTGCCGTTCGGATAATCGACGCTCTTTTCTTTTCACAACATTGTGTAGAAATTACTCTCGCAGTCATTGTATGTGTGGTCCAATTTCATGTAAAAGAAAACTGACACCCGACTTATTGCCTCTCAAAACTTAAAAAAACGTCGTGAAAATTTGCCTCAACTCCGACAGCGGCCAATGGTTTATTTCTCATACTCTCTTATGTAAATACGTGCTTTAAAAAAAAATGCCGAACCCTACCCACATTACAATGTCGACTAACGACCATCATTCTGTAAAATTTGCCATTAATCAACAAAACAAAACGTTTTTTTCTCTAATTTCAGGCTCAGCTACCAGACCAATGGCAACGTCACCAGCCGTCGGCCCGTTGCCGCGATTCCTATCTCGTGGCCATACATATCGAGCGGTTGTTGGCGATACATTAGTCCTGCCCTGTCAGGTGGAAAATTTGGGTAAGCATCAGAGATTTGCTTCTATTTGCGTGAACAAAAACTTCGAATTCAATTTCTGATTTGTTTCTGCCGTGGTAATGAAGCAATTAGTAGTAATTTACATTTTTGCAGGTGAATTGATTTTAGCCATGTGATGAATAAATTAAGCTTGCCTAAGCCGCAGTGGCTGACATTGTGCTTTATTAATTTCACGGAAAAAACGAAAACCGAAATGAATAGTTGCAATGGATTTAATTGTAGTTTCAGCTAAAGTTTGTGTGTACTTGGAGTTTAAAGTATACCTTTAATTAGGCACACCTTCCTGACGGAAAATCCGAACGACTGCTGCAGACTGTTCGTTTATAAGCACTTGATCCGATAATGAGTTGTTCAACGTCGGATTTCACCCACGAAATACGCATGTGTGTGGCGAGCAGGGGAGGTGTGATAAAAACGCAAATTAGTACCGCATTGAGGTTGCAAACAACAAGTTATTAATGCGAGACTGTAGAACTGTGGTTGGCCGACTGCAGGCAATATGAAGTGAATCCTCAACCAAGTGAGCATTCTATCGTATCCGGAAAGGGAAGGATTTGTTATACATAAGTACCAACTTGGTGTTGATGAGTCTCTCCTTCTATGGATTAGAAACTACCTTGCGAACCGTTCAATCCAAGTTGTTTTGGATGGGTTCCAGTCGGATATCCACAAAATAAATGCTGGTGTCCCACAAGGCTCTGTTCTGTCTCCCTTTTCCATTTTTATAAATGACGTCCTGTCTGCCACTTCTAACCCAATCCACTCCTTCGCTGATGACAGCACTCTCAGGTTTTCATATTCGTTCCCTGCCCTGCGGAGGTAGTATTGGAACAGCAGCGTATGTCAAGCACATTGAACTCCGATCTTGACAGCCCTAACTAACTGGGGTAGGAACAACAGCGTGGAATTCAATGCTTCCAAAATTCAATGCTGTCCGTTGTCTCTAAAACGAACCCCTGATAATCATGCATTATCCATGAATGGCGCTTATATCGACGAAACCGGAAGACTTTCCATCCTTGTTCCTTGGCCATCAACACAACACTTAGTCGGAACGATCTGTTGTCTCGAAAGCGGGCCCCTTGATAATTAGTTGAAACGATCATATATTCGAGGTCGCCAAAACTGCTGCGAAATTTGTAGGTTTCCTTAGTCAATGCAAGAAATATTTAGCCCCCTCAGATTTGACTTTAATCTGTAAGGCGTATATTCGCCCTAAACTTGAGTACAACGCTCATATCTGGTCTGGTGCTCCCAAGATCACCTTGCACCTACTAGATAGAATCCAAGAGAGAGCAATAAAACGTATAGGAGACAACGTTATCGCAGGTTCATCAGACTCGCTTGAACATTGACGTACCGTGTCTTCCGTGTTTTTTCATTATTTTAACAAGCGATGCTTAAGTGAGCCGGCTAACTGCATTCCTCCTCTCCTTGAATTCACCCGCAATACACGTCTCGCCAGGAATGCACATCAGTTATCCCTTAAGCCTGCTTTCGGACGCATAGTGAAACTTAGAGACTCGTTTTTTTGCCGCACCACACGAATATAGAATGCTCCCAGCTCACGATTCGCAGATATTTAAGACCAATGTGCACAGGTTTCTCCTCTCCATCTCCCCTTTCGGCCCGTGATGTGTCTTGATCTCGGACAATTAAGGGCAAAAAAACCACGCTTCACAAACTTCTCTTAAGGATTCAAGGTCGTTGGCCCGCACACAGACTAGTTCAATGAATCTGGTAGCCTGTGTAAGGCTATGCAGTCCTTAGAGACATTCTGAATTCAATTCTGAATGAGACAAAACTAATTCTGGCCGAATGTCCTTCTGAAACTCGCCCATTTTTAAGCCACGGGCGTGGTAGTAGCCTTGTAGGTCTTGAACCTGCATACAAACCATTTCCACGCGCGCACATCTTTCCTGTCGCTGACATTGCTACTAGAGACGGTTTCTCAAAACTTGGTCGTAGCCCCCTCCCCACTCGTGATATAAAAGTAGCAACCAATGAAAATCCATAGTACGTCCTACCTTAACCGCAACACCCATCCAAGTGCTGTCACGTATCGTCAATAAAAGATTCCCGCGATGCCACGAGCAATATTCGACATCAACGCCTGTCCTCCGCGGTGTACATTTGACATTCACTTTTGGGACATGCTCCTGCGATTGAAAGTGTGCTTCAAGCGAGAATCAATTGCATGCAATCAACCACGTTCGAATTCCGCGCTTCCCCTCTGACGTGTCACACGCATTAGACTGATTGTGATTTTACGGCCAAAAATACCACCAGCCATGTGGATCGATCCATTCGAACGCAGAGGGCGAAATTCTCAAGAGATTGTCAATTAAATCGGAGCCCACGGAATGTCAGAGGAAAATTTTTAAAATAATTATTTTAATGACATCATTTTGTTTTACGACGCGGCCCACATGACAATCTCGTAAATTGGGCCATGGCATCAGACGTGAGCTCTGCTTCTATCATGCCATCAATGTCACTGCGGGCGTGTGGTCGCCTGTCATCTGAGCTGATTTACTTTAACGTCGCTTCCTCTATTTCACGTGTAATTACTGAACTTCACCGCAGTAATTCTTGTACCTCCAAAAATAAAACAAAAGGCGGGCGTTTTCATTCCATGACAAAGTTCTGAGTTCTGACGTTGCCCCTGGGCATAATTAAATTCCACTCATCAGTGCGGTCCCTTCACCTGTTGTCCTGCGAAAGGACACAATGATATGCCGGTAAAATATGTGTCCACGGGAGGACCACCACTGGCTGACAACGTTCAAATGAGAATAATCACGTTTCACGAGCGCCCAACAAAACGTTGATTCAAAGTCAAACAAAAACGTCGAGTGTTTTTTTAATTAACTTCATTTTTTCGGGGCTCACATCACTTTGGCGTGTGGTCCTGATGAATGGAGTGTTAGCTTCTGTTTGACGGAACAAACGTTGATACCTGATGGCAGTGGTGGGACGCATGCTTCCGGACTGCGTTCCGGTGAGGAGAATGCGAGTAGGTCTCTCGGTTGAACTGGGAAAAAGTAGTGTAGGAGGACAATGTCACTTCCGCTGGTGGGCGTATCCTGTTGGATCTATTGCTCCAAGCATGAAATCGTATGGACGTGTACGTGGCTGGTGTTTTAAAATTGTTTTGTGCGACACTCGTGATGCATGTCAGATTACGTGAATTGCAAGTGTGTACTTCAATTGATGGTGGAACAAAAAATTTTACGTCAAATAATACTGTTGCCCTGACATCAACATAAGATGCTAATATCTCTCCCATTACCCAGTCCCTACTCAAACGAATTCTGGTGTGCAGCAGACTAGACGTGTATGCTTGTGTGTCTACATCACCGAGCAACACGATTGAGATATAAATACCTTCCACACGATTAATGCCGAAACAAGATGCGAACAGTCTCCCTGCTCAGTTTCCATTTACTGAAATAGAAACTCAAAGCATTAATCCGTCAATCAAGTCATCCGCTGCTATGGCTTTTGTTCATTCAAAAAGTCAATGGATGTCAAAGAGTATCTTCAAGAGCATTTCAAATCAATGGCATGGTAGGTAATTAACTCGGTTAGTCGTACTTTAACGAAATGCTTTCTTAACGTTCGTTTAGAACCGCAATTCGTGTAAATTTTGATGTCTTGAGGACGAGAAGAATAAAGACCCCATTTCTGTTCAGCAGTTCATGATACATATGTTTATTACACATTTGTAGCGACGCCATGTGAAGGAGAGACCTGTTACTTTAAGGCTAAGAATAATAGACGTTAGGTGAGTTAACCCTTCTGTCAAAAAGTAGGTTAGGCTCTGGAGACTTTTTTGCCTTTAACATATCCTTCAATACAAACAGTAATAAGGTCCGACAATTTGGTAAAGATGGACATTTCGAAAACGAAAGGCAAACCAAGGCTTAAGTCAACAAACGTTATCCAAAGAACTATTTCGTTTCGTTTCGTTGACTTTCGTTAAGTTTCGTTAAAAAAAAACTGATAAGTTAGATAGCATTTTACATGTATAAGATAGCCATGATGCAAGGATCAAGGAACGTTTGCATAGTCATAGGTAATGTGCTTAATGTTTGTTCATTTAGTTTCGGTGACTTTCGTTAAGTTTATTTCAGATGACTAAATGCCAGAGTGCTAATGACGCTAAAATCACGTTAAAATTTGACCATGTTTGTTGGTAATAAACATTCAAATTTGAACTAATCTTACGTACATCCCATTACAGAACGTTGAGAGTGGGGTGGAGTAGTCTCGCACCTGGTAACCAATTCGGGTGTTGCGAGCGGCACCTACTAAGGTTTTTGATAACACGATGTCTCCTTATGTGAAAAAAAACTAGTGTCTTTTTTTCTTGGAGTACTTAATACAACACTGGAGCACTCAGACCAGGTCCATTGTACTACCAGCAGGCGCTTTCGTGATTCGATATCTTTTTTTTTCATTTTCAATTAATTTTTATTTCGTACTTCATGACATGCTTATATACTAGACAAAAATGCTTAAAACTATATGGACGTACAATGTTTCTATTTCTATCTTACTGTCCCTCGGCGGGCACTCTAAGCTAAGCCTAATCTTATTCTAAGTCTCGTGATTCGACATCTGCGCCTTAGACCTGCCACCAGCGCCTAGCAAAGGCGGGACACTGACAGAGGAAGTTTTCTGTCATGTCGTCGTCTCCTCCACAGGCGTCGTCTAAATCAAACACATTTAAGTGTTTTGCAAAGGTTTTGTGGCCCGTTATTACGCCGATAAGTCGTTGCAGTCAATTGACAACACGAATTCCGCGGATTTCTTAGAGCCGTTTGAGAGCTATCTCTGGAGAGTTAGACCATTCATGATTATGCTCTCGAGGTGACAAAGATACTTCGAGCCGTGCACTTGTTGTTCACAATACAGTTCGTTGCCGTTAGGATCGCATAGGTTTCCGCTTGAAAAACAGACGCAAAATTTACCTTTTGATGATGTCGCCCCGCACGAAAACTCCAGCGCCGGACTCTTCATTGGTTTTGGAGCCATCCATGATGATACAAAAGGAATGCGGATTCTTTTTCTTTCTCGAAGTCTGGCCAGAGCCATTCCTGTCTGCCGTGATCAAGCATTTTAAATGAAAGCGTTCAGGAAACATTAAAGCGTATGTCTTAGGTTATGTTAGATAGTAGTGGCGGACTGCTTAGGGCAGTCACACTTAGGCCCATTGTGATACCACGTGGATTGACTTCTATAACACTGGAACCAGCTGGTGCTACTAATGAAGCGATTTAGTTGGCCAATGCTGGTACTATTTAGCTCGTTACAGCCGCTGAAGTAGTAGGCTCCTAGGTGTAAGAACGTACGATTAGCAAGAGCACAACAAGAGCAGAGAAGGTGATGAGTACTTTTTTCCTCCATGCGGCTTATGCAAAAATCATTATATGGGGCACCCACCCTACCAGCATGAGTGCCAATTACACAGCCCTCCAATGAGGGTCCTCAATGAGGGTTTTCTGAGTCTATGTAGACTTATGTATGGAACAAAATATCGGTCAAATGGCCGTCGTGACTTCGGCGGCACATCTCCATCCGATGGTCCAAATTTTCGATGATGGTGAAGCATAATTGAGGTTCTATGCCGTTAATGTGCCGAATTATCCCATCCTTTAGCTCTTGAACTGTTGCTGGCTTATCGACGTACAACTTTTCTTTCAAATAACCTCTCCGTGGCGTTGTGGGTATGTGCGTCGACCCCAATCTCGCCGTCGTAGGTTCGATTCCTACTCTGTGCGACAAAAAACTATTTTCACCGCCCCACCTCTTTCGAGTCACTGACAATGCTCAAAGAGTATTTCCTGTCTAGAAAAAGCTTAGCCGTGATCTTGGCGGTCAATTGACATCGCCACCGCATGCGATAAGACGGCCATTGAATTTGTCGCGCAAAAGAGCCATTGTTTCGTTACCTGTGTGGCAAGTGGTACCGTCCTGTTGAAACCACATATCGTTCACATTCATATCTTCTAATTCGGTCCACAAAAAGTTCGTTATCATTTCACGATAGCAAACACCATTCACAGTAACTGCCTGACCGACCGTCAGCCCCGCAAGCCCTTAATCCGCTTCAAACATTCACTCTTTGCGGGTGCATTGGTTTTATTTGACAATCACTTTAGCATTATCATTCGCCCAAATGCGTCAATTCTTTCTTTTGACGAATCCATTGAGGTGAAAATGTGCCTCATCACTGAAGATGATTTTCTTCCAAAATTGATCATCCACTCTTGCTATTTCTTGCCACCATTCTGTCGCTTGAAATGGTCAAGAGGCTTTAGTTCTTTCAATTGCACCTTGTAAGCGTGTAAATGCAAGCCTTTATGCATAATGTTCATCAACGACGAGCGTGAGAGGTGCATTTGTTGGGCAGGACGATGAGGTGGACGGCTCTTCAGCCACTTTATGGCGGACAGCAGCAATATTTTCTGCAGTACGAGCTGTACGACCATGCACTGGTGTTTTCACATCTCCTACAGAATCGGTTTGCTAAAATGTTTGCACGATTTTTTCGATTGTACGCCCACATTAACTTACTTACGGCGTGAACATACGCTTTGTTTTTTTTGTTTACCCCTCCTCACTGTGTTGAATAGTTCACACCGAAATTTGAAAAAAGTCGAGTAACGAACAAACGAACTCCAATCCAACCCAGTACTAGGGTTGGGTTGGGGGATCAGCTGTTCTCAAAGGCTGACACGTATCCACAGACACGGGACGAAAAGCGTATAAAAAACGCTGTCAGATAAAATCAAGAGGCAAGAGGGCAAGAAGATCCCTTTCTAAAGTGAAGCAATCAATATTTACGTTTTGATAGACAGGAAGCAGGAATAAATGAGCCGAACGATGTGAACATCGTTCAAGTTCAGAGCCTTAATCGCGACCTGCCTCTTTATGAAGACGTAAATATTGATTGCTTCATTTTAGCGATGAATTCGCATGTTCCTTTGTACAACTACTCCTCATCTGAACCGAAGATGTCCGTTCGCATTGGAGTCTATTGCTCAGCGCATGACAAGAATGCATAAGGATCGTGGCCAAGGCCATCTCACACTCAGATCAGATTGAAGGATACAATGGAAATCAGGTGCGGAGCCACTGGCTATCGCAAATTGCCATATTTTCCATCTGAGATGTGCTCACGTTGAATCGCAATAGCTAGCCATCTGATGTACTCACATTGACTAATGCACATCAATCAGACTTATCCTTCTTCGTGTGGGAGCCACAGGGCAACCTGGGCATTAGATAGTGCGATCTCTGGCCAGCCGGCTCCAGTTTCGCACGTCACGTCAATTTCGTTGATTTTCATTGCCCTTACCCTTCATTTGTGAGCCACCTCAGTCGCGGGCATTCTCTGTTGCGTTGGTCCACTGGTTCGAAGTCGAAATGTTCAAAAGCTCTCCGTATCAGTTCTTACAACAACCATCCTTGTCATAGGAAATGTAGAAGTATGTACACAGTGGGGCAAGTCCTTTCGTATTTGAATGCTATTCACCAGAGTTTCCACACGAACAGTGCGAAGGTGTTTCTGCCGATCAATCGCAGACTCACTCAGACATAATCCGTAGTCATAGCGCTCTTGTGGCGTACTGCACTTACCCTCCGTTGGTGACCTTCAATCGACCGCCCGAACCCCGATGGACCCTCAGACCACCATAATAACGGCAGAATTTAAGAATAAATCCCATCAAGTAAGTACACACTTTTATGAAAACCATAGTCACTCAAGCGCAGCTTCAACATCTGTGAAATGGCTTTCAAGGCCTTGTGTGCCAACTTAAGTGCGACGAGGACAACACACTACACACACACACACACATTCAATTCCATTCGTGTCCTTCCACACAACCGACTAGACCCTTCCAAACGATACAGCGCGTACTTCTTGCATAACATTCCATCGCGGATTGCATTTCCTGAAACTGATTCCCAAGGATACACACACAGTGGGTGCTCGCCGACTTAAAGCGAACATCCTCTTACGTCACAACGCATCATGAATTTCTGTCTTCGTGTTGTTTGTGAATTTCCCTTAAACAATGCAATTCGGTTTGCTTTTCATTTCAGTTTTAATTTGCGGTAATTGGGTCGAAAGCCTTGACACACTAATGACTTAAAAATGAAGCAAAAAAAAAAATGAAAACGTTTATTTTAATTTTTCGTTCCCCGCATTCTGCAAGCGCCAGCCAGCGAGGATATGAAAATGTTAACGAATGTAGGACACAGGAATGACTGAAGAGAGCTGGAGCGACGGAGGAGTAAAATTAAAAAAAAAAAAGAAATGCGACTGTTAACGACAATGCGAAATGAAACTAAAAGTTTAACGTTGCTGCTGTTGTTCTTTTTTAATTGCATTCCGGATGCGATCGCATCACAAAACCAAAACACACACACACTCTCCGCCGCAGCAGGAGACGACTTTATACTTCAGTCATGGTAATGTGATTTTTTCCCCATTTCGCTCTGCCCTTTGGCCTCGTGGAAGAGGGTTTTTGTTTCAAGCCAAGCCACAAATGTGGTTTTATTGATGTTATTCCGGCATTTTGTTGATTCATTTCTCAAACAATTCACTTTATTGCAGATGCCTGACATATTTAGTTGGTTTGCTGGTAAATGCTTGCCAATCTTTGGACCACAGGGTGGCTTAAAAAATATTGTAGGTGTTGATACTTGCAATCGGTGCTCAGTGTTCATTTCGGGGCCGCCACTTTATTGCGACGCTGTTCGTGGCACAAACTGACTGAAAATGCTAAGGGAGTATAACTCAACGGAAAAAGTTTCTCAAAACTTCCCCGTTCACCAGAGACAGCATAAAAACCGCAGGTACTCTCCAGTCGTAGGGGAGCATAACACAAGTGGTTACTGCTGAGGACGGACTGAGGTACATGTGGAACTCTATTACTATAATTTAAATAATAAACATGTAGACGTCGTGACTTTATATGCATTCGCATTCTCTGAAAATAAATAAAATTTAAAGGCAGAATGACGCTTAAAGTTTAAGAATACAAATGTGTGTGTATGGGAATTTCACGTTTCCATCTCTTTGAACACAATTGTTCGCCAAAAGTTCCACGAAACAGTTCCAAAGTTACCGCTTGTTACTTACTGTCGAGCTGTCCATCATTGCTCATCGTCATTCTAGTAAAAGCATGAGCCAATAGGCGTGTTTTTTTGGTTAATCAGTACTCAGCTCTGTAATGATTCCCAATAAAACACTTTTTGCTGAGCTAAATTTTTCTTCCGAAAGTGGTTACTTGTGCTTACGCCCATTGCATCTGTTGTCAAAGTACTCTTCTTCTTCTTTGTGTGGCGCTACAGTCCGGGGTGGACCTAGGCCTCAACCAACATGCCTCTCCAACTAGCGCGATCCCTGGCTAGCTGTCTCCATTTTCGCACACCAAGTTGGTTGAGGTCCTTCTCCACTTGGGTGCGCCACCTTAAACGCGGTCGTCCTCTGTTGCGTTGCCCGACAGGTTCGGATTCGAAGATTCTTCGGGCCGGAGCTGTGGTGTCCATACGCTCTACATGACCTAGCCACCGTAGGCGTTGGATCCGTAGACGCCTAACTAGGCTCATGTCGCTGTACAGCCCGTACAGTTCGTGATTGAATCTTCTCCTCCAGAACCCGTCAACACAAACAGGACCAAAGATCGTGCGTAGAACTTTTCTCTCAAAGAGACCAAGGACTTCTTCATCCGCTTTCGAGATTGTCCATGCCTCCGCGCCGTATAGCAGGACTGGGATGATCAGGGTCTTATATAGAGTCAACTTGGTTCTTCGAGAGAGGGCTCTAGTACTCAATTGCCTCTTGAGCCCGAAGAAACAGCGGTTGGCAAGAGTTATCCTACGCTTGATCTCGGTACTGATGTTATTTGTACAATTTACTCCGGAGCCGAGGTAAGTGAAGTCCTTGACTACCTCGAAGTTACAGCTGCCCGTTGTGACGCTCTGTCCAAGACGTCGATGTTGTATGTCCTTTTTTGAGGACAGCATATACTTCGTCTTGCCCTCATTCACCGCCAGACCCATTTTAGCCGTCAAAGTACTCTAATGTCGAAAATTTTTGAAATTTAATTTTCATAAGCAAGCAAGTAATATATGGTAAATGATTAATATTTTATAAATTTGCACAAGCGTCAAATAATCAAGTGATACCATACCAGATTTTTCAACGCGTCCTAGTCAGTGAAATTTTACTGAGTAGTGTTAACTCAGTAAGTTGTTTTGTTGTTGATTCCCGTGTACAATTTTACTAAGCTGAGTACTGACCAGTCAATAAGCTGACTCAATGACACTGCTCAAAACGCATATGAATCCGTTGAAATGTACGTATGTGATGGCAAATGGAAGTCGCGTTTTTCTACTGTTTTTAACTAGTCTATATTCAGTGTCAATTTGATGCAATTCTTATTTGCTAATAAGCGAAACTCCCAATAATTGTAATGCTGTTGCCAAGCGCCCACGGCTTCCCAGACTACTTTCTCGTCTTGTTTCCGCACGAAGAAAATGTTTGTCGCCAGAGGATTCTGAAAGCTTGTAGGAAGCTGTTACTAGAGATGTGACGGATGTCCGGTAAGTATATAGTATCCGGCCGGGGCCATGTATTTTTCGTTTACATCCGGCGGAATACCGGATAGTCGTTTTTTTAGTAAAAAATTAATAGAGAATATTAAGTCATGTAGAGCGGATGGACACTATTCAGTCTTCCATTCCGAGCCATTGGGACAACGCCAACAGAACGAGATGGCGCCTCCACCAACTTGGTGTGCGCAGCTAGAGGCAGCTGGCGACAAATTGTGCTTGCTGGAGAGGCTCAGGTTCGAAAGAAACCCGACTCATTTTATTTGACATATGCGTAATAAATACGTGCTTCTAGCAACGTAATATTGGACATTTATTTAAGCACATTTTTTCTGCTACTCAGAGGTGAACATTTATTACGTTTGCTTTCGTATACGATCCCCTCCTCAGAAGAGTCTGTTACTGTATACCATGTTACATGGAGATAAAAGATACGTTTTGGCAAATTTGGACAAAATTGGATACTTCCACTTAATGACTACCAAGCCATAAGGGTGACTATTTCAAGCTTAACCGATTTAAATATTGCTCTAGTAGCTCCTTCGGTATCATTTTTCCAAATGTGGTATTTTTTTTGGAACTTTGTTTGAAGAAGAATCAGTTGACCCATTTTCGTATTGGATTGAGTGTACGACCATGTGGTAACAGCTAAATTGAAACCAGGATACCAATACATCCGACTTATCAAAAAAAAGGTACACAATAAGTTTGATTATATCTGATGATCTGTGCAAATGACCAAAGTCAGGAATGGAAAACAAAATTGTTATTTTGGCACGTATAGACATTCTAACCTAAGCAGACGCTCCATTTGACTTTTTTGTATTATTCCGGAAAACCACAAAATTGTGCGATCGGCTACTATGTCTAACAACATCCGAACAATTTTCAAATTATATCTCATCAGATAGGTCAACTTACAGTCTGTTGAACAAGTGGAGATATCTCTTTACATTTGGTTGATAATTAGCGGTAAGTGGAACACTACCAGTGTGACGACTGTCACCGTCCTAAACGAGACTCATCATCAACAAACATCTTGGACTTCATCGATGCCTCTATGAGCACCTGACTATCTCTGCACCAAACTGTCTCTCAAATAAATTTGTACGATAATGGTGCGTGAATAGTTTTCAACCGGTGTGGTAACATGAGGACGGAGAGTATCAACCACTCGAAATTGATTTAAATTGAATTGATACCACTTTTCCGTGATGGTTTCCCCAGGAGTTACCAGCTCCTCAGTCACCTGCATAAGAAGTAGTCAGTCTTCAGTTTTCAAGAACAGAACAGAACAGAACAGAATTGTTCGAGTTGTTCAATAAAGATCAATTTAAAAAAAATTAGATGACATTTCTGAAGGATGTTCGTATAGGATACCGTCGTTTACTGCCATCTGTTAAAGGACCCCATAACGAATTCCAGACTGATTCTTATTCAATATTCAGTACTCATTCAACCTCACTCAGCAATGCACCTGTCTTCAGACGCGGGTGCTTATTGATCCAGTCCCGCATTCTTCACTTCAGCAACTGGGTCATTTTCGTCGTTGGTCGTATTTTTTGTATTCAATTGCTGTGGGTAGGAATCGATATAGAAAACAGAATTAATGCAAGAAATTGATCATCCCGACTGCACCCAGGTACAAAGACACAGTACTGGGAAATACGTACATATGACAGGGAGGCTGTCATGGGATTATTTAAGCGGTAATTCAGGAATGCTATGTACTTCTCAAAATGGCATTGGGACAATTCCCGGAACTCGGATATTGAGTTTTCCAAGCAACATATCGAACATCAGGATGTACCCGCTCTTGAGGCAGTTGGAAGCCCTAATGGCTACCTTGGCGACCTGCTTGTTATGATCAAATGAAAGTCGCGAGAGTGCGTGATGTGTGAAATGGAGGAGGTGCTGTCATTAGCGTGGCTCTCACTATGGTAAGGCTTTAAGCAACCGGAATACGTCCAGACGTCTCAAACCAAGTCCCTTGCGTATAGCAACGAAAGTCAACTACATGGTCATTGGGGTTGGCAATGGAATTAATCTTCTCTTGCATATCGAAAGTCTTAAGTGAAAAGTGAAAGAAACTCGGCTAGTGAGAGCCACGTTTGGAGGCTAAGTAAGGATGCAGCTCGTGAGACATATATTGACATATCCGTGGGTTGTGCAGCATACTAGTCGTATGTTGGGTGCGATGGTGTAAGAACTACGCAGTGTTTTCGAAGAGTATGGGCACATCAGAGCGACCAGCGTCCTACATGGCTGTCAGTGTGTCGTGCACTGTATACAGAGTTGCATTTCAAGTCCCTTCCCTTGACAGCGGCACTATGCACACAATTTTAAGTGTATCCAAAGAAGCATACGACGGTGAGCGACGTTACTGAAGGTTTTAGAGGAACTATAGCTAAGGATTGTGGCACACACAAGTGGAAAAGTACCTCAACGAACTTGGTGTGCGTAGCTGGAGGCACCTGGCGAAAGATCGTTCTGGCTGGAGAGGCATGTGGTTGAGGACCAGGTTCACCGGGGACTGCAGCGCCAATCAAAGATGAAGAAAGGAGGGGTAACGATTGTGAACGACTCGGTCGTGCCGAACTTAAGGCATTGGATGGAGACTCGACCTGGAGTTTTCATGTTCAATATGACTCTCAGTTTTAAGGTAACTGGTTAATTCATCTGTAAGAGAAAAAGTCATATGACTGTGCTCCGTCTCGGAGGAGGGGAACCCGCCGTATCCTGTCAGACATCCGAATGGGTCTTAGGATGTCGGCCTTGTTGTTTAATCAGTAGGAAGTACGACCTAGTACATATGTTTGCTAACCAAATATTTTACAGAAAAAGAAACATTATAGGAGGATTTTCTTGAGATAAAAACATCCTGTTTAACTCTGAGGTGTGCAAGGTTTTGTGACCCAACTCAATGTGAAGTTGTCTTGCCAGCCAGTGCTGCGACCCATAGAGGTGTCGCCTTTCCCAAAGCAGACTGATTATCACATGAACCCAATTGGTTCTTGAAATCGGTGCTTGCCAGACATTCGCCTAATCGAAACACTCACTTGTGCAGTTGTCAACCACAAGTCCCTTGACGATCTGTACAAAGGATGTTAGCCCCCTCTACAGAATTTGTAAGAGGAGCGCTCCTAAATATCAAGTCCCTCCAATAATTTCAACAATTAAGCTTTAAATTAACGTGCAAGAATGCATTCGTGTCCGAAAATGCCGCCTGCCTAAGTGATTTGCTGCAAATGTCCACTTGTCTCTCAGATGCAGTAGACGTACCGAACATGCATTCATGCCTCCCGTATTTAAATAAACGAAACCAGTCCCGACGGATTTAATGCTGTCGGTCGTTTTCATTCCGGCTACTTTTTTTTCCCGCTCGTCATTCATGTCCGTCCGTATTGCAAGCGCCCACTCCCGTCCTTGTGCACGTCACCTGCACATTACAGTGATATGCAACGACATGTTCTTCCATCTCAATTTCATCATCAAGGCAGTGTCCTGGCTCGTTGCCTGCAGGAATTTTCCATGCCTCACAAGTCTTGTTGAAAATGAAAACGCTCTCGTGTCCGCTGCTTTTGCGAGATGTGACGGGGACATGCAGGAAAAAGAGGATAGCTCTATGCAGAACGCTGATGCAATTTCTCATATCTTCTCGGAGCCATTGATGTCTGCCTGCGAGTGTACGGCAAACTGTCGCAATGGCCGTAGGAATTTTACACCGTTTCCTGCTAATCATATGTGCACACAACAGGAGGACAGAAGTGTTTTTGTTTGTTATACGTCTCCCAATGCCCGTGTCAGCTGCCTGCGGCGGGCACGTGTATCACCGACTCGCTTTGAGGCGCCTTCAGCAGGCGTGTGCCTCACTACTGCGCGTTTTTAGAGGTAAGCGACACAAGAAGATGTCAAGATGGATTGCAGTGAAAGGGAAAAGTCTGTTTCCTGTTCCGTTGTTTGATGGTCGATTGTTCTTTTCTTCCTTGTCAACTTCAAGCGGCGGCTATAATTTAAAAATGGATGTGCACGCGTATGAATCCCTCTCCTTTGATTGTTAGTCGGCGCAATGTTTTTAGGTGCACTGTGCTTTTTCTGCGCTGGATTCAACAAATTTGCTGTTCCTACTGGCACCATTTGCCAGAAGTGGAGAAAGCCCTTTTGGTGCGCGCTTTCTTTTCCTAACTAAATGAGGCATAGGTGGCGAGTATATCACACATTCCGTCGATTCGTTGTGTCACTTTTCGATCCAAGTGACGGCAGGCACCTCCCCGTGGAGGCATCATGAATACCAACCATCAGCTGTCTGTGTTAACTAATTGATCCTGCGTCGAAATAAGGACAAGAAAATGTGCATTACCAGGACATTCTTAAGCAGCACTCACATTACGAGTCTTCTTGTCATCTTGAAGAGGATAATTGTAAAGACAATACAGCGTAGATTACTCCTCCACATCGCCTCAGGCATGTGGTGAGCAGACATAATATATAATAATACAGCCCGTAGGGGGCCAGGGCCTAGCTTCTCAGCAACCACTCATGTTGTGCGCGCTATTGTCCTCTCACGAGTGGAAGGGACCTACAGTTTAGTGCCGAATCCGAACGGCCAAGTTTGAGAAGCTTTTTCTAGACAGAAAATACTCTGAGCATTGTCAATGACTCGAAAGAGGTGAGGTCGTGAAAATTGTTTTTGTAGTACAGAGCAGGAATCGAACCTACGACGTCGAGGTTGGGGTCGACGCACATACCCACAACGCCACGGGCCACCTCGCAGGCATAATCGCTAGTCGTGAATTTCAATGGCACAGTGCCTGGGGGCATGGGCTTATGTACACAGGGCAAAGTTGCTGACTGCACCCAACCTGGTAGGATGCCAGCGCGATCCCTGCTTGTCCATAAGTCAAGTTGACATACAGCCTCCTAGTGGCGCCCCTGGATAACCATCACAACAACCGTTGTGTGGTGAACCAATGTATGCAGCGATCCCCCTCTGCCCGAGGGTCAAATAATGGGCCTGGCCTACCAGTTGTAGGTTGTGCGTGAGGTTAACTCCCTCACCACACAAAAAAACCAATGGTTACGAACCGACAACAAGCCTCGGATATGGACGGATTCAAAGTTGACGACCCCAGCAAACGATCAAAGGACAATGATTTTCGGTTCTGCACGTGGAATGTGAGGTCCCTGAACAGACCACGTGCAGCCGATGAACTCGCGGAGGCCCTGGACTGCTACAAAGCAGACGTCACCGCCATCCAGGAGATGCGATGGGATGGGCCGGGCAAAAGGAAGATGAGAAACTGCGACTTTTACTACGGTGATTGCTACAAAGAGGGAAGGCAGCGCTTATTTGGATGCGGATTCGTTGTTCGAGGCAGACTTAGGCAAAAAGTCTTAAGCTTTGATTATATCAGCGAGCGCCTCATAACAATCCGCATCAAGGCTAAATTCGGGAACATCAGCCTGATCTGCGCACACGCCCCGACGGAGGAGAAGGATGACGATATCAAGGATGACTTCTATGATCTCCTAGAAAGAACATACGATCGATGCCCCAGCTATGACACCAAGATCGTTCTAGGAGATTTCAACGCACAGCTGGGCAAGGAAGAAATCTTTGCTAGAGTCATCGGAAAACACAGCCTGCACGACAACACATCCGGAAACGGACTCAGGCTGGTAGATTTCGCCTCGGGGCGTAACCTCTCTGTGATGAGCACGCGGTTCCCACACCTCAACATCCATAAGGGGACCTGGCGGTCTCCTGATCAATCAACCGTCAACCAGATTGATCACGTTGCGATCGACGTCAGACACTCCTCCAATATTCTCGATGTCCGAACGTTCCGAGGAGCCAACATCGACTCGGACCATTTCCTTGTTGTAGCCAAGGTAAGGATGAGGATATCGAGAGAAGTACGGAGTCGAGAAAGAACACTACGGTTTGACGTCAGAAAGCTACAATCGCAATCGACCGCTAGGAACTTTGCCGACCGAGTCTCCCTGAAACTCTCTGAAAGTTCGACGCTGCCTGCACATTCAATAGAAGAAGAATGGAAACGTTGTCAAAAAGCCATCAAAGAAGCTGCCACTGATGTGCTGGGTTTCACGACACCACCCAGAAGGAACCCATGGTTTGACGACGAGTGCAGGCAGGTACATGCAGCCAAGCAGGAGGCCTACAAGGCAACGCTGCATCGAACAACGAGAGCTGTTCGTGAGCTCTATGAACAGAAGAGAAGGGAAGAGCACCGGCTTCTCAGAATGAAAAAGAAAGAGCATGAGAAGCGCGCGGTCGTGGAGATGGAGAGGTGTTACGACAGGAAGGAGGTCCGAAAGTTTTACCAAAAGGTAAAACAAGTATCAGGAAGATATAGACCTCGGACCGAAGCCTGCAGGGACGAAAATGGACAACTAGTAGTAGAATCGCAGTCGATGCTGAGAATTTGGAAAAATCATTTCTGTAGACTGTTAAACGGCGATGACGACACAAATTCCGCTGTCAGGCAGAATGTTTCACTCAATTTGGACGATGATGAACACGAATTCCGTCCCCCCGACTTAGACGAAGTCAAGAAAGCGATTTCTAGACTGAAGTCGAACAAAGCTGCTGGAGCGGACGGATTGTCCGCGGAACTGTTTAAGGCAGCTGGAGATGACCTGGTTGGGCGCATGCACCAGCTCATCTGTAAGATATGGTCGGAGGAAAGCATGCCCGATGAGTGGAATCTCAGCGTCGTTTGTCCGGTCCACAAGAAAGGAGACCCCTTTGACTGCGCCAACTATAGAGGGATCAGCCTCCTTAACATCGCTTATAAGATACTCTCTGCCGTTCTGTGTGAACGCCTGAAACCCTTTGTCAACAACCTGATAGGTCCTTATCAGTGCGGTTTCAGGCCAGGAAAGTCCACTATCGATCAAATTTTCACATTACGGCAGATCCTGGAAAAGACTCAAGAGATGCAGATCGACACCCACCACCTATTTGTCGATTTCAAGGCCGCATATGACAGCGTGCATAGAGACGAGCTATACAGCGCCATGTCTAGTTTTGACATTCCTGCCAAACTCGTCAGGTTGTGCAGGATGACGATGGAGAACTCTCGCTGCTCCATCAAGGTCGGTAACGAACTCACCGAAACCTTCAATGTCAAAAAAGGTTTTAGGCAAGGCGACACGCTGTCATGTGACTTCTTTAACATCATACTTGAGAAGATCGTGCGAAACTCAAACGTAAACACCCGAGGCACGATCTTCCAAAAGTCCGTTCAACTGCTTGCTTACGCGGACGACATTGACGTCATTGGACGAACACAGCGAGCCGTCAATGAGGCGTTTGCTAGTATTGAAGCGGAAGCGGCTAAAATGGGTCTAGCGGTAAACCAGGGCAAAACAAAGTACATGCTGTCATCACGGAAGGACGCACAACATCGACGTCTCGGACAGAGCGTCATATTGGGCAGCAGAATCTTTGAGGTAGTCAAGGACTTCGTCTACCTAGGCTCCGGAGTAAATAGGGACAACAACACCAGTACCGAGATCAAGCGCAGAATTACTCTTGCCAATCGCTGTTTCTTTGGGCTCAAGAGGCAACTGAGTAACAGAGCCATCTCTCGAAACACCAAATTGAGCTTGTATAAAACCCTGATCATCCCAGTCCTGCTCTATGGCGCAGAGACATGGACGCTATTGAAAGCGGATGAAGAAGCTCTTGGTTGTTTTGAGAGAAAAGTTCTGCGTACGATCTTTGGTCCTGTTTGCGTTGATGGCGTTTGGAGGAGAAGGTTCAACCACGAACTATACGGGCTGTACAGCGGCATGCACCTAGTTAAGCGTCTTCGGATCCAACGCTTAAGATGGCTAGGTCATGTAGAGCGGATGGACACCACAGCTCCGGCCCGAAGAGTCTTCGACACCGAGCCATTGGGACAGCGCAACAGAGGACGTCCTCGCACTAGATGGCGCACGCAAGTTGAAAAGGACCTCAACCAACTTGGTGTGCGCAGCTGGAGGCAGCTGGCAAAAGATCGTGCTGGCTGGAGAGGCATGTTAGTTGAGGCCCAGGTCCACCCCGGACTGTAGCGCCAATCAAGAAGAAGAAGTGCCTGGTTATGCCGAGGATAATAGTTCTGACCTTCGAGCTTCTCGTTCTGATCAGAGTGTGAAATAGTCTCAGATGGTGGTAGCGGTGGGCATGGATAACAAATCTCCGTCCGGGAAGACTGCGTAACTAGTGCCCTTTCTACCGAGTTCGCTTCACAATTCGGTATCATCACAAATTATTCTAGGACGCATGTAAAATGTGTGTTAAAAATCGTTCAATTGCGTAAAGGGTGATTTTTCATCTATTATCTTTTTGGCAACACTGGTTTAAACGGCTGACTCACGTTTCGTGTTTTGTTTCACTGTCAAACATCTTCAGTTTGGTCTATAATTTAACCATGAATCGTCTTACAAACGAACAACGCTTGCAAATTATTGAATTTTATTATCAAAATGCTGGGGTCGGGCTCAATCGAAGGAAATGCATGAGCGATCAAATTGGTCAAACAAGAATCTGAAGTGGAGATCAGACGTCACTGCTACCACCGATCAGTGCATTATGCCGGATTATATATGACATAACCATAATAGAAGCCAACTCAACGTGGTCAGAGCTTACACTATCGATAAAACAAAGAGGCTTCTGGCGTTAAACCAAACTGTCTGTATAGCATCTGCTGAAACTGGACACACTTCCTCAATCAAATCGATGATGACTAAACAACTCTGGACAAATACCATATTTAGACATGATAGATCCCAAACGGTAACTTAACGTGCTCAAATGATCAGGTCTGAATCTAGGCTTAGAACCCTCATTGGTACTATAACAGGGCATTGCGCCATTTGCTCTATGGCCTCTGGCATAGACCTCCCTTACCTCTGTTAAAAAAGCGCTTCCTCCGAATAATTGTTTTCAGTAACGAAGCTCATTTTTGGTTCAATGAGTACGTAAATAAGCAGAATTGTCGATTTGCAAGCATTGCAAGAGCTACCAATGTATCGAGAAAAAGTCACGGTTTGGTGCAGTTTATGGGCTGGTGGCATCATTGGACCGTACTTCTTCAAAGATGGTGCGAAACGTAAAGTAACTGTGAATGGTGAGCGCTACCGTGAGATGATATCCAACTTTTTCTTGCCCAAAATGCAATAGCTTGACTTGCATGACATGTGGTTTCAACAAGACGGTGCCACATGCCACATAGCACGCGCAACAATGGGCTTATTGAGATGCGAGTTCGGTGAACATTTTATTTCACGCTCGGGACCGGTCAATCGGCCGCCTAGATCCTGCTATTTAATGCCTTTCGACTATTTTGTGTGGGGCTATGTTAAGGCTCGTGTCTATACAGACAAGCTAGCTTCAATTGACGCATTGGAAGACAACATTGAAGCATTTATTCGTGAGATATCGGCCGAAATGTTGGAAAGAGTTTGTCAAAATTGGACTAAGCGGATGGACCATCTAAGGCGCAGTCAAGGTCAACATTTGCATGAAATAATCTTCAAACATTAAATCATATGGACCGTGATACAATCAAATAAAGATTCATGCATTTTTCTGAATTTTATGTGTTTTGTTTTTTAACTTTCCTATGGCCTATCACCCTTTACTTGGTGAGTTTATTTATAGTTTTTTTACGGTGCTTCTGGCTTCTTTTTAATCGCTTTTAACGATTGGCTTATGTTTACTTCAACTTTGGACTTGCTTTACACTTTGCACGGACAACTTTTCGCGGGCTCGATGAACACTCATGCCCTCGATGCCCTGAGCAATTATGGCACGCAGAAGTGGAAAAGTCAAGCCTATGTGGGGAACTGGAGGCTGCTGGTGGTCGTTCAGACGCGCTCTATTGCCACGCAAAATGAAGAAAGAAAGTTTGATGCCACTGTTTAGTCATGACGTCGTGATTAAAACAAATTGAAAGAATCAAATGAGTTTTTCATTGTTGATCAAGTGAGAAATTTGGAAAGTGGATCCATGTTTTCTTCGGGTCCTGATTGAAGTGAGTGTCAGAATATTAGTACAACGTGCTCAGTGTCTTCTAGTTGATATCTTGCCCACACCACAGGTACGGATTGCTGATTAATTGTGAATATCCGAAGTCTCCGTGCCATAAGACAATTTAAAAGCAGTGATTCTGAATATTAAACGACTTAAAATGCTTTTTGTTACATGCCACTACGCAGCTAGAGCAACAGAGTAGAATGCTTCCTCCACTAAATCAGTTTATTCGATGACGGTTTTGTAATTGTGACCCAAAAGGGGAGTGAGGCTCCACAATCTGAAAACACCACAACCAACTTTGATGTCAAAACCGTCACCATGGCACGAAGATAAAAACAACACAAAACAAAATTAAATTGAATTAAATCGCTCAAGCCGCAACCACAGTCCCCATGGATAAATCCATTAAATATTATCTGCACAAGGAATCACCACAATTACTAAATTCCTCGTCACCTACCTGCAAATTTTCTAATCAGGATTAACACATTGCTCCCTGTCCGCAAAAAGCAGCACAACCTATGGCCATTTGCCAGTGAACAACAATATCAAATTACTTGTATGTCTTCCGCCGGGCGGGCGGAAACTGAAAACGACACAAAATGCGAACAAAGCAAGGATACACCCAACCCATGCCGGGCTCAGTTTGACTCGCTCTGCTATCGTTGAATTAGAAGGAATACAACAAAATGGGAAAAAAAACCCAACCAAGTGTCCGGAAAATTTATATTAAAAATCCCACAGCTGTCGCACTAAACCACAGGCGATAACTCGCATGACTCCCGACTTCCTCCTTTGACTTTGGTTCGTTTTGCAACAGCACTTGCTCCACCTGCACATGTTGGGCTCCCACAGGCCCCTCGCCCACCCGTCCACGAACATGTCTCGATGCCCGTAAGCCATGCAGTGCAGGTGGTGCTCTGTAAGGCAAAATTCAACGACGACGACGACGACGATGGGCCGCAGCTGGATACAAACACGGAGTGCAAAAAAAAAGAAACAAAAAACAGGAAAAAACAGAAAAGTCAAATCTCTAAGTACAGATAATGCCGGAAGTCAATTGTTGTAGATAAGTGCATGCATGTGTGCGAGTGTGTATACGGGGAGAACACGCTCGCACTGTGGGGCTTCTGCAGAGCCACACAAAGACTACACGTTCGAATCGATGTGCCTGCAGGCAGTGGCGACGGAAGGAATAAGCCCTTAAATCTAAATTCCTGTGCTCCGCCGTTGTGCTTTTTCCTTTTCCCCGACTAATTTCGTGTCCCAATAAATGTCACTTAATTCCGATTACCAGGTGTGCGGAATCGAAAGAAATCCCATTAAAACCGTGCGACGACGGTGGAGCAAAAACGAGGAGACGAGGCGATATCGATGAGAAAGAAAGGGAGTGTAGAAAAAAAAGATACTTCCAGCTCAACGGATGACAAAATGAGGGGGAGACCCCTATAGAAGGAGAAGCTTTACTTGCGTGTCATGTTTAAGGTTGCAACTGTTGGCCCGCCGAAGCAGGGGGCGCAGCTCCCACCCTAGAGCACTGACTCGCAGTCGTGGCTGTGTGTATGCAGTCAGTGAATAGGGCGGGGTAAGTTAAGCACATCACGCAGCTCACACGAAGGCGAACGAAAGAGTTTCATACTCAGACCGCAAGAAAAAAAAAAAAACGAAGAACAAAATGAGTTAGCGAAGCAGCATCCGCAACCGTAAAAGTTCACGTTGCATCATCAACTTCGAGCAGATAAATTTCAAAAGAATGAAGACGCTTAAAAAAGTTCGTGAAATGTTCAACAATCAAGTACACAACTTTCGCCGTGCTGTAAACTACGACTGCGATACAATTAACTTATAAAATGCCGGTCAAATAAATGAGGTAATTAGCAGTGACGTGCTACAGCGGTTATTATCTTGTTTCAACTTTGGCCAAACGGACTTGAACTTGTTCTGGGTTGTTGTGGTTTCTATATTAGAACAGTGATGTCTTAGTCAAGATTGAGCCGGATATTCGCCAGGGGCTGCGCGGTAAGAACCCATGTTGGAAAACAGATGTCGTTGCTGAGGGAACACGAACCGAGTGCCTGCCGGTTTGACAGACGAAAGGTTTTCCAACACGGATAATCCAAACGGGATCACTCTTGAAGAACATTCTAAAAGAAGGTCTTTCACAAAAACTTCTGTCGTTTGGTATACTTCTTCAATATAATAATATGAAAATAAATGAGAACAAACGGTGGCGACAAAGGCAGTATTTTTAGTGCCAGATGGCGGCCGCGTTTACCGAGGTTAGGTACATATCCGGACACCAGTACATTTCTAAACTCCCGGCTAGAGCTCATTGGAACAAAACAACGGTTTTTCTTTTTGACAACTTAACCAGAACCAAACAGATATTCGCTTTTCAGCAGTCAACCTCTCCAGTCACTGACAATGGCTAGAAAGCCGTTCTTCCACTCCACGAGTAGTTGCTTTAAAGTTAAAGCTCATGCTCAATTTTTTTCAGGCGCTACCATCAAAGTATACCACATTCGACTCTCTGCGCAGAATGCTATTCAATTCCAATAAAATTAGGCACAACATTTCTATCCACTAGACCCTACGGATTTCATGCCTTCACCTTAGGCTGGTTCACTTTTTTCACAATTTTCGGACTCCCTCGATGCGCTTGAATGATTAACTTTGGTGTTCCTCAAGGGTCTGTTCTTAGTCCATGACTGTTCTTCATTTATGCCTAGCAACTCAATGTTCCTTCGTCCATATTTCGACGTGTTACAGACTTTTGCCGATGAATTTGCATGCAATTCCTTCAACGCGTCAGAATTGTGATCAAATGCAGCATTTATATGCTTTCGTTGATAAAACTTGCCTCCGTTCTTTTTTTGTGTCGACAAACCTGCGGGCGCATTCCAGTGAGCTGCCAACCGCAATAGTTCAATAATTTACGGAAAAAATATGCCCCGAAGCTCTTATATCCATTTGTAGATCTACAATAGAGCTCACCGCATTCGTATTCACGGCAGATGTGGATGAAAAATGGAAGAAAGAGGATATTTGTGGTCACATTTTTTTTCTTAATAGAAAACTAGGATCATGCTTTCAGAGATTTTTAAAATAGAAATCTGCTATTCATTTTCAGATTGACGCCATTGAATGAGGGCCATCTGTCTGCTTGAAGTGGTGCTCACGAAATGCCCGCATGCCACTAGCCTTAAGGCGTCTAATCCACTTCTCTATTCAATTGAAGCGGGCTGTGGGGCATGTGGCACCGTCTTGTTGCAACCACATGTCATGCAAGTCAAGCTCTTGCATTTTGGGCAAAAAAAAGTTGGATATCATCTCACGGTAGCGCTCACCATTCACAGTTTCGTTAGGATTCGCATCTTCTTTGCAGAAGTACGGTCCAATGATGCCACCAGCCCATAAACCGCATCACACTGTGACTTTTTACATTGGTAACTCTTGCAATGCTTCTGGCTGATATTCACTCCAAAATCGACAATTCTGCTTATTTACGTACCCATTGAGCAAAAATTGAGCTTCGTCGCTGAACACAATTTTTCGGTAAAAAAGTGGATCTTCTGCGATAGCAGATAGCGATATTTAGTCACAATAGCCCGAATAGCCGTTTCAGTGGGTCGATTAAACTGACCATAAAATGGAAGAAGCGCGCAATGAACTTTCTTAATGGAGCAGGCAAGCAGGCAAGCGTTGCTCGTTTGTAAGACGATTCATGGTTAAATTATAGACCAAACTGAAGATGTTTAACAGTGAAACAAAACACGAAACGTGAGTCAGCCGTTTAAACCAGTGTTGCCTAAAAGATAATAGATAAAAAATCACCCTATATAATTAGCAACAAACGGAGGCCTTTGCGAAGAATGGAAGAAAACAGCTTCTGAATGTGGATTAAATCTGTCTAGTCAGGTGAACGAGCATCCTCATCTTTTAAGAGAAAGATTTAACTCGGTTTTGGAGAATTTCGGTAGGCATACCTGACTGTATATATCGAAGAAGCTGAATCGTCACTGTTTAGAAAGAATTACAGCAAATTAAACCACTTTCTAAATGAAAAAAAACATACTTCCTTCACAAGCACGCAGTTGACAAAATAAGCACAATGTTCAAACTCAGAGGGGAACTCGTTCAGTTAAAGTTCGGAAAAAGTTAAAGAAGGGTGAAAAATGATGGAAGGCTTTATATGACTACTCAGTAGCAGCACTTTGTATCATAGATGGAGATTTCTATTGTAAAACTTGAGTATGTACTTATTTTTGTGAGCGTCTAACAAAGTCACAGGCCAAACCATAAAAACATTTATTGAAAATAAAAGTCAAAACTAACTAACTACAGGCGAAATCTGGAGCTTCTGCCAAGACTGTTTACATTTTTCGACAGCAAAACGGTCTTAAGCCGATTGCCACAATGTCACAAAAGAAAAACATGCTGACAGAAAACAAACTTAAATTTATTTGAGGTGCCAGAACATGACAACCATGAACGTATTGCAATGGCAGAGGCGCTCTATTGGGCAGTCGCCGCTTTGTGGATTCAAGCACACTGACAAATTAACCAGTTTTGGAACAAGCAAGACGGACGTAGCAACAAAAAACAAATACTATATTCCCAAAAACTGGAAAATATCCTCACGCAGTATAAAGCGGATATTACTGCGCTCCAGGAAATACGCTGGATAGGACACGGAATTATGAAAAAGAAAGAGTGCGACATATATTACAGCTGTCATAAAAGGTTGCACATATTTGGATGCGGATTCGTCGTGGGAAAGCGGCTAAGGTCGAAGGTCATCGACTTCAAACCGATAAGCGATCGCCTGGCTGTGATCCGCATCCAAGGCAGATTCTACAACATCAGCCTCATATGTGCACACGCCCCTACCGACGAAGCTGAAGACTCTGTCAAAGAGGATTTTTACGACCTCTTGGACGGTGCCTACGGAGCCTGTCCGGAGTACGATGTCAAAATCGTACTCGGAGACTTCAATGCTAAAATCGGTAAGGAAAACATCTTTGGCGGAGTGATCGGAAAGCACAGCCTCCACGACACGACAACAGACAACGGCTTCCGACTCACAGACTTTGCGACAGCACGTAATATGGTCATAAGTAGCACAAGGTTCCCTCGCAAAAAAATCCACACAGCAACCTGGCGATCCCCGGATGGTCGAACCGCCAACCAAATCGACCATGTGCTTATTGACGGAAGACACGCGTCAAACATCCTGGATGTGCGAACATTCAGGGGGGCAAACGTCGACTCTGACCACTTTCTTGTTGCAGCAAGATTCAGAGCTCGACTGTCCAATGTCAGGAAGCTGCACCAGCCGACAAAGAAAACTTTTGACATTGGACGCCTAAGCACACCGGAGATTGCCAGAGCCTACGAAGAGCAATTAAGTGAGAGACTCTCCGGTATGCCTACGTCAAGTGCCAACGAGATGTGGTTGCATTGCCGCTCGGCCATCAAAGAGGTAGCGGAAACTACATTAGGCTACCTACCACCCCCGACAAGAAACCCGTGGTATGATGGCGAGTGTGAGCAGAAAAAACGTGCAACCGACGAGGCATACCAAAAAGCGCTGCAACGGAAAACAAGAGCAGCGCAAGAGGAGTACCGGGCTAGAAGACGGGAGGAGAAAAAGCTTCTACGCCTGAAGAAAAGGTCTCTCGCAACCTCCCAGCTCAAGGATATCGAAGAGTCTAGGGACAAGCAAAAAATACGGGCCTTTTACAAAAAAGCCAAAAGCCTGGCCACAGGCTTTAGGAAAGGCACCCAGGCTCTTCGAAATTGCGAGGGTAACCTAGTTACGGACCCCCAGGGAATAGTGGATGTGTTTAAGCAGCACTTCCAACAGCTGCTTAGCGGGCCTGACCAGGAGAGAGTGATAGGGAACCAGGAAATCCCAACTCCAGTCGACGAAGAAGTCCTCCCACCTAGCTTTGAAGAAGTCGGTACAGCCATTAAAAGGCTGAAGAACAACAAAGCCGCAGGCTCAGATGGTTTCCCATCGGAGCTTTTCAAAGCTGGGGGCAATGTAATGGTAGGGAGCATGCACCAAATCATTTGCCGAATTTGGGAAGATGAAAGCATGCCCGACGACTGGAATATCAGCTCCATATGCCCCATCCACAAAAAAGGCGATCCTACCTCCTGCAAGAACTACAGAGGTATATCCCTGCTCAATGTCGCCTACAAGATCCTATCCAGCGTACTGTGTGAACGTCTAAAGCCGTTTTGCACCGCACTAATCGGCACGTACCAGTGCGGCTTCCGGCCCGGCAAATCGACTACAGACCAAATCTTCACACTAAGGCAGATCCTGGAGAAGACCAGCGAGTTTCAAATCGATACTCACCATCTTTTCATCGATTTTAAAGCCGCATACGACAGCATTCATCGCAAGGAGCTATTCGAAGCGATGGCCGAATTCGGGATCCCGGGAAAACTGATCCGGTTGTGTCGCACCACGCTAACACATACGCGATGCACCGTGCAGTTCGGTTCAAAAACCTCTGAACCGTTCGAAACCTGCACCGGATTTCGGCAAGGAGATGCGCTGTCGTGTGATTTCTTCAATCTGGTACTGGAGAAGATAGTGCGGCGGGCAAAAGTCAACACGGAAGGCACTATCTTCTACAAGTCAGTCCAGCTGTTGGGGTACGCGGATGACATCGACATTGTCGCGCGGTCCCAACGAGCGATCGTGGAAGCTTTCACGGCAATTGAGGAACAGGCGAAACGAGCTGGTCTTAAGGTCAACGAGGACAAAACAAAATATATGCTGTCGAGCAAACAACGATCCGCCGCACACCACCTAGGCCAAAACGTTACAATCGACAGCTACAATTTCGAGGTAGTAAAGGAGTTTGTCTACCTCGGGGCAAATGTAAACTCCACGAATGACATCGTAGTGGAGATCCGACGTAGAATCGCCCTTGGCAACCGATGCTACTTCGGTCTGTCAAAACAACTGGGCTCGAAACTCCTGACTCGAAGGACCAAAGTCATGCTCTACAAAACCCTTATCCTGCCAGTCCTACTTTATGGAGCCGAAAGCTGGACATTAAGTAAGGCTGCAGAGCTGATTCTTGGTGCCTTCGAAAGAAAAATTCTACGTCGGATATATGGTCCCGTCTGCGAGGAAGGCGAATGGAGGAGAAGACACAACCGCGAACTCTACGAGCTGTACAAGGATGTGGATGTAGTCCGGAAGGCAAAAATCCGTCGACTACACTGGCTCGGCCACATCGAGCGAATGGACAACAACGCTCCAGCAAAGAGGGTCTTCGAATCCGAGCCTCCTGGTTCGAGAAGGAGAGGAAGACCGAACCTCCGGTATAAAGACCAAGTCATCGCGGATGCAAGACAGCTTGGCCTTGATGACTGGAAGCAGCGTGCCCAGGACCGTCACCGATGGAAGGCAGCAATTGCTCAGGCTCAGACCCTTCATGGTTCGTCTGCCTAATAAGTAAGTAAGTATATTCCCAAATTGGCTAAAGAAGCTCAAGAATGCTGTGTTGTGCACCAGAATTGCCCGGAGCATTTCACCAGCAGTGGTGGCCCGTGGCGTTGTGGGTATGTGCGTCAACCTCAACCTCGACGTCGTATGTTCGATTCCAGTTCTGAGCGACAAAAATAATTTTCACGACCCCACCTCTTTCGAGTCACTGATAATGCTCAAGGAGTATTGCCTATCTAGAAAAAGGTCCTCAAACTTGGCCGCTCGGAGTCAGCATAAGACTGTAGGTCCCTTCCACAAGTGTGAGAGCAATAGCACGCACACCACGAATGGCTGCTGAGAAGCTAGGCCCTGGCCCTCTATGGGCTGTAACGCCAACCATATTATTATTATTATATTTCAACAGTACTATGATCTGGCTAAGAAAACCATGAACCACATACTGACCGACTGCCCAAAACTGGAGCGAATGGGAAAGTCTTTAGGAAGGTTGTACAATTCCAGAAAGCAGCACTCAAAATCTAGGTCAAAAGCAGGAGGTGCAAGATATCCTTATTGGCACAGTACTAGTGTCTTTGTGATACGTCCCGAGCTCATCAATTCAATTCGAGAAAAATTCAACGAAACTTAACGAAACTTAGTGAAACTTAACGAAACTTATAATGACAAGTTGGCGTGTTTCACTATTAAAGCTTGTGTGATTAGACGGCGGAGATTTGATGACGCTTGGCTAGGTTCACGTCGCTGTAGAGCCCGTCTATGCCGTAGATGAACCATGCGTCCTTCTGATTAAATGCGCTCTCATGTTGCTCGGACTATTCACTGGCCAGTCTATGTCAACTAAGTCGCCAGCTATCTCAAAGTTGTAGCTGAGTATTGTGTTGTTCTATCCGTGCCGTCAACACTGCGTGTTTGTTATTAAGGACAGCATGTACTCAACCAACCTGACCGACTTTCTCTGTCTCGTTGATGACGGATATCAATGCGAACCGCGTACACTACTAGTTGCATGGACCAATAACTTTGCATGTGACTTTGCCACGATCCCCCCACAAATTGCTGCTTGAGAGGCCAGAATTATGTTGTCTTAGTGAGCCGACTACCAACTTTGATGGGACACCGAGCTAAGGACATCCTTTTCGCCCACCATACATAATTTGTGCAGCATTCCGCCTGTCGTTGCTTACTTTTGTTGCATTTTAAGCACTCAAGGAAGATAATTGTGATGAGGACATTGGTCGAGATGCCAAGCGGATGTATACCCATTGAGAGTCATTGTTCTTTTGTGCTCCGTCAACAAATGTCCCTTCTCCGTTCGGGCTAATGGCACCTAAGACGCTCTGTTTGGCTAATAAATTATTTCACAAATAAACACAAAAACACACCCTTCCACATGTGAGTACCATTCCAAGCACGTCCTTCAGACTTCACATTTCATTTCCTGAAAGTTTGTTACGCCAAAAAAAAGTGTTGACAAGTCCATTATGCACTGTCAAAAGCCATAAACGTGTTCACAAACCCATCAATGGCAGTGCCTACAATAACGACAGGAAGTTTAGTCAGCAGAACTATGCTTGCTCCTTGACAGTAATCTGTGTACACTTTCGCAAATTTATTGGCCTTCTCCGGAAGCCTTTCATTCGTGGGGAAAAGAGTCATTTCAAGAGCAAGATGTGCCTGTTGACAGGAAACAACATCCAGTCTTCCTTGTGCGGCGCCCATCACCGTCCAAGGACAAACCTCATGTATTTGAATTAGTGAACGTATTCTCTGTGCAGCTTTGAGGGTTTGCTTAATCCGTTTGTTTATTAGCTCATCTGCATGCGAATGGCTCGCATCCTGACTGGCCACCAAGGACATGTCCTTACAACAGGCGCACACGAGAAAATATATTCTGCGAAAAAAAGTGGACAAAAATAAGCCACTTGTCAACAATGAAGAAAAGTTTTTAAATTAATTGAAGTGGATTCATTAAAATTCATGCCGGCAGCCTTTCAACACCTGAGTCTGTTTGCCCTTCCGCAACATCACTCGGAGTGCGTGCGACTTCCCCCAAAGCGTACACGTGACTTCGACGCCCCCTTTCAATTTCGGTAAGAGACTGACTGAGACGTATCCTGGCAGCAATAAAAACTGAAAATAAATGCTTAAAAATTATTTACATGATAATGGGCCGCAAAAATGAAGTGCGGATGTGTCACTATTCCACTGGCACACATTTGAATGTCCTTTCAGCTTTAAATTGAATAAAAACAAGAATTCAAAATAAAATAAAAAAAAATGCGACAAAAACAGAATAAAGACGACGGGAGAGATACGCGAGAAAAAAGTTTCCCTCTTCCTGTTGACATGAACATGAGCGAAATGCGTACCGTAAAATCCTCAATCAACATTACACTTGGACGACTTGAAATGTCCTGGGCTCGGTAATAAATTTGAAATTAGACGAACGGGAACTTTTGTGACGGCATAAAGTGATTTATTTATTTAGCACTAAGACGAGATTCATTTCCTTAGTGTCGTCCTTGTATGAGAGAATGTCTGACTTTCTTATGTTTTTTTTTCTCTTGTGTCGAGTTTGGTTGTCACTGTAGCACATTATGTTTCATTTGTATATTTGCAGGCAGCTTTGTGTTACTCTGGCGACGCGGTATAAATGTGCTCACAGCCAGGGATATCATGGTGACAAGGGATGAAAGAATAAGACTGATAGATGGATATAATTTAGAAATATCTGATTTGGAGCCACAGGATGCCGGGGATTATGTGTGTCAAATCAGTGACAAAGTGAACAGGGACCAAGTGCACACAGTTGAAATTTTGGGTAAGTCAAATGAGTGGGAGCATCATAATAGTGTCAGCCACCCTTCGTTCGTGTATAATCCGGTGTGGATTGAGATCCTTAAGTGGGGACCTCGCTTAACGCCGCCCTATGTTGTTATCCCCCTCAACCCCTGCAGATCTCCCTCGTCCCACCGGATGTTTGCATGGCTTTTTTTTTTTGTTAGTATTTTGTTCTTGTGCCTTAGTCCTTTGTGATTAAATGGCCTTTTTTGGTGCTTGCTCTCGCAGAGCCGAGACTCAGTATCATGGTTATTGTTTTTTTGGGCGGGGGAGACGGACGAAAGCAGATCCGTCCAAGTTGTGTGTTTATCCTCTTGAATAATTATCAAGGATTAAACTTTCAACTTTGTCATTTATTTTGAATTTCATTTGTTCTCTTCTCTCCGGTTCACAGTGCCGCCGAGTGTGCGAGCGATACCGACATCGGGGCAATTGCAAGCGCGGAAGGGTGGACCGATAACGCTGGAGTGCAAAGGCTCTGGAAATCCTGTCCCATCGATATACTGGACTAAGAAGGTTCGTATTTTCTGTTTGATTTCATTGTGTACACTTAGTTTTTTGCTTATTTCTTGTGTTCAGTTTATTTCAGTGTTTAATTGGGATTAGAGGGATCAGAAGGGGATTTGACATAGACAAGAGAGTTTTGAATTGAATTTGAATGCGCTACGGGTTAAGGGATCCGAATTTCGGGACTGGGATGAATGAGGGTGATTTTGTTTTAGATGATGGCGATGATGATGATGACTTTCCGAAGAGCAGGGACTTAATGGTGAAAGTTTTCGTTTCGAGCTGGTTTTTTTTTTCTGTTTTTGTTCTATTTTGGGGACAATTAAAAGGTTTCCCTTTGATAACGTGTTGAGTGGGATGACGAGACGAGAACAGGCTTTTGATGGCCCACCATTGGGGCATGATGTTGCGAAATGAGACTAGCAATTATTTGCTAAATGCAAAAGTTTCACTGAATGGATGAAGAACTCTTTACGAGGCGATAAATAACTTTCGTTTTCCCATGAAATGAGAGAGAGAGAGGATCGAGTTGGGAACTGGTACTTGCGAAGAGATAATGGCAATTGGAAGGATGTATTGGTCGGCGAAGATTTTCAAATTGCCGTGTTGGATTGAATGGAATATGTGGCTGTGAAGGGTTCGCTGAACAATGGCAAATTTGGGAAAAAAGTTAACCATAATGATGTGTTAACACAGAGCAAGGACATGTATCAATTCACTATTGATTTGCCATATCAGTCTCTACCGTGCACCTCAGTTGGCCGAGCTAAGGAGTAAGTATGCGATACAGCAAATATTTCTTAAGCAGAAGGCCCGTGTAACATCATTCGTGGCGGAAAATGTCCCGACAACTAAAACTGGCCCGTGCCACTGTGGTTGTGTGCGTCGCCCCAGCCCCGACGTCGTATGTTCTATCGCTGGTCTGTGCGACGAAAAATAAATTTCAAGGTCCTACCTCTTTCGAGTCACTGACAATACACAACGAGCACTTCTGCCTCGAAAAAGCTTCTCAAACTTGGCTGTTCGGAGTCGACATAAAACTGTAGGTTCCTTTCACTCGTTAGAGGAGACACAATACGAGTGGTTGCTGAGAAGATTGGCCCTCTACGAGCTGTAACGCCACCCATTTTATTATTAAATAAATAAGACTTCAGTCGAATTTAGAAAATGTATCAAATAAAGTAAGTTCACTCTCAGCCCATCGATTCAGGGAGCATTCCAAAGAGATACAAAAGTGCATACAGACATTGCGTAAAGTAGCTCGTAGCTCCATCAAGTCAGCAACCTATTTAGATTGCTGTCTGTCAATTTTACAAATTATTTCTTGAATAAACCAATCACGTTACACAGGTTCCGCTCCATTTTTGAAAGAAGTGCTGAATAATGTCAAACCATGGTATACCTATCTCATTTCAGTTTAAAGTGAACTCATGCTTTGTACTCTTCTTCTTCTTTGATTGGCGGGTATAGTCTGGGTGGACCTGGGCCTCAACCAACATGCCCCTCCAGCCAGCACGGTCATTCGCCAGCTGTCTCCAGCTCCTTTTCCACTTGTATGCGCCTTCTCGTGCGACGACATCCTCTGTTGCGCTGTCCCAATGGCTCGCTATCGAAGACTCTTCGGGCCGGAGCTGTGGTGTCCATTTCCTCTACATGACCGAAAACGCTTAACTAGGTGCATGCCGCTGTACAGCCCGTACAGTTCATGGTTGAATCTTCTAGAGATGCCAACAACGTAAACAGGACCAAAGATCGCGCGCAGAACGTTTCTCTCAAAAAAAAACCAAGAGCTTCTTCTTCTCCGCTTTCAATAGCGTCCATGTTTCAGCGCCACAGAGCAGGACAGGGATGATCAGAAATTTTTGTAAGGCCAACTTGGTGTTTCGAGAGTAGGCTCTGTTTCTCAATTGCCTCTTGAGCTCAAAAAAGCAGCGATTGGCAAGAGTAATTCTGTGCTTGGTCTCGGTACTGGTGTTGTTGTCCCTATTTACTCCCTATCTTCGTTACCTCAAAGTTTCTGCTGCCCATTATGACACTATGTCCTCGTCGTCGGTGTTGTGCGTCCTTTCGTAATGACAGCATGTAGTTTGTTTTGCCCTGGCTTATCGCTAGACCCATTGTAGCCGCTTCTGCTTTAATGTCAGCAAACGCTTAATTGACGGCTCGCTGAGTTCGTCTATTCACGTCAATGTCACGCGTGAGCAGTTGAACGGACTTTTGGAAGATCGTGCCTCGGGTGTTTACGTTTGAGTTTTGCACGATCTTCTCAAGTATGACAGCGCGTCGCCATGCCTAAAACCTTTTTTGACATTGAAGGTCTCTGTGAGTTCGTAACCGACCTTGATGGAGCAGCGAGAGTTCTCCATCTTCATCCTGCACAACCTGACGAGTTTGGCAGGAATGTCAAAACTAGACATGGCGCTGTATAGCTTGTCTCTATGCACACTGTCATATGCGGCCTTGAAGTTAACAAATATGTTTCGAGTGTTTCCCTTGCGTCTTTTCCAGGATCTGCCGAAGTGTGAATAGTTGGTCGATGGTGGACTTCCCAGGCCTGAAACCGCACTGATAAGGACCTATCAGGTTATTGACAAATGGTTGCAGGCGTTAACACAGAATGGCAGAGTGTATCTTGTACGCGATGTTGAGGAGGCTGATTCCTCGATACTTAGGGCTGTCAAAGGGGTCTCCTTTCTTGTTTTATACTCATCCATTCGGATTATACCAAACAATTTTAACGTTTATCGGGTTCGACAAAAGAAACATACCAAAGAAAGCCACATTGACTGTAGTGCTACAAAAGGAAGACTAAGAACTCTGAAGGCGTTTGAACTACCTGCAATGTATGAATATCTTAGTTCCGTCATCCTAAAGGTAAAGATCATTGTCATACAATGTGGTGAGGTCGGTCTAAGAGCTCTGCTACACCTCTTCCGGCGACTCACCGTGTTGTAACCACAGCTATGAAGATCCTCCTACTCGAGTCAAGAAGGAAAATTTACTCTGGCGTTGAGCAAAGATTTCATGTCATACAATGATATTTAAAGTTTAATTTTACATTTATCACGAAAAATGCTGTAAAACATGTTAAGCTAGGAAAATGGCAAAAATGTAAGGAACTCCACGGCAAATGTCACGAAACGGATACTGAGACTATCCAACAAAAGATTGAAATGACTCGGTAATCAAAATTCCGAGATAACCAATTTCGGACGATGTGTCACGACGAAGAAGACTCGTTGAAGTACTTGCTATACGAGGGAACTTCTGAAAAAACAGAGACTTAAATTGATCGACTCCGAAATTTCTGTGCCAACAAGATGAAATGGCGCTAAAATTAGTCCGCCCAGAGGATATTGATCTATAGCTGACCAAAGCCAAAAAGCAGACGGGTAGAAAATCATTCGGGAGACATGTAAGTCAAAATAAGGACCAACTTGGAGGATTCTACCACGCCGCTGTCAGGCAGTCATTAAAAACACAAGACATAACACGGCTGTTTAGTCTTCGCACTTTTCAAAGTTTTTTAAAATACTGTCGATTAAATGCCTAACATTTGTGCGTCCATTGGTCACTCAACAGTCACGAAGTAATTTAAAAAATCAATTATAGAAGTGCACGTGAGTATGAATGTATCCTCTTCTTTACTTCGTCTACGAAAGCCCCTGAAGCCTGTCAGACAACAGAACATGCGACGCTCTCAAGTACATATGGAGATCTGAATCAACTTCAACTTGGTGTTCCCAGATGGCGACAGCAAGCCGGATATCGTGCAAGCTGACAAAGCCGACTTGTAGAGCGCTGAGAATAAAACGGTTAGAGGGATCAAATAATCAACATAAAATAACAATAAAGTAAACAATGTGCACTCAACCTCTGCCTTCTAGATGAAGACCAGATGAAGGATGTTTTAAAACTGCCACTGCAACGTCACTCCTCTGAAGTGTCGTAGGCACAAATCCCTTAGTGCTCCTTCCCTCAATGCCATCGTTGCAGCGCAAGCTTTCCCTCCATCGTGGTCAACTTCTAATGTTTCATCGCCACTTTTTGAGGCATCACATCCAAGAGACAGCACGATGGACAAGTTAAGTCTAAGAGCATTCCATCAGGCGCCCGGGAACACCTACCAACGTTCACCTAAGTGGGTGCCGAGCTGTAGAAGATTGCTGCGCACTTCCAGAATGTGCAACAAATCGAAATACATTCTCGAAATATCTTGTCACCTTACTCCGTCTTGGAGACAGTCGGAAGAGTTTTAGCACCTTACAGTTGATCGATGGTCTAAATGGCTGTCTGTCCATTGATTTTAACTTCCGCTTGGCATACACTTCAGTAGCTTGGTGGTAGAATTACCATCAATTTGGCGAACTGGCGTGTATACCTGAACACGTACCTTCGTCTGATTTAGATCCGTCCGTGAACGAACGCAGCTGAATTACAGACTTCATCTTTGTCTCATTTTTCTCGTCGTGTGCTTTACTCCACTCTCACCCCCACAAATCGATCAGAATGCTCGTGACCTGTTTCACATAAGCTGCCTCCCTCTCACTGTTAAAAACCTCAATCAGTTCCAGACGCAGCTCCAATGCGAAACGATTACTCCCACTGCTCACCGCGTAATACACTCGGCAGGGAGGAACGAAGGAGAAAGAAATTATTTTCCTGTAAAACTTATGAACTCTGTCACATCATTCACTCAGCATCAGCACATCTCACAGCGGTCATCAATAACTGCCGCCGGTTAATTTGGACTAACATCGAACAAACCCGAAACTTTAATCGATCAAAATTCCAGCGCTCGTTCGCTCTCCAGAAAAACGCCAAGAAATTAATTGGTCACATGGTGCTCGCACATAACCCAAAAGAGAATCAAGGGCATCAGCCCAGGACCAGCGAGCGTCGTTGAAAAAGTTACCCACACACTTCCGACCAAGGAGTGGATTACCAGAAGCACAAAACACCAATGCCTCCTCCGTCGCCCTCGTCTGCACCAAGCACATCCGCCTGTTCAATCTGTCATAGTACGTGGAACACATTAAATCATTCCCCGCACCTATGCCGCGGTGAACGGATCCCAAAACTGGTCATAAATCAATTCCCGACGAGAGGGCGAAGCGCAAAACAACGAACACGGCAAAAGAAGAACGTTCAATTGTACGTACGGCGTACGGCGAACTTTGCCGCTTCACCCATTCGAAAACGGCCTACACAGGCTTACGGCCGTTAGCGAATCCAAATGGCCATTGCGAACCATGTGGCATCAGTTTGAAGGCACATAAACTCTGGATCTCCACGTCGTTGTCGGAGTCGGTGTCGTTGTGCCAGCGTTGGCGGTCTGGATTCCATTATGCAGCGTAATTAATTCTGATGCACCCTTTGTTGAACTTTTTCTCGGGCCCGTTGGGTTGGGGGTTGAAAAGAGCTTTTGGCATCTTTCAGGCGGGGTCACATTTCAAAAATTTGATTGCTCTACATGTCTCAGACGGGGTGCTGCAGAACAAATGAATCAAATCCTAATGGCAGCCGAAGCACCGGCTCGGTGTGTGCTCGCCGGAGTTGATGAGAAGAGAACTTCCGGTGAGCGGCGTCCCTGCGCCCGTGCATGTTAAGTTCAAGATTTATGCTGGCATTTTCGTTGTTCCTTTGGTCGTTCACTCTGCCTACCGTTCGCTCCTTGGAACATAAAATATGGGGATCAAGCGGCGAGTCCTGAATAACGAACGCCATCGCGACGAACCGAGGTAGCCGCCTAAATTGTGCATAAATATTATCCCTTCGTCTAGGTGATGTGTGGCCCGGTTGTGTTTTTTTCTTTTTGCTTAAAGACTAATATATGAGCTACCCGATAGGAGCACAAACAGACGAGCGGGCGGATCCGTACCTCCTTACCGTCGTCGTCAACTGGCAGAAGCTAGTAGGCTCTTGTTACGCTGAAACGAAGCACTGAAGATGAAGGGGTGCACCCAACCACTCGCTGAAACTACCCGTATCCCTGGTTGCACTCGCTCAAGCAAAGGATTTTATTCTGAACAGACGACCGTCACGCGGACGAAGAACTGGCAAAGAACCGCGAAACGTGTCCGTAATGTGCATTGAAGACGTGTTTAGCATAAATTACACTTAAGACTGTAGTCGTATGGCAGCACCACCCACACACGAGTCGGGGCTCCTTTGTGAAGGTGCAACATATCATGCATACTGTCGACTGTCAAGTGCTCTTGCATCCCATTTGCCGCTGAAAATGACTCCCCCTCGACTGTCTATAATGCCTTCAACGAGTTTTGCTCCTTAATAAAATGCGATTAGGGTTGTGGCTCCTGTGCATATCGCAGAGTCCTTGCATAATACTGTTAGTTGCAACTTGCACACTCTATCGCCACCGTTACCTGCCTTGCCGAGGAGGACCGTGTGTGCGGGTGCTACAAATTTGAAGTGATGGCCGGGATTTATGCGGAGCGCAGCGTTAGGCGAAGAAAGGACATTTTCCTTCTTTCAACTTTCGTTTTGCAATTTTTCCTCTTGTTTTTTTTTCTTTCCGTTGGCTCTGCTTGGTGTGTGTGCATATATTTCACAGAAAACTTTTCTTTACAAACAATTTCATTCCATGATCTGTTTCTCTCTCTTTTTGTGTTCTTTGCAGAGCGGCGCTGGGAAATCATCAGCTCGCATTGGCGATGGTCCAATACTGACTCTGGAGAAATTGGAACGTCAACAGGCTGGCGTGTATCAGTGCACGGCAGACAATGGAGTCGGCGATCCGGTTACCGTCGACATGCGACTCGATGTTCTATGTAAGTTAAGGTCAATTCTCTGCGGGCGGTTGCGCTTTCAATTGCATATGGGACTCAAATTGAATTGCCATCCAATTGAAATTCGCCAAAAAATCACGGTGTTCTGCATTCGACGGGTGGGGTGGAGACCCCCAGCGGATGGGAGCGCATTTAGATGTGAGCCATCGATGTGGAAGCGACATTTATGTGATGGGAACATTGAACATGTGTACGAGAGATTTGTTTATTGTTTTCATGTGAAATTGGTTACTTTTTTCGGAAGTCGCATATATTTTGGGAAAATTTGTCACTACGCTGCACTTGAATTAAATATTCTGTGTAGGAGATGGGCAGTAAAACTGTTTAGCTTTTCAAATTCCGTACGACGTACAAAATTGCATTTTAGATTCAAATGTCCAAATGTCACGGTCCGTTTCTCTCACCGCTCGATACCAGCTGTGGCGAGTGGCGTTGGGTTTGTTAAAACATGGACGCCAAACGATTGACCTCCCGAGTGGTACTGCTCCTGATGAAAAAAATACGGTATTCGGTAAAATAAAATTTTACATATAATAGTTCTTGCTTACTCAAGCAGTATTAATGACACGGACTTCCTGTCATCACTAGAAATTTCGAGTTAAGGGTGCGACAACACTTTAGGAATCAGCTTCAATTCTGTGACACTGAATGCATCGGTTTGGTTCGTACTTGTAAGGCTACGGTAAGCATACTAGCAAGCAACACAAGATAAGCATGAAGAAGAATATTGCCTGGAGGCTCTTTTGGGAAATGTCACCTCACGCGCACAAGCCTACTAGTCACCAGCGCCAGTTGTAGTGCCGGTTGTTCAAAACTTAACGCCTTCAGCGCTTTATGGGCGTTCCAAGTCTTCAAAATGTCGTTGACAACCGTCTTCTCAGACACATCTTCAGCCAAAATTATGAGGCCTCTCTCCCATCACGCGAGCAAAACAATCCCACTTTCATATGCGAGTTCCTCATCTGGTACACAAGTGGCTCCGAAACTGATGCAGGCGATGCAGCTGGAGTATACCGAGTCAACACCAAAACCCATATACCATATACCACAGAACGGACACTCTTACTTACTTGTCAGGCAGACGACCCATGAATGGTCCGAGCCTGAGCAATTGCTGCCTTCCATCGGTGACGGTCCTGGGCACGCTGCTTCCAGTCATCAAGGCTAGGAGTACTTTTACACGAGCTGAATCGGACAGCAAGCCGGGGGCATGGGCGGACAGCAAGCCTTCTCATGTTTTAGGCAAGGGAGGTGAAGCTTTCCTTATGTCTCACCTCTCTTGCCAACAAGATGGAAAGGCTTGTTGTCGAAATGAGCTCGTCTCAGTTGTCTTACATCCGCGTTGACTTGGTCTCCAAACCGGAGGTTGAGTCTTACTCTCCTTCTGTAACCAGGCGACTCGGATTCGAAGACCCTCTGTTCTGGAGCGTTGTTGTCCATTCGCTCGATGTGGTCGAGCCAGCGTAGTCGACGGATTCTTACCTTCCAGACTACATCCAGATCCTTGTACAGCTCGTAGTCAGCGGCGATGTCTTCTCCTCAATTCGTATTCCTCGCAGACCGGACCATATATCCGACATAGAGTTTTTTCTTCGAAGGCACCAGGAATCAGCTCTGCAGTCTTGCTTAGTGTCCAGCATTCGGGTCCATAGAGCAGGACTACCACGACACAGCGATCACACAGAAAACGAGAGAGCAGACCTACAGTTCCAAATGGTCTTCCTGGATGTCGGCGGATTCGTGTCACGTCAAATACACAAAAAAAAAAAAAAATAGAAAGAAATATCAATACCATCGCATTCGCGAAAGCAAAGAGAATATGAACCAAGCAACTTCTTAGGAAATAACTTTCCTTCATGAATTTTATTCAATTTAGTGTTTCTCTCAATTTCAGTCGAGAGAGTTTATCGATTACAGTCTCAAAGTAACGTCGCGTCGCACGCCGTGCAGTCTCTCTGTCCACCTGCTGCATTACAGGAAGAACAATTCTTGAAATGAAATCCTTCTCTGGTTCCGCAGGCATTGGTGTATACACAGCACTCCCTGCCGGATGTCGGATACTTGTTTGATGCAACTATCGCGGGGCACCGTCAACAGGAGATGAGAAAGGATACAAGAAATGGATCGTGCAGCTGTACCTGCTTGCGTAATGCAGTCGTGCTCACATCTTTAAAAATGCTTTCCTTTCGATTTAACTTACTTCCTTTGAATGAAACAAGAAGGAAGTGCGGATAGCAGTTGCTACCTGAAGAACTTGAATGAATCCATGTATTATGCAGTTTTTATGTGAAAGGAAGTTTCGTAGAAAATAATGCGTGTAGACAGAATATTTTTAAACGAAAAATTCGGAGAATTCGACTTCTCTTCCTTCATTCGTTACGGGCACGTAACGTCGTCTTGCGGGATTATGATTCACTTCTTCTGCCGTTTGTGCTTTGATCCTTGGGATCGATCAATTCAACTGCACTCCATCCGGTTGAATTACACTTGATGGACGGAGAGTGGCTGGGACGACGCTCCTTACTGCGCTTAGTTATGTTTGCTGATGTTATTGAGGAGTGATTCACTTTATGACAAATTTGGAGCAAACGACTTAGAGTGCTGGCAAGCTGACTGAAACGAGGTATGTTTCAGTGTACATTTTTGATTGCAGTTTCTACGAACCAGGGAACAAGAGAATCCCCTCATTAAGATTGTTGACTCATTTTGTCGCAGCTTGTCAATATGTTTTCGGGCGAAAGAGGAGTTTCGAGAAGAGCTGGTTAGAAGATGCTTAATTCTCTACTTAGTTGAGACCGGCTTCAACGAACGAATTCAAGGCTTTTTAAAGAATCTTTGGCCGAAACGCAATCATTGCGGAGAAAAGTTCGTCAGACTGGTATGCTAGTGGATGTCACTCATGGTCCCCATTATGGTACGCTGCGCACAAACGAAATTGTGGCGGCTATGGCCGAGAGTATGAGACCCAATTCATTAGATCCGTTCTCGAATATGAGGCTGAGTCGAGGCATTACAAACTCATACTAACCGATTACAGAATATGGGAGACCTCTGTTTCATGCAGAATGGCGCACCATGCCACTGTCAATATATTTTGGTTCGATGTCTGGTCTGTACGACAAAACAATTTTCACGACCCCACCTCCTTCGAGTCACGGACTTGGCTTAAAAGTACTTGTGTCTAGAAAGAGCTTCTCAAACATGGCCGTTCGGAGTCGGCATAAAACTGTAGGTCTCTTGCACTCGTGAATACGCGGTTTCTGAGAAGCTTGTCTCTTTATGCAGACTCCGAACGGCCTTCGGACATTGTAAGTCGTTATACAAAGGTGGGGTGGTGAAAATAAAAATTTCTTGTCGCTCGGACCAGGAATCAAATTTGTTACTCTGCACTGAATGTTCCCATCGCTGAGCAGGCTGATTTGGTGGGCTGCGCCGACTCTTACGTCAGTAGTGCCAGGGTCAGTCCTTACGCCAGTCTCATATTCATGGCTCCATTTACTTAGAGTTACTGTCAGCGTGTCAGATTCAATCCACGCCACCGAGGCTACGTTTCTATTGACAAATTGTTAAGGCCGAAAGCTGTAAAGGTTTTCGCCTAGTTTAATTGATGTTGGGTCATTTATATCGTTATTTCATAAGTTTCGGTTTAGTTTTAGGTCCGTGGTTCAAGCGTCTTTTCGGTAGTCGTTAGGGGTTTAAGTTCCGAATCCTGTAGCTGCCCTTGTTCTGTTTCTGTCTCCAAGTTCGGTCGGTTCCATGAATTTGAGCTGGCTGATGTGGTAATGTTAATTAGAAACTTTGCAAATGGCTTAATGTTGTGGAGAAGCGCAACTCGCCAAAAGAAAAAAAAAAAAAAAACAGCCGATGTAAAGGGCAACTAGACCCATCAACTTCAGTCGCAAACTGGCATCGTGGAGTACACTTTTTGAAGCGGCAAAATAAAACGAGAATTAGTGCAATGACAGCTTTTTTTATGGCAGTTCAACCACAGACGATAATATGGCTCTAGTCCTGAAAAGGCGAACCCTTTGTTATTGTTCTTGTTCTGAATTTCTTATTTTATTTATTATTTTTATTTTCTATTGGATTTGATCGTTTGTTAGACGATGATTGATGTTGACAAGGTTGATCCTATGACACCTACGTATTAAACACTAAGACAAGTGGAGAAGGCAGTGCTCCACGGCCGGTCAAGCGCCCTCACGATCGAGGTAGCGCAGTTGTGTAAAAGTGTCGAGTAGAAAATGTGTAATTTATTGAAATGAGTCGCTCTGCGGTTGAACAATTTTGGGATGCATTATATTCTTCTTCTTCTTTGATTGGCGCTACAGTCGGGGGTGGACCGAGGCCTCAACCAACATGCCTCTTCAGTCAGTGCGATCTTTCGCCAGCTGCCTCCAGCTGCGCACACCATCGTGCTTAAGGTCCTTTTCCACTTGTGTGCGCCATCTAGTGCGAAGACGTCCTCTGTTGCGCTGTCCCAATGGCTCGGAACAGTGGTGTCCATCCGCTCTACATGACCCAGCCATCTTAAGCGTTGGATCCGAAGACGCTTAACCAGGTACATGTCGCGGTACAGCCCGTACAGTTCGTGGTTGAACCTTCTCCTCCAAACGCCAACAACGCAAACAGGACCAAAGATCGTACGCAGTACTTTTCTCTCAAACCAACCAAGAGCCTCTTCATACGCTTTCACTAGCGTCGATGTCTCTGCGCCATAGAGCAGAACTGGGATGATCAGGGTTTTATACAAGGTCTATTCGGTGTTTCGAGAGATGGCTCTGTTACTCAATTGCCTCCTGAGCCTAAAGAAGCAGCGATTGGCAAGAGTAATTCTGCGCTTGATCTCGGTACTGGTGATTCATTATATACTTTCAATTAAGATGGGTATGTTCTGTAAGTTTGTGATGCATTTATTCGTGTAATTGAAATATCCAACACCAGTCTATCATAGAATAAGTATGTTTTATACTTGACTTTTGCCCGGCCGCACTATATTCTCCAAATTGAAGAAATCACACGACAGCACATCTCCTTGCCGAAATCCGGTGCAGGTTTCCAACGGTTCAGAGGTTGTTGAACCGAACTGCACGGTGCATCGCGTATGTGTTGCGACACAACAGGATAAATTTTCCCGGGATCCCGAATTCGTCCATCGCTTCGAAGAGCTCCTTGCGATGAATGCTGACGTAGGCGGCTTTAAAATCGATAAAAATTTACCGGACCGGAAGCCACACTGGTACGCGCCGATTAGTGCGGTGCAAAATGGCTGTAGACGTTCACACAGTACACTGGATAGGAACTTGAAGCCCACGTTGAGCAGGGATTTGGAGGCAGGAGGTAGGATATCCTTTCTTGTGAATGGGGCATATTGAGCTTATATTCCAGTCGTGGGGCATACTTTCGTTTTTCCAAATTCGGCAGATGATCTCGTGCATGCTCCCTACTGGTACATTGCCTCCAGCTTTGAAAAGCTCCGATGGACTTGAGCTTGCGGCTTTGTTGTTCTTCAGCCTTTAAATGGCTGTACCGACCTCGTCAACCTAGGTGGGAGGGCTACTTCGTCGACAGCAATTGTGATTTCCTGGTCACTTCTTAGACTGAGTGACGGCATTAATAAATTAGACCTCTCTTTTCGAGCACTTTCGTGTGTAGCTCGTTTATGGAGCTCATCCCATCACTGAGACATCTTTTCACCGAGTCCATCGTAATTAGGTAAACTGTAAGTCAGTCGAAAGAGACACATTGACGCTTTCATTGCATTTTGCTCTATATACGGCTTGAGGGTTACTCCAAAGAGCTCTGCTTCACCATCTCTGTCTGTCTTTTTTTCCTTCCACAGACGCAGGGTTTTCAGTGACAGCATACAAAGCAAAAACCTTCTCGGGGGAAATGAGTTCTCTTTCTATTCACTTCACGTTAGTTACATAGTGCGTACATCTCTAGCATATTGCACCAACGTCCGAACTGCTGCAACGTGCAGAAAGCAGATTTAAATCGTGTTTGCTGTCGAATTCAAGAATAGACTATTTTACCTCTCAGCAACCAGCCATGCATCCACGAACACAACCACCTCCGGACTCTCGACAGTCAAAATGGAATATATCATCCGACGTCAAAACAAATCAGATGGCACTTCAACGACAGTTCTGCTAAGAAAAATACTTCGTCTTGCATACGTGGACATTCCCGTCATTAATTCCGGTCTCTGCATATCGCAAAATGCAATTTCACCAAGGATTGCGCTGACCAGGAACGAACCGTCGACGACGACTTCGACGACGACGAACTTCTCTCCGGATGACGTCGCATGTGCAGCAGTGGCTCCCTCACCGTTGCCATTGAAGGTGGAGAGCTTTAAAAATTCAAAAAAAAAAAAAAAAAAATCACTCGGAACATAAATCACCGCATTTCGGGCGTACTCTCTTCATTGTACGGACCGAAATTGAAACATTAAACCATATCTTATTCATGTTGAGGTTGTGCACTCTCTGTTCTTGTTCATTTTTTGTTCGTTTTTCTTTTTGAGGTTTAGAACAAGATTGAATTTTTCTCTCGTACACATGTGGGCGACGGTGTGGGTCACGTGGGGCTCGCGTTGAATGGCGGAAAGTTCGTTTCAAATATGTACATCCAGTGAAATACAAAATATTTGCATGCTAAAAGGATTTGAAAATATTTTTTACTCCCTTATTTGCTATTCATTCACGGTCTTCTCTCTCTCTATATATTTGTGGACGTTTTTTTCTTTCTTTTCAGATCCACCGGATATACAAGTGGAAAAATCATGGATACATTCCGGCGAAGGATACGAAGCGAAACTGGTGTGCATTGTGTTTGCGGATCCCGTTGCAACGGTTTGTTGATTCCCTCACTTCTTATTTGAATAAAATCAGCTATTTTTACCACACTCCAGCGCCAGTGTGGGCGGGGGGAGTTACTGCAACTATTTGTGTCTTCTTCTTGCTGAAACATCTGACCATCAAATTTCCTCCCTTTCTCTGCGTTCATGTCTCACTCAGGCTGCAGGATATCGAGGGATATTCCATTAGTGATACACGTGCACACATACTCCGGCACTTATGCGGCTGAGGGTGGGGTTGTAGCGGTTGGCTGTTGGTGGGCGCGGACGGCGGTATAAAAATCAATTGCGATGTTTTGTACGTATTACGTGGGGCTAGGTACTCGAACACTTGTATGAGATGCATGAATTGTGCTTCACGGAAGATAGAATCTAACGAATACATTTTATTTCCATTTGCGCATTACTTGTTTTTTATGGAGTACCTGCCGTGCGCGCGTTCTGGAGAAGGAGAACCGAACGATTACCGTGTATTTGCCTTTCCCCAGGACGTTCACTTAGCACTATAGTTGTCTGGATGGGAGAATGTGTGAAAGCTGCTCTGGCTCACGTTTTGAAATGGGAATGCAGTTTAGTGATACCTGAGAGCAAGACAAAAATAAATAAAATAAAATTGCAATATAAAAGCATCGCGGCGCAGTTCAAAGAAGCGTTCATGCTCTTGCTGGGAAGCAATCAATTCTATGACGTTTCAGCCAATAACACTGATAACTTGATAACTTTCTAAATTAACTTTTTTTCAGCTTTTGAAGGCAAACTATTGTATTCGAGACGCCTTGAAAACGTTATTATTGCCTAGAAGAACATACATTAACGTAAATGTGTGCGACGGTTTTTATATGTCGATGACTTTGCAACACATTTTGATGGGAACAAAGCTTTGTTAAGAATTGTCTCTGAAGTCCTCTTACGACTGCGGTTTGTCGGCACAGTTCAGTGCAAGTGATCACAAAGAGCTGCATCGCTGGATACGGTCTTGCGATGAAATTGGCTGTCGTTGACCGGGAAGAAAACACTGTAATGATATTCGGTGACCGAAATAACCACAGTGCTCAGTTTCGTTAAGTTTTGTTAAATGTTGCTGATTTAAGTGGGAGTAATATGAATCGTAAAAGACAGTAGGTGCTAAGAGTTTGACGGTTCCGGTGACGTATCTGGGTATTTTTCCATTCCTTTCATACAAAATGGTTACAACATACGACTTAGGAACGATCTCCTTGTGACGTTGCTACAGCCGACACAGATCACTCAGTTAAAGAGATAGAAATAGTTCTTCATGATTGTGTTCATGCTGCTATTTGCTACCCAGATCGCTCTTCGTATGCTTTAGACATTAATGGCTCGGGTACTGTCAACTTGGATGTACTTAGGTGCTCCAAATGTCGAACATTTTTTTTAAGGTGGACGAACATTTTTGAACTTAATGTCTATTTTTCTATCCACTCACTACTCCCTCAGTTTATCAATATGACGGTGTATTCGAAAAAAAACCTTTCAGAGCAAAGACCTAGAATTGAGAACATTTGCGCATTTTTTGGCTGAATTTTCTTGTTGAAAGGTACCAGAGTGCAAAGCGGGAAGTGTTTGGTGAAATAAGGCACCGATCGTGCGAATCCGAATGCAATCGAATCTAACAGCGAATTTCGTGCCTTATTTTAATTACTTACATAGCAGACCTATGACCCGAGGAGGAAACGAGTCTGAGGTATCGATCATATATGAGGTATCCCTACTATATTTGCTGGTCCTGTGCACACGAGTGGGTGTTCCTGTGCACAAGGCTTCCAGTCATGAAGACCAAGCTGTTTTGTTTTCGAAATGACGGCCCATATACCGAAGGGGCAGTCTCCCTGTCCTTATTGAACCATTAGGCTCCGATTCGAAGACAATCTTTGCTGGAACGTTGTTTTCCATGCCTTAGATGTGTCCGGGTCAGTGTAGTTGACGGCTTTTTGCCTTCCGGACTAAATCCACATTTTTGTACAGCTCGTAGAGTTCGCGGTTGTGTCTTCTCCTCTATTCACTTTTTCCGCAAATAAGACCCTGTATCTGACATAACATAACATAACGTAACACGAATTAGCTCAGCAGCAAGACTGCCAAACTAGGAATTTTGTAGAGCTTGATTTTGGTGCGTCGAGTCAAGAGTTTCGAGCCCAGTTGTTTTGACATGCCGAAGTAGCATTGAAAATGAAGCTGACAACTGTGATGTCTTACACCAGATGAAGAGCGGCGTATCGTTTCGTACATTTTGTCTCAGCTCGATTCGCCTGTTTTGCTTCCAGATGTCATATTAAGCCGCACGTTATGTAATTTTTTTGAAGCTGCCCTCTTGGGCCCTTCATGGCATAACTTTTCATACGACTCCATCGTCCCGCCGGTATCGTTTTGTTTTCATGCAGTTTGGATGCTTCGTTAGAGTGCTCACTCTCTAATGCCACATCGGGAAACCATTCCAAAACTACCGTCGGGCATTAGGCAATGTCTGTCATTTGAAATGATAGCGCTTAGCCGTTATAGACTTCCTTTGCCAACGTAAGTCAGAACTATTTCTCAAGCGGTACCGCCTGTCACCAATCTGGATTGTTCTATAGGACTAAGAACGCTCTATGTAGCTAACTTGACGTATAATTTATAAGTAGCCGGATCACAGCTTGAGAACACGTAATCGACAGAGCACTTCTCCAGAAGTCATTAAAGAGGATATGATGGATATAGATGAACAACGTAACCTCTTATGACTCAGATGAGAGTTCTAAATCAGGGTCTACCTACCTGGTCTACCTAGTCAGACAGAGCGACAGCTTGCATTTGTGTTGGCCAGTGAGGCGAGTGGTAGCACCAAACAATTTGCGGTTGACTGTTTTCGGTCATATGAATCCTTAGAACATTGTTGACATGGTCCCGAAGCGAAAGTCGACTTTGTGCAGGGACTTGTTTGCGGACTAACTCTCCGACAAGATAGTAGTGCTCTTCAGTCAGAACAGTGCCTCTTTGACCAGTACGACTTCTGTTTGGAGTACACATCTAAACGCACTCCTTCCTCTGATTGTGTGAATACCTAAAGGACCTTCCAACGTCGAGTTATCTGACTGCATCGATCGCACCAATCTGCAAGGTGCTAATAGAGAGAATTTTCTTGAAGATGGCTTGAGGTCGCAGGCCTGTCGCTGGCAAATAACTTAAATTTAGTGGCCGATACTCAGTCGGTCCATATTAGCTGTACTTTCAAACTCAAAATTGCAGCGCTCACCAATTTTGTAGCTAAAATTCTGAATAGCGTGCTGATTCGAATCCTCAACAAATACAAATTAATCGCTGTTTCCATTCTAATCTGCCAGTAGTACTTCCTTATTCCAAATTGTACGAGAAAAGCTCCTAAAATGACTGCAAAATCTCTTCCTGAGATCTCCAGCACCCAATTATGTGCATAACTTCCCCGGCAGCATGTTATCTAATTTGGGCCAGGATCCTATTTAAACTGATTTCACCCTTGCCGCTGTTGTAAGCACTCACACACAGGCTTATGCTGTTCCTTTCTCGCAATGCCCTTACATTCCGGTGCGTATCTATCCTCCATTAAGATTCCACTCAGCGATTGTAATTTTATTAATATAATTAATTTATTATCTACACTCAAGATAATAATAAAGATTGTCTACTTGGCTTAAAAGGATAAGTGCACGGGAACAGCCACGGGAAGGCGGCGCGGGCCGCACTCGCTGTGGTGTATGTCTTACACGGAATTTAGATGTCATTATCCGGAAATTTTATTATCTCAACCTTAAGTAGCAGATAAGCTTCATGTAACCGCTTGCTCGTTTTGGCGGCTTTTATTTGCTTTTTACAGTGATATTGATTTGTCATAAAAAAGTTAGATTGCACTTCTCGTTGTTTAACTTTTTATTTATTTTTATTCAACGCAATCTTGCGGTTGCGGAGAGCAAGAAAAAAAGAAAATCCAACCGTAGGTACTTGCTGATTGTGAAGGATGCGGATAAAATGTTCCCAAATTGCGTCAGTAAATCGGAAAGTGTTTCCGGAGTTAAGCAAATGTTCCTGAAGATTTCTTTGATGGACTTCCTGAACCTGGCGGGTATTTGAAGTCGAATTGATGCTCTTTATGTGCGGTGGGCGTCTGTGTTTTTGTCTCATTTATGGTGCGGCATCGGAAGCAGCACATTGTGGGCAGAGTTTGTTCGGGTTCTTCGGTCTCAAGCTAAACTCACGATAAGTTAACCCTCTAGTACATGATTTTTGATTTCAGTATGCTTTGTGTTTTAACACGCAAGCGTTGATAAAAGGCAAAAAGAAAAAGCCTCAGTAGTCGAATTGTGGAAGCCCAGTTTGCATTTTCTGCAAAACGCCTGTGATTCAGACTTGCATTAGGAACCCGCTGAAGTGGAAGGCAAAGCCATAAACGCGAATTCTCAGAGCTGTTCTCAGACGTGCAAAAATCCGTCCACCACACTGACTCGGCCACATCGTGCGCATGGACACCAACGCTCTCGCTTCGAATCCGAGCCTTCTGGTTCGGTTCGAGAAAGAGGAGAGACCGAGCCTTCATTACGGAGGCCAAGCCATCGCGGACCTAAAACAGATTGGTCTCTTTAACTGGAGGCAGCGCGCCTAGGACCGTGATCGATGTAAGCAGCAATAGCTCGGGCTCGAATCCTCCATCGATCGCCGACCTGATAAGTTACCAATTCCAGAAACTTACAGTGACTCACGTTGTCGAATCGAACATCTGGAGTTGGAAAATGACTCTTCTTTGACTTGGAGCCTGGTAGAATTGCTGAAGACTGGTAGGTTTCTCTCAGAATGAACGCGAAAACTTTGCAATTCCATGTTGAATTTTTCAACACACGATGCAGAATGTAAGTGTTTATCATCACCACAACTAAGGTCCTGTTCTGGTTCTTCTTCTCCTTTGATTGACGCTTGAGTCCGTGGTAAACATGGGTCTCAACCAACATGCCTCTGCAGCCAGCACGATCTTTCGCCAACTGCTTCCACTAATTTGGCTGAGGTCCATCTCCGCTAGTGTGCGCCATCTCGTTCGAGGACGTCATCTGTTGCGTTGTCCCAATGGCTCGGAATCGAAGAGTCCTTGGACTGGAGCTGTGTTGTCCATCCGCTTTACAGAATCTAACCATCTAAAGCGTTGGATACGAAGACGCTTAAGTAGGTGCATACCGCTGCACCAGTCCATACCATTCGTGCTTGAATCTTATCCTCCAGACGGAATCAACGCCAGCTAGATCAATGAGCGTACGCAGAACTTTTCGTTCAATACGACCAAGGTCTTCTCCGTCCGCTTCCAATAGCGCCAATGCCTTTGCCTCAAGGAGCAGCACAGGGATAATCAGACGTTGCGGCACAGCCTTTGCGACACACTTTGAGGAACTACGCCTTCGAAAACCAATATGCTTCGTCTATTTTCCAGACTTCGGACGAATATGGGAGCGACCAATAAGTTTCGTTTATAGCATGAAAAATGAGTTCTTTGACATTCAGCTGCAATTTTATATTTTCTTCCAATCGTCCATTCGAATTCCGAGAAACCTTTCTCATCGCATTGAGTTACCCACTGAACTGGTACGAGCATGGACAATCTGGACTATCCTCCTCTTATTGCAATTCATACGAATCCTAGTTTCATTTACATTTGCTCTGATGTGTAGCTACAACTCAACTGGAGCTTTATCACATGTCAGAATTTTCGCTTGCACTTGCTGCAGCAGTGATGACTTCACTTGTATGCATCAGGCAAAAATTCGTCCTCCGACAAAACGACGTCTGGACCGTTAACATTGTCATCATCAAAAAATCTTCACCATCAGTTGCTTCTGAACTCGCAGTAGCAATCACAAATTCAGCTATTTCATCAGGCGTGCTTTTTTGACTAATCAGTACTCAGCTTAGTAATGGCTCTCAATAAAACGCTTTTTTGCTGAGTTTAATTTTTCTTCCGAAAGTTGGTACGTGTGTTTCCGGTCATTGTATACTCCAATTTCAAAATACTCTAATGTCAAAAATTAGTGAAATTTGTTTTCAAAAAGAAAGAAAATACACAAATAATGGATAGCCAAACAAGGAAAATGGACGATTTGATATTTTATAAATTTGCACAAGTAACATCAACAACTGGCGCCCTCTTTTAACGCATCCTATTCAGTGATGATATTGAAATTTAACTAAGCACCTTTAACTCAGTAAGTTGTTTTGTTGTTGCTTCCCTAGTAAAATCTTACTAAACTGAGTACTGACCAGTCAAAAAAATCGCCTATCCTCAGGTCATCTTTGACAGGTTTCTAAAACACCTCGTCGGTATTGTTTTCTGACGAAGGTTGAATCAGAAATGAACAATTTACTACTGTGGTAAAACAGTAGGACGCTTACTGCAGCTCAATTCTTTTACTTCTAATCTTAAATTTGACGAACATTTGAATCCTTTTTGACAAGACATATATATTTTCGTCCAAAGGGTGGCATTTTGAACTTTAAAACAAACTTACCTTGGTAACAAAAAACGCACTAGCCATGAAAAAAAAAATTCCAAAGAAAGTACAATGCTGCAGCTAGAGGGAGGGCTTGCAAACATGCCAACGAGTAGCCGTCGTAGACGCGATGGTTTGAGTCTCTGTCCAAATTAGTAGTACAGTTGGTTAGATCGGTGACTTCAACGCTGTGCATGTCCACGTCTGCACGCCTTCGGTATTTTCTAAACGGATAGACATCAATTTGTACCCAACTCCTTGCCCGAAACGTGTCGAGAAGTCTCGAATTGCCTGGCCAGAGTAGTGGCGTGCAAGCAAAGGCGTGGAGGACACTTGCTTCTATGATAGCATCAGTGGCCTTTGACTCCAGGCCACACCCCCGTTAACAGTAGCACCAAAAGAATGAAGCTGAGCAACGGCGAGTGTGAAATGACTATAAACACGATGACATAACCGATACGAACATGCTTAATTGACGTAAACAACAAATAAGCATGTGTTGTTGATGACTTAAAATCAAAACAGCTTGACTTTCAGGCGCCCCCAACCACTCGATGTCACTTGATTTATGTTAATCTCGAACCCGAAAATAGGATCGTCGCAAACTCGGTATCGAATGACCTAAACTTAAGTATAAGGACATCACGATTTTATTACCAATCGAGAACAACACATGCTTAAACATCGCGGCCAAGGACACACCAAAGTCGTCCTGTTAATTCTAAAGTCAATTTATGACTCACCGCCATTTCCAGTTGCTTTCAGCGACTATTCACCGACCCAAGTGCACAATCATTCATTTATTCAGGCGTCATCATCGTCATCATCATCCAGTCGCCCGAGCTGTGTCCTTGCCACGGGATGTGGTGTGGCAGTGGTTGTGCTGGATTAAACATAAAGGAGGGAAAAAAATTGAGAACAACAAAAATCGTAAAATCCTTTGACAAGGATGAGCTCTGCGCCGTGGGTCTTAGTTTCCTTTGAATTTGTCACATCGATTTGGCTTGTGCAGATTTGTTTCGTTACCCGGACACGGGCGTCGGCTTATTTTCATTTTTTTTTATGAGAGTCCCTTGTTCCCTGTTTAATAATTGCAACGATGCGGGACGAGGTGCCCGGGGGTAATACAAATCACACTGCCACCAAGGGTTGGCAGGAGCCGGTGTAAAGCTTCTTTCCGTTTCCAATTACTTGGGGCGTTTTCGCTTTATTTATTCCCGCCTTCGCAGTTGGATTTTGATTTCCAGGTACGAGTGCGATGACGGAATCGGTTTCAGTGGATCCTTTAAAGGTGATGCTTCACAGCTGAGTGGCTTGCACACCGATTGTTTCTTGCCAATGGGAAGATTGGTCCCGTGGGTTGTATTTTCAAACCCTGCCTTCTGTAGTGTGACATTTTAGCTGCCTTTAAAATAATCTTTGTGTAGTTTTAAATTGTAATCATTTCCGTTGTGTTTCGTTATTCAGGTGTCGTGGTATCAAAACTCATTTCCAATCCAGTCCACTGACAGGAGGATTATGTCATCCCGAGGCAATCGGCACACACTGACTGTGCGGCACATCCAGCAAGAGGACTTCGGCAACTACAGGTGAGATTTGTTTATTTGCTTGTCACTTTCAGTAGCGCCAGGGTTGCAGCTGGACAAAAATGCAAAAACAGTGTTAAAGGACGATTACGAAAAATCATGCATTTCCGAGCGAAACAGCAATATAATTCATAATCACTATTTTCTAACATATTTCACGCTTTTAAATTTTTGTTGGCTGGTGTAAATACAGAGGCACAGGTTTTACACTCTTACGTATCCAATTGAACAAATTGTTAGCATGGGCACGTTTGTAAATTTGTGACGGTATGCCAGTCTTTTTCCTTAGTTGGCGCTACAGTCCGGACTGGACCTGGGTCTCAGCCAACGTGCCTCTCCATATAGCCCGGTCTTTTGATAGTTGCTTCCACGTTCAACTTATTTAAGTCCACTTCTAGCTGCGTGTGTCACCCTAGGCGTGGTCTTCCTTTAGCACGTTGTCCCTCGGGGTTGGAGCCGAAAACTTTTCGCGCCGGAGAATTGGTGTCCATTCGCTCGATGTGACCTAGCCATCTTAAGCGTTGGATCCTTAACTAGGTACATGCCGCTGTACAGCCCGTACAGTCCGTGATTAACCGTTCTGCCCCAAACGCCCTCAACGCAAACAGGACAAAAGATCGTACGCAGAACGTTTCTCTCAAAACAACCAAGAGCTTCTTCATCCGCTTTGCCCGAATGCCCTTATTAGCGGCTTTAAAATTGATAAAGATGGGGTGTGTACCGATTGAAACCCGCTGGTCGCCACGATTTGCTTCAGTGTGAACATTTGGTTAATAGTCGCTCTGGTGCCAATTAGTTTGTTGCGAAACGGCCTTGGGAGCTCAAATAGAATACACGCATCCTCAAATGCGGAGCATGTCAAAAAACCTGCATTTGCAACATCTCTGGTGCGCATGAAAATGTCTTCACGTTAAAGTGGCAACACTAAGTGAGAATATGTCATTTGGCGGGCATACCACTCATGTACTCGCTCTGAAAAATAAATATCAACAAAATCACTTTTTACGGATGCAGAAATGTTTTTGAATTCTTGCATTGGCGTTGGCTGCCTTCAGGCATATTCGTCCGAAAATGTCGCGGCATATTAGTCTCCTTAACACATATGCTGATGTATATTAGACTCGTAATGAAGAATTTTGGCGGTGATCAATCCAATTTCTGTCTAGAAAAACCTTCTCAAACTTGGCCGTTCGGAGTCGGCGTAAAACTGCAGGTCCCTTCCACTCGGGAGAGGACAATAGCGCGCACAACACGATTGGTTGCTGAGAAGATAGGAAGTGGCCCTCTACGGGCTGTAGCGCGACTTAGTACAGAGATTGGGGGATTTCATATCTGCTTGTTAGATTGCCTTCAGAAGTTGCGGATATATAGTAAACTTAATTAATAAAAATCGTGTCTGTGATATTAATTGATTTTTAGGAACTGTTTTGTAATAATCGAAGAGTAGACCGACGACTTGCTAATTAATTGATGACGAACGAAAGTAAACAACAGAAAAAAAAGAACGATCATCAATTCATAATTTTGTCTTGAACTTTATTCACAAACGAACAAAAAGAAGAAATGATAACAAGGATGTATCAGAGGATATTCCTACAGCGGTCGCAATTCCGATAACAAGTGAAGTCGCCAGCTCTGGGTTCCAGTATCTTCTCTCCACTGGCCATATGGGACACCACTGCGGTAGTCTTACAAACAAAATAACAACATAAAAATAAAGTGGTACGATCGTTGGTCCGGCAAATAGGGTGATGCATAGCCCGTTCATTAAGAACAATGCACACAAACCTGTAGCAGAAGATAATATTTCTTTTTTATCACTAAGACACCACTCTGTCGCAAATAGGGTTGTCTACCACAAATGGTACTGCATTCGAACACTTAAAGCCCGCATTCAACCGATTGCCATTTACTCCGAAAGGAAGACAATAATCAGGTGCATACCCTCAACATGTCTAGCTAGAGTCTTATGAATAATAAGTACAGTGCCCATAAGACAAAATACACAACTTCACTCTTCCCGATCTACTACTTCCTCTACTGTCAACGCCAAGTCTTTGTGCGTTACCTTATACCTCAAACTCAGCTGGCAACTAAACATGAAAGAGCAGCATCGTGATCTTTCTTAGTGACGCGTTCCGCGTCTCCTTGAATCGTCTTTAACGATTATTATTGCAGACAATGTCGATAGCGTTTGTGTAAACCCACAGTCGGACTCATTCGCCAATCAACTGTGGCTGAGTTCAGACATCGATTCTATGACTAGGCCTACGGTAATCAAGAAAGGGTCATCACTCATGAGTCGGGCTAATCACATGCTTACGTGAGTACTATATGTTTTACAATTCTCAAAGAGTATTTCCTGTCTAGAAAAAAGCTTCTCAAACTAGGCCGTTCGGAATCGGCATAAAACTGTAGGTCCCCTCCACTCAAGAAAGAGCAATAGCACGCACAACACGAATGGGTGCTGAGAAGCTAGGCCCTGGCCCTCTACGGGCTGTAGCGCCACCCATATACATTTATTATTACATGTTCGACATCAGGTCCAGCTCGAAAGAAGATGCAGTTTCTGGACAAACACTCTCTTGTGCAGCGTCGGAAAATGACAAGTTTTCACGCAAAGTAGGCTATAATTAACCGGAAGCTAGGGGGACATCTTCCGCTGTTTGCAAGTGAACTTTAATCCACTTAATCTCGACTGTCTTACCACATTAAGGTCATCGATACTTTCGAATTGTGTGCAGTGTTAAATCACCGCAAATTGGCAGACATTCCATTTCTCAGCCTCTATTCATTTCGGTTCTCATTTACTCGCGATACTTTCTTACAAGATTACTCGAGCAATTTGTTCACCATTACCCTCTTCTAATTACAGTTGTGTTGCTGATAACTCATTGGGACGGTCCAGAAAATACATGGAGCTCTCCGGTCGTCCGGGGCCAGCAGAATTCTACTCACCGAAATGGGGCAGATCCTCGGACAGTTACAATCTCACATGGAAAATTGATAGCTACCCACCGCTGGAGGAGGTCCGCCTGCTCTATCGAAGAGTGCTGGTAAGTAAAGTGAAAATGCATAGAAACACCGTGTATCTTCACACAGTGCAATAGCGTATCCTTGGTCCAATATTTATGTTTACTCTGGCTGGCAATTATTTCTGCGTTTATCTTATGTTACCAATTCGTCTTGGCCCGGTTGTCCTTTTTCTGCTTAGTCCAAATTATTTCCTTTCTCCTTCTTTTTTTCTTCAATCGCCTTCTGCCGTTTCGGTAGTCGAGTGTCGGGTGGTGGTCAATTTATTGCTCCTGCAGCTGGCATTGTTAGCGCACTCTGAAAGCTTCTGGGTTAGGTACACAGTTTTCCATCTGTGGCTGGATTTAATTTGTTTCCTCCGTTCGCAGCCACAAATAACTTTCAGTTTGCCACTGCTGCGGCTACACAATGTTCGAGTACTCGTAACTGTGTGCTTAATATTTTTTGGTTGAGGTATATGCAAGCAAAGTCGCGCGGAGTAGGGGGTCCCGTCAGTCCTTACCCAGTGTACGTGAGTTCATTTTGAGATTGAAGTGAAAAGGATAAATGAGGCTTGGCCGGGGGATGAAAACTCAATGAAATAAATTAGGAAAGTCGCATGAAATCCATTTCTGAATTTCGATTTTAATGCCACTGGGAGCGCAGAGATTTTCGATTCGATTTCCGAGATAAATCCGATTGCATTTCCTACCGATGCAGACGCATTGGATGCCCGTTCATCCGTCCGTCAAAAGGGAAAGTAATTTAATTGCCGTCCAAACGGCCCGAATGATGTGTTCAATAATTGCGAATGCGAACGCGATGCACGAAACGAATTCGATTTTATTTACATACACCCCCCGTTTTTTTCGTTCGTTTCACTTTTTCAATGTCGAAGCGAGGGATTTTTCCTCAATGTACATGATTTTCCAAATTAATACACTTTTCATGTGTGTGTATAATTTTTATGAGCGAAATGTATTCTTTGAATGTTTAAACCACTCATTTTACGAACTGATCAGACTGGGTGCGGATTGATTTAATGAGTCCTTTGAATTTTCTGTAAATAAGCAGTGAATGGTAGCCGATGTGGACGGAATTGATTGCGTGCTCTTTGTTATTCCCCGAGGTAAATTATTAAAGGAAAGCGATGTTATCAGAACGACACGTGCCGCTGAAAAATATGGTTCTTACTTCATGGGATTCGTTATGAGTTATACATCTGGTGAAAAGTTATTTTCAAAGCTCATCATAGGAGACAACTCCCGATAGACGCACTTTGAGAACTTGGAAACTGGAATAACGAAATAAATTGCACCGTAATTTTTCGATATGCGTTCGAGACTTGTTGGAAAGTAGTGTTTACTACATATTTTGGAGCATTGAATGACTTATTGTGTTCCACATACATACCTTATGCAAATCACGATGATCTAATGTCACATAGGTATACCTATGGGTGGCGCTACAATCAGTAGAGGGCAATTACTCGCATTGTTCGTGTTTTTTGTTATTTTACGACGGGAAGTAACATCAGTTTTATGCCGAGTCCGAACGGCCAAGTTTGAGAAGCTTTTTTTAAAGACAGACTTAGTACTTCAGTGACTCGAAAGAGTCGTACACATATTTTTTATCGTACAGACCAGGGATCGCACTTAGACTTCAAGGTCGTAGTCGTAGGGTGACGCATATACAAGCAACGCCACGGACCACCAATGTTACTTATACTGTGATATATATCAGGTCTACCGCAGTTTTTTTTTTGAAAATAAAACACTAAGTATTAATGGAAAAGTAAAACCATTTTATTCAAAGTAGTGGCCATTGTTTTCTACACATTTTGACCACCTTTCTGGCAATTTGTGAATATCACGCCAATAAAATTGTTCGTCTTTTAAAGCAAACCAATCAGACACCCAATTTTCGACTTCTTCCTAGGAATCGAAGTGCTGCTCAGCCAATGCGTGTCCCATCGATGAAAACAAATGGTAGTCGGAAGGAGCCAAGTCTGGCGAATACAGCGGGTGGGGTAGCTGCTCACAGCCAAGTGTTTTGATTGTATCCTGAACCGGTTTTGCTTTGTGTGCAGGTGCATTGTCATGGAGCAAAATTACCTTGCCGTGTCCTCTGGCCAATTCTGGTCGTTTCTCGATCAATGCATGGTTCAAATTAATCATTTGTTGTCGGTAGCGATCAGTATTAACGGTTTCACCAGGTCTTAGGAGCTTGTGGTACACCACACCTTTCTGGTCCAACCAAACACTCAGCATTGTCTTCTTGCCGAATCGATCTGGTTTTGCAGTCGATGTTGATGGTTGTCCCGGATTAACCCATGATTTTTTCCGTTTAGGATTCTTAAAATAAATCCATTTTTCATCGCCACTAACAATCAGATGCAAAACCCATTTTCTTACGTGTCTTTGAAGCAAAATTTCACAAGTGTTTTTTCGGTTTACCACCTGTCTTTCATTCAATTCATTCGGCACCCATTTTCCACACTTTTGGATCTTTCCCTTAGCTTTTAAACTGCCAGAAATTGTTTGTTGTGCAACATTTAACATTGCTGCTATTTGCTTTTGACTCAAAGTGTCATCTCCATCCAATATCGTTTGCAATTCGGCGTCTTACAACTCTTTTGGTGGTCTTCCACGTTCTTCATTTCTCACATCAAAATCATTATTTCTGAACCGTTAAAACCATCTTTTGCATGTTGCTTCTGATAGAGCCTGATCACCATATGCCTCGACAAGCATGCGATGCGACTCTGCAGCACTTTTCTTCAAATGAAAACAACAAATTTATGCTTTCCGCCAATCATCACCTTCTGGTACAAAATTCGAAATTTTTAACACAATGAATAAAATATGATTTTGTCTGTTCAATAACTTGATGTTTACTAAATATTTTTCACAGATGCATAGCAAACAAGCGAAAAAAACTTTAGGTCTCGTTCACAACAAATGTTCCCTATCGAGACATTTGTATCTTGACGCTCACTTCATACCGGTATACCTGAGCAGGAATAAATTTCAGAATTACTCGCATTATCAAAGGTTTCGTACCGTAAAAATTGGGAAAAAAAATAATTTCGAATATTAAACACTTTCAATACATTTGAATTCACTATGGGTGGAGGTGATATGTTCTTCCAGTTCAGATGGGTACCTATACCTATACAAACTGCCTCTGTCGTGAAGTGAATAGTAATGTTGAGCTCCAGCGTAACCCTGTACGAACAATCTACTACCGATAATTTTTGTTTTTTCATTTGATTTTGGAAGGTCTTATGAAGACCCTCGAAAATGGTCAGAATGTGATATTGAAAGAGCATAAGGCTTTTCAGTCAATAAAATACTGGACCATGTTATTAACAAAAGAATTTTCAGAGCACACTTCAGACAACATGAACCCTGCAAAACCACACAATTAGCTTGCGAATAAAAGTCGAACAAAGTGTAGAACATTGGGGTTGTACTTGACGTTCATCGAGTAGACAAAAGTGTTTGAAGAGATCCCAAGCCAAGTAATTCCTACAAGTTGTAAGAACAAACAAATCTCATCACTGGTTCGCAATGGTTGCTCTCAATTGATCACTCCTTACAGTTTCAGGGTCACTGACTGGAGAAAGCTTCTTATACTTGGCCGTTCGGAGTCGGCTTAAGACTGTAGGTCCCATCCCTGGCCCTGGACCTCCATGACAGTAGCGCCACCCATATCATCGTTATTATTACTGTGTTTTTACATAGGCAATGGAATTGTCCTCGCGCCGTAGGGTGTGTCAAATCCACTGCCATTTTGTCCTTCGTATTGTGATGTTTATGGCTGGCCCGGTTCCCAGGTTCGTTAGAGAGAGGGTTCGGCCAACAAATCTTAAGAATGTTTCTTGAACATCTGTTTACGAAAGATTTCAGCTTTCGCGTGGTAATGGTGCCCACTTTCCAGGTACTGCATAAATATAGCAGCACCGATTCTACATTGTAGCGGAACAATCGCAGCTTGGTTCTTAAGCTGATGACATTGCTTTTCCAGATGGTGGATAGCATTCCGAACGCAGCTTTAGCCTTCTTGATTCTGTTGCACACGTCCAGTTCCGTGTCACCGAGACCACACTTCCTTAATATAGAAAGCTGTTAACTTTCTCGACTTCCTGTCCGGCAATGTTCAGTTGGGCGCAGTTGTCAGTAGTAATCATTTTGAGCCCCACTCTGTTTGCCTGTGCTTTTAGATTATGGGCCATCAAATGAAGATCCATTATGCGATGCGAAAGGAGACAAACATCGTCAGCGTAGTCAAGGTGTTTAAAATATGATGTCATAGTCCATTGAATGCCATAATTTCCGTACATCAATGCTGCACGGTGAATGAGGGCAAAACAAAGTATATACTGTTATCAAGAAAGGACACACAACATGACGACTCGGTCAGAACGTCACCATATGCAGCTACAACTTTGAGGTAGTAAAGGACTTCATCTACCTTGGCTCCCTAGTTAATAGTGCGAACAACATTAGAAGCGAGATTAAACGCAGAATAACCCTTGCCAACCGCTGTTTCTTTGGGCTCAAGAGGCAATTGAGTAGTAGAGCCCTCTCTCGAAAGATCAAGCTCACCTTATATAAGACCTTGATCATCTCTGTACTGCTGTATGGCGCGGAAGCTTGGACTATCTTAAGAGCGGGTGAAGACGCACTTGGTTTCTTTGAGAGAAAAGTTTCTGCGTTCAATCTTTGGTCCTGTTTGCGTTGAAGGTTCTTGGAGATTCAACCATGTCTGTCTAGTCGGTCATCTACGCCTAAGGTTGCAAGGCCATGTTGAGCGTATGTAGAACACTGCTCCAGTCCGAAGAGTCTTCGACTCCGAACCAGTGGGACAACGCAATAGAGGACGACCACGAAGCCGATCGCGCACTCAAGTGGAAAAGGACCTCAACCAACTAGGAGTGCGAAATTGGAGGCAGCTGGCTAAGGATCGTGCCAGCGGGAGAGGATTGTTGACCGAAGCCCAGGTTCACCCCGGACTGTAGCGCCACAATAAGAAGAAGAAGAATGCTGCACGGAGTATGTCGCTGATGACCACAAAAAAATAGTGGTGACAGTATGCACCCTTGACGAAATACGGGCTTAGCGCATAAAGTACTGTGTAGAAAAAATGTAATCTATTCAAAATCTCCTCTGCAAATGCCAGGTGCTAGCAAAGAAGAGGAAGCAGTTCGTCGAAAACCACTTCTTCTTGGAACTGGATGGATCTTGATCGTAGTAAAACCCCCACCAGTGAGAACCACATGATCTACTTAAGGATCGCACTAGCAGAGCGTACACAAGGGATGCCCAAGTCCCTCGTAACTCACCAGCAACCCGCTGGGATTCTGAACTTGGTCCATACAAACAGTGATCAAGTGATGCTGCTAGTAAAATAATCAAGGCATGCAATCTCGCCTCGCGATGAGTGTAGAACGTACTCTGAAATTAATAAAATTAAGTGAATGAGTGTCTCTAGTCCGCGAACATAGAGCCACATCCCCCTGGAACCGAAGTGAAGAAAATAAACTTGAATGGTCTTCCAATTCCTCGAACGATTCGAAAGGGTTCCCGACATTGTTCGACAATCTTGACCTAACCCTCGATGCATGGGTCTATTCAAGAATCGACGCAATGATACTTTCCCCCCGAGTGCAGCGCATCAATCAAATGAGAAAACGAAGACGAATCCTTGACATCAATTTGCCATGAGAAAGAAAACTCTTTGATTTCCCTTCAGTGATTCCCAATGGGAGCATGAGCTTAGCGTAGCTGCATCAATTACAATCTATCCGTTCGCCTCATGCTTGTTTTTGTAGAGTAAATTAATGATACACCTCTTTCACTGAGTTTACCTTGGACAAACAGTGCTCATCGCAGACGGGGGCGGGCGGTGAGGGTGAGTCGATAGAGTTGTAATCACCACTCGATACGTTTTGCTAAATAAAGCAGAAACCTTCGAATCCCTGAAATTAAATCCCAAGTACGGATTCATCCACTCGCCTTTGAATGTGCACGTTTATTGATTGCTGCTGGATTAGGTGCGGACTGATGGCGGATGCGCCGAGATGGGTGGCGACGGTGGGAACTTTCTGTGTGAGGAAAACCCTTTGACAAGGATGGATTCTTAGTAATGCTGTAAGCAGTTTTCTTTTTTCCATCTCCTCTCGGCTTCTTCTCAGGATTTCCCATGGCGTAGCTCGCATACTTGTGCTCTCATGCGTTCTGGCAACATCCATTCATTTTGATGGAAATCGAAAATATCCCTCCCCCTCAACAAGTGGCCGTATGGCCTGTGTGCACTGAGCACGACTCACGCTAAGATCTCATTAAAAACATCGCTCCTTCAGTAATTAAGAGTAAAAATATGAATGCAGTTTTAATCACGGTCTTCATTAAGCTTCCTGAAGAAACTGAAAACGGCGATGAGGCAGAAGGAACGCACAGGGGATTTTGATTTTTAATTATTCACCTTAGAGCACATCGGATGTGTTTATTTTTGAATTCCCCAGTACCCCGCGCCCGGGGAGAGGTCTGATTTAATTATTTTCATTCTGTCGAGTGCATCCATTAATCCAATTACACTAAAGGAGACGCTCTGAGGCAGTGACTGCATTGCATAAAGCAATCATTTCCTCGTTAATGGATGGTGTGTCCATTTAGCACTTAGGTCCTCCCTTATGCGTGTGTGTGTGTTTGTGAGCTTATGCCGGAGACGTGTAATGAAAGTACCATTTTGTATATTTCCAGATGAATGACACGTTTCAACAGCCAGGACGTTGGCATGACTTTATCCTTACGCCCGAGCACAGGCCTGCTTCGGAGCCATTGACACACATTATGTCGTACACAATAAAGAATTTACATCCTGGCGCGTACTACGAGGCGATTGTGCAAGCCAAGAACAGATACGGATGGAACGAGGTATGTATAGAGCACATTAACTTTTCATTCATACTTTAATGGGGCTGTGCGCTGCCATGTGGGGATTGACCTGAGGGCCCTTATGCTTCGTCTGTGTTGGCGACACTGCTGCTGGGCTATGGGAACGGCCCTTTTATGTACGCAGCATAACCTCTCTGATGTCTTTGTCGTAAAAATTTTAACATGACCGACAAGTTGTCAATACACTTTTAGCCTGCACAATGGCAACAGTTTGCAATGGATTTTTTTTGGACAAAGGATTATAGCGCCGTTATAGCTGTCAACGATGACTCATAACTGAATAGTTAGGTGGCAGGCGATGACCTTAATCCTCTAAGCTCAAATTTAGATAAGCGGTTTTAGTTGATGATGGGATATGACGATGTGCAGACCGTTGTTCATGCATTTATATCGTGGGCTACATTATCGTCGGCGAAGTTAAGTCATTTTATTGGTACCAAGGAGGTCCTGCTCTGCATTGTGCTGATATGATGAACTTTAACGTTACTCAAGGACAAAGACTGTCGCATTCTTTCCAAATTGTTCATAAGCCAATCAGATAATATTCGAGTAACGACTGATGCTTTTAGGCAAATGTGCGAAAATGTTGTGCAATATGCTGTGGTGCATGATTACTTGTCAAAATGTCGTGAGTTTGCCGATGGACAACGCGATTTCTGACGGTTGTGCCACTCTGTTTATGTATTTAAGGCGTCTCTAATGAAAATAAAGTACGCCGCGCTCCGATTCTTAGAAAAGCACATGTGCATACGTTGAAAAACATAAAATATTTGGCCTCTGACTAAATTATTGTTGTTTTTTTAAACGTTTATTCAAGAAAAACATGTACAATAAAATTATTCAAAATATTGCCCATCCGAAGCTCTGAATTTTTCGATGTCAACTTCTTAGAATGACAGTAGCTTTCCAACGCATGTTCCAATGGAATAGTACAAGTTACGCCATCTCGTAGCAAGCCGCACGAATTAATTCAAAGACCCAATAGAATCGCCCTCAGAGACGCTGCAGCCTCGGAAATATGCAAGAAAAATCCCAAAATTCGAGGAATTTCCTTGACTCGAAGAGGTGAGTCGGTGAAAATTACGACGTCGAGGTTGGAGTCGACGCACATACCCACAACGCCACAGGCAACCACTGAAATTGTCATCTAGACATTTTTAATCGTCTTTTAATCACCAGTATGTGACTTAAGCTGATGTGAAGCTGATGGACATCGTCATGTCCAACGCCTCGTTCATTTGAGGATGAGATAGCTGAACAGGCCCAATCCCCCCTGGGGACATTCACCTGAGCTTGTGCCAGGCTACTTGCAACTACTTACTTACTTACTTATCAGGCAGACGAACCATGAAGGGTCTGAGCCTGAGCAATTGCTGCCTTCCATCGGTGACGGTCCTGGGCACGCTGCTTCCAGTCATCAAGGCCAAGCTGTCTTGCATCCGCGATGACTTGGTCTTTGTACCGGAGGTTCGGTCTTCCTCTCCTTCTCGAACCAGGAGGCTCGGATTCGAAGACCCTCTTTGCTGGAGCGTTGTTGTCCATTCGCTCGATGTGGCCGAGCCAGTGTAGTCGACGGATTTTTGCCTTCCGGACTACATCCACATCCTTGTACAGCTCGTAGAGTTCGCGGTTGTGTCTTCTCCTTCATTCGCCTTCCTCGCAGACGGGACCATATATCCGACGTAGAATTTTTCTTTCGAAGGCATCAAGAATCAGCTCTGCAGCCTTACTTAATGTCCAGTTTGCAACTACGGTTTCTACAATTATCACTTGTCTACTTTAGCAACGTACCACTATGCTTGCAGTCCTATAAACGCTAAGAAGTTATGGTCCAATATAGATCCCAAACGTTCCCTAACTCCCTGAAATATCAATTAATTCGACTGAAGACCGGCTGATTTTCTAACCGGCTGAATTTCTAACGTTAGAATTGAATCAACTTTCAACAAGTCTTACAGAAGTATCGTCATATGAATGTAATGTAGAAAAAAACCTTCAACACTGTTTCCGCCTTCATGTCCATGGTCACTTACACCTTAAAGCCTCCTTCGATTTTTCTGTACATTAAAAATAATGAGGTTGACTCTTAAGTCAATACATGCATTCTTCAATCGGTACTACAGACCGTATACAAATTGCAAAGTTCCCAATAGTGCATTGAAAAATCAACGAAGCACAACGAAGCTAAACGAAATGCTCATACCATGACCCAGTTTCGTATATTCCCTAAATTTTGGTGTTCCATTTATGTGGTGGGGGGTACCGTGGCGGTGTGGGTATGTGCGTCGACCCATGCCTCGACGTCGTAGGTTCGAATCCAGCTCTGAGCGACAAAAATAAGTTTCACGACCTCACCTCTTTCGAGTCACTGACAATGCTCAAAGAGTATTTCCTGTCTAGAAAAAGCTTCTCAAACTTGGCCGTTCGGAATCGGCATAAAACTGTAGGTCCCTTCCACTCGTGAGAGAACAATAGCACGCAGAACACTAGTGGATGCTGAGAAGCTAGGCCCTGGCCCTCTATGGGCTGTAGCGCCACCCATATTATATTATATTATATATTATATTTATGTGATGGCTCGTGGTGTTATGGACATGTGCGGCGACTCCAACGCATTTGAACCTCGACGTAGTAGGTCCATTCCCTGGTCTAAACGATACAAAAAAAATTTTCAAGGCCCCACCTCTTTCGAGTCAACGACATTGCCCAAGAGTACATCTTTCCAGAAAAAGCTTCTCAAACTTGGTCGCTCGGAGTCGGCATAAAACTATAGGTCCCTTACACTCTTAAGAGAACAATAGAGTGGTTGCTGGGAAGATAAATCCTGGCCCGATACGGGATGTAGCGCCACCCATATATTCCATTTTGGTAAATGCTTAGTCAAGTAAAATTGAACGAAATTTAACGAAGCTGAGTGAAGTGGTCAATGTTTTGACGGACTTAACACCAAGAACCAAACTCAACGAAGCTGAGTGAAGTGGTCGATGTGATGAGGTAGTTTGTTTTGACTGACTGACTCGAGACCAGGGAACGAAACTGACAGAATTGGTTTCCTTCGGTTGACTCTGGTCAACATTAGAATTTAACCTTAAGGAAGAAGTCCTCGTATTTGAAGGTCATCCCCAGCATAAGTCCCTGTTCTAAATATTCCATTAAATGTCGTTACATTAAAAATCTCTTCCTCCTTCCAGGTCAGTGACATTTTCCAGTTTATCGTCGCCAGCAACAACGTTGAGCTTCTACCCGAAGACGCCGAAGTGGTGGCGAGTTCAAAGTCTCGCAGCAATTCCGCATCACAGCTTCATAGCCACCAGTCAATTGCATTCGTCGTGTCGCTCATATTCACAATGCTACTGCTCCGAATGAAGCAGTTTCACGTGGGATAATTTCACTCGTCGCAACCTATAACAACGTTCTTCTTTGTTTGTATACATAAATAAGTTCACCGTCTAACAAGATAACACTTCTTTTGATTGTTTTATTCCTCTTTTTGTTGAAACAAAACACACACAAAAATACGAAAAGTAAATACACGAGATATGGTTCTCTTTTGAGATGGAGTGTCATAAAATCACAACAAAAAAAAAAAAACAAAAAACGAGAACGAAGGGAAGGTAAATAGATTATTTGCATAAGGGACTTATTGAATATAGTTTATGTTAGATATGTGTATGTAGGTATCGTAAACGCAAGTAACTAATTAAAATAAACACACTTATTGAGGAGACATTCATAATCAATAATCAGTAAACTTAATCTGTACGAAATACTTTTGGGGTCATTAAGCGTGTGTTATGAGCAAGAATGTGATCGGAATGGAGTATCAGGATAGGTCACTGAATTGAAAGTGTGATGACTCGCAAAGGAAATTGTGCAGCCTGTTATACAGTTTAAATGATAGAAAATTGCAAGCCGCTTCTGATTTCACTCTTAGGAGGACTGTTGAAAATCTTGTTTTTCTTTTTTGTCAATAATTACATATTAGCACTCGACAAAAAGTTCAGTAAAACATTCACGCGTACACACTTGAAGATATCTATCATGACATAATGCTACCCGAATTCTTTGATGGACTATTGAATTGTAAATACATCGACCACTACGTAATTTAAAATATTAAATATAATTAAAACAAATTTATATATGAACAGCATATAATTATTTTTTTGTAAATACATTTTATACAACCAACGTTTATATTGTTTGATACAAATTATGAAAAGAAAGAAAATGTTATGTTTCCCCACTGAGAACTATCACCCAATATACCACCAATCGTAAGAAAACAAAAACATGAAATATCTGAGAAGAGTTCTGTTGTTCATCTATTCTTTTGGAAGGAGCAAACTTCGACTGGGCTCGAGGAGATCCCCATCCGACCTGCATGGGAATGTCGTCTACGTGCAGAGTTTTTTCTCCCTCAATATTCTCCGTGTCTCTCTATATCGATATTGTAAATAAAACTTTAAGTGAAAGCAGAAATAAAAACATTAAATGTGAGAAACTCTTTCCGTAACTCTTGTAATGTTTACGTTCCATCACAGGAGCAGCGAAAAAACCAACAAAAAAAAAAAACAAATTAAACCACATTTAAAAATATGATATTATATGATGTAGTTAAGATAAAATACATAAGTATATATTATATATATAGAATAAAATATTTAAAAAGAAACCACAAAGATCATATGTGTTACTCAGTGAGAATTTTATGCAACACAAATTATATGCAACCACTAAGTCTTGAACCTTGTTTTATTTTGCAAACCAAACAAAAAATAATAAATCACCAAAGAGGTAGTCGATTTAAATAGAGAACACTCACTCAAGCAGTACCGAGCTCTTAAATGTAATTTTCTTCAGAAATTTGAATTCCTTCTGTTTATTTACCAATTGATCGATTGACAAGAAGAAAGAACAAAAAAAAAATAAAATAAATCAATGATGAAACAAATACTTTTTATATGGATGTACCTTAATTAGTTTATACAACATTATGATTATCTAAAGTAAGAAAAGTAAAATTCATATGTGTAGTATGTAAAAAGTAAATATGTATGAACGATTAAGGAAATAAAAAGGAGCATTAGATGTAAACCAATTCACGGCGACGGGGTTCTTATTTGCTCGAGTTTGTGGCAGTAATTCAGTTCAGGGATGGTGTGATTTTTTGATAGACTCTGTTGACAGACTGTAGCAGCTGTGATCATGCGAGTGGTGCTGCACATCACCAAGGGTGGGTCTTGTCAGATCTTCTTATTCCTTCTCTATGCTTGCAGTGGATGTGGCAACACAGTCGAGGCAGGTTGCCCATGACTAAGTTCTTCTTACATCCTCCCAGATGGATCTGCAGCAGGCGCCAAATTGGTTTGTGGCCATGTGTGCCAATGCAGGGATAAGGATGAAGGTGCACGTGGACAAATTATCGGTTGTGTGGATTTTCAGAACGCCTATCTGCTGTCAGTGGGTCCAAGCAGTCCGATGCTAGCCCGAAGTCAGAGCCGGTAGTTGTTCTAGGTAAGTAAAGCGTGTAACCTTGGTTACGACAAACAAGTGATCCTAGTCGACGTTGGCTCTTCAAAAAACCTGGACATAGAGAATACTCTAGGAGTGTCTCCGATGAATGGGATTAATCTTGTTGACATTTTTCGGGAAACTTGTACGAATATTAACCTAGACTATGTATAAGTTAACAGTACGGTCATCCGTATCCGAGGCTTGTTGCCGTCTCTGAACTTGTGTGTGTTTTACACAATGGGAAGTTAACCCGACGCGATACCCCCGAACCTGGAGGATCAGGTCCTGGTTTAAGCCACCGGACAAGGGGGTCGCTGCATACATTGGTTCACCTCTAAGCGTTTGCAGTAGAGGCTTAACGAGGAGGCTGTGTGTCAACTTGACCTGTGCATTCACAGGGATCGTTATGCAAATAACTTTGCCCTGGATGCACAGACCCATGCCTGGCCCAGCCTTCGACTCTGAACCAGTGGGACAACGCAACAGAGGACGACCACGAAGCCGATGGCGCACTCAAGTGGAGAAGAACTTCAACAAACTTGGAGTGCGAAATTGGAGGCAGCTGCCTAAGGATCGTCCCAGCTGGAGAGGATTGTTGACAGCGGACCAAATTCACCCCGGACTGTAGCGCCACAAGAAGAGGAACATGATGTATAAGTTATCAGCACAAAAATTCCAAATAAAAGCATCCAGTCAAGAGTTGGGAAAAACATTGATAAAGCGGTCACCACTAGAAGCGTACTCCAGAAGTAAACACCAGCGTCCACTTAAAGATCACAATAACATCGGCGGCTCACCTTCAAAACATCCAACTATTCGTCATCACGCCTCCGCAGCTCATCTTCAAACACCCGCAGCAATGCTGAGACAGCCTTTCGTCACAATTGTCACACATATGAAGTTGCCATTTAAATAGCCGCAGATTCAATTTCAAATTCAATTCTATTTGGACGTCGTACTCAAAATTTAAAAAAGTGTTTTTTGCGAAAATTCGCGGATAAAGACATTACTTTGCCTCATCTCCTCAAAAACTTTGTCTACCTAGGAACCGCTATCAACTCAGACAATGACACCAGCGCTGAGATCAAACGAAGAATAACTCTTGCCAATCGGTGCTTCTTTGAGCTAAGAAAGCAATTGATAAAAAAAGCCCTCTCTCGAACAACCAAGGTAACGCTTTACGAGATCTCAATCGTCCCAGTCCTGCTATATGGCGCGGAGGCATGGACTCTGTCAAAAGCGGTTGAAGCAGCCCTTGGTTGCTTCGAGAGGAAAATTCTTCGGGTGATTTTCGGACCCGTCTGCATAGATGGTGAGTGGAGGAGGAGATATAACGACGAACTATACGGGCTGTTCAGCGACATCGACTTAGCCAGGAGAGTGAAGATCCAAGAGATGGCTAGGTCATATAGAGCGGATGGAAACCAATGCTCCGGCCCGAAAAGTCTTTGAAACCAACCCTGAGGGACGGCGCAGTAGAGGAAGACCGCGACTCAGGTGCCGCACGCAAGTGGAAAGGGACCTCAACCAACTATGCGTGCGAAACTGGAGACAGCTAGCTATAGATCGAGCTGGCTGGAAACGCTTGTTGGTTGAGGCCCAGGTTCACCCCGGACTGTAGCGCCACCTTAAGTAAGTTCGTAAGCCTCATCTCCAAAAACCTTCTACCAAAAGTACTGCGTACGCTCTACAGGCGCCAAATCATGTGGTAATTGGACATTATAAGGTAAAGGTCGACTGGATTAAAAATAATGATGACAAAGATAATGCAGGCGTCGCTGGAAGCCACGTAACATCAAAGACTTGCAGGTTTTCTCGGTTCAGTATGCTTGCATCAGTGTTACCACAGGTAAAATTATTTATGAGCCTCAGCAGCTTAAAAAATGAGTAATTTTCAAAATAAATGATTCCCAACAAAGGCTTTTGATAACTCAATACCTCCTTATGTGAAACAAGAAACTAGTATGTTTTCAGGTGGTCTTAATACTACACCGGAGCACTCAGACTCAGACCTACATATGCCTACTGAATCAGCTCTCACGACGTCAGCGCCTGCCACCTGGTGTGTCGTTGTCCTCTCCAGAGGCGTCGCAGATGGTATCTTCGCTTAAACCAAGCACAAACATTCCGCGGTCGATTGGGCTCTCGAGAGGTCCAACCATCAATGGAAGCCCCAACCACAGACGCAGGTAGTCCGAGCGCAGGTTCATGTCCTGAGAAAGTTTCCTCTGATTCTGAGTGAGTGGCAAGTTCATCGGCGATCACCTTTCCAGCGATTCCTTGGCATCCTGGAACCGAGGTGAGTTTTCAGTTTTTGATGCCAATGAAATTCAGAGATGAATTGCATTTCTGGAATTCGTTAAAGTGTTGAGTAAGGCACTAAAAACGCAGCTACGTCGTCCTGTTCTTCACAATATAGTTTTTTACTATTGGCAGAGCATAGGAGATGTACAGCCTAATGCTGACGCCCTACATGAAAACACGAGTACCGGCCCCATCATTGGTTTCATAGCCATTCATGAAAATACGACTACATTCCTTGGCTGGCTCGAACTCTAGCCGGAGCCATTTCTGGGTTCAGTACGTTCATGTGCTCAAGGATTTAAATTAAAGCTCTCAGGTAATATTAAAGTGTAGTTCACACTTTGCAAAGTTATGAAATGGAAATGTGAAATCAAATTACATTAGATGTTTAGGTAATCTTGTTCTTTGAAAAATGAATCAAATCTGAATATTATGAGTCACATGTCAGGCTAAAAAAGTCGTTTTGACTCTATAGGGTCCCTGTGGTAACACTGATAGCGATATCGAGGCCAGAGTCGAAGAGGTGCAGACGGACCGGCTGCAGAACTCTTTACGGCAGCTGGGCATGAACTGGTAGGGTGCATGCACAAACTTATCAGTAGGATATGGTCTGAGGAAAGCATGTTCGATGAGTGAAGTCCCAGCATCGCTTGTCCGGTCCACAAGAAAGGAGACCCCTTTAACTGCGCTAACTTTGGAGATATCAGTGGCATTAACATCGCATGCAAGATACCTTCTGCCGTTTTGTGTGAGCGCCTGAAACAATTCGTCAAAAACCTGTTAGGTTTTTATCAGTGCGGTTTCAGGCCTGGGAAGTCCACCATGAATCGAACCTTCACATTATGGTAGATAGTCGAAAAAACCTAAGAGATGCAGATCGACACCCACCACCTATTTGTCGACTTTAAGGTTGCATATGACAGCGGCATGCATAGAGACGAGCTATACAACGCCATGTTTAGTTTTGACATTCCTGCCAAACTCGTCAGGTTGTGCAGGATGACGATGGAGAACTCTCTTTGCTCCACCAAAGTCGGTAACGAACTCCCCGAGACCTTCAATGTCAAAAAAGGTTTTAGGCAAGGCGACGCGCTGTCATGTGATATTTTCAACATTGCACTTGGGAAGGTCGTGCAAGACTCACACGCCAATACCAGAGGCACGATCTTCCAAAAGTCCGTTCAACTGCTAGCATACGCGGACGACGTTGTCGTGATTGGTCGAACTCAGCGAGCTGTCAATGAAGCGTTTGCTGGTATTGCAACGGAGGCGGCATAAGGGTTTAGCGGTGAAAGATGGCAAAACGAACTACATGCTGTCATCAAGAACGGACACACAACATTGACGTCTTGGACAGAGCGTCACAATGGGCAGCTTTAATCTGGAGGTGGTCAAGAACTTCATTTTTGTGTAATTTGTTGCATCTGTATCAAGATCAAGATAACCCTTGCCAACCGCTGTTTCTTTGGGCTCAAGAGGCAATTGAGTAGTAGAGCCCTCTGTCCAAGGATCAAGATCACATTATATAAGACCTGAACCATCCCTGTGCTGCTCTATCGCGTGGAGGCCTGGTCTATCTCAAGAGCGGACGAAGACGCACTTGGTCTCTTCCGGAGAAAAGTTCTGCGTTCAATCTTTGCTCTTGTTTGCGTTGAAGGTGTCTAGAGAAGAAGATTCAACCACGAACTGTCTAATCGGGCATCGCATTTAACGCCCAAGGTGGCAAGGCCATGTTGAGCGTATGGACAACACTGTTCCAGTCCGAAGAGTCTTCGACTCCGAACCAGTGGGACAACGCAATAGAGGGCGACAGCTTCGATGGCGTACTCAAGTGAAGAAAGACCTCAAACGACTTGGCGTGTCAAACTGAAGACAGCTGGCTAAGGATCGTGCTAGCTGGAGAGGCTTGTTGGCTGCGGCCCACGTTCACCCCGATCGGAAGAATTTGTTCTCTTCATACAACGACAGAGCATCCTCCTGCACTGTGCACAAAGCAGGTACTGGCTTGCTTACATTTTCTCAAACTTTAGACATGAGTCTGAGAATTTCGTTTTGTCACCACCAACATTTCACTTTTCCTAATTATTGCTTGTGGGCACCTGCTAGCTTCTGGCCTGAAGGACTGATTACAAAAGACCATCGTACGAGTGTAACGAACTCCTCAGTGACCTCCTGGATACCTGAATTCCGGAAAGTCCATCAGCAGTGATTGGCAATTGATTTGCTTCTCTGGAATACACCTCCACTTGTGGTCCTTACAAAAACACGAATAATCTATCCCATTATAATTCTAATACCCCTTCACAACCCAATCGAGTGTGAGTTGTCCGTTGATTTCAAGCCAACAAAAAACGAACACACAGAAAATTTAATTGTCAAGCTCTAGTCCGGTATTGCATTGCACTCACCCGATGCATCGCAGTTATTGCAGAAATGAAAGTCCGCGCCAATATCAATTCCGAATTGAAATCACCTCAACCATAAACTTTCCATTCAGGATCTAGCGCTGTACCCATGCCTTTCACTTTGAAACAAATGTTCCACTTCGCGGAACAGTTTACTCTCTGCATCCCTATCCGTTCCGTGGACACTTCCACTTGAGTTCGCAGCGCACAATTGAGCTGTGCACTTGCAATTAGCCACGCCATTGTCTATTGTCATGGCAGCTTCGGTTCTAATTCGCCGCCTTTCCGTGGGCACACGCCAACAATACTCGGGAGCCATCAAAGGCTGTGGTGAGGGCCCCTATAAAGTATCAATCAAGGGGCGAGCATATGGTAAAAAAAAAACAAGAGCGATACGCCTCCGAAATTGTTTTTCATTTCGATTTTATTGCTCTGCACTGCTGGTCGGCGCCGGGATGGGTTCTTGCCAGCCAGTGTGGCTTTTGCTTTATTGAATCCGATCGTGTTGGCGTGGCCGCATCGACATCGACACCAATCGACCTGCCTGGAGGAGCAGGGGGTCTCTCAACACGTCCTCACAAAAGAAATCCGAGGCGCGATTTTAGATGCGCATTCCACCTTGGAATGGAAGTTCAACATGCAAGCCTCGACGTGGCTTCGTTCGATAGACACCCCGCCGCAGTGCCAGGCAATAATTACGTATCGACGTGCATTACATGCCGGCGAGAACATTGTAATCGAGAGCCCTTCCAGTGAAGTGACTGCCGACGGTCCTTAGCACAGTTATGAACGAATCGTGCTCCTCGTTGAAGGACGGGAGCTACTTCTTCGCCGGCTGAAGATGTCAAACCTCTGCCCCGGCGACGCGAAGCATACTCCACCGGCTCCATCGGCGAATGGGTGATTCTTATTTCATTTTATGGATGTTTCTTTATTACAGCGTTCCCAGTTATCGGCATGGGCATGCAAAGCACTTTATTGGATTGGGGTTGTTGGTTTATTTTCGGCGGCGAACGGCCATCGAGGACTCACCAATGGAGGAGTAGTCGCATTCCGTCCGGAATGTCGTCTCGTCTCGGGTAATGGACATTTAAGTGGGTCCTCGTTTCGGGGGTCTTGTGTAATAATTGTTTCCTTTTGAATTGAAAATCCCTTTGTAATTGCATGTTGCGGGCAAGGGTAATAAATTGTCATGATTTAACTGCTACAGTTTTATGCGGCTAACACGAATTCCAGGGAATTTAATGATTATGAGCGGGTCAGGGTGGGCGGTCTACGTGTTTAGTGCGAACCCCACAATAACACTTTAATCTTGATTGGGTGAAGGCGACGGCCCTGCAGAACTACAGCTGAGCAGTGAGTAGATTAATTGAAGATTTATAACCCTTCCGGATGTGACGGGATTCTTGAGTTGTTTCTTCTGTGTGTTGGCTGTGCTGCTGGGCGGAGGGCGGGTGGATTATTTGAAAACTTAATCAAAACAGCACTCATGGGATTGTCTTTAATTTTGAGGTTGAATGTGACCGATCTAGACGTTACTCAAACGAACTACTGTGGTTCCATGAAGGAGCTGTGGCCTACGCACATTTCGTGCGCCCATAAACCTGAAATTAATTACTTTTCTCTTTTGCGCTCGCCTTTAAGGCCGGGGCTGACATTTCATTTCAGTGTCGAGCTATCGGTTGTGCATTTAAGGAGCTTTCAATGAGATGCAGTTCCTTTTGTTATTTACTGAGTATGGCTAAGTTTTCAGGGTAGGATGCCACGATACTTTGTCAGTGCCAACTGAGCTGGTTGCAGAAAACATAAAATCGAAACAAGGAATCCGTAGCTTGTACATCGATGGACTTTGAGGGACAATTGAAAATTGGAAAGTAATTCATCCATTTACATCGAACTTGGCGTTAGCTGATTGGTGGAGCTTGTTGAGGTAAACTTGAGCGCGCCACATACGACGCTGACTGACGGTGACTGTGACTAAAATAGTGGACTTGCGTTCCTCCACAGCTTCGGACTCAAAGAGTCAACCACAAAAAAATTGTACCATATTACATCTTAGGTCTATCATGTTCTAAGTTAGTGAAACGCTAAAAAACTTCTCGTAACAATTACCGTCAAGCAACAGCTTACACGAGCATTATAATAACCCATAGGCTAGCTTGCAGTGACTGACTGCTAAGGGCAGCCACACTTAGGCCAGAACAGGACCAACACGCGGATTGACTTCTCCTAACATCAGAACCAGTTGGTGCTTGTAGTGGAGCAAGTTAGCTGGCCAATGCTGGCACTATTTAGTTCATTGAGGTTGTTGAATAAGTAGGCCCCTAGATATAGGAACCTACGACTAGCCAGAGCGCTGCACGAGCAGAGTAGGTGATGAGTGTTTTCTTCCTCCTCTTCATCCATGTAGCTTCTGCAATAATCATTATACGGCACCCATCCTGCGAACATGAATGCCAAGTGCACAGTGCCCGGTTATGACTCCAATGAGAGTCCTTTATGAGTGCTTGCTGGGTCTACATAGACTGAATGACCGTTTTAGGTTAAGTGATGGCCAGATTTCTTTTGTTTTAAGGCAGGTGGTGCCGTCTAGCCATTTGCCATTGGTGGTTTTAATTGATGATGGGAGGCTTTAGCGATCGGCATTTAACGTGGTACCCCTGCTATTGATAGGGAAGAGGTTGTACCACACATGACGAGTTCATCGGCTTTGCACTTTCAGGGTATGTCACAGTGTCTCGGCACCCACATGAGGTGAAGGTGAAAATGCTCAGCCATCTCGTCAAGAGACAGCCATCAATTAAGGAATGTTTCTGAGTTAAACATGACATTGTCCAGGGATTTGACAGCGGCCTGACTGACCGAACAGATGGTGATAACCTTTTTTGATATCACGTTGTTTTTGAGCCATGACAACGCCTCTTTAGTCGCCGTGGTTTCTGCCTGAAAAACGCTACAGTGACAAGGGAGCTTCAAAGAGATAGCACTGTTGAGATCTTAGGAATGGACACCCGCACCCACCCCTTCGTTAGTCTTCGATTCGTCTGTAAAAATACGCAGAAAATAATCCAACGTCTGCCTATCAGACATCCAGTGCGTACCCAGCCTGGGGTATTAGGCGGTCAGTCTCGCTAGGGAGGAAGTTGAATTCCTTGAGAATGGTTGAATGGCCGATGATGAGTTCGGACCACAGTCGGAGTGTTTGAGTCTCAATGATGTTCTGGCTGCTGTCTGTGGTGGAAAATGGAGGACAACATCTCAGTGCTCCGCTGACGCACAAGCTGGCCAGTCCTTGTACTCTTTTGAGTGCCTTGCAGTTGACAGCCTTGTTTAGTGCTGTCCACCAAACTGAGACTCCATACCGTAGTGCTGGTCTGACAATCGAACATGTAGTGAGCGATGCGTGGTTTTAAGCTCCATTTGCATCAGATGGCTTTTTTGCAGCTAAAAAGAGCTGAGGAGGCTTTCTTGACCTTTTCCACGATGTTTAGCTTCCAGTTTAGCTTTTTATCAATCGTGAGACCCAGAAATTTCGCATTGGCAGTTATATAGTGCCACATAGCAGTGGGGCATCAAACGGAAGCATTTTGTATTTTCTGGTGAATAGTACAATATCCGTTTTTTGTGGGTTAACGCCGAGTCCGAGTTTCCAGGATTAAATAAAAAAATTGATACCTGGAATTTTTAATGAGTCACAGATTAGGCAACTCGTAAACGATACTAAATTTGTCAAATCAATAACTGAAGTCGAATTCAAAGTTTGGAATTAATTTACTTTGGTTTTGAGTAACTATCGAACTTGTAAGAGCTGGGGTGCGACATATACACTTTCTGCACCCGCATTTGAAAAGAATTCCACAAAATCTGTGTGAATTTAGTGAGGAGCAGAATGAAAGGTTTCATCACGATCTTTGGCCAACAGATGAGTGTTATTAGGGGCGATGGGACGTATGATGGTAGCTTATGGTGGAGTTTGCAACTAAATTTACTCAAAGTGGTTCTTTCAAGAAAATCTAATGAAGTTTACACAACAGAAAAAAATCTTAGGAAACAAAACTTTTGTTGACCAGTAGCTAGTGTAATTTAATGAATATATTTTAATGAAGGATCGCACGTGATTCCGCTGCAAATTTATAGTGCAAATTATTTCCGTCATTACAACAGAATGGTATTTAATTCATTAAACGAAATTACCTTTCTATTTTTTTAACACGGTAAAAAACTATTTCGGTGGCCCGTGGCGTTGTGGGTATGTGCGTCGACCCCAACCTCGACGTCGAAGATTCGATTCCAGCTCTGAGCGACAAAAATAATTTTCACGACCCCACCTCTTTCGAGTTACTGACAATGCTCAAAGAGTATTTCATGTCTAGAAAAAGCTTCTCAAACTTGGCCGTTCGGAGTCGGCATAAAACTGTAGGTCCCTTCCACTCGTGTGAGAACAATAGCACGCACATCACGAGTGGTTGCTGAGAAGCTAGGTCCTGGCCCCCTACGGGCTGTAGCGCCACCCATATTATCATTATTATAAAAAAACTATGTCGATTGTTTTTTATTGCATTTAGTCTTATGACTCGTATCATAAAAGTGCTTTTTTGTGCAGTGACAAATTATCATTAATTACTTTTTTGTGGAGAATACAATATTACGAAAGTGCGTAAATGCAAGAATTAGTTACTTTTCCGTCACAAAAAATATAGTAGGCATCAATTTTAAAATGCAACACATTCATCAAGGCTTGTAGGATTGACCCATAGGCGATGGATTCGGAAGGATTTTTCAAATGAAATTAGGCAATTTTTGAACACCTCCACGTGCTTGCTAAGAAATTCACATCACTCTTGTTCGAATCTCTTCCCGTTTTCCAAGTGAATGCGCGAAATTTGTTAAGTTTGCTTCTGGTGGAAGGGAGTTCTACTACACTCTCAGTTTCTAAGTTCCAAGCGTAGTTCTAACCGAAGTTGGATTACATCACATTTCCAGCGAGCAAACGTCAATCCCAGATCCAAACTAGATGAGCGTCACAGAACATACGCAAACGGCTGATATTCCTTGACAAAGATTATCTCAAAGCGAAAGCGTGCCATCAAATCTCAGTCAGTCATCAACTGATCGTTCGTGAATTCATAGCTTCGTGACAAAATGTCTAAGCTGTTGCTGCTGCTCGCCACTTGCTCGCTTCTCCTGAGCGTTGCGGTGTTCGCCGACCCAACAACAACAACAACGGAAACCGCTGTCAGCTTGTGGCTGGAGAACAATATTCCAAAAATTGCCGACGGCTGTACGGCTCATTACGTGTGCAAGAAGAAAATCAAATACGGCAGCGGACGAGTTTGTGTAAAATACTGCCTGAAGAAGGTCGCCTGTCCGCCGAATGTGGACGGAGTCCCAGCAACAATCAGCCCCGACTGGTGTGTCTTGCTCAATCAGGACGCATTGGAGGAGGTCGAAACAACTACCGGTGGATATCGGACAACGATGCAGGTGAACATGATTGATTTTCCATGTCAGCCGGGATACTTGCCCGACAGCAGGGGCCGCTGCAGGGAGGTCTGGTAAAGTTGTGTTCCTTTCGAAAAACGTACGAAATAAATCCGAAAATAAATGAACTGAGGCGTAGTTTGATTGAAAATGTTGTTATGCTATGTTCACTTAAGAGCGCTCGGCTGGGAGAGTGAAGCGATAGTTGGGGTCAAGGCCAGCAGATAAGACTGATTGTGTATGAAGTTTGCGTCTCGTATCATCGAATGGTTGTGCTTTTGAAATCGAATTGAATTTTCGGGAATTTTTTTTTGTGTTCCGTGATTTGTTCGTTGCGTTGGGTATATAAGTATTTTTTTTTTGTGAGAAAAAGAGATACGCTTTTGGTTGGTTGCAAGTTTACTCAAGAAGAACTGTATTTACGGATATGGGTTGCGTGGCCTTGCACTCTTTCCCAACTCACGCTCGTTATCTACAAGTTTATGTAAACAACTCCCAGTCGTCAGACTATTGCTGTGAGGCACTCCCAAGAGGAACACAGTGTTACATGTCGTTGCGATGTCATGTAACACTATGTACTCACGGCGGGTATCACATTTCTCACTTCTTCTGTTTCAATTTCGTTACATTGACTTCGTTTTTTAAGTGGAATATATTGGTTTGGGAATTGTCCATCGACTTGACGAAGAATTATGAAATTTTGTCCTAATTGAAACTTCGAGTAATTCGTACGTGGTGTAACTAAACTTAAGGCATTCCTTACAGCGTTCCTCTAATTGTCTTGCGTCTTGGGTACCTACCAGCGGTGACGATGTTGCCGATCCAGAAAAGATTGAAACAAGATATTGCCCTGCTATCAACAGGTGATAAGCTCTACCGCCCCGGGTGGACCTGAGCCTCAACCGACAAGGGAGACAAGGTTTCCAGTCTGTTCCGAGTGCCAACTTAAACGTCTCTTCGAGTTGGACCAGATGTGTTCATGTGGTCTACGTGATATAGCCACCTTTGTATCTATTGTCGAATTCTAAGGAATATTGCACGTTGTTTTATCACACACTTTCCATAAGAGTATTGTATCCGCTGTCTTCCCAAAATCCCAGAAAATAGCTGTGGCCCGTAGGGTATGCGCTTCGACCCCAAAGTTGACGTAGGTTAGATTCCTGCCCTGTGCAATGAAAACAATGTTCACGACAGCACCTCTTTCGAGTTACTGACAATGCGCAAAGAGTATTCCCTGTCTAAAGAAAGCATAAAACTGTAGGTCCCTTCCACTCGTGAGAGGACAATAGCACGAGTGGTTACTGAGAAGCTAGGCCCTGGCTCCCGACGGGCTGTAGCGCCACACACATATATTATTGTCTTCCCAGAATCGCTGAAATGTTCGGTCATGGTGCTAGTATTTGAAAAACAACAAACGGACCAACTGACAGTATGAGCAATTATAGACCGATTTCGAACAATTTTGGAAAAAGCAATCGTATATTTCTTATACAGGGTCTATGCTCACAGGGCTCTCAACTTTGCGGGATGCCAGCAATGATCCTTTTAGATGAATAGATCAAGTTGACATGCAGCGTCCAAGCGGCGCCCCCTGGATAGCTCCCACAACACCCGCTGTGAGGTGAACCAATACATGCAACGTTTCGCCAGCGGTTGTGCGGAGGGCTAACAAGCCTCCCACAAAAAAAAAATATCTTTTACAGAAGCAGCCCTCGGACGGAATCCCAACGACGACACGGCGCGAAAAAGGACTACGATTTGCGAATGTGCTCCTAGAATGTGAGAACATTCTACACTCCATTGGCCGCACAAAAACTAGAAAACATCCTCACGCAGTATAAAACGGATATTACTGCGCTTCAGGATATACGCTGGATAGGACGAGGATGTTGCAGCAAGATTCAGAGCTCGACTGTCCAATGTCAGAAAGCTGCACCAGTCGACAAAGAGAACTTTTGACATTGGACGCCTTGGCACACCGGAGATTAACAGAGTCTACGAAGGGCAATTAAGTGAGAGGCTCTCTGGTATGCTTACATTAAGTGCCAACGAGATGTGGTTGCATTGCCGCTCGGCCATCAAAGAGGTAGCAGAAACTACCTTAGGCTACCTACCACCCCCGACAAGAAACCTGTGGTATGTTGGCGAGTGTGAGCAGAAAAAACGTGCAACCGACGAGTCATACCAAAAAGCGCTGCAACGGAAAACAAGAGCAACGCAAGTGGAGTACCGGGCTAGAAGACGGGAGGAGAAAAAGCTTCTACGCCTGAAGAAAAGGTCTCTCGCAACCTCCCAGGCTCTTCGAAATTGCGAGGGTAACCTAGTCACGGACCCACAGGGAATAGTGGATGTGTTTAAGCAGTACTTCCAACAGCTGCTTCGCGGGCCTGACCAGGAGAGAGTGATGGGGAACCAGGAAATCCCAACTCCAGTCGACGAAGAAGTCCTCCCACTTAGCTTTGAAGAAGTCGGTACAGCCATTAATAGGTTGAAGACAACAAAGCCGCAGGCTCAGGTAGCGCACATCGGAGCTATTCAAAACTGGGGCAATGTAATGGTAGGGAGCATGCACCAGATCATTTGCCGAATTTGGGAAGAGGAAAGCATGCCCGACGACTGGAATATCAGCTCCATACGCACCATCCACAAAAAAGGAGATCCTACCTCCAACAAGAACTTTAGAGGGGTATCCCTACTCAATGTCGCCTACAAGATCCTATCCAGCGTACTGTGTGAACGTCTAAGCCGTTTTGCACTGCACTAATCGGCACGTACCAGTGCGGCTTCTGGCCTGGCAAGTCGACTATAGACCAAATCTTCACACTAAGGCAGATCCTGGAGAAGACCAGCGAGTTTCAAATCGATACTCCTAATCTTTTCATCGATTTTAATGCCGCAAACGACAACATTCATCGCAAGGAGCTATTCGAAGCGATGGCCGAATTCAGGCAGAAATCCGTCGACTACACTACCCCGGCCACATCGAGCAAGGGGTCTTCGAATCCGAGCCTCCTGGTTCGTGTAGGAGAGGAAGACCGCACCTCCGGTACAATGACCAAGTCATCGCGGATGTAAGACAGCTTGGCCTTGATGACTAGAAGCAGCGTGCCCAGGACCGTCACCGATGGAAGGCAGTAGTTGCTCAGCTTCAGACCCTTCATGGTTCGTTTACCTGATAAATAAGTAAGTTTCTTGGACAGTATACAAATTTGTAGTCCTTCTCAATTTGGTTTCCGTAAAGGCAAATCTACGGAAGATGCTGTTCTGAAATGTTAAGTAACCTTGACAGTAAAAAGTTCACTGCAAGCATATTTGTCGACGTAATGAAAGCCTTTTGATAAGGTTAACCACGAAATATTGCTTCAAGAAAAATTGAGAAAGTCTTCCATAAAGGTTTAATTTTTAAATGGTTCAGATCTTATCTTAGTAATCGATCACAAAAAATACAAAATGAGATGAGGTTAGGAGCGACAAAATATTAATGCACTTTGGAGTACCACAGGGCTCTGTTTTGGGTCATTTACTATTCTTGTTAAATACGCACTTTTTAATCTAAATTGTAAAGGCTCTCTTACTGCTTTTGCAGATGATGTCGGTTGCTCCTATGCTTCAAGCAGTATGTTTAACTTAACCTGTGATATAACATTTTATTTAAATATGTCAAAGTCATGGTAGGGGAGTGTGTGATGATTGCATGCCTTGCCAGCATTTTTTTTTACAAAGGTCACAAATGGTAGAAGGTTCAGCAAGACCTTTGTTGGAGTGGCGAAAACACTCTGACATACTAGTTTCTGTTTTCTCGCTAGAAGCTCTAGGGTGACCGTCCTTAGAGAGGCTTTCCACAATACTACATTGGCCTGACTATCTATGTGTAGGTTCGGTTGGTTTAGTGGGCTGACGAGCCGAAGGCAAGTAGACCCATTGTCATACCCATAGACTCTTCTTCTCCCTTCTCGTGTCCGGTCCTTTATCCAACACTTCCTGTGCCCTTCTCCAACTTACATGATGCCCCTACAAATCTAGCTAGAGGTTGCTCTCTTTAACAGACGCACTAGTTTTGCGTTATATGCTTTGATGTTTCTGAAGCAAATAACAAAGATCTCTTCATTCTTAGAAGGCGAACGCTTATTGAAGCGCTCTGTTGAGAGTCTGTGAAACTTATTGAACAAATAACTTGCAGTCAAATGCCACAATCCCGACCGTCCCATGGAAGTCATCAAAAACGACGAATGATTCGAAGCAAAACGATGCCCACCTTATTCTTCAAACCAATTCCCTTGGACTTGCTACACAAACTGGGTATTCTTAGAAAAGAGCACCGCGGCATTGGAATCACTACTGGCAACTCTCGACAAATTCGCCTGACACAAAATCCGATGTTTGCTCGAGCTGTCCCATCGGAAGGGCGACAGTCTGTGGAGAGAGTGCACATGACGAACTCCATTCAGTCCCTGAAGACACTTCTGGGTGCTGCCCCTACAATGAAATTTATTCACCAAAATGCACACGAAATCAGAAAGTTTGTTTTCCCATTTCGAAATTAGTCGCAAGTTGCACTGCATTCGTCCTTGTGGATGTAACGATAAGCAGTCGTTACAACGTTCACACCCCACTTTATCGAACCCTTTGTCCACGTAACGAGAGTAACTCTCGCACCCCCATCGCCCGGCCATGAATAAACTTTTCTTCGACAATTTAATTAGCTCCGCGAACAATACAAACTGCAGAAAGCTGTTGCCAATCAACACCACTTTTGCAGCTTTGCACTGCCATGGCCACCGTCTAGCGCGCTGGCAACACAAGCCGAGCGGAAGAAAAAAAAAATATAAATTGCTTACTAACTTTGCAAAACTACCACCCACCGGGGCGGTCGCAAAAAGCACGCCTGCGGGATGATTAATAACAAAAGACATCATAAGTTTGCCAGTGTAAATCCAAATATTGAATCGCATCGGGAAGCGGGTAAATTTATTTGCAATCATTGGATCCATTTATTAAAACAATATTTTTTGCGTTCGCGTCCGCGTCCGTTTCACTCCCTGGCCGATGTTCCATGTGTGCGATGGGTGGTGGAGGCGGTGGGGCTGCTTCGGGAAGCGTGTTTGCTTTTGACCCACTGCTTCGCAGCGCGAGCAGCCGGACATCAGAAATGACAATAGTAAATCATGCGGTGCTGTCAAGTCAGTACGCGGCCAACTCGTTGTCGTCGCCGGAACACGCGAATGCCGAGGGGAGGAAGTGAGAGTTGAGTGCCTGATACTCGCGTGTGAATTGTTGAGCAGACGTGTTGTGGGTACGTTTTACAATTTTCACCACCCACTCCACGCCATCGACAACGGCCGAGACGAGACTGTGAAGCAGGTGGGAGAGGGATGTAAATGAATAAACGATTCGGGAGGAAATAACAAACAAATCGAGTGTTATTGCCGTTAATTGGTGGTTGACCTGTTGTAGCACACACAGGAGTCCATCACGGTATGATGTGGTATTTGCACATGTGACTCAGTGCGATGTAATGAATTGCATTTCTCATATTTGCGGTTAAATGGTAGGCTTACGCTGTGCACAGTGGTCGACAGTGGAACCCGTAATAAGCCGATTGGGAGTTACTGCATAAATAACGTCATTCTCGATACGCATGTAATTGCGATTGAATTGCAAAATGGATGTGTGCACATGGCAGCCGGATTTAGATGGCTTCTGCCGAATAAGCGGAGTATCTCACACCTCAGTGTTAGAGTGCACGGCAGTCCAAGAGAATTCTGCACAGGGCTGCAATCAACGTTGCGTGGGCGACGGCCAATTGAGGTAGGCGAGAGTTCAGACCGTGGCTGCGCCGCCATTCGGCATCGATGACGGGGCCCATGAGATTATGAGTACCTAATTCGAACTCAGAGGCTCTGAGTGTTGCAACGATTTGAAAGAGGTGAGTGAGTTGAATGAAATGAAAGCGAATTCTAGGAATTTTGAGAAGTGATGGCATCCCTTTTTGTAAAACACAGTGCCTTCCTGCCTGCAATGCTCTTCTCTGCACAGGAGAGCGTAGTCATTACACTCCCTTATCGATTGGATGACACTCTGCCGGCGCGGTCATCGCTAACTTCATTAACTTCAAACAGGCAGCAGAAGCGTGACTGACTTTTTCATCGACAACCGGTCGGACATTTTTTTTTCTCAAATCCGATTGCTTGAATTGCCCTTTAATACAAAATCCATTCGCATACCCTGGGGTGTGTGCATGTATCAACGCTTTCAGGAGCGCTGGCCAACAATCGCAAGCACCTGCAAGAGGTATGCACACCGCTCTGATTTATACCAGAGTGCACGTCGTTTTCTGTCATTTTATTCACATGGCTTAATTAAAATCTTTTATCAATGTGACAATAAATTAATTTTTCACCCTCCCCCAATCCGATGGGAGATTTCCGTGTACACAGCAGAAAATGAATGTAAACTGGACGGCGGAGCGGCGATGCTTTCCATTCAATAAACCACGGCACAGTATAGCAGTATTGCGTAACACCAGGGACGAATTCGTCAGAAAGATTCGCAGTCGCAAGGGCGCCTGTCGGGAAGTCTTAAAAACTCCTCAAATTGGTAATCATAGATTAAATTGAATTTAACTGAGCTCTTTAAGACCTTTGGTTAAATAATTAAAATCACTCTGCTGGTGCATGGAGGTCTAAATATCTGGGTAAGTCCGCACGCAGTCACAAGTAGTCCTCTAGCTTCATTCATTCCATATGTTTTGTTAACTTTTTTAGATTTCGTACCCGGCTTTGCCTGGGTTTGTTTCTTCAACCGGTACTTTACCTGTAGTGAAAATATATGTGGAGAGACGATTGTGAATAAATGCTTACTCCGTACTTAATTTAAAACGCTAATAAGACTGCTCGAACCAGAACTCAGAGAAGAAATTGAATTTTCTTATGTCATTGATGTCTATAACAATTTTTCATTCATATCCCGGCTCATAATGAGTACAATTCGTTGACTGTGTGCATACAAGTTGAAGTTTGAATAATCAATGTCTGCTGCAGCAAAAAGGACGGAAATAAAAGTTTTTTTTTTAACCATTTACACACAACGTGGAGGGATATCAAGCGATTCATAAAAAAAAGTTATTGGAAATCCCACCTATGTACCTGCGCGAAATAAGTCGTTTGACAAGCCGATTTCCAAAAAAAGACAACTTTATTGTGCGACTGCACTCCATAGACTGACAAAATTAGCTATTCCAATATTTAATGGTACTTCTCATTTGCAGAGGTGATCGAATGAACTTTATGTGGAGCGGAAGGCTTCCAGACGCTGAATCGGCAAGTCTGCAGTTCATGCGATCACCTGTGCAATCACATCGGTTTTGGTAAAACTACAATACATGTGGTTCTGCTGACACTGAACTGTAGACGAATTAGCGGCACGTGTGGATTGTGGAGACCCAAGGGGCGAGGTGGTGACAGGTGGAAGACGTAACTCGCGCGATGTTCACTTGTTGTGCAAATTGAAGTCAAACTTCATGAACCATAACAAAACAGCTTGTAACACATTATTAATTAGTCTAGCTCTGAAATTTCATCTAAATCGGCTAATCCGTTCGGAAGTTCAATATTCACAATTTCAGCAAAATCGAATGATTTGTGTGTACGTGCATAGATAATTTGGGTATGACAAAATAAGAGAAGTGCGAACATTTTTATTGTTTCCTTTTCGTTTGGTGACTCAGGCAGTCGTTCGCATATGTTCGCTTGAGACGTAGAAATAAATTAATGGTTGCACAAAAGCAAAATATGAAAAATGTGTGTGTATATATGGAAAGATGGTTGATATCAACGACTACGCAACTTGAAATGATTTCATACCGGATTGATGCAACCACCCTTATTTTGAGAATTTTATTCCCGTATAAAAAGTAACTCTTAACTTGCGAACCCTATGTCGTACCGATTTAAAAATGGTCACATTCAGCATCTAAATTTCAGAATACTTTTTGTTGAAAATTTCAGAGCTCTGCGAGGTGTAGTTTTGGAACCTTTGTAGGTCAGGCACACAGACTTTCTGCTTTATATTTAAGAAGATGAACAGTGTATGGACAATTTTATTACGAACAGAAAAAAACATCCTTAATATAGAATAGTCCTTCGACACCGTCCGGCTCGAAGGCCGTAAGCTAGTCAACTTTAAACTTCCTTAATAACTAGTCACAATTATACAAACGTTCCTTAAGTCTCGAAGGTTTGAGGTGACAGCCAACCAAACAAAGCTGGTGTGACTCAAGGATCCGTTCTGGCACCAGTCTTATTCAACATATACACCTCTAATTTCCTCACCTTGAGAAACTGTTATCTTACTTCAATTGCTGACGATAATCGTGCTTATTCTTCAGATTCAGTTGGTTGGTGTTGAAACTAACCTCCAAACTGGATTAAATGATATTTAAGTGTATTGTCGCAATTGTAAAATTGGTAAATTAATGCTTCAAAGACTCAAGCTATCCCTTTTGCTCGAAAGCGAAATGCTTGCTTTCTTCCAAGCAACAAACTTTCTTTTAATGGTACTCAGGTTGAATGTACAATATTTTGGAACATATCTAGATAAGAAACCAACCTTCAGTCCCCATATCCAAGAAATTATCAAAAAGATTAATACAACGACCGCAATTCTCTATCCCTTTATGGGGGTAGGAAAGGACTTAATTTTTCAACCCATTATATTGTCTTTCGAGTCACTGACAAAGAGTATTTCCTGTCTAGAAAAAGCTTCTCAAACTTGGCCGTTCGGAGTCGGCATAAAACTGTAGGTCCCTTCCACTTGTGAGAGAACAATAGCACGCACAACACGAGTGGTTGCTGAGAAGCTAGGCCCTGGCCCTCTATGAGCTGTAGCGCCACCCATATTATTTTATTATTTTTATTATATTCTACGGGTACCCCATTTGGAGAAACTGCCCAAATTATAAATTACGCAGACTGCAATCAGCTCAAAATTAACTAAAACGATATCTAATCCACTACGTTTTTCTGTACAGAAGAATTCCATAAAATAGCTAATATTGAAACGATTATTACAAGAACTGACGCCTTTATCCACGTTACATAAACTCTTGTGTATCATTCAACAACGACTTAATTTCAAGCCTAGCTACGTAGCTTAGTTATATTTGATTACTCATATATTTATATATTTGTTTTCACATCTCCACATATGTACTTATTAACTGTGGTATTTATTAGGTTGCGTGATGCCGCTTCAACGAATTACTTATTATGACTGTCTCGAACTATTTGCACACTGAGTCCACCTCTCTCTTCCCCGACGAAAAATAAACGTAGCATTTTTTCCACATAAATCTTTCAAGACATCATTAAATCAATAAAATTCAGTGTATTTGATAAATTTTATTGTATCGCAGATGTGAGTACGTGTAAGTCTTGTAAACAATTAACTGTACCATTTAGGCCACCATAAAAATGAAAAAAAAATATAACACAGTTGAATCTTGATAACTTGAACAGAAATGGTTGGCAACAGCAAGGCTGACATTTTCATGTAATAAACTGTTCGGTGACTCGAATGTTTTTATAAGACCTTCGATTTATCGAATTTTGAAGCGATATGACCGTCGGGGTAACCACAAATTCTGCATGTTATTGAAAACAAGCTCTCCCATCTTCCAACACTGGAAATATTCGGAAAACAAATAGCAGCCATCACAGCCTTAAGACTCAAAACATTTCGACTGTGGTCCGAACTCAGCATCGGCAACTCATCCATTCTCAAGGAAACTTACTCCCTTCCTAGCGACTGCTAGGAAGACCTGACCGCCTAACACCACAGGCTATCTTCGAGAAGAAATTTTCCATCGGCGTTCCCTCCAGATCGGACTGGATGTCTGATAAGCAGACGTTGGATGACCATCTGCATATTTTTGCAGACGGATCGAAGACAAACGAAGAGGTGGGTGCGGGAGCTTATTCCTAGATGTCAACATTGCTATCTCTTTGAAGCTCCCTGGTCACTGTAGCATTTTTCAGTCAGAAACCATAGCGATTAAAGAGGCGTTGTCAGGGCTAAAAAACAACGTGATATCAAAAAGGGATATTGGCATCTGTTCGGACAGTCAGGCCGATATAAAATCCCTGGACAATGTCATGTTCAACTCAAAAACAACCCTTAATTGCAGGCTGTATCGAGATGCGAGCATTTAAACATTCAGCTCATGTGGGTGCCGAGACACTGCAACATACCAGGAAAGTGCAAAGCCGATGAACTCGTCAGGTGCGGTACAACCTCATCCCTTTCATTAGCAGTGGTACCAACTTCCATGCCGATCGCTACAGCCTACCATCTTCTTGAGATTCACACAATTAAAGCTAGCAGAACCTGCAAGGATAAAGGGTAGAAAGAAAAGACTCATCACCTACTCTGCTCGTGCAGTGCTCCGGCTAATCGTGTGTTTCTTTACCCAGGGGCCTACTACTTCAACAACCTCATTGAGCTAAACAGCGCCGGCATATTCCAGCTAACTCGCTCCAGTACAAGCACCAACTGGTTCCGATGTTAGGAGAAGTCAATCCGCGTGGTATTACAATGGGCTTACTCTGGCTTAAGTGTGACTGACTGTTGTATAATAAATGATTTTCCCATAGGCACTTGACAACTTCGAATTTAATTTGTGACCACATACTTCCACTAATCATCAATCAGTCACTGTCAATTTAACCAATAAACTGAACATTTTTGTCACGGTAGAGTACACGAATGGGCAACGTCTGCAAATTTAAAAACATGTTTGTACGGAAATCCGAAGTTGGTGACCGCCACTTAAAGAGCGTTAACTCCTATTCTCGGTAGTATTTCTCGCCCTAGTAGACCGACAACAACAAGCTTAGTACAAGCATTCAGTCTACGTATTCGTTGTGTGATGCAGCCGTGTCATTGAGACAACGGGTTGTTTGAAGTTTCGACAATATTGCTGTCGTTCATAGCGAACAAGCCAAATCAGTCAATTCCATGGCGTTCTCAAGAACTGAGCATCGTTCTGACCACAATGAGGCAATGGCGCGTAAGGCTTACGCCAATACAAGATCAAGCCGATGGGCTTGAGCCCACATAGGCGATTGGAGGTGGTGAAGATGCGCTAAGACTATCAACTTCACCGCAAATCATGTTCAGTGACGGCGCTCATTTTTGGCCCAATGGGTTCGTCAATAAGCAAAATATGCGTTATTGGTCGGGTGAAAATCGACATGTGCTTCATGAATCACCACTTCAGCCAAAAAATATAACTGTTTGGTGCGGTTTTCATGCCGGGGCCACATTCTTTCGTCGACGTCACGTTACTGTCAGTGGTCAGCAATATCGCGCCATGGTTGCCGATTATTTTTGGCCCAACTTGGAAGATATGGCCTTGAACGACATGTACTTTCAACAGGATGGTGCCACCAGCTACACAGCACACCCTTCAATGGATTTATTGAAGAGTAAGTGTGGTGAGCGCGTTATTTCTAGAAAGGGGTATGTCGATTGGCCGCCTCGTTCATAGGAATTAACACCGCTTTACTATTTTCAGTGGGGCTACGTTAAGTCATTGGTTTATAACAACAAGCCAACTACGTTGAAAGAGCTCAGAGCCCACATTGAACTCGAAAAAAAGGGCTGTTTATGACGAAATGTGTGCCCGAGTCGACGAAAATTGGACCCAACGAAGCAACCGCTGAAAACGTGCCCTCGGTATGCATTCGAACGAAGTCAAATTCATAAATGTTTTGATTGTACTTCAAGCCGATAACAACGTTTTTTAAATATCTCAAAGTTTTTGGTTTCTTGTAAATTTTACTGCGTCAAATTATTTGAGTTAAACTTTGTAGAAAGCGGGTGGGGTGGGCGCAAATGAAAAATGCAATAAATGAAACACTTAACTGACAGGCGGTGTTATCTTTTATTTCGCAACAAAGAGAAGAAGAACTAAAATTGAATTCCGCTTGTATTATATGAAAGCGAATTCGGTCGATAACCTGATCAGATGGACCGAATGTTATTATTTTTGTCAACAGATGTCGCTGACTGAATGATCGAAAGCTTCACAGGGTGCTTTTTAACATATCTCTTGAATTAGTATGTTCTTTTTTTTTACTTTCGCCTACAACTTTGTTGGGTAGTCGTAACTCTTATCCCACCTTAGCCGCAAGGTTACATAGTTTCTGCAAGTTTTGTATTCCATGTGCACCACTCGTGCACCGATGTCTTACCCATCGAACCGAACGGCCAAGCTTGGGATGTTTTCTCTAGACTCTCAGTGACTCCAAGGAGAGAAAATATATTGTTCGTACAACGATTCGAGCCTAGGCATGGTAGGTCCTTGTGCGCAGAGGGCTTGTGCAAAGACCCAACCCGAATTCCCATAAACAGTCTGTAGCGCCCTGCTTGCGCCGCAATCCCACCCTGTAGACGTACGCTGTTTAATGAAAATTAAATTGAAAGCGTAAAATAATTCTCGCTTCTCTTGGTGATTCCCATCAGAACATCGCATGCAGGCGGTCCGTCACTGATCAACCCACAATTACGTGTACGCAGCACCATCGAATGGCTATCGCGAATACAAAAAAAAAAACACACACACAATAAGAAAAAACGAATCGAAAACAGGGAAAATAACGGTTTCATCTGAAATCACCATGTGCCCAACTTGACATGTGAAACTTAATTAAATAAATCACATTTGGTATAAATGGAAAATTAATTTTGAAGTCACCTCCGCCTGCACCTCAGCAGCATCCCGACAAGCGGCGGTAATTTCACAGTGACAGCGGAAAGGCATTGCAGCGTCCACCTCCTCTCGCGAATCGCTGGTGAAAAAATCGCAAGACATATCGCAAGTGCGCGAGTGAAATTAAAGTTCCAACTTTATCTTAAATTTAAATTAAATTCTATGTCTGCGTGCAAATTGAGGGGCCGCTTGCAAAAAGTGCTGCCGAGAGTAATTGAATGAGTGGCGACGGCAGCCGACAGCCGACAGCCGACAGCCGGTAGCGGCGGATGTCCTTTAGAGACCGTAATACCGAATGGAATCAACATAATTTGCAGAAAGAAAGTTTAATTTCAATCCACCTTGGTCTGGGAACACCCTGTGCCGGATGTTGACAAATTTGTCTACGTGACTGTTTTGGTGTATAATGAGCCGGAAGTTGGGCATGTGATGCGTACCTTGTAACGAGGTTAGCCGAAGTGCGGGCCCGGAGCCATCTCTGGCTTAAGTGCAAACAAAATTATGTACGTACGCTTGCCAGCCGACAGGTGAGGATAACAGGGTTCGCCTTCGCTCTGAGAGCCTTAAACGGGCATTCCATCAGTGCATGGCACATTTATGGGAGAATGATGAGCCTGAAGTAGAAATTTGAAAACTAATGGGAGCTCGGACAGATGTTTCATATGGCAGGCGACCCAGCCACCGTTGATAATGACTTGATTGCCAAAGTGGTCCGTGCTCCTCTGAGGAGGGGTGGAAAAAAACAAATCTCGGGCGACCGCACGGATGAGGGAAACACTCAAATTGAATCTTCTCCTGTCAATCACTGCAGGGAGGCGAATATTGATTTATCGACGGTGAAGTGAAATGGTGGGACTATCGTGTGTGGCGCGCTGCGGACGAACGTCCAGTCACGAATCAATACTTGCCTGTGGAGCATGTTTAGAGAGTTACGATAGAATCTCGGAATTCAGTGAGATTTATTCCCACTACAAGCGCTACACCTGGGAACCGATGATGGAAAATTGATTTTTTCTTCCTTTCCTGCCATTGGTGTGTCCATCATCTACTGTGAGTCATATTTATTTCATTTCAGTGGATGAATGACGTATTGAAGAGTATCTACTTCTTTCGAGTGCCACTCAATCGGGGAATTCGTTTTGCACTGCTTGAGATGTTGTGCTGCTGTTGAATTTTGAAAAGAAGCACAGCCACTTAAAGACGGTGTTGGATTTAAGAACTTTGCAGATTTGAGTGAAATTGAGTGCATTCGGTATGAGCAGAGGGTTTTGCCGACATCTCCTCGTCTGAAAATAGACAAGCAAATGGATCTGTCAAGCACTTAATCGTTGGCATTGATCTTAGGAACATCTCTTTCACCGTGCTGTACACATTGACGTGGTGCAAAGGCTTAGTAAAGGGGAATATCCCTATGAGAAGTCATGAAGCTAAGAAGCCTCTCCATAACCCCTCATCATCATTTTCCGGATCAAGGTGTCATGCGAATCGTGCCGATGATCAGCTTGGCTTGAGGCCCACCTTAGAAACCAGCTCAGTCGCGAATGGTGTACCGGCTGCCTGGTGGACTTTTGGGCCATTCAAATTAAGCAAATTATTAACACTTGTATGCACTACATTCTATGGCCAGTTCTGCCAAAGGTATAATGTACAGAAGATGAGTTACACTTAAACCGTTTTTCAGGATTTCAGGTAGCAATCTTAAAGATTGTGTTGGTGACTTTTTCATCACCTCTGTCTTCATATTCGTCTTGCTCTTCGCTGATTGTCGCCGAAACGCTTCTTATTTCGCGTTCACTCTTGGCTTTGAGCTCTTCGAAAGTCGTCGTCCTGTGGCCACCAGCCAATGACTTAACGTAGCTCCACCAAAAATAGTCAAGACGTGGCAGCCAATCCACTGGCCCATTTCTTGGGATAACACGTTTGCCGTACTTATTTCCATTATCAATTGTGATGTGTGGCTTGTGGCACCATCCTGTTGAAAGCGCATGTTGCTCAAGTCCATATCTTCCAAGTTGGGCCAAAAATAATCGACAACCATGGCGCGATAATGCTGACCACTGACAGTAACGTGACGTCGACGAAACAATATGACCCCGGCATGCAAAGCGCACCAAAAAGTTATATTTTGTAGATGAAGTGGTGATTCATGAAGCACATGCGGGTTTCAAATGACCAAAACGTATAGGTATGCTGTTTATTGTCTAACCCATATATTTTTTATAACTTTCAGACACTTCTTGTTCGTGTACTTTACCTTGATGAAAATAATGAGTCCACTAGTGAGGGTCTTACTTACTTACATACTTATCAGTCCGACGACCCATAAAGGGTCCGAGCCTGAGCAATTGCTGCCTTTCATCGATGACGGTCCTCGGCACGCTGCTTCCAGTCACCACGACCAAGCTGTCCTACATCCGCGATGACTTGGTCTTTGTACCGGAAGTTCGGTCTTTCTCTCCTTCTCGAACCAGTAGGCTCGGATTGGAACACATTCTTTGCCGGAGCGTTGTTGTCGACTCGCTCGATGTGGCCGAGCCAGTCTAGTTGATGGATTTTTGCATTCCGGATTACATCCACATCCTTGTACAGCGGTTCGCGGTTGTATCTTTTCGTTCATTCGCCTTCTTTCAGCAGCTCTGCTTTTATTTCAGTTCAGTTTTGGGTTCCATACAGCAGGATTGGCAGAATAAGAGTTTTGTAGAGCATGACTTTGGTCCTTCGAGTCAGGAGTTTCGATCCCAGTTGTTTTGATAAACCGAACTAGCATCGTTCGCCAGGACGATTCAAAATCGGATCACGAATCGTGAAGTTTACGCTTTCCCCAAGGTAGACAAATTCCTTTACTACCTCGAAATTTTAGTTCTCGATTGTAACGTTATGGCTCCACAACATAAACATGGTTTTGTCCTCGTTGAGCTTTAGACCAGCTCCTTTCGCCGGTTTCTCAATTGCCGTGAAGGCTTCCACTACGGCGCGTTTGGGCCGCGCGATAATGTCGAAGAAAGTGCCTTCCGTGTTGACTTTTGCCCGCCGCACTATCTTCTCCAGTACCAAATTGAAGAAATCACACGACAGCGCATCTCCTTGCCGAAATCCGGTGCAGGTTTTGACAGGTTCAGAGGTTTTTGAACCGAACTGCACGGTGCATCACGTATGTGCTGCGTGGTGCGACACAACCGGATCAGTTTTGCCGGGATCCCGAATTCGGCCATAGCATCGAATAGCTCCTTGCGATTAATGCTGTCGTATGCGGCTTTAAAATCGACGAACAGATGGTGAGTATCGATTTGAAACTCGCTAGTCTTCTCCAGGATCTCCCTTAGTGGGAAGATTTGGTCTATAGTCAATTTGCCGGGCCGGAAGCCGCACTGGTACGTGCCGATTAGTGCGGTGCAAAACGGCTTTAGACGTTCACACAGTACGCTCGATGTGATCTTGTTGGTGACGTTGAGCAAGGATACCCCTCTATAGTTCTTGCAGGAGGTAGGATGGCCTTTTTTGTGGATGGGGCATATGGAGCTGATATTCTAGTCGTCGGGCATGCTTTCCTCTTCCCAAATTCGGCAAATGATCTTGTGCATGCTCCCTACCATTACATTGCCCCCAGCTTTGAAAAGCTCCGATGGTAAGCCATCTGAGCCTGCGGCTTTGTTGTTCTTCAGCCTTTTAATGGCTGTACCGACTTTCTCAAAGCTAGGGCTTCTTCGTCTACTGGAGTTGGGATTTCCTGGTTTCCTATCACTCTCTAGTGGTCAGGCCCGCTAAGCAGCTGTTGGAAGTGCTGCTTAAACACATCCACTATTCCCTGTGGGTCCGTAACTAGGTTACCCTCGCAATTTCGAAGAGCCTGGGTGTCTTTCCTAAAGCCTGTGGCCAGGCTTTTGGCTTTTTTGTAAAAGGCTTGTATTTTTTGTTTGTCTCTAGACTTTTGGATATTCTTGAGCTGGGAGGTTGCGAATATATCATGTGTGGTATGCAAACAGGCGGTTTGCAGCGAACGTAAAGAAGACTGTGTCATCTTGTATCAAACTTATTCGTATGCGACGCAAAATTTACTTAACCTAAACATGCTAATTTAGCCACTTGTCTTTTGTGAAAGACTGCCTTTGTTTATTTTAATGAAGTTTGTTTTTTTCATTTTTATTGTTTAAATTAATATTTATTTGTCTTAATATAAACTGAACTAATAAACAAATCATTATTCTACTATAAAAAGTCCATGGGTTTCATTCACTACACTGACAAGGTGCCATACGTCTCTGAGATGATGGCATACCTTAAGGGTTAAGGTTAAGGGCCTTTTCGAACTGGGCACGCCATCGCTGCATCGCTGCATCCTCCACCACGTTGTGTTGAAGGGAGATCTTCCGAGCCGGGACGTTGGAATCCATTCGCTCTGCATGACCAAGCCATCTGAGTTGTGACTGTTTAATTCAACTAGGCCAATATAGTTGTGGTGGCCCGTGGCGTTGTGGGTATGTGCGTCGACCCCAAACTCGACGTCGTAGGTTCGATTCCAGCTGTGAGCGACAAAAATAATTTTCACGACCCTACCTCTTTCGAGTTACTGACAATGCTCAAAGAGTATTTCCTGTCTAGAAAAAGCTTCTCAAAACTTGGCCGTTCGGAGTCGGCATAAAACTGTAGGTCCCTTCCACTCGTGAAGGAACAATAGCACGCACAACACTAGTGGATGCTGAGAAGCTAGGCCCTGGCCATCTATGGGCTGTAGCGCCACCCATATTATTATTATTATAATAGAAATGTCAAATATTATGTCTCATTCACCTCATTCAATTATTCACAATCATCAAATATTTTCTCAACTGAGTTGCACAATAAATCTAATCCAATTCACAATCATCAATTGATTGATATTTAACACTCGCCATAGGGGTGTACGAATTGATTGATACATATATATATATATATGAATCAAGCAATATCTACAAAATGTCAATATCAAGCGGGTGCTTCTATAAAACTAATGCTGGTATACCTCAAGGCTCTGTTCTGTGTCCGACATTCTTTCTCATTTTTATACGTGGTCTCCTGTCTGGTTCTAATCCAATTCACTCTTTCGGTGGTGACAGCATACTTAGCTTCTCATATTCGTTGAAAGACGTCCTTTGATAGAAGAGCACCAGCAAATTATGAAAAAAAAAGCTAGCTTCCGATTCGCATGATTATCGTCTAATTTATTAATCATGTGGAATAAGTAAGCATGATAGATCTCCATACTAACCACTTCTCTCCTTGGACACCTGGATCTCGCAAGGAAGTCTCACTTCGTCAGACATTTCAAGGAATCGATACATAGTCCTCTTTGTTCGTAGAAACAGCTGCTCAGTGAGTTCAGCCCGTGAGTTCGGTGTCTACTCTCAGGTTTCTAATAATTTTCTCTTCTCTCTAATGTTATCGACGTGAGCCGTGACCACCGTCATTCCTTGGGGAGGACATTCCTTCAGCTGGTCTTCTCGCCGCATACTGGTGGTGTATGGGGCTAGTTCTTCAAGATTCTGGTCAGTATGTCGATGTGAGTAATTGATGTATTCTCCTAGAAAAAGGATATTTTCACCTTTCCTGCTTCAGTGTGCCAACGTTGAATTTACCTTGTAACTAAGGCAAGCCATTGTGATTCCAGCCTTACACAGACTTCTCCGATGTGGAGCTTCCAACTGAAGGCATTGACGAGGATAGTGCTACGATATTTCACTGGTCTTTCTGGAACTGGGCACGGGTGTGCACGGCTTCCGTATTTTGTTCGTACTGAATACAAACCCATTGTCACGACACATTCCTGTGCCCTAAGTGCGAAGGCGCAGTATCGCTTGATCTAATGATTGACGCCATTACAGTGCCCATTAGGCAGCGCGCTCCGTATAACGATGAGAAGATGTTGTCAAGCCAAATGGCAGCTCATCCACTGCCGGGCAAAGATAATAGACGCAGCACGTCAGGAGGGTCCTCAAACATATTTATTACCAAAGCTCTTGAAATTCGAAAATTCAATTCTTAAGACAAACTCTCTCGATTCATTGCCAGCGGCGTCCGTCGGTTTGCATACCCTCCGCTCGACATGTCTTCTCTTGCAGATCCATCTGCTGTTCCTGTAATGAGAATTCAAGAAAAGGCCAAAAAAGAAAAGGAAAACACAAATTAAGTGACCAAACTTCATGTTTTAGCATTTGGATTGACATCAAACAAATTTCGCCGCGCGCCGTACTGTCTTCTGGTCGCCGCAATCCCCATGGCTCCGTACACACTCCATCAACCGGCCACCGACCATCGCCCACTGTTCACAACGATTTGGAAAACTTTGAAACTTTTTCCTCATCTGTATTCTTAGAGGAAAATTACGACGCCGACCGGACCGGCCCAGCCTGGCCTGGCCCAACTGCTGCGGAAAACTGCTAACGAATTCCTCCCCCCTGCACTCGGAGGCGAAGTCAGAAAGTTCGCCTTTCTCTGTTCTCGGTCGTGGCCCATTGTCTTTTCAGGAAACGCTGAAGAAACGAATGAACGAATTAAAATTGAAGAAAAAGTGAATAATAGCAATGAGCTGTCTGATGGAGATACATTTTTATACATTTTCAAAGGGAAGACGAAGACGACTGCTCGCCAATACCTAATGGATATCCATTTGGTAGCGGAAGTCATTTCGCAAAGTGACAGGGTGTCCGAAACAGTCAGTCATTTCCATTTGCATTAGTTCCGTCAAAGGACCTTCTTCTTGTTGGCTAACAGAAAATGCCTGTGGTTGCGGGAGTTGAGGTTTGCGGACCTTTAAGCATTCTTTCAAAATGACGTGCCGCGAAATTCCATTTGTTCGTATTTAAATGGTTGGTGCATGTCTTTGCTTTGCACGAGAAATCGTGGGCGTTGTTGCTGGGTGCAGTTGTGTGCTGTGTCTCATAAGAAGTGGGCTCACCTTTAACAAGTAAACTGGGATCACCATTCCGGGTATCGACGAATTTGAAAACAGTTTCGTCGCTGCCCTCGAATTTGCACCAGCTGCGAATGAGAGTAACACAAAATGATGCTTCAGAGTACCCGCGGTCCGGTCAACGCGGAAACACGGTCATTTTGCAGAAATTATCAAAACAAATTAGACAAGCACACTTATTTGCGGACCTCTGCCTACTTTGCATTGTTCAGTACACGACCGAAAAGCACATATGCAAATGCTTTGTATGCACCCCCTGCCTGCCACTGTTTTGTAATTGAATTATTAATTAAATCAAAACCTTCACTACTTCACGGCGAAAAAGCAAACAAAAGAATAAAATGTTGACAAAGTGGCCACTGCCCGGGTAATTATTATTCAAAAATATTTTGAAATTTTCTAGTTTCGCACGCGCTGCCATGTTGGACTGAATTAAATACACGTACTGCAGGAGAATGCTCCAAAAACACTTCATTAGAGCGGCAGCAGAACGAGTGGGCAAGTTATCGTGGCACCGGCGCGCCTCGCACGCACTAGGGTTGCGTTCAACAACATTCCCAATACAACCAAATGCACTTCAGAAATTCTCTCATAGAATTTCGATAAATATTTGCTCACGTTTTGGGCCCGACCTCAGATCCAATCTCTACACAAACCGATACGCGAATTTATTGTCCCTGCATGCGTGGGATTCCTCTGCAAAAGGAACCGCCGCATCTGGCAGTGGCAATTCTGCATAAATATAATTTTATTATCATGATTAAAATTGTAAATTCGATAAAATACATTTGTTTAGTAATTATGTTTTGTATGATTTGTGCTTTGGCCTACTACTGTTGTCTGAGAGAGCCGAAGCGAACTGAAATCGAGTTACCAACTTGCCGCGGTCGCCGACGCGTCTGACAAAGCGCACCGCATTCAGACTCGTGTGTGCTTGGCTCTGGGGTTGAGATTAATTTATGAATTTAGAATTATTCATGAGCCGTAGATGCGTCTGCTGCGGACGGAACAGTCGCACAATATTTGCAATTATCAGCGTGCGATGCGTAACCCCAGTCAGCCTACTGTTTGGGTTTTGGTTGATTAGCTGAATTGTGTCAGCGGTGGCATTAATTCAAGGTAATTTCGCACGAAATATTCATTCCAGCGATGCGATGCGCAATTGGGGAAAATCAATATCCAGTGCATTCGCAGCGGATTGGAAATTTTACAAATTTAATCAAATTACCCGCTACCGTTGAGTGTATGGTGTATGGCACGTCAGCCAATGTAGGAATTTACCAAATGAGAGAAGTGCAGACAGCTTCCAGATATAGAAATTAAATAAATTCTATCAGAGGAGTAACATGAATAGATCCATTTTCCACCTGAATGAGTGTAATAACACGAGTATAAGGCGTTGAAGTAGTGGCGCGGTGTACTGAAAATAGTCCCTTCATTCTGTCCAATCACGTGGCCATCTTCAAAAATCGCATGGCTAAGAAGCACCGTCTAGTGGAGGCGTAGCATTGTGTGCGTAGACCACTAGACACTAAAACCTCGAGGTCTAGGTTCGATCCCTGCTCTGTACGAGAAAAATACGTTTCACTGCCCCACCTCTTTCAAATCACTGAAAATGATTAAATAGTATTCTTCTCTGTCTAGAAGAAGCTTCTCAAACATGGCCGTTCGGAGACGGCGTAAAAGTGTAGGTGGCTCAGAAAAAGCAAAGTTAAGGTGAGGCTCAAGAACAATATCGGGGGACGATGGCTCATTACGTCCGGCCACAAATGCGTGGAAAAGGTCTGGACGGTTGTTGGTTTCAACAAGAAACATTGTAGTTACTGGGAGGAAATTTTCTAGATGTCTGCCGTTGAAGGTTTAAGAGCGTCTTTCTCAAGTTGGGCTGTCTGAGCATAAGCAATCCATCTAGGAAGTTCGTTGTGAAGAGTGGTAATTGTACGTATTTCTACCAGATCTTCGGGAAAACGGCAAGTAACAGGGGGCGGTAGGTAGCCCGAACTTGTTCGCAATTTTCAATGCATACCTTCCAAAGAGTTTTTCAATATGGACTGGAATATGGACCACTTAGAATTTAATTTGTGAACGCGGTCCTTCACTGAAGCTTCCACGGCAATTGAGGAACAGGCGAAACGAGGTCCAAGGGTCAACGAGGACAAAGCTAAATATATGCTGTCGAGCAAAAAACGATCCGCCGCACACCACCTAGCCCAAAACGTTACAATCGATAGATACGATTTCGAGATTGTAAAGGAGCTTGCTTACCTCGGGGCGAACGTAAACTCCACGAATGACGTCGTAGTGGAGATCCGACGTAGAAACGCAACCAATGCAACTTTTGTTTGTCAAAAAACTGGGCTCGAAGCTCCTGACTCCAAGGACCAAAGTCATGCTCTACAAAACTCTTATTCTGCCAGTCCTGCTTTATGGAGCCGAAAACTGAACCATGAATTGTGACGGAAGATATTAACATACTTAAGCCCATCCCCAAAAGAATTTAATCGAACAGAAAAAGGTAGTCTCTAGTCCTTATAAGAATATGGTGCTTAACTTTGTCAAAATAAATGTGAAGCGCAACTGTAATGCTTTCACCTGTATTGTGAACAGATGGGTTTCACTTTTCGTTCAAATCATCTGCTTAACTGTTGAAGCTTCCTCGTTTGAAGATACTTAGTTTCTTCTACTGGTCAGGCCGCCTACCCATGAAGAGGCGTGTAAGGATTGTAAGAAAAGTAGAATAGATGAAAAAGCTCACGAGAAGATGAAGAAACCTTCAGAAGATTCCGAGGGATCCATCATGTCCAGCGGATTTGTGCACATCCAGCTATTTAAGTACTATTGCGACTGTAGGAATTCTAAAGTGGCACTTGCCACATAGTGAAATCCATGCTCTCAAGTTCAAGGGAAGATAAATTAGAATCTGCCAGTGGTGTCTTTAAGTCAATCTTGAAAGCAGTGCACTGCGGGACGGCAATCAAATTAAATAGATTTTGCGAATTCTGATCGCGCGGTAGTAATTCCTTGGGCTATTTGCTTTTCTGTGCACATATGACCCTCACTTATTTTCACACACACAACTCAAGCAATGGCAACTATTTAACATCAAACGATCATCGATAGGTTTGTGACCCTATCTGAAGATGCTGGGGTGAAGGTCAACGCCGACTTACCAAAGGTCATGGTAATTTCCATAACGCCTGTTCAATACACTCTACAAGTTAGTGGAGACCCAATGAAGGATGGTATAAAAGTTTGTTTTGGTTTATTTATGTAAACGTCTCTATTTTGTTTGGATCAAGTCAATGGACTTTAAACTAAATGCCCACAAGGACTGACGAACCTTTTTCCTCTAAGGCAATTGAGGTTGGTCGGTTGTACATGTGGCCAGCTGGGAAGAATTTCCAGGAACCACTAGTGGGACTTGTGGCAGTCAACGTGTTGAATTATTTTCACAGAAACATGCCCTTTCAAAAAAGTCCTAATTTCGTGCAGTTTTTTCATTGTGACCTCAATTTGGCGGCACACTACAATGCCAAGCTGAAGTACCTTCAAAACACCCGCAACTCACATGCACGTGAATGTGCAGATCCAATAAGAAAACTGAAATGCCATGTCTTTTGAATATTCATTCTGCTTCTGTCTCATTCCCCATTGCAGGAGAAATCGTTGCAAAAACTTATCTCATTACCAGAAACTGAAGTGCAATTTGAATATAAGGGTGCAGTTCATTCATCGCACCCTTCAACGTCGTGTTGTGTAATAAAACGAAACTCTGCCAGTTTTCGTATTCCGGAAAAAATCGGTGAAGAAATAAAACTGAAACGCTTTTAATTGCAAAAGTAAATATTTATTTTGCGAGAGTCCCGCTGAGTAGCTGAAAGCGTTGAAATGATGTCCGCCGTTCTCAATTAGTCAAGGACACTTATGTTTATATTCTAAGAATGGATTTTTGTGAGCGGACAAGCAAGAATCCACAGTAGTGCATAATTTTTTGTAGATTTAATGGAAAACTATCGTGGTTACAGTGTGGCAGCATGGGAATATTCCCTTCTTCTGGGAATGTGCAGCAATACCTGACCAGTGGGAAGTTCCAAGAAAGCAACCGCAGTGTGTATGATCGACTAAGTGGGCACCGCATGGGTTGGTGCATCAACGCCTATGCTAGGGATGGCAGAGTCAATCCAAGAAATTAGCAACTTTCCTCATTCACGGCTCCTCCTCTTTTGAGTCACTGATCCATTGACCACAACCATTCCTGCCTTGTTTTGTCCATTCTTGCTTGAAGTTTTGGAAGTTCCACTGTGCATTAATGCAGAAGAATAGCTTCTTTGATCACCACATTCAGAGAATCCGCGTATCAATATTTTCACCTTTATTTCCTTCCCACTTTAGACGTTATTATTAAGATTAAAACACACCGGGTAACACAGCTGGCCAATAGATGTGCCTTTGGGCTTAGACGGCAATTGAGAAATAAAAACCTGTCACGGAGAATTAATCTAACTTTACAAGTCCCTCTGGATGGCACAGAAGACAATGCCAAAATGGGAGAAGAGACTCTTGAGAGGAATATCTGCAAGTATATATGCAAGTAATATATTCTGTTCCGTTCACGAATAAGGAGTTTGGCAGAGAAGGTCGAACGACGAACTCAATGAGCATTACAACGGTAGTGGCCTAGTCAAGCCAATTCGATCTCGACTCATACGGCTGGGTCATGTAGAGAGAATGAACTAAAAGGCCCCACTTCAACGAAGGACAGCGTGGTAGAGAAAAACCTTGCCTCCGATTCGGAGCAAAACTAGAAAGAGACCCCAATCAGCTGGGTGTACGAAACTGGATGTGCCTAGGTCAAGAACCTGCTAGTTGGAGAGGCAAGTTAACTGAGGTCCAGGTTCCCGACGGACTGTAGCGCCAGCCAAAGAAGAGCGGTTAATTTACTATGATACTGCCTTTATAGGCAAATTATCGCTTTGCGTTTTTAAAGTAATCCAGTGGGCCAGAAATCATTGTAAAGAAAAACATCTTTAGTATCCGCTTGAAGTACAATCAAAACAAAAAAACTTATGAAGCCCACTTCTTTCATATGTCTTCCACGGGCTCGTTTGAAGCTTTATATTTTTTGGACCCAATGACTCGGCCACACATTGCAACCGAAACAACGACTATTTCGCGTTTAAGGTTGGCTCTAAGTTCTTCCAACGTCGTCAGCTTGTTGGCATAAGCCAATGACTTAACGTAGCCCCACTGAAAATAGTCAAGAGGCGTTAAATCACACTAACGAGGCGGCCAATCGACTGGCCCATTTCTTGATATAACACGCTCACACTACCTCTTCTTTGTGTGGCGCTACAGTCCGGGTTGGACCTGGGTCTCAACCAACATGCCTCTCCAACTAGCGCGATCTCTGGCTAGCTGTCTCCAGTTTCGCACACCAAGTTGGTTGAGGTCCTTCCCCACTTGGGTGCGCCACCTTAAACGCGGGCGTCCTCTGTTGCGTTGCCCGACAGGTTCGGATTCGAAGATTCTTCGGGCCGGAGCTGTGGTGTCCATACGCTCTACATGACCTAGCCATCTTAAGCGTTGGATCCAAAGACGCTTAACTAGGTGCATGCTGCTGTACAGCCCGTACAGTTCGGGGTTGAATTTTCTCCTCCAGAACCCGTCAACACATGCAGGAACAAAGATCGTATGTAAAACTTTTCTCTCAGAGAGACCAAGGACTTCTTCATCCGCTTTCGAGATTGTCCATCATGCCTCCGCGCCGTATAGCAGGACTGGGATGATCAGTGTCTTGTATAAAGTCTACTTGGTCATTCGAGAGAGGGCTCTACGTCTCAATTGCCACGCTACTTACTCTCAATAAATCGATTGTAATGTTTATTGTGTGGCTTGTGGCACCATCTTGTGCAAACCACATGCTTCGATAATTCGAACTATCAGTTGCCACAAATGAAGTTCAAATATATATGACTGGTGACCCGTGACGTTATGTGTACCTACGTCGACCGCAACGCACTTTAACCTCAACGTCTAGGCACGATCCCTGGAGAAAAATACTTTTCACGGCTCTACATCTTTCGAGACTCTGACAAAGCTCAGAGAGCACCTTTCAAAATTGACCTTTCGGAGTCGTCATAAGACTGTAGGTCCTCTCCACTCGTAACAGATCAATAACAACAGTTCAATCAAAAAATGAAATGAAATTAAATTAAATGAAAAACACGAACATGAGTGGTTGTTGAGAAGCTAGGCCCTGGTCCCCTACGAGCTGTAGCGCAACCCATGTAATTAGTAGATGTATCAACAAAACCAACATGAAATGAATCGTGTTTTTTCACTCGCAAAACACGCAAAATGCTTAAAAATGATAAAAATTAATTGATTTGCTTCAAGAGGTTCAAACGAATCAACCTCCAAATCTCCGCATATTGCATTACTCTCGCTGCCGTTGTTATTATCGATTATAAATTAATATTCGGATTCACACCAATCTGCACAGTTTTCTTACAGCTGTTACTCCCAAGAAAATGAAATCACGATTTTAATGTAAATACCATAATATGTATGTCAAAAGGATGCCTCACAACCACAGTGTCCTGGGAAGCGATAAGGGCCTGATAACTTATTTTAAAATAGAACGTTATCTATTTGAGATATTTCAAAAACTTTGCCATCGGCTTGAAGTACAATCAAAACATTTATGAATGGAACTCGACTTCATTCATATGGCCAACATGGGCACGTTTGCAGAAATCGATTTGGTAGACAATATTTTCAACGACTTGGCCACACATTTCGGCCGGAAACAATGCCTTTACGTAGCCGCACTGGAAATTGTCAAGCGGCGTCAAGTCATACGAACGAGGCAGCCAATCGACAGGCCCATTTCTAGAGATAACGCGCACACCATACTTACTTTGATTGCAATGTGTGATGGTTGGCTTGTGGCACCATCCTGTTGAAACCGTTTGTCGTCCAAGTCCATATACTCCAAGTCGGGCCAAAAATAATCGGCAACCATGGCGCGATAATGTTGATCATTCACTGTAACGTGACGTCGACGAAACAATATGGCCCCGGCATGCAAGGCGCACCAAACAGATATATTTTGTAGCTGAAGTGGTGATTCATGAACCACATGTCGATTTTCACCCGACCAATAACGCAAATTTTGCTTATTGACGAACCTATTGGTGCAAAAATGAACTTCATCGCTGAAGATAATTTTGCGATGAGGTTCATCATCTTGGCGCATCCTTTCCAAAACCCAATCGCCTATATGGCCCCAAATGGCTCTTCGGCTTGATCTTGTATTGGTGTAAACCTTCAGTTCAGTTCTTGAGAACGCCGTGGAATTGACTGATTTGGATTGTTCCTATTGGAAAACCTTTTACTTACTTACTTACTTATCAGGCAGACGAACCAAGATTATAAATTCCTTGGAAAACCCTTTACATATTGAAAAAGAACGTACGTACTTTTATTATTACGTTATTATCTAAGTTCAAGAAAATCCCTTTTTAAAATTCAAAAGTTACTTAAAGTGCTTGACGGCAATGGAACTTAAAAAAACGAAGCGTCATCGCAAGAACTACATAATATGGGTGGCGCTATAGCCCGTAGAGGGCCAGGGCCTAGCTTCTCAGCAACCACTCGTCTTGTGCGTGCTATTGTTCTCTCACGAGTGGAGGGGACCTACAGTTGTATGCCGCCTCCGAACGGCCAAGTTTGAGAAGCTTTCTCTAGACAGGAAATACTCTTTGAGCATTGTCAGTGACTCGAAAGAGATGGGGCCGTGAAAGTTATTTTTGTCGCTCAGAGCAGGAATCGAACCTATGACATCGAGGTTGGGGCCACAAAACAATTACAATGGTTAGTCGAAAAAGTCTTTTCGTATTTTGTCGTTGGAGTCGTCTATCTCCAGTGCTACCAATCACATTGTGTCATACCATATGGTGCTGGAAAGGTGACATTTAAGCTTCTTTTAACCAAAAGAAGTTACAGCTGTTCAAAAATGAGTGAAAATAATAACGAAATTCACAATATTTTGAAATTTTTGTATAAAAAAAGGGAAGAATGCCGTGCGGTGGAAAGTTTACAGACGATGCTGTATCAGTTCGTGGAGCAGAGCAATGGTTAGCTCGCTTCCGTTCTGGAAATTTCGATGTGAAAGATGCACCTCGCTCTGGTCGACCAATAGTTGAAAAAATCGATGACATTATGGAAACGAATGGCCAGGCCCGTGACATAAGCAGCCATGACATCGCCAAGGAACTAAATATTCATCATCAGACGGCTTTGAATTTGGTTCAATGAAGTTAGTTGGTTGGTTCAAATGAGTTGAAGTTTGTTTAGAAAAAATATGTTTTACGTCACATTCGTGCACTGATGCTTAATGACCCAACTAACTTGGCTGCTCAACTAAATCTCTAGTACAAATATTTCTTATTTTCTAACTTCACCCATCTATTTACTATTAAGTTCTAATCTACAGCAGCAGTACAGCAATGCGCAAGTAGTCCCGACAGCAGTCGGCGTGTGTGATGTCAATACAACCCAGATCTACTATAGCTCTCCTAGATGCTCCAGTCTGGAATTGGGTTTGGTGGTAGCTTTGTTTAAGTTGGTTAACTGATACAGTTGCTATGGAATCTCTATTAATTTTGAAGTATTTCTGAAAAAATGCCATTGTCTTCTGTGTCAAAAGTGGTATAAGTCCACAACAAAGAGGAGCCTCTTTCTAGGGGGACTTGGTCACGTAAAAATTCCTCTCCCCATAGGCTGATGTAACTCGAATTGCTTGGCTAACACTCAGAATTAATGCAGAGATTGCTTCTTGTGGTCAAAATGGGAATAGATTCACTGCAGGAATAGGATAACGAGATGAACGTTTAGACCGACACTTGCCTGCATCGAGCTCTAAGAAAATTCTATCGGTCCACAATCCTAAGAAAGTCCTACGACACGCCTGCACGGAAGGCTATATTGTTCTCCACTCACACAAATAAAAGCTAAGCGATCAAGTTGACAACCTTATGGGACCCCATGAGACTGTTACTCAGCAGTCGCTCTTTAGACTACATAGAGTCAGTGTTCGTATGTTTGGCAAGATGATAGGATTTTCCAAAGCCGCCATGGTTGCATCATCCTCTTTCTTCCCAAATCCTGTTGTAAATGCACTCGTTTGACAAGCGCAGCCTGTGAGCTGCATGCCATTTTGTTGCTTTATTTCCTCCGAGTAAATCCTGCCTTGTGCTCTAATTGTTTTATATCACGACAGTTACAGATGATGATGGACGACCTAAGTTTAAATATTCCCATGAAAAATTGAGAGCCTTACTTCTCCAAAAAAAAAAACTCACAGTTAGCTGCAGTCGCACAGGACACACACAGCCACCGTGTTGGCATTTCATTACAATTACAGTCGAAAAGCCACTGAACGGGTGGTGCGGTGGCTGGCTGGCTGGATGGCTGGCTGGCTTGCCAACGACGCAGCAGCGGGTGAACTTAAAGCGTTATCGTGACAGGATTTTTATGGCACACAAAATACTTGTGGATGTGGGTTAATATGATTTATGGAAATTGTCAGATTAACATTTTTAACATGAAATCTTACATGGAACGATAACAAAAGGAGCTCCTGTCATTCATCCGAACGGCAAACCTAGAACCTGACATAGTTGATTGTGTGTGCCTGCTAGTGGGCTGGCTTCACTTTTGTTGAATGACGCATATTTCTCTTTCTCGGTGTGTTCGTGTCGGAGCGTCAGTGAGGTACTCCACCTCCACCCCGAACAACAAGCAGCCAGCCAGCGGTAGGAACAATCCCAGCCCAGCTTTGTCTTAGTTTGTACTTTTTACCATTTTTCACTGCTCATTCCTCTCAGCCAGTAGTTCATATAATAAATAACCTCAGGTTATGATTGCCGAATGAATGGGATGGAAGGGAAACGAGAACGTGAACGTGAACGTAAACCAGAACGAGTGCGATTGTGCGTGTGTGCGTGCTTTAGTCAAACGAATTTATTTGATAACGTCGAGAGGAGAAGAAGAAGTCGAAGGATATCCCGATGTGGGAGGCGGCGGTGGCTAACAACGTTAAGCTCTTATCATTTATTACAGTGCCACAGGATTAAGCATGATATGAATTTTAAATCAACAGCTCGTGTTGTGGGCTGTATGCGTGATGCTAACACCTTGACGGAAGAGAGATGCGATTGAGTGGACGGATACGTTCGGAAGAAATTTTAAGGTCGAAGCAGTGCCGTACACGTGTCAATATCTCTTATCATTGATCTGTTTCTCTTTTTTCTCTTGTTTTTGTTTTTGTTTGCCTCTTCAGTTGGGCATATTAATAGCTTCGGATGATATGATAGCATCACGGTCATGCAATGCCCTCGGGGTGCGGCGGTTTGGTGGGAGTTCTTCCGGTTTTAATTGAGAGGGAGTTTTTAAAGCACTTCAAGGGATTAAAGTGAACGTGTGACGAATGCATTAAACTCACTTAAGCTGTCGCATTTGTTTTTCGATCCGATAGTGTGAGTGCTAAGACCATAATTTATTGGTTGCAGTTTTCCACTTAAAGGCGAATTTTGTAGCTATTATCTTTTTGGCAACACTGGTTTAAATAGGTGACTCACGTTCCGTGTTTTGTTTCTCTGTCAAACATCTTCGGTTGGGTCTGTAATTTAACCATGAATCGTTTTACAAACGAACAACGCTAGCAAATTATTGAATTTTATTATCAAAATGCGTGCTCTGTTAAGAAAGTTCATCGCGCTTCATTCATTCTTCTTCATCGAAGAAGCTCATTTTTGGCTCAATGGGTACGTAAATAAGCAGAATTGTCGATTTTGAAGTGAATATCAGCCAGAAGCATTGCAAGAGCTACCAATGTATTCAGAAAACGTCACAGTTTGCTGTGGTTTATGGGCTGGTGGCATCATTGGACCGTACATCTTCAAAGATTATGCGAATCGCAACGTAACCGTGAATGGTGAGCGCTACCGTGAGATGATATCCAACTTTTTTTTGCCTAAAATGCAAGAGCTTGACTTGCATTACATGTGGTTTCAACAAGACGGCACCACATGCCACACAGCACGCGCAACAATGGTCTTATTGAGAGGCGAATTTGGTGAACATTTTATTTCACGTTCGGGACCGGTCAATTGGCCGCCTAGATCGTGCGATAGACTATTTTTTGTGGGACCATGTTAAAGCTCATGCCTATACATGCAAGCCCGCTGCATTTGACGCATTGGAAGACAACATTGAGGCATTTATTCGTGAGATATCGGCCGAAATGTTGGAAAGAGTCTGTCAAAATTGGACTAAGCGGATGGACCATTTGAGGCGCAGTCAAGGTCTTCATTTGCATGAAATAATCTTCAAACATTAAATTATATGGACCGTACTATGGATTCAAATAAAGATTTCATGCATTTTTTCCTATAGCTTTTAAAAAATCGCACTTTACAATTGTGTGATGCAAAAATAATTTTTTCAGTCATGCTAAAATGCAGGTTGAGATGGGCTCATCGACTATCCTTGTATCATTCTGCTTTTGGGAAGGGGTCATACAATATGCCCGTGTTGTCAGCGGCTGAAATACTGAGCTAGGAGCTACTGGCTTAGAGAAGCCAATCTTATTCAGTAACGGCTTCCAGCTCGCAAACAAACGAACAAATGAAAAATAACTCATCTTTATTTTAATCAGTATTCGGTTTTTTTATTGCAAAGGTGGCCAGGTCTGGGATAATGTGACATCCTAGTGTTAGCTTGAGAACAGGCTACGGTTGGTCCCACGGGATATCAGAAGCAAACCCATAGACCTCAGCCGGATCGCTTGAGGTCGGTCCCCAAGCCTTATGTGACTCTGAGACATGAAAGGTATTGATTCAAGTCTGTGTGGAGTTGCAAGTGAAACAACCGGTTGCCAAGACCCGTAGAGTAGCAGGGATCTTATATGGGCCTCCCCACACTACAAAGGTGGATAAATATGACCTATTCCTAAGATCTCAACATTTCTATCTCTTTGAAGCGATTAGCGATTAAAAAGGCGTTGTCATGGCTCAAAAACAACGTGATATCACAAAGGGATATTGCCATCTGTTCGGACAGTCAGGCCGCTGCCAAATCCCTAGACAATGTCATGTTTAACTCGAATACATCCTTTTATTGAAGGCTGTCTCTTAACGTGGTGGCTGAGCATTTTAACATTCACCTCATGTGGGTGCCGAGACACTGTGACATACCAGGCAACTGCTAAGCCGATGAACTCGCCAGGTGTGGTACAACCTCATCCCTTTCAATAGCAGGGCTACCACCTTCCATGCCAATCGCTACAGCCTCCCATCTTACACAGTAAAACCCACTAATAACAAATGGCTAGAAGGCAAGAGAAATCTGGCCATCAGTTAACCCAAAACGGTCACTCAGTCTATTCAGACTTAGCAAGCACTCCTTAAGGACTCTCATAGGAGTCATAACCGGGCACTTTGTAATTGCCACTCATGTTCGCAGGATGCGTACTCCAGCTAAATGGATGAAGGGGAGTAAAAAGACACTCAAAACATACTCTGCTCTTACAGCGCTCTGGCTAGTCGTAAGTTCCTATATCTAGGGGCCTACTTATTCAACAAACTCAATGAGCTAAGCAGCGACAGCATAGGCCAGCTAACTCGCTCCACTACAAGCACCAACTGGTTCCGATGTTAGAAGAAGTCAAGTCGCGTGGTATCACAATGGGCCTACTCTGGCCTGAGCAGTCAGCCACTACAACCATACCTAACCCAACAGCAGGCTAGACGCGTGGCATCCACATCTATAACATCAAGATCACGGCCTTCTCTTGGTCAGGCAGGCTTCCGATCGAGGTCGCGCGAAAGTAGGAAAACCAGAGTATCAAACTATGTCCTTAGAAAAGAATGCCGGTAGCTTGAAAGAAGTCACCGGACAGAAACACTAAACAAAGCTCATAGTGTACAGCAGGCCAAGAAACTCTTCTGCCAATGAAACCGAAGAAGGCTTGAGGCATGCATCACGATGAGCAAGAACAATCTCCGCATCCTGATAGACTTCCCATATTAAGAGAGCATCGAAGGAATCTCCGGGATGTCTCTGCAGATTCTTTCGAGAATCTAATAAGATTCCACCATTAGCCCATAAAAGGCAAGCACTGAAGTTCAGATGAAGAACTGAAGTCGCTAAAACCATCGCTCGTTCTCAGATTACCAACGGATCCCGGCTTGGAGAGAATAGTCTAGAAAAATCTCCTTTACAGATCAGTCAGTCAACAGAAGCCCTCGATTCTCAGTGCCGCTCTGGAAAGAACTGCAGTTGTGTGGAACTGCAGTGTTGCGAACCTCGCCTCCGCAGCTTCTGCAAAAGTCGCAGTGCAGGATGTCTTCCTGTGCCACAGTACTCCGAAAGGATTCCTATTAGCATTTGTTGACACTCCATTGCGACCATGGTCTCTTCTTGCTCAGCGACGACCAGAGAAAGCCCATGCCGTTGCTCCAATACCCCGACCAAGCCATCAAATTCTGCGAAATGGTCTTCTTTTTCGTTTCCTTGAATGCCAGTAAGGGCTGCTTGTTTACTAAGGAAACTTGTCCGGACGGGTGGTTTGCCTGCACAACCTGACCAGTTTCGTTGTGATGTTGTTTCCACTAGGCTGCCTATGAAAATTGACACAATTGCCATATCGCAATTCTGTTTTTTTTACGTTGATAGAAACCATTCAGTCGAAAGGTTCCTACGCCAACATTCTCCTAAATGTATGCATTTTTAAAACAAGCCACTGCGAGTCGACCAAGGCACTTCTCGGCATAATTGTGCCATCCCACAAGATTCATGCATATTTAAAGCAGTATCTGGAGCACGTCACGTACATCGAATACAGCAACTCCCTTGGTCAGGATATCATTTATTCAGAGTGCGTGTACAGTCTTAAACGTATCATTTTAAAATATTTAAGTGGCTTCTAGGAAGTGCGCAGTTAGCGCATTAGCCGCATGGTCTATAAGGCCTAACAACTTAATGACGGGATAAAATTTCCGATGCTCTTTATGGATCGTAAGAATGATTTTCTTTACCTCGTGGCTGGGCCACTGAATTGCGGGCTTTCTCAGTTTTAAATCATTTTCGTACTATTGCATTGATATAGCTGTGTGGTGAAAGTTTAAGCAACTTTTCACGAAGTGCTTTCGTTAAAGAGTCTCGCAGAGGCTCTTATCATCGGGCGTTCGTAGTGGAATGTGTTGGGATTAAATTCAAGACGGCGTCGCACCAAGTCCATGTGGAGTCATTCTAGCGAGGAGAGGAAGAAGCTTTTCATAACAACTCGCCGGTAGGAGTCCTTCAACGACAACCAGGCACCCGTTTGCTCCTCAAGTGCTTTCAGTTATAAATGAATAATTATTCAAAACTATTTTTTACGAATTTCTAGCAGCTCACACCACAGCTGCAAGATATTTTTGAAGAGTAACACTACTGGGTAGCATCGATAAAGTCGACGAATTTTCGAGAACACGTATGTATCCAATTATCCACTGGAGGGCATGTGGACACCCCTCATGATTCATACCGCAATTGGGATTGCCCAAGTTTTCTAAATAAAGCAGCATCTGAACGGGGAAACTTTACCAAATTTTATATTTCATGTGCAGCGCCGGAAGTTCATCTGAAGCTTGTTATTTATTCGTGACTTTAGAAGATTGCCAGTGCAGTGTGTTCATTTGGAATTTATTCGAAACCGGATGCATAGGCATTTAGGTGAATTAGAGCAAGCTCATGCATGTGCACTCCTAGGGGAGTTTTTGAGGAATCAGCTATAAAACAGGACACGTTTTTTATTCATTACTCACTGTGAGAGGATTCGATGCCATTGTTGGCAGCAATTAGTCTCCCTTCAGCCAGGTAATCTGGAAAATTAACTAGTTCACCGGCACTCCACCTGACTTTCGGACATCCCCCCAACATGCCGCACATTCTGGTCAGCCAACACGGAGCTTATCTAATCCCCACGGCACAGCATCCTTGGCCATTCAAGGAGCCCCTCAGATATTACACGATATAAGCCAGCACCTTGATTCATCGTGACCCGAAGCAATCGAAGTGCCTGGCTCTCGAATTATCAAAAGCTCACAATCCAACAACAATTAATCCCTTGCACACGCAAATCAACCATGAATTATCGCAGCACCATAAATCAAGGTGCATATGCAAATATCGCATGAGTGCATGGTTCGGGTCCTGTTCAATTAAGTCCCAGGCTGCTCCACATACTGCAACTTGACCACAAAGTTTATTTTGTACTCGGGCATTATTGGAAGCGGTCTTGTAATCTCATATGGCCATGTGTAATTGTTTTGTACATTGAAGTGACTAGTTCACACGCCACGCGGTTGGTTGGGTGCCACCGCGCTCTTCCCGCAATAGCGCAACCAGTCGAGCACTGCAAATGATCCGTCAATTAATCAATAAAATGTAATTGCGTCGAGCAAAATTTCACTTCATTATATGACACATAATTTCCGCGAAACACTGCGAGGATAAAATGCGACCTGTCCGACGCCACAGGATAGATGGCGAACAATAAAAAGGTATTTATTGCACTGACTGCAGCCATTAGTTGGCCAAAACGTTTGCCTGGTCGCATTTGGCCCCGTCGCGCCGCACAAATGACTCACGGTTGGTGCTGCGGAAAAAAAACAACAGAGAAAAAAATTCAAGTGGATGCCTGAAAAACAGTAAACCGTACTTGCCGTCGTAAATCAAAGGAGTGTCTGCTTAAAAACGGATAGACTGCACGGGACTGGAACTCGATATGGGGTCGTCGTTGCTGGTGCAAGGGGGGAGGGAGAAAAAATGTCCAAACAACTCGAAAACAATTTCATAAAATTCAACCCCCAACATTCGATTGATTTTGAAGGACCTCACGTACATAGACTTGATCACAGACGGTGGAGGATGTAGGAGATGCAAGCAACAAACCAACGAGCACTGGTCGACTAGCGGGTTTTAGGGGTTGGCATCTGTTTGCTTACCAAAGTGGACAGTCAAGAGGTGCCCTTGTCGATGGGATTATATTATTTTAGCTTCGAAAGTGACAACCTTTGTGTGTGTCCGTTGGGCACGGACAAAAAAGTCCAAACCGGTTCAAGGAAGCAATCATCTGATTTGGATTTTTTCACTAGAAGCAATCGAATAATGGGACAGTTTGAGGTATTCCTCGGGTGCAATAACTAGGAATTAAAATTGCCTTGCGATGGGTATGTGACATCAGGTCCATTTTACTAATCCTTTTCCAAAATGCGCATGTTTATGGGGCTTTGCTTCCACATTCGGGCGCAAACTAAAAACATTGCACGATTTTGCGGCAAACAAACTCATTTGTAACATCTGGTCTGGGACGACGAACTGTATGAGCTGTGCAACTATATTATATACAAATATATGGGTGGCGCTACAGTCCATAGAGGTCCAGGGCCTAGCTTCTCAGCAACCACTCGTGTTGTGCGTGCTATTGTTCTCTCACGAGTGGAAGGGACCTACAGTTTTACGCCGACTCCGAACGGCCAAGTTTGAGAAGCTTTTTCTAGACAGGAAATACTCTTTGAGCCTTGTAAGTGACTCGAAAGAGGTGGGGCCGTAAAAATTATTTCTGTCGCTCAGAGCTGGAATCGAACCTACGACGTCGAGGTTGGGGTCGACGCACGTACCCACAACGCCACGGGCCACCACGACTATATTGGCCTAGTTGAATTAAACAGTCACAACTCAGATGGCTTGGTCATGCAGAGCGAATGGATTCCAACGTCCCGGCTCGGAAGGTCTCCCTTCAACACAACGTGGTGGAGGATGGCCTTCCCGGAGCGATGGCGTGCCCAGATCGAAAAGGACCTTAACCTTAACACTTGAAAGATATAACATCGTCTCAGAGACGTATGGCACCTTGTCAGTGTAGTGAATGAAACCCATGAACTTTATTTAAAATAGTAATGATGTGTTTAAAGACAAGTGGCTAAATTAGCATGTTTAGGTTAAGTAAATTTTGCATCGCATACGAATAAGTTTGATACAAAATTACACAGTCTTCTTTACGTTCGCTGCAAACCGCCTTTTTGCATACCACACATCATATATTCGCAACCTCCCAGCTCAAGGATATCCAAGAGTCTAGGGACAAGCAAAAAATACGGGCCTTTTACAAAAAAGCCTAAACCCTGGCCACAGGCTTACGGACCCACGGGGAATAGTGGATGTGCTTAAGCAATACTTTCAACAGCCGCTTAGCGGGCCTGACCAGTAGAGAGTGATAGGGAACCAGGAAATCCCAACTCCAGTCGACGAAGTAGTCCTCCCACCTAGATTTGAAGAAGTCGGTACAGCCATTAAAAGCCCGAAGAACAATAAGGCCGCAGGTTCAGATAGCTTGCCATCGGAGCTTTTCAAAGCTGGGGCAATGTAATGGTAGGGAGCATGCACCAGATCATTTGCCGAATTTGGAAAGAGGAAAGCATGCCCGACGACTGGGATATCAGCTCCATATGCCCCATCCACAAAAAAGGCCATCCTACCTCCTGGAAGAACTATAGTGGGGGGTATCCTTGCTCAACGTCACCAACAAGATCCTATCCAGCGAACTGTGTGAACGTCTAAGGCCGTTTTGCACCGCACTAATCGGCACGTACCAGTGCGGCTACCGGCCCGGCAAATTGACTGTAGACCAAATCTTCACACTAAAGCAGTGCATTCCTTGACTGGATACTGAGACTGTAAATGACACATGTAGCTCATGTTATGAAGAAAGCCATGTTAAAAATGTCATAAAGAACTGCCATTGACCACCTGTTGGTTCTTCTGGAGCATGACATATACCAGCACATTTGGTCGGACGTGTCGCAATAGCCCTTCGTCTGATTGTGATACGTAATGGGGTAATTGTGATAGAAACACTCTGAAATAAATTTGAATTCAAATCAAGCACCAACAAATTATATATCGTATCAGTTACTTAAATGCGTTTCCCAGACGTATGGCATAGCTTTAACTTGTAACCACAGATACTTACCGACACTCTTTCTCATTTTTATAAATGATCTCCTGTCTGCCACTTCTAATCCAATCCACTCCTTCGCTGATGACAGCACCCTCAGCTTTTCATATTCGTTCCTAAATTCACGACCCTGCTCTTCGGACGTAGTATTGGAACGGCAACGTATGTCAAGCACATTGAATCTCGATGTGGACGGCATAATTAACTGGGGTAAGCACAACAGAGTGGAATTCAATGCTCTCTGCTGTCTCTAAAGCAAACCCCAGAAAATCAGCCATTATCCATGAATGGCGCTTGTATCGACGAAAACGGAAAACTTTCCATCCTCGGTATGTACATCAACACAACACTTAGTTTGAACGATCACATATTCGAGGTCGCCAAAGTGCTGCGAAATGTTTAGGTTTCCTTAATCGAGGCAAGAAATACTTCACCCCCTCTGATTTGGCTTTTATCTATAAGGCGTGTATTCGCCCTAAGCCTGAGTAAAACGCTCATATCTGGTCTGGTGCCCCCAAGAACACCTTGCACCTGCTTGATAGAATCTAAAAGCGAGCGATAAAAAATATAGGACACAACGATATCGCGGGTTCATTATCGACGTACTGTGTCTTCTTTGTCCGTGTTTTATCGTTATTTCAACAAACGATGTTTAAGTGAGCTAGCCAACTGCATTCCTCCTCTCCTTGAATTTACCCGCAATACACGTCTCGCCAGGAATGCACATCAGTTTACTCTTAAGCCTGCTTTCAGACGCACCGTGAAATTTTAAAGCTAGTTTTTTTAGCCGCACCACACGAATATGGAATGCTCTTCCCAGCTCAATATTTCCCATAGACTAGATTCCGCAGATATTTAAGACCACTGTGCACAGGTACCTCCTCTACTTCTCTCCGTCAATACCTTCAGCCAGGCTGCTAAGGGTATAAATAATCACAGCTGACTTTCCTTCTATTCCACATTCGAATAGAACAGTACTATTATTTGCAAGATGGCCTCAATATCAAAAACTAGAGAATTTGTACTTGGCTGAACTAGTCCAACTTTTACTAGCTAAGGACAGAAGGAAGCATTTGTGCATTTGAAGTGCTTGATTGGGGGACCCACCAATTCAGTGGGGGCATTATCGGAAGCTCCTAACGTCGAGATTCAGCGGTGATCTCCTTTCCCTCTATGTTGCTATGGCCTGGAACTCGGAGAAGAGTAATGTTGGTGCGTACGGCTGCGATATAGAGCGTAGACGCATTGGTTGTGAACTTTTCACATGATGTTCGAAATCAACTAGGTGTCGCCAACATACATTAGTATTGTTGACACATGAGCTGAAAGATATTGAGCTTCGTGTTTCTTAAAAAAATCTGGGTACAAGACTCACTCGCCAACACAAGAGGCACGATATTCCAAGAATTCGGGCAATTGCTAGCTTACGCGGACGACATTGACGTGAATGGTCGAACACAAAGAGCAGTCAATGAAGCGTTTGCTGTTGGGCTGGGTTTAGCGGTGAAAGAGAGCTAAACGAAGTATATGATGTCATCAAGAAACTACACACTACATCGACGACTCGGTCAGCACGTCACCGTTGGCAGCTACAACTTCGTAAAAGTAAAAGACTTCTCATCCACCGTGACTCAAGTTAATAGTGCGAACAACATCAGTACCGAGATTAAACGCAGAATAACTCTTGCCAACCGCTGTTTCTTTGGACTCAAGAGGCAATTGACTAGCAGAGCCCTCTCCCGAAGGACCAAGCTCACATTATACAAGACCCTGATTATCCCTGTCATGCTGTATGGCGCGGAAGCTTAGACTATCTCAAGAGCGGATGAAGACGCACTTGGTCTCTTAGAGAGAAAAGTTCTGCGTTCAATCTTTGGTCCTGTTTGCGTTTATGGTCTCTGGAGAAGAAGATTCAATCACGAATTGTACGCACTGTACAGCGACATGAGTCCAGCCAGGCGTCTACTGACTCAATATCTAATATGGCAGTGGAACAAGCCAATAGAAAACGACCAAAGTTCCTACCTGCGGCAATTATAGGAGGCAGCAGGATAAGGATTACACGAGTTGGAAAGTCTTGTTGGCTGAAGCACAGGTTCACCCCGGACTGAAGCGCCATAAGAAGAAGTGGTTTAAAAACCAGCTTGTAATTTATTCAGTCACGATCAATATTGTAAGCTTTCTAGAAAGATTGTCTGCTGGTATAAAAGTAATTGTGGTGGCTTCACAGCGAAGTAAAGTTAAGGTAGTAATTGTTCAGTATAAGTTTAGAAAACAGTGCGTAGAAATAGTGAACTTTGCGAGTCTCATTCATTACGATCCAGCGATCGAACCCTATTTTTGAACAAGTTAATTGTGATTACGTAAACGCATCGAATGGATGTATGTTGAGGAATCGACATTTTGCTACGATATAAAAATTACGATTGGCTGAGAGAAAGATCAATTTCACTGCTCAAACTAGAATCATGGGCTTTCTTTCAAATTTGTCGAATGTGTAACAAACGAAGATGAAGCAACATGGGCCCCAATCGCGTAACTATCGCGAAGACTATCATCCATTCGATCACTATGTCTCGTCTATCGTTTATTTCGTACACAGTTTGAGAAATCTGAGAACTATATCAATCAAGTAACACTGACATCTGTGCCCCTATTCCTCTCAAAAAAACATGCAGATATTGCTCACCGACACTTTCTCTGCTCAGCTTTCGACCAAAACTAATCCATGTGTGTCCTATCACTCTGAAATCATCACAAAAGTGTGGAGCAGCATATGTACACATAATGATTCTCATTTAATATGAAAACGATACTGAAATAGCTATCGTCGAAAATCAGTCTTCGAGACGATAGCTAATGACAAGCAAGCAAACCAAAATGTCTCAGACGATAACGTTTTTTCATGCTTACATGAAGTAAATCTATCGTCGTGAAGCGATTGTCAGCTTACGCGATTAGGCCCCTGGCTTACTGACGCACAATTTACAATTGAAGGTTGTCACTCGTGAGCGACAGTACCCAAGTAAAATCCAAAGTGAGGATGTTCTCCTTCCGAGAATTTCAATGATTCCAAGCGATGCGCCATTCGAGTTTCAGCGAATCCAATTTCCAATACGTCTCGTATTCGCTATGAAAATCAATAAATCACAAAAAGGCCAATCATTGAGTGCTTCCTGCCTGAGGCTGGAGAATGAACGTTTTTCACAAAGTGCTTCAACGAAGGGAAATGCAATTCAAAATCAATCCGACCGCAACCCACTCAGCAATTATTCTAGGAAGAAGAAATAGACACAAAGCAGCAATTTTCTGTGATTTAAAATGAAGCACGACAACTCCTTGCTAGTTAAAAGGTAAAATTAAAAAAAAAGTTTTCTTGGAAAAAAAGTGCAAGTGGATAATAAAATGAAAAAAAAAAATGGTACCAAAACGTTTTCCGCAAAATTCTGAACAAAGTTGCCAAAGACATGCTCAAACTCTTACCATTTAAGAGTCACTAAAGGACAAACAAACAATGTTGTTTATTCATGGAGACTATCTGTTTCTCGTGGGTTCATCTGCACGGATAGCAGTTATGCCGATTGGATGAGTGAGGGGCACTTAGGGTTAAGCGTTTAAGCATAAGGATTTATTTTTTGTAGATATATGCACTAAACACACTTTACACCGTGGTGCACATCTGTGTTATAAAACTTTTTGACTTGGTTCCCCGATCTTGTTTTCAGTTTTCACTGCAGATCTCATATAATTGCGTACGTTGAGGATTTAGAAGCGTACAGATAAGGTCCGAAGGTCGAAGTAAAATATATCTCGTTGCCAGGTGACATTGAACAAATTCAGCGATTTTGCAACGACTGGAAGCTGTTGGAGGGCATGGGCCTGTGCATCCAGGGCAAAGTTGTTGATTGCTCTCAACTTGGCGAGATGCCAGCAGCGATCCCTGTAAATGCACAGGTCAAGTTGACATACAGCCTCCCCGCGGCGCCCTCTGGATAACCTCTACTGCAGCCGCTTAGAGGTGAACCAATGTATGCAGCGACCCCTTGTCCGGGGGTTTAAACCAGGACCCGGTCCTCCAGGTTCGGGGGTTTCGCGTGGGGTTAACTTCCCCACCGTGTAAAACTCGCAATAGTTCAGAGACGGCAACAAGCCTCGGATACGGATGACCCTACTGCTGACGACCATGGACAACGAAATAAGGACAACGATTTTCGGTTCTGCACGTGGAATGTGAGGTCACTGAACAGACCACGTGCAGCCGATGAACTTGCGGAGGCCCTAGAAGCCTATAAGGCTGACATCACCGCCATCCAAGAGGTACGATGGGATGGGCCGGGCAAAAAGAGGATGAAAAACTGCGACATATATTACGGCGATTGCTACAAAGAGCGAAGGCAGCGCTTGTTTGGATGCGGTTTTGTTGTTCGAGGCAGACTTAGGCAAGAAGTCTTAAGCTTTAGATACAGCGAACGCCTCACAACAATCCGCATCAAGGCAACATTCGGCAACATCAGCCTAATTTGCGCCCACGCCCCAACGGAGGACAAAGACGATGATAGCAAGGATGACTTCTATGATCTCCTAGAAAGAACATACGATCAATGCCCCAGCTACGACACCAAGATCGTTCTAGGAGATTTTAATGCAAAGCTGGGCAAGGAAGAAATCTTTGCTAGAGTCGTCGGTAAACACAGCCTACACGACAACACGTCCGACAATGGACTCAGGCTGATGGACTTCGTGACGGGGCGAAACCTCACTGTAGCCAGCACGCGGTTCCCTCACCTCAACATTCACAAAGGGACCTGGCGGTCCCCTGATCAATCAACCGTCAACCAGATTGATCACATTGCGATCGACGTCAGACACTCCTCCTGTGTCCTCGATGTCCGAACGTTCCGAGGTGCCAACATCGACTCGGATCATTACCTTGTTGTAGCCAAGGTCAGAACTCGGATATCGATTGTACAACGGAGTAGAGCAAGACCAAAACAGTTTGACGTTGGAAAGCTACAATCGCAATCGACCGCTGGGAACTTCTCCGATCGAGTCTCCCTGAAGCTCTCAGAGAGTCCAACCCTGCCAGGCGAAACAATCGACGAACAGTGGAACCGTTGTCAAAACGCCATCAGAGAAGCTGCCTCTGATTTGCTGGGTTTTAAAATGCCACCTAGAAAAAACCCATGGTTTGACAACGAGTGTCGGCAGGCGCATTCAGCGAAGCTAGCAGCATATAAGGCGACGCTGGATAGAAGGACGAGAGCGGTTCGTGAGCTCTACGAACTTAAAAGAAGGGAAGAGCACCGGCTTCTCAAAAAGAAAAAGAAGGAGCATGAGAAGCGCGCGATCGAGGAAATGGAGAGGTGGTACGGCAGAAATAATGTCCGAAAGTTTTACCAGCGGGTGAAACAACTATCCAAAGGGTACAAACATCGGACAGAAGCCTGTCGGAACGAAGAGGGACAACTCGTAGTAGAGTCGCAGTCGATACTGAGAATCTGGAAGGATCACTTCTGCAGACTGTTAAACGGCGAAGAGGACACCAATACCGCTGTCAGGCAGAATGTTCCACTCCACGCAATGGACGACGACAGAAGAGAATTCCGTCCCCCCGATCTAGACGAAGTCAAGATAGCGATATCGAGACTGAAGTCGAACAAAGCTGCTGGAGCGGATGGATTGTCCGCGGAACTGTTTAAGGCAGCTGGAGATGATCTGGTTGGGCGCATGCACCAGCTCGTCTGTAGGATATGGTCGGAGGAAAGCATGCCCGACGAGTGGAATCTTAGTATCGTTTGCCCGATCCACAAGAAAGGAGACCCCTTTGACTGCGCCAACTATCGGGGGATAAGTCTCCTTAACATCGCATACAAAATCTTCTCTGCCGTTCTGTGTGAGCGCCTGAAACCATTCGTCAACAACCTGATAGGTCCTTATCAGTGCGGTTTCAGGCCTGGGAAGTCCACTATCGATCAAATTTTCACATTACGGCAGATCCTCGAAAAAACCCAAGAGATGCAGATCGACACCCACCACCTATTTGTCGACTTTAAGGCCGCATATGACAGTGTGCATAGAGACGAGCTATACAACGCCATGTCTAGTTTTGACATCCCTGCCAAACTCGTCAGATTGTGCAGGATGACGATGGAGAACTCTCGCTGCTCCATCAAGGTCGGTAACGAACTCACCGAGACCTTCAATGTCAAAAAAGGTTTTAGACAAGGCGACGCGCTGTCATGTGACTTCTTCAACATCGTGTTGGAGAAGATCGTGCGAAACTCACACGCCAACACTAGAGGCACGATCTTCCAGAAGTCCGTTCAACTGCTAGCATACGCGGACGATATTGACGTGATTGGCCGAACTCAGCGAGCCGTCAATGAAGCGTTTGCTTGTATTGAGACGGAGGCGGCAAAAATGGGTTTAGCGGTGAATGAGGGCAAAACAAAGTATATGCTGTCATCAAGAAAGGACACACAACATCGACGACTCGGTCAGAACGTCACCATAGGCGGCTACAACTTCGAGGTAGTGAAGGACTTCGTCTACCTCGGCTCCCAAGTAAATAGTGCGAACAACATCAGTACTGAGATTAAACGCAGAATAACTCTTGCCAACCGCTGTTTCTTTGGGCTCAAGAGGCAATTGAGTAGTCGAGCCCTCTCTCGAAAGACCAAGCTCACCTTATATAAGACCTTGATCATCCCTGTCCTGCTGTATGGCGCGGAAGCTTGGACTATCTCAAGAGCGGATGAAGACGCACTTGGTCTCTTCGAGAGAAAAGTTCTGCGTTCAATCTTCGGTCCTGTTTGCGTTGAAGGTTCTTGGAGAAGGAGATTCAACCACGAACTGTACGGGCTGTACAGCGACATGAGTCTAGTCAGGCGTCTACGGATTCAACGCCTAAGATGGCTAGGCCATGTAGAGCGCATGGACAACACTGCTCCAGCCCGAAGAGTCTTCGACTCCGAGCCAGTGGGACAACGCAATAGAGGACGACCACGAACCCGATGGCGCACTCAAGTGGAAAAAGACCTCAACCAACTTGGAGTGCGAAATTGGAGGCAGCTGGCTAAAGAACGTGCCAGCTGGAGAGGATTGTTGACCGAGGCCCAGGTTCACCCCGGACTGTAGCGCCACAAGAAGAAGAAGAAGAAGCTGTTGGCTTGAATTTTGTCTTTATTCAATTTTATCTTACACGTATTGCAGTATTCACAGAATATACTCATCGCATTATTTAAATTCCTCTCAATGTCAAAAGCGAATGCATGAGATGAGAATTTTGCTGAAACATCTTCGAACATATGTAGGTGTTTCACAATTCACGACGGAAGATCTGACATCTATAATTTATTTATGACAGGTCTAAGAACTGATCCTTGGGGAACACCCGACGTAAGATTAATCCTATTGGCGACACCACTATTTACATGTACTATAAATGAATGATCAGCCAAAAAGCTACGAATAATTTTACATTTACAAGGAGAAATGAAAATATATAAGGCCGCCATGCCAAAAAAAAAAAACTTATCGACTTATAGGGAACTGCTGAGATTCCTCAAATTCCTATTTCGCAAAATTGCCAGAGTTTTTTCTTCCTATTGGATGCCAGTACCCACTGATCTAGCACTGAGTCACCGCGTTCACCAAGGATATCTCACAGACAGTTTGTGTAGATAACTTGACCACTTTCGAGGTCAGAATGTCTGATATTACACCTTCGATTGACAAGTGTCGAATTGATTTGTCGGATATGTTGTAGAACGCAAGTGCTCCTTTGTGTATGGCATTCACTCCCGCATGAACAACGCTGCCGTCGTCTCTAAGTGCGAGAGAGTCTCCATGGATCCACCACGGGCATGAATAACTGCTAGTATTCGACTGGGTAATCTTTTCCCATGCAGTCCTGACTTTGGCGCAGAGATGGTCTAGATTTTCGATTTCGCGTGCAATGGATCTTTGTAAGACCCCCCATAGGTGTTCAATGGGACTTAGATCCGCAGATTGCGGTGGCGATGACATCACTGTTAAATTGTTGTCTTTTAACAATATTTGGGTTATTTTAGCGCGTGCTTCGGGTCATTGTCTTGCTGAAGGACGATGTCATTCCTCTTAAGCCAGATGCTCTTAGAGTCATGCGAATGGTTTCCGCAGAAACGATAATATTTCGCTCGAGTTGTAGATCTTGTTTGATTTGAACCGCATTCTCAAATTTCGAACAATCTTGCGATCTTGAATTGCAGACAAGACATTTTTTCGTCCGCCTTGGTTTGTGCAAGGCAATTTTTAAAAGTTTGACGAAATTTGCTTACGGCACCAATGGATATTCCCGTTGCCTCCGAAATTGTCCGATGGGTCATACCCTTTATTAAAATGCCCTGAACTTAGTCCTTTTCTGTTGGTTTTAGAGGTTTGTTATTCGGACCCAGTTTTCATGACTTTAATTAAACCTAACAAAATTCCGATATTTCATTGAACTAGACAGCAGAACAGAGAATTTTGTGCATTTTTTTAAAGGACCTTGAATGTGTACGCTCAAAACCGAGAGTGAGGAGGTTTTCCTTGAAGCCAGTGAACAATGGCCCGTGACACTTAAGAATCAAATTAATTTAGCATCCGCTTACTCGAAAAACGCCCCAATAACAGCTGCATTTTTGAACTTAAATTGGATTGATTGCAATGTGTGTGGCACGCATTTATTCAGTCCAACAGAAGCTCCGAGTTTCAAGTGAAAGACATTTGTTGATGTACTTAGTCAGTAAGAAGGCAAGAACTCAGCAGGTCTGCGGAGAAGACCTTCTTTCCTTTGATAGAACGCATGCGAATTGCCGTGCGACTGAAGCTGTTCGGTGGTTTTCATCTCATTTACTCAGATGGTCTTTCGATAAGTTTATTTTTTTTTTTGTTTTGTTTTTTATCCTGGAGTGATGTATCATCTTCGAACATATGTAGGTGTTTCACAATTCACGACGGAAGATCTGACATCTATAATTTATTTATGACAGGTCTAAGAACTGATCCTTGGGGAACACCCGCCGTAAGATTAATCCTATTGGCGACACCTCTATTTACATGTACTATAAATGAATGATCATACAAAAAGCTACGAATAATTTTACATTTACAAGGAGAAATGCTTATCGAACGCTTCCTCAATAGCCAATAGTATCATTCCCGTAGACTTTCGACGGCATGTTTTAATACGGTTGCATATCCTCAACACGAAGGTGCAAAGTACTGGCGGAATTGTCTAAGTTCAAATTGTTCTCTGTGATTCTGCCTTGAGATATATTCTTTTAAAACTTTTACAATAGACCCAATTCTTGGAGCGTTTGTCCGACTGCCGGTTGGCTCCAGCAGGTCTAACTTTAAGAACTGTACTGCTTAACTTACTTAGTCTGTTGAATTTGAACTGCTCATTTTCGGATACCTACCTGCACCAAGAACCGCCTCGATGGCGCAGTTGATCGAGTACCTGACCTTGGTTAAGAGGGTTCCAGGTTCGAATCCCACTGAAAACAAAGTTCATATGCCTATATCTGGCCCACTCACAATTTGCCGTTAGGGTCAAATTAACGGCACTGGCAATCACAATGGAGCAATCCCATTAACTCATTAACCTCACCTACCTCCACCATCTTATGGAAGTGGTTCGAAATCAACAGCTCTCAACAGACTTAATCGAAGACTTTCCGACAAAAATTATTCTATTAACCACCGATTTCTCCCAGCCTCACAGGCACACAGTTGCTGCGGCTATCACTGGCAACTTCGAAAGTAATTGCAATGAGAGTGCAGATGAGAGAGCATCGTCAGCACCAAAGTGGAGGGAGGCAAGAATACATTTTCTTCCCCCGAAAAGAAAAATAAACTCTTCCCATAATTTCAATTTATATTCCAGCAGAGACGCATTTCTCCGTCGGGAGGATCCACATCGCGTGCACTTCTCACGGCTGCCTTTAGCTTTCGTTCAACTCCTTCAGGAGAGCCGCATAATTTGCCCGAGTCGCTGAACCTCCAGCAGATATTTTGCGAAGTTTTGTGGTGTCTCCAGTCGATTTTTTCGTTTTCTGCTGCATATAATCCCGTCATCGCGATGATGCTCTGGCTCTTGGTGGGGCTTCCCTTCCCACGAGTTCACAGATCAGAATAGTTCCTTCCGCGTTAAGAGGAACCGACGGCACAGCGTGCGCGATGACAAACACACAGTACACACCAAGGACAAGGAATAATTATAACCCGTCCGAGGAGAAACCGACGTGGATGGAGGGGACACGATGCTCTTCGGAATCTGAGACAGACGAACAAAAGGACGTCGAGGGGACGCTGGCACGGGCAATTTGAAGGACGATTATGGACCGTCACTAAGCTGCGAGGGATAAATGGCCTGCAATACAAACACTCCGCTTATGGTGGCCTAAGTAAAGGATAATTGGCTGTTTAAACATTAACTAGCTGAACTTTACGCGGTATATGCGAGTAGGTATGTTGACTGTGACTCTGACGGCGTTCGCGATGCTGCTGCAGTTACATGCTGTCGGGGCACACTGCCATGCCGTCTCGGGCGCACATTTCTTGTGTCAGCTGCCATTCGTGTACGATTGTCCTTCGAGTTCGGCCTTCTTGCAGCGCTCCTAACAAGGCAGTCGCTTGCAGAAGATAAATGACTTTGTAATTAGTCGTTATGTTACGGTTTTATTCTTCGTTTCGCCCTTTCAATTGCCCCACGTTTCGTTCTTCCTTATCCCGTTTGCTGGGGTTTCTTCAGTGGATGAAGACGACGGCGGCCGAGTATTTTGGAGGAGGGCCGAATCAAAGGAACTTTAAACAATCCTCGCGTTTACATTGTTGGTCGAGTCCGAGCAGACGAAGGATGTCGCTACGAAGGGACAACGTGTAAGAAGACCTCTGACTGATTTTTTTATGTTCTTCCTCCGCTTTTTTAGCCTCTGCCGCGTCCTTGTCGTCGTCCATTAGATATGTTCCATTGTCAGAGTTCCCCTTGCGTCCTGTGTTTCATTATCTTTTTCTCTCTCGCGCGAAAATTATCCAGGGAAAGTTTTTAGTCCTTTGCTGGGGTTGTGCAATTATTTGAGAAGCTTTTGTTGTTTTGCATTAATTATTTGAGCCATTAAATGGACGTTTTTTTTTTTTGTTTTGCTTTTTATCCTGGAGTGACGTATCTGTTTGAAGTTTTATCGTAAGTCTTGCTTTGATAGTTCTTGCGAATGCCAGCCAAGGTGGCAGGGACATGACAATTAATGTGCGCTCAAGACAGCTAAGAAAGTCCATTCAGCTGGTATGCCGATTAAGTTTCTCGAAACTGTGTTAATTTTTAATTGAGCAACTAACGAGGTGTCCTGGTAGTCTTCAAGCAGTCACTTATTGTCGGATTAAGACGTGGACTGTTTACAAAGCGCATTCAACTAAGCCGTCGTCGTGTCGCACAATAGAAAGCAATTAAGTTTGATACTGGCCACAACTCGAGTCGCAATCAGGGTCGCCATCGCTGTGTACTCAAGGATCGCAACTGCACTTCCACTTTTCAATTTCCGCCATTTCTGCATCCCTCCCAAGCCGGGTGAAGGCCTCCGAATAATGAATGGCAATTTGAAAGTTTCTACGTAAAGTTCCCAAACTGAACGGACCCGCCCCTGCGAGTCTGTGAGTTTCTTTCCCTTCAGCTCTTTTATTTAATTTTTAAGAATTATATTCACTTCTATTTTCCCGGGGACATTTTTTTTTCGCTTCGAGACGACATCTGAAGACGCACAGCCCGCCGCTGTGTATGTGCATGCAGTTCGACTTGAACGAACAGCACAAGTCGCGCGTCCTTAAACGATGACGACGCGACGGCAGCAACCAAAGACGAACATGTAGACGTCGAAAAAACAAGGGAAAACTCCCGCAATTTCAATGAAGTTATTCCAATCTACCATGAGCATCGGAGTCGCTGTCGTTGGGTGATATTTTTGTCTTCCCTGCGAGCGGCCCCCGCCCTGTCGTCCCGTCATCTTTAACTTTGAACAGGAATATAAATCAATTTGAAAAACTTCGTCGCATAAGCGCAGATAGATGAGGGAAAAGTTGAACCACCGCAGCCCCAGCCATTCGAAAATCAACTTGAACACAGCGTCGCTCGCCCTCCCATCGGACACATTCGTCGTCTCGTTCAGGAAAAGACACTTTTTCTCAGCGAAACACAAATTTTTTGGCGCGCCTTTTATGCGATTTATGTGAGATCTCTCTCGCACTCCCCCACCCACTGCCCTCTCCCAGTGGACAAGCGACGAGAAAAAGGACGAAATTAATAGAAGACATAAAATTTGTTGGCACTTGCAAAAATGAGTTTTTGTCTTACGGATGGCGGCACATAAAATCGAAATGAATGCAATGGATCATGGGCAGCGTTTGTGGCGAGTGGAGATGGATTTGCCGGATGGATAAGATGTTCAGCGGGACACTTGACTTTGATTGGAAGCGACGCTGAGATGAACCTTGACGCGTAAGCTAACGAATTGCGCCGTAAATCGAAATCACAGTTTGCCCTAAGTCGGTGCAAGTGATTCCTCTGCGAAACTCATTACATCCATAAATTCGACTGGGAGCTCGAGTTTATGGTTTCATTTTGATGCGATTTATTTAATTCTCAAATGCAAGGCATGTTTAGTCTATCAAAGTCGTTTCATTTCGGGTATCGAGCTATTGACGTGGCCAGGTTCATAAGAGAATCTGGTAGACTTCCAATGACTTTTGACTGCCGGGGGAAGCGTTTTTCTTCATTTTACTCGTAATCTGGTTTGAAAAACTGTCCCAACTACCATCTCAAAATTAACTAAATAGTCCTCGGATGGTATTTTACGTAAAACTTGAAACTTTCTGTACGTTCCACGTTCCACTTGGTTTAAACTACTTCGGTTGTACCGTGCCCAAGTAAAAGAGCTATTATGAGTCCATTGCGAACTTTTTCCCTAAACGATTTTTAACTGGGTAAGGGATTTCTTTAATGGCCACTGTCCATGCAACGCTTTTGGGACAAACAGGCAGCTCCATTGATAGTTGGAGTTCTAAATCAATGCCGGATTTCACAAGGCGAGCTAAGTGACGATCCGTCGCCAAACTCAGAGTCAATAGAATTTTTGTTTAAAGGTATTCTATTCCACTTGAATAGTGGTTTAACTTAAGCCACCGACTGTCGTGGCATGTGTTAAATTACCATTTACCAGGTACCATGATGAAATTGGCGTTTTTTTTTTTTAAATACAACACTAATTATTAATGGGAAAGTAAAAACATTTTATTCAAAGTATTGGCCATAGTTTTCTACACATTTTGACCACTTTTCTGGCAATTTATGAATACCACGCCAATAAAGATGTTCGTCTTTTAAAGCAAACCAATAAGACACCCAATTTTCGACTTCTTCGTAGGAATCAAAGTGCTGCTCAGCCAATGCGTGTCCCATCGATGAAAACAAATGGTAGTCGGAAGGAGCCAAGTCTGGTGAATACGGCGGGTGGTGTAGCTGCTCCCAGCCCAGTGTTTTGATTGTATCCTGAACCATTTTTACTTTGTGTGCAAGTGCATTGTCATGCAGCAAAATTACCTTGCCGTGTCTTCTGGCCAATTCTGGTCGTTTCTCGATCAATAATAATAATAATATGGGTGGCGCTACAGCCCATAGAGGGCCAGGGCCTAGTTTCTCAGCAACCACTCGTGCTGTGCGTGCTATTGTTCTCTCACGAGTGGAAGGGAACTTCAGTTTTACGCCGAATCCGAACGGCCAAGTTTGAGAAGCTTTTTCTAGACAGGAAATACTCTTTGAGCATTGTCTGTGACTCGAAAGAGGTGGAGCCGTGAAAATTATTTCTGTCGCTCAGAGCTGGAATCGAACCTACGACGTCGATGTTGGGGTCGACGCACGTACCCACGACGCCACTGGCCACCACTTTTCTCGATCAATACATGGTTAAAATTGATCATTTGTTGTCGGAAGCGGTCAGTATTAACGGTTTCACCAGGTTTTAGGAGCTCGTAGTCCACCACACCTTTCTGGTCCCACCAAACAGACAGCATTGTCTTCTTGCCGAATCGATCTCGTTTTGCAGTCGATGTTGATGGTTGTCCCGGATTAACCCATGATTTTTTTTCGTTTAGGATTCTCAAAATAAATCAATTGTTCATCGCCAGTAACAATCCGATGCAAAACCGATTTTCTTACGTGTCTTTGAAGCACAATTTCACAAGTGTTTTTTCGGTTTTCCATCTGTCTTTCATTCAATTCATGTGGCACCCATTTTACTTACTTATCAGCAGACGAACCATGAAGGCTCTGAGCCTGAGCAATTGCTGCCTTCCATCGGTGACGATGGGCACGCTGCCTGGGCCTCAAGGCCAAGCTGTCTTGCATCCGGGATGACTTGGTCTCTGTACCGGAGGTTCGGTCTTCCTCTCCTTCTCGAACCAGGAGGCTCGGATTCGAAGACCCTCTTTGCTGGAGCGTTGTTGTCCATTCGTCGATGTGGCCGAGCCAGTGTAGTCGACGGATTTTTGCCTTCCGGACTACATCCACATACTTGTATAGTTCGTAGAGTTCGCGGTTGTGTCTTCTCCTCCATTCGCCTTCCTCGCAGACGGGACCATATAACCGACGTAGAATTGTTCTTTCGAAGTCATTAAGAATCAGCTCTGCAGTCTCGCTTAGTGTCCAGCTTTCGGTTCCATTAAGCAGGACAGGCAAAATAAGAATTTTTTAGAGCATGACATTGGTCCTTCGAGTCAGTTGTTTTGACAAGCCGAAGTAGCATCGGTTGCCAAGGGTGATTCTACGTCGGATCTCCACTACGTTGTCATTCGTGGAGTTTACATTTGCCCCGAGGTAGACAAACTCCTTTACTACCTCGAAATTGTAGCTGTCGATTGTGACGTTTTGGCCTAGGTGGTGTGCGGCGGATCGTTTTTTGCTCCACAGCATATATTTTGTTTTGTCCTCGTTGACCTTTAGACCAGATCCTTTCGCCGGTTTCTCAATTTCCGTGAAGGCTTCCACTATGGCACGTTGGGACCGCGCGATAATGTCGTTGTCATCAGCGTTTCCCAACAGCTGGACTGACTTCTAGAAGATAGTGCCTTCCGTGTTGACTTTTGCCCGCCGCACTATCTTCTCCAGTAACAGATTGAAGAAATCACACGACAACGCATCTCCTTGCCGAAATCCGGTGCAGGTTTCGAACGGTTCAGATATTTTTGAACCGAACTGCACGGTGCATCGCGTATGTGTTAGCGTGGTGCGACACAACCGGATCAGTTTTCCCGGGATCCCGAATTCGGCCATCGCTTCGAATAGCTCCTTGCGATGAATGCTGTCGTATGCTGCTTTAAAATCGATGAAAAGATGGTGAGTATCGATTTGAAACTCTGATTTGGTCTGTAGTCGATTTGCCCATTTTCCACACTTTTGGATATTTCCCATAGCTTTTAATCGGTCAGAAATAGTTTGTTGTGCAACATTTAACATTGCTGCCATTTGCTTTTGACTCAAAGTGTCATCTCCATCCAATATCGCTTGCAATTCGGCGTCTTAAAACTTTTTTGGTGGTCCTCCACGTTCTTCATTTCTCACATCAAAATCATTATTTCTGAACCGTTGAAACCATCTTTTGCACTTTGCTTCTGATAGAGAAGCTCTGTTGCTTTTCTTCAAATGAAAACAAAAAATTAATGCTTTCCGCAAATCATCACTTTCGGTACAATATTCTACATTTTTAACACGATGAAAAAAATATGATTTTGTCTGTTCAATGACTTGAAGTATACTAAATATTTTTCACAGATGTCGTAGCAAACAAACAAAAAAACATTAGGGCTCGTTCACAACAAATGTTCCCTATCGAGAAATTGTATCTTGACGCTCGCTTCATACCGGTATACACCATTAGCGTATCAAAATTCTGTCAACCACAAAAAAATCGACAAAGCTCACACACGCAACCAAATATTTGGTCTGGCAATGCTGCTGAGAAGAACCGAGAGCACACATAAGCCCGGTTGAATGACATGTCACGCGACCTGGTTCAAGAGACCAATTGGAAGTCAATCGATGCGCGGTTTGAAAATAACCCTCGATACAAAGCCCAAACTATAGACCACAGTAACTGGAAACTGTTAGAGTCCGGATTGAGGTGGTACTGATACTGATTGAAACCCGCTCAAGAAAAAGTTGCTGTGTTATTTAGTGGAGATAAAAATTTTGTACGTGGTGTTCCCCAGCTCTTCTCTTATTCATGATCTAAGCCATAGCTCATCAACCCGTGTGCCTGTGCGGACACCAAACATTTAATAAATTTCTCTGTGGACCCCTTCCAACAGACAACTATAGAGTAATGTATTTGTTTGTTTTAATGGACGACCGTCGTGGACCCTCAGCGATGCACGGACCACGTTGCGAATGGGTGATCTACGCCAATGCTCTTATGTCAGTTTTGAAGTAAAGTACTTCTACTTCTTAGTGTGGCGCTTCAGTTCGGGGTGGAACTGGGCCCAACAAACAAGTCTCGCCAACTAGCGCGATCTAAGGCTAGATGTGTCCAGTTTCGCACGCGGTTGAGGTCCGTCTCCACTTGGGTGCGCCACTTTAAGCGCGGGCGTCCTCTGTTGCGTTGCCCCACAGGTTCGGATTCGAAGATCCTTCTGGTCGGAGCTGTGGTGTCCATCCGCTCCACATGACCTAGCCACCGTAGATGCCTAACTAAGCTCATGTCGCTGTACAGCCCGTACAGTTCGTGGTTGAATCTTCTCCTCCAGAAAACGTCAACACAAACATTACCAAAGATCGTACGTAGAACTTTTCTCTCAAAGAGACCAAGGACTTCTTCATCCGCTTTCGAGATTGTCCATGCCTCCGCGCCGTATAGCAGGACTGGGATGATCCGTGTATTATTTAGTGTCAACTTTTTCCTTCGAGAGAGGGCTCTACTACTCAATTGCCCCTTGAGCCCAAAGAAACAGCGGTTGGCAAGAGTTATCCTACGCTTGATATCGGTACTGATGTTGTCTGTACAGTTTACTCCGGCGCCGAGGTAAGTGAAGTCCTTGACTACACCCAAGTTATAGCTGCCTATTGTGACGCTCTGTCCAAGACGTCGATGTTGTATGTCCTTTTTTGATGACAGCATACACTTCGTTTGGCCCTCATTCACTGACTGGCCCATCTTAGCCGCTTCCGTCTCAATGTTAGCAAATGCTCGCTGAGTTCTGCCAATCACGTCAAAGTCATCCGCCTATGCTAACAATTGCAAGGACTTCTGGAAGATCGTGCCTCTAGTGGTGGCATGTGAGTTTCGCACGATCTTCTCCAGGACGATGTTAAAGAAATCACATGACAGCGCGTCGCCTTGCCTAAAACCTTTTTTCGCGCTGAAGGTCTCGGTGAGTTCTTTACCGACCTTGATGGAGCAGCGAGAGTTCGCCATCGTCATCCTGCACAGACTGACGAGCTTGGCAGGAATGTCAAAGCTAGACATGGCGTTGTATAGCTCGTCTCTATGCACACTTTCATCTGTGGCCTTGAAATCGACGAACAGATGGTGAGTGTAGATTTGCACTTCTTGGGTCCTTTCCCGGATCTGCCGTATTGTGAAGATCTGGTCTATTGTGGACTTTCCTGGTCTGAAGCCACACTGGCGCTCACACAAAAGGGCAGAGAAGATATTATATACGCCATGTAAAGGAGACTTACTCCTCGATAGTAGGAATGAGTTCTTGTGGATCAGGAAAACGATGCTGGGATGCCACTCGTCGGGTATATTTTCCCCCGACCATATCTTGCAGATGAGCTGGGGCATGCGTCAAACTAGATCATCTCAGCCCGTCCGCCTCAGCAGGTTTGTTCGACCTCAGTTTTGTTTTTGCCATCTCGACCTAGTCTAAGTCTGGGGGACGGCATTGTCGTCTGTCATCGTCCAGATTCAGTGGAATATTCTGCCTGACAGCGGTTTTTTGATCCTCATCGCCGTTTAAGAGTCTACAGAAGTGATCTTTCCAGATCGAAGTATCGAAGTAAAGTACGCAATATACTTACGCTGACAGCGATTGTTTTAGCCGTAGTACCTTTGCGGATTCTTCATTCTTCGCTAATTGGTCGATGCATCAATTTACAGAATATCCCACCATAGACCACATTTCTTTCGTTCAACATCTTCTGGCATTAATTAAGAACTGGCTATTTTTAAATTGAATAGAAGCTCTGCGTCATGGTGGGGGTACACTCTCCCAGCTGTGACAGTGACTAGCCTAACCTATTTACAATTCGTGTGGAAGTCGTGAGAGAAGAATAAGCACGCTCAATATGAGAGTTGTCTACAACAGAGGCTTGCTAGCTGGCTATGTGAAGCCGACCACCTCCTGCCAAAGATTCTCACAAGCCGAAAGCAAGTAGCTACACTTCCATTTACCTTTTGTAGTTCAATGTAATACACCTCATTTGTCCCCCTCTAAGCAAAGCAGATGGGCGTAAGCAACAACCGGTCACTTCCATCGCATGTCCGCTTCCCTTTCGAATGTACTCACTGAACGCGATCAAGCGTCAGCCACTCCCTTCTGCTTGACCCCATATATCCGAATCTGTGCCACACCAATAATGGGATTGACTCATGTCTTCCGTTAAGCAATTTCCTGTCCAACATGTGTAGTCCTAGATGAAGCACTAAATCAAACGCAGTAAAGTCGACTATAAGTTCTTTGATTGCTCGAAAATATGCTTATCTTCGATACGACGGCGTTTGTTAACCCTTAGTCGTGGTCGGTCATCGTAGGGTCTCCTCGAAATGAGGCAAAGCCGTCAAAACTTTTATGAATGCCATGCCATGCTGGCAATTTTAATTTACAGCTGCTGATGGCCACAACAAAATCACCAAGAACGGCAGGGCAATATGGTCGTTCAAACCCGATACGATACGCGTTTATGTTTCCTTTCTCACCACCGCTCCACCCCACATAACTGCATAGCCCATAAAGCACCATGCTACGCGCGCTATATGAAACGTACATACACCGCAGAGCGAATAGGTTCGGATAGAAACTATTCCTTTATTACGGCGATAACGGCAGAGGATAATCAAGTCATAAATCTTAAATTAAAATTAATTTTCTAGCAAAAGAAAAAATGCCGCTCCTGGTAGCTTTGCGCTTTCATCCAGCGCTCGTCCAGTGGCATCAACATAAATTGAGTTCATTAAAATTGTTTTCTCTTGATGGCGTCATCGGGCGGTTGTCTGTGTGCTCAACACAAGAACAAAACATTGCACTCAGCTGCTCCCTTGTCTGACGGTGCCCGGTGGTCTTGTCGTCCTGTGATGGTTGCTGTGCCAGTTGCTAGGATGTTGATTTGTTTTATGCTCCGCCGGCGGTAAGTGCTATCCCAGTAGAAATTTAATCGAGTTGGCGGGCACTGAAACGACGGCGTGTATGGTAGAAAATTGTGCTTGCTAGCTGTGGAGCACAACATAAGCATTAAGCCAGGATTTGTGTGTGCATGAGGCTGAGGCATCCGCTCGGTGAATGGGATCCGGTATACCGGAGAAATTATTTCGTAGGTCTTCCTTAATGCCACGAGGCTTAAGCTTCTGATACCTACCCTGTTGAATGATGTTGTTTTTCAGATTCAGTCAATAAGAATGTACACTTTATAAATTCAATGCCCGACTGTGTCGCAGATTAGGTCGTCCTGTCGAAGTTTGTCTGTTTTCCTTGAATTGTCTACTTGTCACAAAACACCGTTTGAAATCGTTTGAAAAGACTGGATACCAGAAGATGTACGGGGACCACAAGTCAAAGACCTGGACAGAATCACTGTGGAATCGCAACAAAATAGCCCCATTCTTGAGGCCTCTCCGACTGGTGACGAAAAGTGAATCAGGATTGTGGTAAAATCGCAGTGAGTCGGCGTAAATGGTGGCCCGGCCGGGAAGTTGGCTTGAAAAGCCTTGCCCTGTGCTTGGTGGGATCAACAGGGAATCGCCTACAATGAGCTGAGCTCCTACCACCTTACTTGTGTTAGGTAAAAAACAAGTTCAAACTCAGCTGTCAACATTTTCTTGCTTGTTATTGTAAATTTTCGTTTATTCTTCTTCTTCTTTGAATGGCACTACAGTCCGGGATGGACCTGGGCCTCAACCAACATGCCTCTCCAGCCAGCACGATCTTTCGCCAGCTGCCTCCAGTTGCGCACACCAAGTTGGTTGAGGTCCTTTTCCACTTGTGTGCGCCATCTTGTGCGAGAACGTCCTCTGTTGCGCTGTCCGAATGGCTCGGTGTCGAAGACTCTTCGGGCCGGAGTTGTGGTGTCCAACCGCTCTACATGACCTAACCATCTTAAGCGTTGGATCGGAATACGCTTTATTAGACGCATGCCCTGTAAAGCCCGTGGTTCTCCTCCAAATGCCATCAACGCAAACAGGACCAAAGATCGCAGCGTACGCAGAACTTTTCTCTCAAAACTACCAAGAGCTTCTTCATCCGCTTTCAATAGCCTCCATGTCTCTGCGCCATAGAGCAGGACTGGGATGATCAAAGTTTTATACAAGCTCAATTTGGTGTTTCGAGAGATGGCTCTGTTACTCAATTGCCTCTTGAGCCCAAAGAAGCAGCGATTGGCAAGAGTAATTCTGCGCTTGATCTCGGTACTGGTGTTGTTGTCCCTATTTACTCCAGAGCCTAGGTGGACGAAGTCTTGCCCTGGTTTATCGCTAGACCTATTCTAGCTGCCGTCTCAATACCAGCAAACTCCTCATTGACGTGTTCGTCCAATCACGTCAATGTCGTCCGCGTAAGCAAGATCGTGCATCGGGTGTTTACGTTTGAGTTTCGCACGATCTTCCCAAGTATGATGTTAAAGAAGTCACATGACAGCATGTCGCCTTGCCTAAAATCTTTTTTCGCGCTGAAGGTCTCGGTGAGTTCTTTACCGACCTTGATGAAGCAGCGAGAGTTTTCCATCGTCATCCTGCACAACCTGACGAGTTTGGCAGGAATGTCGAAACTAGACTGATAAGGACCTATCAGATTGTGGACAAGGGGTTTCAGGCGTTCACTCAAAACGGCAGAGAGTATCTTATACGCGATGTTGAAGAGGGTGATCCCTCGATAGTTGGCGCAGTCAAAGAGGTCTCCTTTCTTCTGGACGAAACGACGCTGAGATGCCACTCATCGGGCATGCTTTCCCCCGACCATATTTTGCAGATGAGCTGGTGCATGCGGAAAACCAGGTCATCTCCAGCTGCCTTAAACAGTTTCGTGGTCAATCCGTCAGCTCCAGCAGCTTTGTTCGACTTCAGTCTAGATATTTTCGTTAATTAATGAGTATTGATTGGAGGATTGTTGTGACTGGCTGTGATTTCAAGCGTACCATTTTCAAGTGTAGATTTCAATTGCAGCCATGAAACCATCATCACTTGCTTTTATAAAAGACAAATTCGATTTATGTATCTGACACGACATTTTCTGCTATGGTGTTGGTTGATTTTGAAAAAGCCTTTGATAGACAACTAAGAGATCTGACGTGGGTGGCGCTAAGAGGAGTTCAAGAAACCTAAGTACAGATAATTATGGACATGTGCGAGGGAGCAGAGACGAGAGTAAGATGTTCTGCCGAAATCGCCTAGGCGTTCCCAATCAAAGTCGGTAAGCCTCGGGGTGGCGTCTTAAGTCCTAGTCCATCTTACGAGAGTAAGATGTCCTACCGAAGTCACTGAGGAGTTTCCAAACTTCCCTGCAGCGATCACTTTATGTGTGGGTGGATGTTCTAAAGGGAAATGGGTACCGCATTAAAATATTCGAAGCACCTCTGCTGCCTTTTCTCTGATCCACTCAGGCATATTCCAGACATTTATTTGAAAGGAACAGTGCTACCGAAGTGCGAAGAGTTCAAATATTTGGGATCTATGATCAATAGCGAACCTGTGATGACGATATGAACCAATGCGTATTTCTTAGGGTGGATGAATTGACTTCTTCTGTGACCGAAAAAGGTCCCCTAAGCTGAAAGGAAGACTCTACACCGTAGTTATACGTCCGGCGCTCACACACGGTCAACAATGTTAGACAGCATACACAATTTTGAAAGAATTATTCCAATTTCTTTTCGAAAGAACTTAATCTTTTGTTTAGCTAGAGGCTTAGTAAGCAATTCTTGTGATCACTTAATGAAGTATGCAAATTTTTAACGAATGAAGTGCAATTTGATCTCAATATGTTTGCGTCCTATGCGAAATTTTGGATTTCGGACCAACTATGGTTGTCGATGTGAAGATGAGGACGTCCAAAAGCGTTGGATAATAAATAATCCAGTAGACGTGTCAGCTATATTAATTCCTTAACTGCCTGAGCACCTGCCGTATATTCGGCCTCCATGTTGAAAGTTAAACACACGACGGCTTTTGCGATGTCCAAGATATTAGTGACTGTTTTAGCAGAATTACACAGCCGATTTTGTTTTCATTTACAGAAAAGTGCTGCAGAGTCGCATCGAAAGCTTGTCGAGGCATATGGTGATCATGCTCTATCAGAAGCAACATGCAAAAGATGGTTTCAACGGTTCAGAAATAATGATTTTGATGTGAGGAATGAAGAACGTGGAAGACCACCAAAAATGGAGATGACACTTTGAGTCAAAAGCAAATGGCAGCAATGTTACCATAAATGTTGCACAACAAACAATTTCTGACCGTTTAAAAGCTATGGGAAAGATCCAAAAGTGTGGAAAATGGGTGCCACATGAATTGAATGAAAGACAGATGGAAAACCGAAAAAAACACTTGTGAAATTTTGCTTCAAGGACACGTAAGAAGATCGGTTTTGCATCGGATTGTTACTGGCGATGAAAAATTGATTTATGTTAAGAATCCTAAACGGAAAAAATCATGGGTTAATCCGCGACAACCATCAACATCGACTGCAAAACCAGATCGATTCGGCAAGAAGACAATGCTGTGTGTTTGGTGGGACCAGAAAGGTGTGGTGTGCCACGAGCTCCTAAAACCTGGTGAAATAATACTGACCGCTTCCGACAACAAATGATCAATTTGAACCATGCATTGATCGAGAAAGGTGGTGGCCAGTGGCGTTGTGGGTACGTGCGTCGACTCCAACATCGACGTCGTAGTATCAAAGCTCAAACTTGGCCGTTCGGATTCGGCGTAAAACTGAAGTTCCTTTCCACTCGTGAGAGAACAATAGCACACACAGAACGAGTTGTTGCTGAGAAGCTAGGCCCTGGCCCTCTATGGGCTGTAGCGCCACCCACATTATTATTATTATTGATCGAGAAACGACCATGATTGGCCAGAAGACACGGCAAGGTAATTTTGCTCCATGACAATGCACCTGCACACAAAGCAAAACTGGTTCAGGATACAATCAAAACACTTGGCTGGGAGCAGCTACCCCACCCGCCGTATTCACCAGACTTGGCTCCTTCCGACTACAATTTGTTTTCATCGATGGGACACGCATTGGCTGAACAGCAGTTCGATTCCTACGAAGAAGCCGAAAATTGGGTGTCTGATTGGTTTGCTTTAAAAGACGAACATCTTTATTGGCGTGGTATTCACAAATTGCCAGAAAGGTGGTCAAAATGTGTAGAAAACAATGGCCAATACCTTGAATAAAATGTTTTACCTTGTCCCATTAATAACTTGTGTTTTATTAAAAAAAAAAAACTCATTTCATACCGGTATACCTGATACCTGATACACGTGCGAAAGCAAAATAACATGAAACACTTTAGTTAACCAACCTTAGTTCACAATTCCCTCTTTATTTATTTTTCCTCTTTTGCTTGCATTGTGGTATGACCACTTTCACTGCTTCGACCAGAATGCTTCTTCATCTGACGCGTTGTTCTTTCGTCTCGAAAGGCCCAAGTTAAAGTCTCGTGGCTTGGTTAAAGAATTTTAGAAGCCCTCATCCGATTGGCTGTAGACTTGCTTACAAGCCGTCGTTGGTTTGATTATGTTACGCCGCTATTCTGAGTAAAGCGATGCAGCCTGAATAAATACTGGGTTCCGTGACAGGACGGCACGTAACTCGCGCATTTATAAGAAAATGTAGGCGTTGGCCTGGTCTCAGCGTCCACCTTTTCTAGGCAGGCTGCAGGCACTCCCAACGTCTCACATATACTACACCGCCACCGAATCTGCCGTCGGCCTTTTACACATCCTTCATTTGAGCCAATATTTCGAGCAACAATGCGATTGTGCCGCTGTTGACACATTTTTTGGTTCAGTCAACTCGAACATCCCAAGACTGGTCTCTGTCCCCTCCATTGTATGGCACTGGATACATTCTAGCTTCATGTTGTTCAACATTATTTTCAAAAACTTGCCACCGGTAATGGCACCAACTAATAATCATCACAGCACGTCCTGTTCTCCTATTTCTTTCGCCCTCATAAACCATCAAACTCAACGAGAGTTACCTGTTTGTTGTAACATTACCTAATCTTAAGGACGTAAATATCCCTTGGTGGGGACCGGGCCATAACTGTCAGCCCACGATGTCAAATAATAAAATAAGTCATTAACACGAAAGAAATATGTTTCGTTTACCCACTTTCAACGGCCGCCCATTAACTTCTGTGTTCGCCTTTGTGTTGGGCCCCCGCCCTCTTCGCTCACACATCCTCTTGCGCGCGTACAGTCCTTCTCCGAACTGAAGTGAATTAAATAAACAAAGCAAAGCGAAACTACAAAACACCACAAAAAACAAGGACTACACCGCGATAAGAACGAGGGAGACTATGTATTCCACCAAACATCCAACCCGTCCAAGTTCTCAAAAAGGACTCGCCGAGCAGTACCCCGCCCACAGCACGTCCTACACGACACACATACCGCGCGCGTCAACATTCCGCGTCGACCTTTATGGGCCGCCAACATGATAGTTGCCATTTGAGTCCTTCTTCTCTTATTTTTATTACAAAGTTATTATGCTAGAATGCCGACTTACATAATTTGATGTTTCTGGCCTGCCGCCCCGGCCCGGATTTATGACTCTATTCCCCTGCTGTCGTGACGCATTAATTTTAAAATTGTCCGCCAGCTACGAACGTGGGACGGCCGGGTAGCTGGTTCCACGTCCAGTTAGCTGATGTCTGAATACCTAACGTCGCAGAGATTATGGATTTTTTTTTTCAAAATAATTTAAATTCCTTTGTGCTCGAAGTGCGCATTCCGTCGCGTCATAAGCGTGCTTATCTCGGTCAATTATAGAGTCGCGTTCGAGAATATGTTCCGTCGTTCCGAAGAACTTGGCAAATTGCTTACACTTCTGTTCAATCGGCATATTCGCAGGGATTTTGGTTTTTCAACGACTTGGGTTGTAGCTCGCTGGTGGAGCATGTGTCAGAAACGAGCACAAAATGTGATTCCTACGAGTTGATTTAGCGCTTGAATTTGTCTATCTGCCGTTTAATCTCGATTGGCAATGGGATGTGCGCTGAGAACACATTAGGTGGCGTCCTGTTTAAATGCTCGCATATTCAGGGCATTTTAGTGCTTGATTCAGGGGATGCGATGGGATGGGATGGGATGCCTACTTCGGTGCTGTGACTTATTACGGCACATAACATTTATCACTGGAATTCATGCCGCTCGCGCAGGCACATATTCAAATCCAGAACAACCTCGTGCGAAGTGGGTGGTGGAATGTGAGGAAGGTAGGCGTCGGGGCACGGCACGTGTGTGGAGAATGGGACTCACATGACGTTTTAGAGAGATCCTCTCTTGAGATTGGACTATTTCCTCCATTACTACTGTTGCCTCTTCTCTGCTTCTCCAACTAGCCCTGGTGCCTCTTTGAACATTGCTTCGGACGCTTATCTAATATTGTACTTGTTGGGACAAATCAGTACACCCTGAAAATGGCGAATCGATCGTGAACTTCATGCCTCAACAAAATCAAAATTAGTGAATTTACAGACAGGACGGCAAACAGTTTGAGACAGCAACAAGATCCGTCAAATTCATTCATTCTTCCTCTTTGTGTGGCGCTACAGTCCGGGGTTGACCAGGGCTTTAACCAAGATGCCAATCCCACCAGCGCCATCTAAACCTACCTGTCTCCAGTTTCGCACACCAAGTTGGATAAGATCCTTCCCCAATTTTGTTCGCAACCTTAATCGCGGGTGTCTTCTGTTGCGTTGCCCTACAGGTTCGGATTCAAAGATTCTTCGGGTCGGAGCTGAGTATTGGATCCGTAGACGCCTAACTAAGCTCATGTCGCTGTACAGCCCGTACAGTTCGTGGTTGAATCTTCTCCTCCAGAACCCGTCAACACAAACAGGACCAAAGACTGCTCGCAGAACTTTTCTCTCAAAGAGACCAACGACTTCTTCAGCCGCTTTCGAGATTGCCCATGGCTCCGCGCCGTATAGCAGCACTGGGATGATCAGGGTCTTGTATAGAGTCAACTTGGTTCTTCGAGAGATGGCTCTTTTACTCAATTGCCTCTCAAGCCCAAGGAAACAGCGGTTGGCAAGAGTTATTCTGCGTCTAATCTCCAAACTGATGTTGTTCGTACTATGAACTTGGGAGCCATGGTAGATGAAGTCCTTTATCACCTCAAAGTTGTAGCTGCCCATGGTGAAGTCCCGACCTAGTCGTCGATGTTGTGTGTCCTTTCTTGATGACAGCGTATACTTTGTTTTGCCCTCATTCACTGACTGACCCATCTTAGCCGCTTCCGTCAAATGCCTCATTGACGGCTCGCTGAGTTCTTCCAATCACGTCAAAGTCACCCGCCTATGCTAACAATTGCAAGGACTTCTGGAAGATCGTGCCTCTAGTGGTGGCGTGTGAGTATCGCACTGTTGAAGAAATCACATGACAGCGCGTCGCCTTGTCTAAAACCTTTTTGACATTGAAGGTCTCGGTGAGTTCGTTACCGACTTTAATAAAATTAATGAGAGTTCTCCATCGTCGTCCTGCACAGCCTGACGAGTTTGGCAGGAATGTCAAAGCTAGACACGGCGTTGTATAGCTCGTCTCTATGCACACTTTCATCTGTGGCCTTGAAATCGACGAACAGATGGTGAGTGTCGATTTGCACTTCTTGGGTCTTTTCCAGGATCTGCCGTAGTGTGAATATCTGGTCTATTGTGAACTTTCCCGAAGCCAAATTGTTAAGAACTTTAAAATATTTATATTTATTTCCCAGAAAGTAGCAAATTCAATGAAACATTTTTAGGAAATTGCTCACATAAATAACTACTTGCAGAGAGAGTATGATTTTATTTTTCAATTGGTCCTTCTCCCTTTTCATTTATTTATTGTTTCTCTTTAAGCAAGTTCCTTCTTCTAGTTACGCTCGAAGCACTAGACTAAAACAAATTTATCTGTCAGGCGCAATACTGGCTTTAGTAAAAGAGGTAAAATACCTAGGAGCCCTCTCAGACAGCAAACTCACCTGGAAAAGACACAAAGAAGCGATCACCACGAAGGCGGCGCGTACCTTAATAATCTGTAGGAGCCTAGCGGGAAAAATAAATCAGTCCATCTGTTGGGATATGCAGGTGACATCAATATTGTCGCGTGTTTCCAAAGGAAGCTTTCACGGCAATTGAGAAACAGGCGAAACGAGTTGGTTTAAGGGTCAATGAGAACAAAACAAAAAAAAAATGCTGTCGACAAGGAAACGTTTCGTCACACACCACCAAGGCCAAAATATCTCAATCTGCTGTTACAATTTTGAAGTTTCAAAGGAGTTGGTCTACTTTCGGGACACAAAACTCCACAAACGACATTACAGTGAAGGCTGCCCCCCTTGGCAACCGACGTTATTTCGGACTGTCAAAAATCCGGACGAAAATTGTCCTACAAGACGTATGTTTTGTCAATCGGGGCTTATGTACATAAAAGCTGGACGATAAGACCGTAGAGCTGCTTCTGGCCTCCAAAAATTATGCGTCGAATATTCGGTCCCATTTGCGAGGAAGGCGAATGGAGGAGAGGACACAACTGAGAAATCTACGAGCTGTAGGAGGATGTGGATGTGGACGAAGTCCGGAAGGCAAAAAGCCAACTAGACTGGCTTGGCCACAACGAGCGCAGGGACACCAGCGCTCCAGCTGAGAGGGTCTCCGAATCCAATCCTCCTGGTTCGAGAAGGAAAGGAAGACCGAAGCTCCGGTACAGAGACGAAGTCAGCTTGGTCTTAATGACTGGAAGCACGCGCCCAGTACCATCGCCGTTTGAAGGCAGCAATTGCTCAGGTTCGGACCCTGAGCTAGCTTCGGTAGTGTCCGGTGTTGTTATTAGTGGATGATTGCCACGGTGTGAATGTATCGGTGGCTGCGCTCGAGTGGAAGTCCTTGCAGCTCTTTTATGGGATTTACTTGTCAATTGGTCACCAAGAATCAGCTCTGCTTTCTTGCTTATTATCCAGCTTGCGGCTCCATAAAGCAGGACTGGCAGAATATGAGTTTTGAAGAACACGAGTTAGATAGATAGATATGTTTATTTCGTTTCAAAATTACATTTAGTTATCGCACAATTTACATTATTTGCACAGAGATATGATTAACATAATGTAATCTTACTACTGAAGAAGAGTGTTTTAACATGTAAAAGTGTTTTTCTTGACAGATATATATATATAAATTGAGGAAACAACGAAAAAGAAAAACCTCATACAAACGAGAAAAAAAAGAGAAAAAAAAAAAGAAAGCAAATAAATAAATAAAAAAGTAAACAAATAAAATAAAAAAAAAATAAATAAATAGAGGTATGAATGCAACAAATGATGATAACAAGTACGTTTTAATAATATAAACAAATAAATAAATAAATACATAAATAAATAAATATAAATTATAAATAATTGAAATATGCAAATAATAAATAAATAAATAAATATGTAAACAAACAAATAAATAAGTAAATATATATAAATAATAAATAATTAAAATATATAAATAAAAATAAATAAATAAATAAATAAATCAATAACCAGTAAATAAGCCAATAAATATATATATATACATAAAATATTATTACAAAATTACAAAAGGATATTCATACACACATTGCAAGAGTAAACGAAACATTCCTTTACTTAAAATTAGGTAAAGAGCTCGTTTATAAGAGGATTATCAGGGATGCCGCATCTGACTTTGAATGATTCAGAGAGCCTATGTATTTTGTTAGAGATCAATTCAACATTAGCCTTATAATGTAAGTTTACAGTAGATTGATGCCAAGGAAGATTCAGCATCATTTTTAAAATTTTGTTCTGTGCTATTTGTAATTTTTTTATGTAGCACAATTTCCCCAGACTTGGCACCCATACAGAAGAATTGCTTGGAATATAGCTTTGAATATAAGTATCTTGTTTGCATCTGAAAGTAAAGACCTTCTGTTTATAAAAGGGTATAATGTTCTTAAAGCAATGTTATACTTTTTAAGAACTTGTGTGTGGTGTTCCTTAAAAGTCAGTTTTTTATCAAGATATATGCCTAGATATTTCACAGAATTTTGCCACAATATTAAGTTCCCTAAGATATTTAGGTTATTTGAAGGTAGGAAGCAAGACTTTCTTTTTCTGCTAAAAAAGATAGCTTGAATCTTATCGACATTAATTTTTATTTTCCATTTTGAAAAATACTCGAGTAACAATTCAACCGCATTTGTTAAGTTTGTCTCAATATTGAGACTGAACTCATGCGAAGACAAAATTGCTGTATCATCAGCATATATGGCTGTATCACAGTAAGGGAGAGTAGGAAAGTCAGACGTAAACAAATTATACAGAACTGGACTAAGGACTGAGCCTTGAGGAACACCAGCAATGACGGTAACGACATTAGAAATACCACTCTTAACATATACCTTAAAGTATCGATCTGTGACAAAACTTTTAACGATTTTACATAGAAACATAGGAAAATTAGACTGTAACATTTTGTATATAAGTCCGTCGTGCCATACAGAATCGAACGCTTTTTCGATATCGAGCAAGATCATACCTGTAGATTTTCCTACTGCACGATTAGCTTTTATGATATTGCATATCCGTAGAACTTGGTGTGAAGTACCATGATGTCGCCTAAAGCCAAAACACGAGTTTGGTCCTTCGAGCCCCGTTGTTTTGACAAACCGAAATCGGTTGCCAGGGCGATTCTCGGATCACAACTACGTCACTATGTCATTCGTGGAGTTTACGTTTCCTTTACTACCTCGAAATTGCAGCTGCCAATTGGCCTAGGTGGTGTGCTGCGGATCGTTTTTTGCTCGACAGTATATATTTGGTTTTGTCGTCGTTTACCTTTGGGCCAGCTTGTTTCGCCTGTGTCTTCAGTTGTCGTGGAAGCTTCCACTACTGCGCCTTGGGACCGCGCGATAATGTCGTAATTGATATGATTTAGCATGTATACATTGTAAAATGCAATAATATTCCGTTTGCTTCTAATTAACATATAAGTGGAACTTCAAACCCGACCGGACAAACATATGCCACTCTCGTTCTCCCTTTGACGCTGCTGCTGCTAATAATCGCATGCCACATGGCTCTTGTACTTGCTATCTCCTACTGAGCTGTCAAAACTCAAAATGTGGGGAGTATGAGAACCAAATTTCGCAACTCTTTCTAGTTGATTCTGATTTTTTGTATGCTGTCATTACCCTTAGAGATGTTTGGCTGGATGAAGACTTTGGAGTTATTTGGTCTTTTAGATGTCCCATTTATACACGTTGTGAAAAGAGAGGGTTTTTCCATGCGGAAATGCTTCAAGAGCAGAGACGGAGCTTTGACGTTGATTGAACGAATATGATTGTGTTTCGCTCAGCGGTAGTTGCCATAATAGTTGTACAATCCCATCCAAAATCGATAGATCCAGCCAAACGTGGTCCCTTTACCAGCACCTGCTGACAGCATTCATCAAGACTTCGATGAACTGCTTCATTGTATTCCTCATAGAAGCTTCAGCTGCACGTGCGGTACTTGTTGTTGGCATAAACGTGTCCACTTGGTGTCCTACTCATTCTGCTACGTCTGCTCACACACAGATCAAATGAATTAATTTTCTAGAACACGCAGTAAATTCTTCAAATACTCTGTATAATTAAATAGATCGACTCCTGAGTGCAGGACGTCACCTAGATGTCACAACGCGACCACCCACAACCTCCGATGTGCACTAAAGCCATTCGTTTAATCTATCCCCTCCGGTGTATACTTACCAACAGAAACATCCAATTCCGATAAACTAGATTGCTAGTCAGGTCAACAGCCACTTTCTCTGAGACCATCCCACTGGCCTATACCACTTCTGCGGCTGGCTCCACCCATCATTAGCCGAAAAAAAGGGGAAGGATCTAATCAAACATACAATCAAATCAAAACACGACAAGAAATCAATTTCATTGCCAATCAATCTCGTCCTGCTATCCGCGTGAGCAATGACCAAATGTTACCAAATCTCAATAGCAAACCTGTAATATGCTATTAAACGCGCCCATTAGTCCACAAAAAAGTCCCGAAACGAAAGTCGGACGCGCTCGCCTTCGTGCCAGAGCCCCTTCGAGCGTGACACGCAACGTGTGCGACGAACGATTTATGTCTAAGGATAACACAAGGTTGACTTTGCCCAGCAATTAATAAATCCAAGCGGCAACTCGCTATGGCGCGCCGTTCGTGTGCGACTACTGACCGCTGGGGAGTATGCTTGCGGCTCTGACTTCTCACCCAAGACCTGAAACGAGGGTGGCTGCTAATTTATTGTCAAACAAATTGTACTCATAAACAAAGGGGAAGGCGATGGCGATGGCGATGGCGAATGGAAAGAACGGAAAAATACAACGCAACCGGGCTCACTCAGTGAAGGACTACAATGCGGCCTTATCAGGCGAGAACATGATCCAAGAATTTCTGAGGAAACAGCTAACGAGTGACCTCTGCCATTAAGCGCTCACCTGAAGGCGGACGCATGAGTTCAACACACACACGAGGAGAAACGGAAGGCTTTGGTGGTCAGGCGTTAGTTACACGTCTGGACGGGGTTCAGGCCAAAGCGTGCTATTGTAATTCCGATGTAGTCCCGAGGCGATAAGTTATAATTTTGCGGGTAAATTATTTCCTTGCTGGGGATTCAGGCTGTAATCAATTAATCAGTAATCTTGTAGTACTACGCCGATGCCGTGTATGGCCTCTCACGAAGGGGCCGGGATTCCTTTGGTGTTTTGCTCGAGGAAGGAAGGCGGTGATTCCTTCGGACATTAGAGGGTCTATTTCCTGTTTTGTTTTGTTAATGTGACCGTTACAAATGACATTTGGGTGCAGTTGCTTGCGTTAATGGCGTTCTAACAGCCATCAATGGGTAAGAGTATCATCAAAAGGTTGTTAGAGGAGGTTAGTGAGTCCTCGTGCTTCGAATACCTGTTTTAATTGATATCCGTTCGGATATGTGCCTTTAATGAAACCTCGGTTTGATGGTCGATGGACGGTTAATTATTTCATTCAATTAGAAGGGTCAAGGAAGTTAACACACATGACCTCAACTGATGCAACGTTCACTTCAAAAATCGGATATCTGAGACGTGGCAAAGGACGCGTTCGCATTGGCCATAACACCTAACATTTCTTAGCTGTAAGCTCAATGACTCTCTGGCGACACAGCATACCTAGCAGCACAAGAATGCCATAAATTTGTCAAGGCTGTAAAGTGCTTCGCGTTAGACCCGAACTGGTTCGTTCGTCTTGGTAGCTTTTCATTTCAAGATTGATTGAGACTTTTTCTGGAGTTAAAAGGCGTGTTTTTTTGAGAGTCTTTACTCCGGTCAGTAACACTTTCACACGCGAAGCAATAACAAAAAAACTTACTGAGCAGTTGCAGAGTAACGTACTGTAAGTACGACTACTGAGTAGATCGCGTTGAAGCATCGATCGTAGGTGGCGCCAGTTGGTTTTTTGCAGTTTAATTGTTGTTTTGTTGATATTTTGGCGTTGCCTTGGACAGTGTGTTGATATTATGTTAATTGTATGCACAAATCGAATGGCATGAACTGAAACACATGTAAGAAACAAAGTCAAGTAAAGAGGTTTTATTGAGAATCTTTACTGAGCTGAGTACTGAGTTCTCTATAAAACACACCTAAAATTAAATAAATATTGAAAAGTGGTAAGAGTAAGCGAAACGTCTTCCATTTATTTCGAAGAAACCACAATTGGTGATCCATAATCCCGCATTTCAGTAATCCAATCAATAGACACTTCCGCGTACTGATGGAGTGGAGCGTCGTTAAAAGCTGGCTCACGACTTACGACTCACGAAAAACCGCAAACAAGACGAGTCCTGCGTCAGCGGTTCTAAAAATAAACCTGACGGACAATCTGCAACGTACGACGCTGAAAATTCTCTCGGGTTTTTTTCCAGAATCGCATTAAAAAACCCACATCACGGCACGAAAGTCCAGAAATCTGGTTCACTTAAATATAGGGTCAGTTTCGTCTGTCAAAATTTCGAAGCGATTCTGTGATGAGTGCAATACGTTCTAAAGTGATAATGCCTCAGGACAATGATAAATAAGGCAATTTAAAACAAATCTTGATCTATCACATTATGTTTCAGAGCAGGGAAAATAGAGAAGCTCCTCTCAGAAGTTGATCTAGGTTATAAACGACCATCACAGCTTGTTAACAAGCTTCGTAGCTTAAGGGGAACACAAATCAACTATGATCTTCTTAAGTCAGTGAGGAAACAGAGACTTCCAGCGGAAGGGCAAGCAATTCTCCAAGCATCAAACGAAGGGCTAGTAAATTAGCTCAACCGGCTGATAAAGTAAATATCTACTCGGTAAGCTCACCACATCAAATGGCTAACCGCCATCATCGCTTGCTCTAGATTATCACTGAAGAAACGTATCCATTAACTTAGTTGTAAAATCAATGAGCGAAGATATCGATATGTAAGCACATTCGCAGCCAAAGTCGCAATCGCAGTCCAAATTTTCATCGTGGTCGCACTGAGCAGAAGGATTTAGCTTGCTGGTACCATACACGTTTTGGGCAACTCTACAAAAGCTATTGTTGACCAATTATGGACGTTTATGCTATTTTCAATTAATTTAATTAGCATGCGATTATTTCGTACTAAGCACGTGAAATGCCGACGCTAATTTATTATGAAAAAGTGAAGACAAAATCTTTTTCCAATACTCTCTGCCATATGATACTTCTGAAATAGTAACTAACGTAGCAAATATTACAATTTAAGATTTTTAAAAATTTAATCATAATTTGTTACGATATTTATGATTTCGATTCCACAAATTAGCAGACTAAAACCTTTACCTTATGAATGAACCGCATTATTCGCAATCATTTCGCATTCACATTTTGTACCGTCAAAATATATCAATTTGCCGAAACAAACATAATTCGCAACCGTACCTTCATAACAATTTGCGTTGCTAATGGTTAAAGAAGTAGAAAACATTAGTTTTCCCTTTCTATACATATGGGGCCCATTTATACGAGTCGCTACGAGCTGCGAACTTTGCTCACTCTGACAACTCATTCAAATGCAATTTTCTCATTCGCAGAGAACTACAGGTGCAAATTGACACTTCAATGCGAACTATTTTTTGTTCGTGGTTGTTGAGGATTGCGTCTCTTTGCGCATTGCGAACTCGACTTGACAGTTGGCAATGAGAATGATTGATTCGCAGAGAAAAATTTCTAAATCATTATTTAGGATACTTAAACAAACTTTTGGTAAGATTTTTTTGGATGGAAAGAACTTAATAATTTAGTTACAATTTTTTTGCCAAGAAATTTAATTTTTTTTTGTATTTGCTGTAAAAAAGTTTTTTCTGAAAGTTCGCGTTCGCAGTTCGGCGTTCATATGAACGGGCCTAAACGCGGCGTTAGGAGTGATTGAGCCGTATTCGTCACAGCGGTTAGTTTTAAACCACGTACGCTTCAGGGCGACTTCTTACGGTAGTAATTTAATAAAATAAATTTGTACACCTCGATAATGTACAGAGTCACAATGGACAAAATGTGACTTATGTCTACTCGTCTTCGTTTCTTGTACAAACTGATAAAAAGTAAAGAGTTTTGTCTAACGTCTGCTTTACTGTAGATTTGGTCGTGTGCTTTGTAGATCGGAGAGGCCATACAGAGGTTACTGCCTTAAAAAGTTCTGCAGACAGTCTGTGTAAGCCAGTAGCTATGTTGGGCTTTTGTCTCCACTCCTCTGTCACCAAAGGTTTTTTTTCAGATGGCGTTTTACAACCCAACACATTAGTGGCGGTTCCATTTTTCGTCGATTTTTTCGCCTGGCAGAGTTGGACTCTCTCAGAGCTCAGTCAAACTGCTGTTGTCGTGCTCTACTCCGCTGTCCAAAGTGTGACGTTGATCGATCAGGTGCTGGCAGATCCCTTTGTTAATGCTCAGTGGGGGAATCACGTATTAGCTACGGAATGGTTTCGCCCCATAACAAAGTCCAAAAGCCTGAGTCCATTGTAGGACGCGTTGTCATGTAGGCTGTCCGACGACTCTAGCACAGACGTCTTTCTTGCCCAGCTTTCCAATAAGATCTACTAGAGCGATCTGGGTGGCGCATTGATCGTATGTCCTTTAGAGGAGATAATAGAAGTCGACCTGCTTTCGTCGTCTTTATCCTCCGTTGGGGCGTCGTAGGTGCAGATTAAGCAGTTGAAGCCGAATGTTGCCTTGATGCAGATTGTTATGAGGGACTCGCTTATGTACCTAAAGCTTGTCTAAGTCTGCATCAACAAAATGTTTCGTCCCGTCGCGAAGTCCAAACGCGGAAATCCGTTCTCCGAGGTGTTGTCTTTTGCTGTGCCCTCTGGCTTTTGGCTCTGGCTAGAACCTCTTCCTACCGCTGAAATGTCCTGGCATGATATTGGTGTCGGTACGGGGCCAATGAATGTATTTCATTTCTGGAAGATGATAAAAGTCAGCCTTGTTGTAGTCATGATTATCCTCCGTTGGGACGAGGGCGTTCACGCCTACGCACCTTGTTATTTTTATATTTTGTTCAACGAAGCATATTCTACTTTTCCTAAATTAAATGTATAAGCTGCAGAGCCGTTTTTACACACTCCCTATTGTGGTATTCATCTTTAAGTGTTCTTTTATATTTTAAGCTGCCGACGGGGGATTTTGTCGGGCCTCAATCTGAATTTTCCTGTCAACTGTGGATGTGGTTTTGCTTTGCCTTCCGATGTTCAAAATTCCTCACTCCAGATAGTGACTGTTCCAGTTGTAGACCAACCCTGACGGACTGTTTTGCCAAAAGTTCAATCACTTCGGATGTCTGTGGATCCATAACAGCGCGCACAAATTAAATGTTGTCAGTCTTGCAAGTTGCATTGTGGGGCATGTAAAATATAAGCACGCCTTATTTTTGTCGCATTGAACGAGAACGGATGTAACTTGAGGGTAGTTAAAACAAACTCATAAGGACATCCGACATCTGCGGATATAAAAACGAATCATTTGTTGCACATTATTGCGTCCCAGAGTGCATTCCCCTTCTATGGGCGATACATGCCTATTCACCTGAATAATATAAGAATGCTATTCAAGCCTACGATTTCCATGTCAAACTTGCTTCGCATTAACTTTCATAATCAGTTTCAACAAAAGGAAGCGGGAAGTGTTGTTCCAGCGATTCTTGTCCTGGTCAATCTTGAGGAGAAGTATGAAAATCACTTGCTAAATTTGATGAAATGGTAAACTATTCTTCTGCAGTAGGCGGGGCAATGTAAATTATGAACACGCAGTAAAAGAGGGAAACAAAAACTCAAAACAGATATTTTGAATGTTGTGTAAGCACTCACTCCTCTCCCCACTCGCATACTGGAAATCAGCTGTTTCCGACCAGAAATAAAGTACTAGAAGGCTATCAGCTGTTCGAAGAGCTCACACGTATTCTTGTCCGCCCTGTCGGTGAAAACCTGGGTAAAATGTTATAAAAAACGCTGTCAAAATAATTTTAGGGGAAAGGGACGTAGAAGTCGGCTATCTCTCTAGTACTTTATTTCTGTTTGCGACAGTACGCGTTCGCAGTTCGCCGCTCATATGAACGGGCCTTAACAAAAAAATCGCATTGAAGTGTCAGTTTGCACCCTTAGTTCTCTGCGAATGAGAGAACTACCTATGAATGAGTTGTCAGAGTTTGCGAAGTTCACAATTCATGGCGATCTTATATGAACGTGCCTTTATAGTTTCTCGTCTCTCTTATCCCACGCGGGTTCACTTTCATCGACATGAGAATTGAGGCTGCGGCTTAACGGTATACAATGTATATGAAATAAAGGGGAACAAACTCTGTGTGCAAGTGGCTTGAGACTATGCACACCAATTTACCAGTAAGTGACCGCAACATACAAAAAATATTTCTCTCTCTAACTCGAACTTTTTCAAAACTCGAACAAGTTATGGTACTCATGCAAATTTGACTAAAAATCCATTATAAAGAATCAACTTTCTTTATTTATCACATCTTCGGCTTAAACACCAGTCTGTCCTATTTGATGTTAGCCCTTAACTTCAACAGACTAGATAGAAAAGTAAACAAGAAATGTGAACTCCATTGAGTTTGCTGGTTCATAGAGCTCTCCTGTGGAACTTATCGCAGAAAATATAAGAAATAAATCCCTAACATGACCTCAAACTTATTTCTCTTTTCGCAAAACAAAGTCAATTCTTCGGAAGATCTCCCTCGCCATTTCTGACGAGTGTGTCCGCTTCGCAATTTTCTGGAATTTTCTGTTACCCACATAAGTCTTTGGGTTAAATGTGAAATTTGGGCATTTAATCGCCTCCTGGAAAGTCCATAGCCAAGGCAATTAATTTGTAACTAACTAAGCATCTCCTTTAAACACTCATTTTGATTTAGTTCACGATCTCACCCATGCTTGTCCACTCCCTGGAGAACTGGCTGAATTTAATTGACTCAAAGACCCAGAACGAGAATGCAACGTCCGGTGGCAAGTACTTAAACCGAAACAATGCTGCCTTATGGACCAGCAATGCTTCCTAAATCATCCTTGAGCGCGACTACCACTGCACACAGAATACAGGTGTTCGATTTACGAATAAAATCATTCCCATGCGACGAGGATATTCCGCAAATGACACAACAATACAACGAATCGATATTCGTGATTTCCAGCAATCTCAGGTTTCAATTTTGAGAATTCCGAAAAGGATACAAGCTGCATGCAAAGTCGTCCCATCCTCGGGGGTTCTTTTTCCGCCGAACACAGAAACAGGACAAAAAAGGGAATTGCTAAACGAAACCACGCGGAAAATCCCCAAAATGCAGAACATTGGGTATTCGACTTGATTTGTGGCGGTCCTCCCTCTTTCGTGGAAACCAAACGGCGCGGCATCGGTGTCCCAAGGATTCTATAAGCTTTGAAACTGAAGCGAAAGAGTTGGAAAGCAACAAAAAGGAAGAAAATACGCAAATCCGCTTTGGAACACAAAAAAAAAAAGAACACCCCAGTGTGCACTAGCCAGGCGAGCAACTTCACCCACGCTCCGGCAGAGGATTCTATTGACAAACACATGAACCACATGCATGGAAGCCATTTATCCCGTGGTTGCATGCAAGACAATTGTAAATAGTGAATTTGAAAGGATATAGCGACAAAAATTGATTTCACCTCTGCGGATCGTTTTGCAAATTGAACTGGCGTCAGTCGGTGCGGCGTTCGTTACACCTAATACCACGGACGATGATTGACTTGGAGTATAACTGGCAGCGGAGTTTCGTTGATTGTGCATGCTGCTGCTGCTGGTGCTGCTGGTGCTGCGATTTAGAGAAATCGGATTCCTACGTTACCTCGTCTGACGTTCTTACAATTCAGACATGTAATAGGTTTCTGCCATGCTAAGCCATTCGTGACATCTTTTGTGAGGGCAGGGAAGCGGTTTTTGTACCTCGTTGCCAGTATTGTGCACCACCGCTTGAGTGCCAAATGCAGTAGGCGAGGGTGTGAATTCGATTTTCTTAGCTTTTTTGTTCATTAATCCATTTTTTTTTGTTGGTTCTGGTGCAACTCTTGGTGTGCCTGCAGGTAGCTGCACAAGTACGTCGAATAACCGCACGGATTATTAGTAAAATTGATGAAGGTTCGTACGAAGGCCTCACTGGTACGTGGATTAGAACCATTCACTTTCAATCAGCAAATATCTTAAGAAGAAAAACATTTCTTCTCTTGTATTGTGGCTTTGTTAGAATGAACAAACATTCCCGTCCCGTCGTTCAAGCGGCTGCCTGAGGTGGCTTCGTAGTAATGCCTTCTGGCACCCCACTTTTCAAGGACTTTGTGCTGGTTTCGGACTGTACCGCTGACGCTTGGACTATACTGGCCGTAAGCGCTTGAATCCTTTCCGGATTGATATCATGACATCGGTCTTCACTGGTTCCACCCAAAAAAGTCCAAAGGAGTCAAATCGCATCTCCGAGACTGCCAATCAGAGATGGGAATGCAGAGCCCAGAAAGTGAAGCAAATTGCCCAAATAAACGAAGTAGATTTACAAAAAGTGAAGCAGATATATGGTAAAAAATATAAAAAACAAAGTATCTACAGTACGAACTCGGTTAACGCGACCCTCGATTTGCGCAACTCCTTGATTTTCGCAACACTTGAGTCGTTGCACGTGTAGACTCTTTAAGTGCAGCTTTTCAAAAGGGCTACCTCAATTAGTGCAACTTCTTTTGTTTTTTATTAGCATGCTCTCAGTCGTTTTTAAAAATAATTTAGTTATGTTTGTGGCTAAAAAATATCTTCTGCAGACGGGTTCCGCTTTTATTAGTACCTGCGGTAAATTCATCCAGAATGGGTGTTTGTGTTGATGAGCTTTCCTTTTCAAATAAGAAATTCTCTTCAATCAAAGGGACTTGAAAAGAAGGCTCTGTCGCTTTTGCACAAAGCCTCTTGTCATCCTAAAGAAAATGAACTACAAAGCGACGATAGGTTGATAAGAGCAGAGATGTTTTCTGCAAATTGCACTGCAGTCCTTCAGCCCATGGATCAAAATGTTATTAACATTACAAAGCTTCACTACAAAAAGAGTGAAACAAAAATAAAAGCCTTCAACTTAAGGGACGCAATTTAATTACTATCAAGTACATGGGAAAAAATTGACGCTTAGAGTATCAAAAATGTTGGACAACTTTACTGCCTAATAAGAGTAATTGGGATGAGGATGACGACCTCCCATTATCTACACTGTCGGTGAATATCCTCAAGGAAAGAGGATTAGTTTCATCCGTCAAATCAAATCTGATTGCTGAAATTGCTCCCAAAAATGTATATCTAATATGGGTGGCGCTACAGCCCGAAGGGGGCCCTTGCCTAGCTTCTCAGCAACCACTCGTGTTGTGCGTGCTATATCTCTCACGAGTGGAACATCTCTACCAACATTAGCATCTCGAATAAAGATATCACTGATTGGCTTCACAAAAACCTGGGGTCATCCACAAATTCTAAGAATGCGACAGGAATTTAAGTCACAAATGAAAGTGAGTGTAAATTTTATACGGGCCCCACTTTTTCAAAAATTAAAACAGAAGTTGCAGTTCTATCCTTCAAAATATTGTGACGTGGACACAAAGTAGTACCGAGATCAAGCGCAGAATTACTCTTGCCAATCGCTGTTTCTTTGGGCTCAAGAGGCAATTGAGTAACAGAGCCATCTCTCGAAACACCAAACTGACCTTGTATAAAACCCTGATCATCCCAGTCCTCCTCTATGGCGCAGAGACATGGACGCTATTGAAAGCGGATGAAGAAGCTCTTGGTTGTTTTGAGAGAAAAGTTCTGCGTACGCTGCGATCTTTGTTCTGTTTGCGTTGATGGCGTTTGGAGGAGAAGATTCAACCACGAACTATTCGGGCTGTACAGCGGCATGCACCTAGTTAAGCGTCTTCGGATCCAACGCTTAAGATGGCTAGATCATGTAGAGCGGATGGACACCACAGCTCCGGCCCGAAGAGTCTTCGACACCGAGCCATTGGGACAGCGCAACAGAGGACGTCCTCGGAAAAAAGGACCTCAACCAACTTGGTGTGCGCAACTGGAGGCAGCTGGCGAAAGATCGTGCTGGCTGGAGAAGCATGTTGGTTGAGACCCAGGTTCACCCCGGACTGTAGCGCCAATCAAAGAAGAAGAAGGACACAAATCAATCTCAAGCGCCACCTGGGGGAAAACATTCGGAGTAGTAGTTATAATCCGACGCTATAATAACGCTGCGCACAAACCACCACCACCACCAAAGTCTATGCAGTAAACGGGCTCCTGTACATAGTGCAGGAGGGGTTTGGTTATTGTGTTCCAAGCGAACGAGACAGCGCCGCGCCGACGCCACCAAACAGTTATATTTACATAATCAACCTTTAATTTTCATGCACGAGTACCCAAAAATTCTACAGTCAGATGGCGGCAGACTTTTCTAAAAAGATACCGGCAAATATAAACATCGGAACAGCGGCCGAAGCAGACAGTTAAGTCTTGGATTTGGTATACAAGTAATCAATGTGTAATTAGTGTGAGCCTGAAGGCAGTAAAGAAAAGTGTAGTAAACTAATTGGTGTGATTTAAGTTCAGTAGTGTTAAAGGAGTAATTGTGGAGCATAAGTAAATAAATCAGCGAATTGAAGTTCTTAACTTGTGCCTTTCATTTTGTCACAATCCAGTGATCGAAACCTATTAGACAAATTAATTGTGAATACGTAGACAAATGTTTGTCTAAAACGTAACAATATGTTTATGGTACAGTGGGCATAAGAGAACAACGTTCCAGTAGAAGATATTTGAACTCTACAAAGAATAAATGAGAGAGTATTGTGTATTGACTCGCACAAAGATCAGTCCAACATATGTATTTTTTTTCAAAAATAACTATAATTTTTGAACCCATGCATTAGATATGTTGATTTTATGTTTTTTCATTAAACAAAAATGTGCCTAAAAGCAACGATTCCTTTTAATATTCTATTCTATTCGCAATTACATTGTCTTCTTCTTTAATTGGCGCTGCAGACCGAAATGGACCTGAGCCTCAACCAACATGCCTCTCCAGACAGCACGATCTTTCGATAGCAGCGCACACCATCTTGGTTGAGGTCCTTTTTCCACTTGTGTGCGCCATCTTGTGCGAGGACGTCCTCTGTTGCGCTGTCCCAATGGCTAGGTGTAGAAGACTCTTCGGGCCGGAGCTGTGGTGTCCATCCGCTCAACATGAGCTAGCCATCTTAAGTGTTGGATCCGAAGACGCTTAACTAGGTGCATGATGCTGTACAGCCCGTATAGTCCGTGGTTGAACCTTCTCCTCCAAACGCCATCAACGCAAACAGGACCAAAGATCGTACGCAGAACTTTTCTCTCAAAACAACCAAGAGCTTCTTCATCCGCTTTCAATAGCGTCCATGTCCCTGCGCCATAGAGCAGGACTGGGATGATCAGGGTCTTATAAAGTATTAGCTCCCGCTTTAATTACAGCAAACGCCTCATTGACGGCTCGCTGTGTTCGTCCAATCACGTCAATGTCGTCCGCGTAAGCAAGCAGTTGAACGGACTTTTGGAAGATCGTGCCTCGGGTGTTTACGTTTGAGTTTCGCACGATCTTCTCAAGTATGATGTTAAAGAAGTCACATGACAGCGTGTCGCCTTGACTACAACCTTTTTTAAAATTGAAGGTCTCGGTGAGTTCGTTACCGACCTTGATGGAGCAGTGAGAGTTCCCCATCGTCATCCTGCACAACAGAACGAGTTTGACAGGAATATCAAAACTAGATATTACGCTGTATAGCTCGTCTCGCACGTTGTCACATGCGGCCTTGGAGTCGACAAATAGGTGGTGGGTGTCAATCTGCATCTCTTGAGTCTTTTCCAGGATCTGCCGAAGTGTAAATATTTGGTCTATTGAAACCGCACTCATAAGGACCTATCCGGTTGTTGACAAAGGGTTTCAGGCGTTCACACAGAACGCCAGAGAGTATCTTGTGCGTGATGTTGAGCAGGCTGATCCCTCGATAGTTGGCGCATGCTTTACCCCGACCATATCTTGCAGATGAGCTGGTGCATGCGCCCAGTCCGCTCAAGCTGCTTTTCTCCACTCCAATCTAGATACCGCTTTCTTGACTTCGTCTTAGTCGGGAGGACGGAATTCGTGATCATTATCGTGAGTGAAACATTCTGCCAGACAGCGGAATTTGTGTCGTCATCGCCGTTTAACAGTCTACAGAAATGATTTTTCTAAATTCTCAGCATCGACTGCGATTCTGCTACCAGTTCTCCATTTTCGTCCCCGCAGGCTTCGGTCCCATGCTCACATATAAATTATCCCTATCTAAGCTTGCAAAAAAACCCACATAACAATCCGTAAACCTAATGTCCAGCTTCATGCCCACTGACCAAACCCCGAGTCAGGCAATACCTAACAAATTCTATTGAGAACCGACCGCAAGGCAAAACGCCCACCGAGTTCATGCGATTCGTCACGATTATCACCTTCTTGTGTGGTATGCGCACATTGATGTGATGCTGATGTTCGGGGAATAAGCTCATTATTTGCTTGCGGGAGTTGGGGGACGAATGGCAGAGAATCTGTATGAGAAGCAATCACCATCCGTAAATTGACATGGCCCTGGCATCTGGGTAAACCAGATTAACTCTGAAGTGCTCCATAATCAAGATGCACACTTGTGCCTTTCTCCAGCTTGATTTAATATCCTTTTTCTCATTTACTCGTATCAACACAACAAAATACCCTTTTACCAAGCAACCGACATCGAACTCTCGCACAGCAAGTCTCGCTCGGCAAGAGTGTGTCAAATAAACCGCCCTTGCCGTGTTGCGAAATTACATTTCTCCTTTTCCTCATTGACAAAAGGTCCTTGCTACCCAGCAGCGACAACAACGGCATCCGCAAAACCAGCACAGAGCGGAGGAAAACAGAAGAAAAGAAACACAACAACATCAACATCCTGAAGTGCAAAAGAATACACCAACCAAAGGAACACACCAATTCCTGTTCATATCATAAACAACACTTCAGGACTCTCTTCTTTCTCCGTGCTCATTCGGTGCTACCGCCAACGATAATGCCTCCCCCCCGCAACCGAACTGTCGTCGCCACCCCAATTGTCGGTCTTCGGGGTTCGTGCCACCCTCCGGCTGTGTTATACAGCACTCAAGACAGCTTTCCTTTAAATGAGACCAAGACTCAGACTGAGGCAGTCGCTGACGCTGGAGGTGCAGATGGATAAGTGGGAGAGGACGGGGCCGTCGTCGCTGACGAACGATGATTGTGTTTTCGCTTCCCCATGGCACACACAAACAATGCACTATGTTCGCCATACGACAATGGAATCCGTTTCTGAAATTAAGATTAAAGCGAATGCTGCCAGTGCTTCGCCAATTCCTGTCTGCCCACTGGTTGGGCTTTCTTTATGCTTGTCCATGTCCGGAGGTGTACAGTATCGAAAAAGTAAGTTTTACAATGGCCTCGTTTCCTTCCTTCCTATTTCGGTTTCTGTTCCGTTACTCTCCTGTGGTCTTCACTGCCCGCCCACGCAGCAAATACGAACGTCTTGCTTGGCTGTCGGCGCGGCTTTGATAATAAAGCCATAGACCCACCCCGCCCTCTCCCTTCATAGTTTAATGAAAATCCTAGCAGACCCCAGTGGGCGGAGAGGGCGATCGGGCGATTATGCGAGCAGATAAATTATCTGCGCGGTGGCATCCGACGTCAGTCCCCGGCTTTGAGCACACCTCGCGTTGAAAATCTGATTTAAAGCACCGTGACTACGCACATCCCCGCGTACATCCCTCATCAGGGGCCGGGAATGTGTGTGGGTGCTGAAGTGAAGAAAAGAAAGGACGAAGGACAACAGGATAGCGAGCTGCTTGGCATGGGCAGAAGGGAAATAGCATTTTTTTCCTTAGTCGTCGAAGATTACGATATTCGTGAAGTCTGCACCGCGGCAGGGTAGGGGGAGGCTGCTCAACATCCCTGTGCAGACGTTGCTTATAATCAGCCGCGTACATCGCCTCAAGGTGAATCCGCGTATTAGGTTGATTAATACGGTTCCTTTGGATTTTCTTATTATAAAGTTGTTGATGTGTTTGTGTTTACCCAGGCCGGGGGCCACCATTCGATACACTGGCACTCGTTCGAACGTCTACCGCAACGCCCTTTGGTCCTCGGATCGGTGCGGATGGGATGGATGCGGGCACAACAAAAATGCGTTTGCCGATCTGAAGTGTGTGCCTGTGGGGCGTTTAAGCTAGTTTGTCAACTTTGTGCGGGCGGGCGGGGTGATTTGATTTGAAAAATTCCCGTCGAGATAAAGTGAAGAACGGCTTTGATTGAGTTTGTGTTTGATTTTCGACGGGGTTGTCGAGACATCTTGAAGCAGCAATCAATTCGCTTTGGTTCTGTACTCGTGTACTCGATTGTAATGAAAAAGGGAAGTAAATATTTGCTTTACAAGGCACTACGTGGTAATAATGTGCGATTCTTGAGGTTTTGACTGGGTTTCTGTTCTAGTTCTTGGGCAAGAGCCTTTGGAGAAAACCATGCAGAATGGCTGCGGACGGACACACTTCATGGTCTTTTGTGACACCGTTAGTGACGACGGCGATATTTGATATTCGGAGGGAGTCAAGGGACATTCTTTTTGGTCGGTTTTATAAGGAGGTCCTGGTAGGAACTGATACCGGAGTAATCACCTAATCTTGGTGTCTTGGTTCGCCGATTAATCAATCGTGAAGTAGGCCGACGGGGGGCAGGGTCTATGCTCACAGGGCAAATTTGCTGATCGCTCTCAACTTGGCGGAATGCCAGCAACGATCCTTGTCGATGCATAGATCAAAGCATTCAGCCTCCAAGCGGTGTCCCTGGAAAGCTCGCACAACATCCGTTGTGAGGTGAACTAATGTGCGGAGGGCTAACAATCCAACCACAGAAAATCTGTTAAGAAATAGCAAGCAGCCTTCAAAGAACGGACGGAATCTCAACAACGACACGGCACGAAAAAGGACAATGATTTGCGAGTGTGCTCCTGGAATGCAAGAACACTGTACACTCCAGGGCGGCTTAAAAACTGGAAAATATCCTCACCTGAATGTGCGAACATTCAGGGGGGCAGACGTCGACTCTGACCACTTTCTTGTTGCAGCAAGATTCAGAGCTCTGTCCAATGTCAGAAAGCTGCACCAGCTGACCAAGAAAACTTTTGACATTGGACGCCTAAGCACACCGGAGATTGCCAGAGCCTACGAAGAGCAATTAAGTGAGAGACTCTCCGGTATGCCTACGTCAAGTGCCAACGAGATGTGGTTGCATTGCCGCTCGGCCATCAAAGAGGTAGCGGAAACTACCTTAGGCTACCTACCACCCCCGACAAGAAACCCGTGGTATGATGGCGAGTGTGAGCAGAAAAAACGTGCAACCGACGAGGCATACCAAAAAGCGCTGCAACGGAAAACAAGAGCAGCGCAAGAGGAGTACCGGGCTAGAAGACGGGAGGAGAAAAAGCTTCTACGCCTGAAGAAAAGGTCTCTCGCAACCTCCCAGCTCAAGGATATCGAAGAGTCTAGGGACAAGCAAAAAATACGGGCCTTTTACAAAAAAGCCAAAAGCCTGGCCACAGGCTTTAGGAAAGGCACCCAGGCTCTTCGAAACTGCGAGGGTTACCTAGTTACGGACCCCCAGGAAATAGTGGATGTGTTTAAGCAGTACTTCCAACAGCTGCTTAGCGGGCCTGACCAGGAGAGAGTGATAGGGAACCAGGAAATCCCAACTCCAGTCGACGAAGAAGTCCTCCCACTTAGCTTTGAAGAAGTCGGTACAGCCATTAATAGGTTGAAGAACAACAAAGCCGCAGGCTCAGGTAGCTCACATCCGAGCTATTCAAAACTGGGGCAATGTAATGGTAGGGAGCATGCACCAAATCATTTGCCGAATTTGGGAAGATGAAAGCATGCCCGACGACTGGAATATCAGCTCCGTACGTCACATCCACAAAAAAGGCGATCCTACCTCTTGCAAGAACTATATACGTATATCCTTGCTCAACGTCGCCCACAAGATCCTATCCAGCGTAATGTGTGAACGTCCAAGGCCGTTTTGCACCGCACTAATCGACACATACCAGTGCGGCTCCCGGTCCGGCAAACCGACTATAGACCAAATCTTCACATTAAGGCAGATCCTGGAGAAGACCAGCGAGATTCAAATCGGTACTCACCATCTGTGTATCGATTTTAAAGCCGCATACGACAGCATTCATCGCAAGGAGCTATTCGATGCGAAGGCCGAGTTCGGTATCCCGGGAAAAAATGATCTGGTTGTGTAGCAACACTCAACCGTCCGAACCCTGCACCGGATCTCGGCAAGGAGATGCGCTGTCGTGTGATTTCTTCAATCTGGTACTGGAGAAGATAGTACGGCGGGCAAAAGTCAACACGGAAGCCACTATCTTCTACAAGTTAGTCCAGCTGTTGGCATACGCTGATGACATCGACATTATCGCGCGGTCCCAACGCGCCGTAGTGAAAGCTTTCACGGCAATTGAGGAACAGGCGAAACGAGCTGGTCTAAGTGTCAACGAGGACAAAATTTAATATTTTTATTCAATAAATATTTATTCTACATTTTTTAATACGACTTTCTTTAAAAAAAAAGTGAATTTTCGCCAATACGCGGCCACTTAAATTCTGTACCGGCAACGTTGGTACAATATCCGGCCACTTCATTTTTTCTTTGGAAAATCTCAGACCCAGCAGATGAAATCTGCTCTGTTCGGTGTTAAAATTGAATATGCACATACAATAGCTGCACAAGGGATTGTTGGAATCGCAAAAGACGCCGGGAAGGTTGTAGGAATCGAGCTTGGACACGAAGGTGTATGCTTTGTTCAACAACATTCTAATGCGGTTGTTGATCATAAAGCAGTGGTCCATCTTCGTTAATACATCGGCAGTAAGTGAGCATATAGCCGCACTTGCGGCAGATTTTTTGAAGCTCTCTATCAATATTTGTTATCTTTAAGACCCTTATAACATCTTGTTCTGCGTTGTCTTCAAGGATGATAGCTTGAGTAACGGAAAACCGATCTTTTTCGGTGTTTCTAGGCGCTTTTTACATTGGTTGCCCTGCTTCTCCAACTACTATGGGGTGTACCAAAAAGTTTTCCAGCATGTCTGGAATGGATAGATTATCAAATATGTAAGTCAGTTTTCATATGCAAAATAAAGCTCAGCTAAATAAATGTGCGAGTTTATATCTGCCTATCTTCCTGTATTTAAATCAGTCTCAGGCCACACATCTTTACCATATAGGCTATTCTGCGTGGTTGTCTTTGGGACATGACTTTCTGAAACCGATTTTCTTTTGACTCTGATGTAAATAGTTTTTTCCTAATATCACTTAGTGCAAGTTACATTATTTTATCTCTCGAAAGGTCTTCGGTTTTCGGTTTTGCGGTTTCCTGATTTGCCACATAAAAGCATGCATTTATAATGCCGTCCCTAGCTATCTTTTGAATAAAAACCGCGGACGGATGGTGAAATTTGAAATTTATTAAATACATTGCTAATAACCGGCCACACTGGCCGATTACTTTTTTTCCAAACTCTAAAACGCATTTTTTGCCTTCTAATTAACTTCACAGATTTGTCTAACTTTACCAAAATATTGAACGTACCTGTAATTATAGCCGCTATGTATTTGACCACGAAAAAACTCTTTATAATAAACGTTTTGGTACAGAGTGACCAGTGACTGGCTGGGCACTGGTGCACTCACCCTGTAAACATAATTTAATTTAGTAAGGACACGCTCACTTTCGTAAATGACATGTTATTTCTATAGCTTTATAGCTCACTTAACCCAAAACCTTAAAACTAGCTTCACCATCCTCCAATGAAACAGGTATAGTCCGTCCATTAAGAAAAAAAAAACCTTGCGAAGCATAAGCTAAAAGTCGCAACAGAAATTATTATTTATTATTTAGTGCGACTCGTGAGAGGACAGTAGCACGGTTGCTGAAAAACTAAACCCTGGCTGTCTATGGGCTGTAGCGCAACCCATATTATTATTGTAAGTTAATGAATTTAAAATAAAACAAAAATGATAAAAAAGAAATACTAGCTTTCGGACCGAACCCTGCGGGGACGAAAATGGACTACTAGTAGTAGAATCGCAGTCGATGCTAAGAATTTGGAAAAATCATTTCTGTAGACTGTTAAACGGCGATGACGACACAAATTCCGCTGTCAGGCAGAATGTTTCACTCACGATAATGAACACGAATTCCATCCTCCCGACTAAGACGAATTCAACAATGCGATATCTAGATTGAAGTCGAACAAAGCTGCCGGAGCGGACGGATTGTCCGCAGCTGGAGATGACCTGGTTGGGCGCATGCACCAGCTCATCTGTAAGATATGGTCGGAGGAAAGTATGCCTGACGAGTGGAATCTTAGTATCGTTTGTCCGGTCCACAAGAAAGTAGATCCCTTTGACTGCGCCAACTATGGAGGGATCAGCCTCCTTAACATCGCGTGCAAAATACTCTCTGCCGTTTTGTGTGAACGCCTGAAACCCTTTGTCAACAACCTGATAGGTCCTTATCAGTGCGGTTTCAAGCCAGAAAAGTCCACAATAGACCAAACATTTACACTTCGGCAGATCCTGGAAAAGACTCAAGAGATGCAGATCGACACCCACCACCTATTCGTCGATTTCAAGGCCGCATATGACAGCGTGCATAGAGACTATGCAACGCCATGTCTAGTTTTGACATTCCTGCCAAACTCGTCAGGTTGTGCAGGATGACGATGGAGAACTCTCGCTGCTCCATCAAGGCCGGTAACGAACTCACCGAGACCTTCAATGTCAAAAAAGGTTTTAGGCAAGGCGACACGCTGTCATGTAACTTCTTCAACTTCATACTTGAGAAGATCGTGCGAAACTCGAACGTAAACACCCGAGGCACGATCTTCCAAAAGTCCGTTCAACTACTTGCTTACGCGGACGACATTGAAGTGATTGGACGAACACAGCGAGCCGTCAATGAGGCGTTTGCTGTAATTAAAGCGGGAGCTAATACTTTATAAGACCCTGATCATCCCAGTCCTGCTCTATGGCGCAGGGACATGGACGCTATTGAAGGCGGATGAAGAAGCTCTTGGTTGTTTTGAGAGAAATGTTCTGTGTACGCTGCGATCTTTGGTCCTGTTTGCGTTGATGGCATTTGGAGGAGAACCACGGGCTGTACAGGGCATGCACCTAATAAAGCGTATTCGGATCCAACTCTTAAGAGCGGATGGACGTCATGTAGAGCAGATGGACACCACAGCTCCGGCCCGAAGAGTCTTCGACACCGAGCCATTGGGACAGCGCAACAGAGGACGTCCTCGCACTAGATGGCGCACTCAAGTGGAAAAGAACCAACTTGGTGTGCGCAACTGGAGGCAGCTGGCGAAAGATCGTGCTGGCTGGAGAGGCATGTTGGTTAAGGCCCAGGTCCACCCCGGACTGTAGCGCCAATCAAAGAAGAAGAAGAAGCTTAACTACTGTTGAGACAGACGCGTGCACCAAAGTGTATAGGTCATGTACATACCATATGTCATCTGCAAGCCGCGGTGCAAATTTTTCTTAATTTTTTTTCCCTCTATGAAAGTTGGTTACTTTTGTCAACTGTATCATCGTTTCGGTTAGCCAACGAATGCCGAGATCTGTTCCGATGCAACCACCAATAAAAATGCCGTTCCTTAACATAATCGTCCTTATCTCGAGCAGAGATAGATCTTCTAAACCGTACGAGATCCTCCTGACTGCGAGCCACATCCCGTTCGTATTGTAGTCGATAGATTATAGGACATCCTTTCTCTTCCTGTATCAAGGAGGGGTAGATGAATGGTGAAATGGAAATGGCAAAATTGAAGCCTCTGCCTCTGAAATTGATCTTGATTTAAACTTTTAAGTATTTCTTTAAACTTTTGCATCTGCAATTGTTATTTTATTATTCAAATTTTCGCATAAATTTAATATTACAGCCCAAGCTCGGTAATCGCAACCCTTGATACGCGCAACTCATCAATTTTCGCAACTGCATGGCACACAGCATTTCAAATTTTTTTAAGAGCAATTATTAAAAAAACCTTGCTCAGTAACTGAAACTCTCTATAATGCTAAAATCAATGATTAAGCACAAATTACCGTTTTTATACCGTTACATACATCAATACGTATTTTTTACTGCTCCTTTGCGTATGCATTACGAACAGCTGTCAGCAGACACATTCATGATTAAAATAATCAATCAATAATCAAGTTCATTGAAAAAAATGAAGTGAAATTTTGAACAAAGAACATATTCGCTTTTTTGGTTTCAAGTCGCGCAAAATATGCTCCACATATCATGTTGCTGCGTGTATATTTTTCACTCAGTAGGTGCAACCACGGGAGTATGCCGAACCCGTGGTGAGGAACGTTCCACATTGGGAGAGTTGAGGGTAAGTTATATTCTCTTTGCAGATCATTTTGTTGTTCTCACATCACACCAGCGCGAACTCGATAAGATTGTGCACAAATCAGAGCTTTTTGGTAATTTCCAGAATGACTGTTCAATGCACTCTACCTGTGAGTGGGGTTCCATTGGAGCAGGTGAGATGTAGTAAGTATCTATATATATATATGGGTGGCGCTACAGCCCGTAGGGGGCCAGGGCCTAGCTTCTCAGCAACCACTCGTGTTGTGCGTGCTATTGTTCTCTCACGAGTGGAAGGGACCTACAGTTTTATGCCGACTCCGAACGGCCAAGTTTGAGAAGCTTTCTCTAGACAGGAAATACTCTTTGAGCATTGTAGCATTGTCAGTGACTCGGAAGAGGTGGGGCCCTGAAAACTGTCGCCACGGGCCACTACTAGTAGTAAGTATCTCGGGGTCTTTTTTCACGAGTGAAGAAAGAAGTAATGCTGAACTTCCCTGAATAATTGGCCAAACTTGGACAATATTGACACAACTTAAACGATCTTTAATCAGTACGGCTGCGCTTGCTGTCAATCTAGCGTTTTTCAACTCAGTATTTATTCCAACTCCCACCTATGGTCATGCAATTTGGAAAGTGACCGAATGAACAAGATCGCCAATACATGCTGCCGAGATGAGATTTTTGCGTGCTGGTGTGAGAGTTACTTGCTGAGATATTGGGTGGTGTGAATAAAAACTGAGAAAACACTCGGAGTAAAAACATTTGAGTGGAGTATGTTCGTCAAAGGAAATGCTCAATTTGGTGTGAATAAAAATGTTCCTCAAAGCAGGTTCTTATCCTCAATTTGATGTTTAAAAACTCTGCTGGAGAGCTGGCAAATTTATTCGTCAACATTCTTCAAATTCAATTAACAAACGCAAACACATGCGAATTATTCATTTTCAATCATGTTTTTAAATATAGAAACGCGAAAAATAAAACAATATAATTCACGGCGTTTCGGGGACACAGGGGATAATTTCAAGAAACATTACAGATTCGAGTTTCGCAACATGGAATGGTTAACCAATCAGTCCGTGGTGCAATACCAAGCATGGAGAAGATGAAAATATTCCTTCGATACATTGGTGACCCGGGTTTTCAAGTTGGAGTTGGAGAGGACTTTGAGGTTCATTACACCACTGTATCAAAAACAGTTTGGCAAGTGTGTTGCTATATGTGCAAAGGCGGATCTGTGGATGAAATTTCCTTCTTCGATCGAGGAATTGCGAGAATTGAAATTGGCGCTCTAGATTGTACTCACATTGCAATATTAAAGCCTTATTTACATGGCTATGAGTACCTGAATCGGTTTGGCTTTTTCCAGCAAACACGGATACAGTTGTAAACACCTGATGAGATCGCCATCGCCCATTCCAGATTTTTTTGTTTAAGGAATAAGGCTTAATCCGTCAAAGTATTCCTCCTCCGACGCAGTAATTTCCATTATTTTTATTGTTTTTTACTTTTTTGTCTCTTGAGTCACCTCCTATGCACACTCAACTTCAACGAATCTGAATACATTCCATCTTTATTCACACCAAAACTGAGGTAATACTCAACAGTGAAAATATGTGAGCGGAGAGGATTCGTTAAACTTAACGAAATACATTTTTATTCACGCCAGATGGAGCATTTCCTCTAAAATTCTGAGGAAATGCTCATACTCAGTTTTTATTCACACCACCCAGTATCGCGCGGGGGGTACTCAACCGCAGCTAATTCTCCGAACAGAAAGAGCTGTGCTACGACGGTGTGGGCAAGTGACACGGATTTGCCCATTATCTTGTCTTTTGAGGCGTGCCTCAAATGCAACCCCATTGGAAGACCCAGGACGAGGTGGTTAGGCCAAGTCGCTTGGTTGGGCCTGAGTTAAGTCCTGATGGGTAAAAGTCAATGGCAGGGGATGGTGTGGCTTGGGGAGCTCTAGTGCGTACTATATCCGCGCGACCCCTTCAGTAGTTCACGCGGTACAGAAAATGATGAAGGTCAACCCCTTTAGTAAATATCAGGTGTACCGGTATGAAGTGAGCGTCAAGATACAAATGTCTCGATAGGGAGCATTTGTTGTGAACGAGCCCTTATTTTTTTTTGCTTGTTTGCTATGACATCTGTGAAAAATATTTAGTATACATCAAGTCATTCAACAGAAAAATCATATTTTTTCATCGTGTTAAAAATGTCGAATTTTGTACCAGAAGGTGATGATTTGCGGAAAGCATTAATTTTTTGTTTTCATTTGAAGAAAAGTGCTGCAGAGTCGCATCGAATGCTTGTCGAGGCATATGGTCATCATTCTCTATCAGAAGCAACATGCAAAAGATGGTTTCAACGGATTGATGTGAGAAATGAAGAACGTGGAAGACCACCAAAAAAGTTTGATGACGCCGAATTGCAAGCGATATTTGATGTGGATGACACTTTGAGTCAAAGCAAATGGCAACAATGTTAAATGTTACACAACAAACAATTTCTGACCGTTTAAAGGTTATGGGAAAGATCCAAAAGTGTTGCAAATGGGTGCCACATGAATTGAATGAAAGACAGATGGAAAACCAAAAAGCACTTGTGAAATTTTGTGGTGTACCACGAGCTCCTAAAACCTGGTGAAACCGTTAATACTGACCGCCAACGACAACAAATGATCAATTTGAACCATGCATTGATCGAGAAACGACCAGAATTGGCCAGAAGACACGGCAGGGTAATTTTGCTCCATGACAATGCACTTGCACACAAAGCAAAAATGGTTCAGGATACAATCAAAGCACTTGGCTGGGAGCAGCTACCCCACCCTCCGTATTCAACAGACTTGGCTCCTTCCGACTACCATTTGTTTTCATCGATGGGACACGCATTGGCTGAGCAGCACTTTCCTACGAAGAAGTGGAAAATTGGATGTCTGATTGGTTTGCTTCAAAGACGAATAATTTTATTGGCGTGGTAATCACAAATTGCCGGAAAGGTGGTCAAAATGTGTAGAAGACAATGGCCAATACCTTGAATAAAATGTTTTTACTTTCCCATTAATAATTAGTGTTTTATTTTCAACAAAAAAAAACCCCCAATATATATCAGCTGTGGTTATCGAGTTCGTACTGTACTTGCGAGCGGGGGAAGGTACGCTAATGCAATAAATCCAATTTATTTTTTCAGTTTCAGTTCATTTCCGTGACTACAAAATGCATGATCACTGGCCATTAGTTTGTTTTGCAATCGTGATGTGACTTTGATCTATGGCATGCAGCGTGCATTCAAGAAAAGTAGCAACCGAGGAGAAGGACGAATGCGGTCTGCTTACACAATGCATTGGTTGAAGAAAACTTTCAAAAGAAGCACTTACGACTACATTCAGTGGTCGTCGAGCAGTGGTTGTAATCGTTTCAGGAACCCATTCCTCTTCTCGGAATCTCACAGGCTCCTGGCAACAACCTCAACGACTCAGGAACTGACTGACTGAATTCAAAATGATTCCCTCAATCAAGGCATTATTTATTCACGTTAAATGTCGTTCGACTTTTCCACTTTCACAGTCGGATTGTTTACTTTCCGAAAAACCCTCCAGAGGGGCACGTGTGGTTCGTCATCCTCCACGTCGCTCGCCGGGCCTTCAACCGACATCCGCTTAACGTCTAAATTTGTTTTTTACTTGTCTCGCCATCCATTACGTCCTTCAAATAAGACAAAAAAAAAAGTAAAGTTTATCCCCAACCTATGTCCCTGAAGGCGTTAACTTGTCCACGTACACGAAATGTTAATCCGAAAACAAGGCGCAGCCATAATCCCCAACTGAAATGGATGTCCCCTGCGCCGTCGAGCAGACAACGCACGAAATTCCATAAACAATTTACATAAGCTCCCCAAGTGCAAATAGGGCCGATAGACCCAAAACACTATAACACCGAGGTCCCCTTGAAACTCATCCCCCGCCCCCTCCGCACCAGTGGAACACGCAAAATCACCATGCGTTTGACAGATCCCTTTCTGATGATATGTGAAATTTTCCACACAACCCGAACCCGCGCGCCACCCCGTCCGGCTGTGGGGGGCCAATACAAATGGATGACAATACAAACGTTATTCTTCTGCGAAATTTAACCCCTCAAGACGACGACACTCTTGTTCTTTAACCCTGTCTAGATGGCAGTGGAAACCTTTAACTCGATCGCCCCATTTTTTGCCAAGTAAATTCGAATGTTTATAAACCAGCCCATCATGGCAGCCAGTCCCAGTGTCCTCACGGAAACTGACACTCACGAAGGACGACAAGCAAGGGAGAGGGATTTCAATGGCAAGTCATTTCAGATTTATTGAGCGTCATGCGGGCGGTTCAGCACGGTTCAGTCGTGTCGCAGCTACCAGCCCGCACACACAGGCGCACTTTTCCCAAACCGAGGGGAAGTCTTGTAACCGACAAATATAAACCGCCAGAGTCAAAAGTATATTCATTATCCCTATGAGTGCTGATAGACCCTTGAGAAATGTATCCTGCTGACAAAAGTTTTTTTTTTCCTTTATCCTTCCCTTCTGGTCCCCCCCTTCGACTGGAAGGGCGCGGGGTGTTCTCGCCCCCTAACCCGGTGAAGAAAGAAAGCGTTTCTTTCTTTCAGTTAGTGCTGCTTGTCTTGAGCAATAACCGAGTGCACGGAATCAAGGACAGAGGACACTTGGTCTCTTATAACACACACACCCAAAGACAAGCGCCAGGACGAACGAAGGAAGTGTACCTTTTGCTTGATTGTTGACGTTTGATTTTTTGATTGAAGTACTTCTCGATGATAGCTTTGATCACTCACGCACACACGAGCACACAGAGCGCGTTACAGGATGTGTGCTGATGTACCCGGATAGCACAGCAGAAACTCCCCAAACACACAGATTTCGATTCGATTCGACTAATGTGCTCGGTGGGTAAAGCGTAGATGAGCAAAAAAAAAATAAACAGCAAAAAACAGAAGAAACGCGGTAAGGAATCAGGGACTCAGCTCCATCCCCCGATTGGTTACACACAGTCTTTCGAATGGGATCCCGTCAGCCCCACGTAACCCACACACACACATTCCATACTCGCGTACACCTGCCTACACCTCGCCGTCTATTGCTCATTGAATCCTTTTCACTCCATGTGGCAAATGACTTTGCGGTGATTCGGTTTCGGAATCCAGAAACCCTGCGCGGGTGGAGAGTGATTCACGAGGAGCAGGAGTTTTGTTTAACTAGCTTTCTGCAGTGTCTTGTGTTTGCTCAACTTCAATGTGCTCCCCACTCCCGGCACGGAGGCGACGATGGGATGCTGGTGGGGCGCAACAATACATAAGTGAGGATACCCGCGCGCAGATGTGTGTCTGTGTGTATTTACCCACCCATCCGTGCACATATCGAACAGGAGGTGCGGTGACTTTGTACTTTCACTGCGGCTGACAGTTTGTGTGTGTCACATAAGGGCGCGGGTGTTGACTATTAAAACGGCTGCCGAGAGGTGTGGTGTGGCTGGTGAACAAGGGAACGAGCGAAAGGACCATCACCTGGCAAGTCAAAAACGAACGAAGGTCGAGGGGATTTAATCCCATTTACAGTTCGCCTTGGTGACTAAGTGAGTATCACTGGGACAATTCAACGCGATGGTTGATGAATTCGGAAGCCAGTCATTGACTTCACAAAAAAATCACGCACAGACTGCTCAAACAACAGTGACGCATGGTTTCTATCGGAAGCTGGAAGAAATTCATTCGGAACGGTTCTGCGATGAATGAGCTTCCGGGAAAAAATGAATGAATGTGGTAACCTAAGCCGCTGCAAATGGCCGCTCGAGGTAGGGTGCCTTGAATAACATCGGAATTCGGATAATTCTGTTGGCGACAAGGCGCAGACAAAAGAAGGACGTCATGGGTAGGGCACCAAACTGGAGATCGTCTACAAAAAAATACCAGCCTGTCTGTTGGTTAATCTTAATCCGTCCTCATCGTAGGATAAGCTGAATAATGGAGAAGGCTGCATCAAAATTATTCGCAATACTTGACGGAGCTGAAGGCCATTGATGAAGTTGAACAAGTACCCATCAGACTGCTCCAACTGCTTAACAAAAGTTTCAAGACGTCTGGCTTCTTGCTGTCCCTACAGGAGATCCAGGAAAATATTCCAAGCTCGCAGATCAACGCACAGACATCCTCGATTTATCAACTTTATGGTAGTCATTGCAGACATGTTACATTCCTTGGGTTGTGCGTGTGTGACTGATTATGGAGAATTACCGCAGTTTCTTTAAAGTCATTAGCATACTCACCAAGCCCAGCAATACCTTGCTGAGCAAGTGCTCAATGTAGCCAAGCGTGTATTCCGGTGAAGGATAAACTTGACACATCTTAGACGAAGCCTACAGGGGCGCTGAGATGGGCGATTGTACGATTATGCTCGCAAGACACGAAAAGTACCTCCAGCTCGGTTAGAGTTTTCTAATTTGACCACGCTCTCGTAGTTGAAATTTGAATGTCAAATTGAGACAATTTTTAATTTTTTGCGGAATAAATCGCGAAAATTCCGTCACATGGTGTGAACGTGGACAATAAATGCTCGAAGCACGTTGCAGTGGATAAACATCATCGAAAGCAAAGCCCTCACTTGGACGATTCAAGAAGTGGGCAGTAGGAGTGGATCACGTCTAATTTGGAGAATTTCGAGTAAGAGAAAAAACATATCGAGAGGCTGACAAATCCTGGCTGAAAGTCACAAAGCTGGCCCGAGGCAGAGTTGCGTGGAGCTACAGTCCCTGTAACCGCTATGCTCCTTAGGTGCAACTTTTCATTATTTTCAAATAAGATATGCTACCTGACGACTGGCTCCATATGCTCCATCCACAAAAAGAGCGATTCCTATTCAGCGTACTATGTAAACGTCCAAAGCCATTTTGCACGGCATTAATCGGTCCCGCAAATCGACTATAGACCAAATATTCACACCAAGGAGAGAAGACGGAGGAGACTCGAACTCGTTGTCGTGTGATTTTATCGTGTGGAATTCTTCAATTTTGCTACTGGAGATGACAGTGCTGCGGGCAGCTGTCCGATATTGAGGTCCCTTCATCTTCTTTGGCTGGCGCTACAGTCCGGGCTGGACCTGGGCCTAAGCCAACATGCCACTCCATCTAGCCCGGTATTGTGCTAGTTACTTCCAGCCACACAAGATCAGCTTATTAGATCCACTTCTACCTGCATGCGCCACCGTAGGCAGGGTCTTCCTTTACCGTGTTGTCCCTCGGGGTTGGAGTAGATGACATTCCGTGCCGGAGTATTGGCATCTATTCGCTCAACTTCATGACCTAGCCATCTGAGGCTAGACACTCGAACTCGTTTGATCAGGTCGATGTCGCTCTTAAGCCCTTACAGCCTTCGTTCAGTCTCCTCCTCCAAACTTCATCCGTACAAATGGTATTAAAGCTTATTCGAAGGACCTTCCTCCCGAAGCGACAAGGAATCTCCACGTCCGCCTTAGGAAGTGTCCATGCTTCTGCATCATACAGCAGCGCTGGGACTATAAAGGTCTTATATAGGGCTGTCTTGGTTTTTCGAGAGATGCCTTTATTTCCAATGGTCATCCAAGCCCCAAAATACAGCGATTGACCAGCGTGATCCTCCGTTTCATATCATCGGTGGCTTGCATTAATTTAGGAGCCTAGGTAGACAAAGCCATTCACTACTTCGAAGCTATAGCTGTTCTGTCGAAGGCGTCGCTGCTGACCAGCATATATTTTGTGTTACCCTCACTGACCGCAAGCCCCATCCAAGCCCATTTCTTCTCGACGCTTGCTAAAGCCCCACTGACAGCCCGTTCAGTTCTTCCGATGATGTCAATGTCATCGACATATGCGAGCAGCTGCAAAAATTGTGGTCGATCGTGCCTCTGGTGTTAACGTTTGAGTTCCGGACTATCCTCTCGAGAATGATGTTTAAGAAATCGAATGACAGCGTGTCCAATTGTCTAAATTCTTCCCCGACTTCAAAGGAGTCTTTATCGACTTTAACGGAGCAACGGGTGCTCTCCATTGTCATTCCAAAGATGGACGAGTTTTGCAGGGATGCTAAAACTAGACAAGGCGCTGTAAAGCTCGTCCTTATAAATAGTGCCATACGCCGCCTTAAGGGAGATGAAAAGGTGGTGGGTATCAGATTGAAACTCCTGGGTCGTTTCTAAGATCTGCCGTAAAGTGTATGTGGTCAAAAGAGGATTTCGCTGGCCACACACTGATATTGACAAATCGGGCTGTTGACGTAGGGTTTCAGGCGCTTACACAGAACGGCAGAAAAGATTTAATAGGATATATTTATTAGACTTATCCCTCTGAATCGGCACAGTTTAGAGGGCCTCCTTTCTTTAGAATCGGGCAAACGATGCTGAGATTCAAAATCATCCGAAAAGATTTTAGAGATGAGTTGGTGTATACACCTTACCAGCAGCTGCTTTGAAAAGCTCGGCAGGCAGTCCATCGGCACTAGCAGCCTTGTTGGCCTTCAGTTGACGGCGAGTGCTGCCGTCACTTTCAGGTCTGGAGCATTGGTGTCCAACCCTCTAAATGACTTAGCCATCTGAGACTAGACACTCGAAATTCAGGTCGGGAAGGCGTAATTCTTGTCCATCGTGGCCAATATTGAATGGGTTGTTCTGCTTGACAGCGGTTATTTGGTCGTTCTCGCCGTTATACAGTCTGCAGAAGTATTCTTTCCAAATTCCCAGCACCGACTGTAATTCTAATACTAGGTTCCTATCGTTGTCTTTCCAGGCTTCCGTTCGGTTTTTTAGAACTTGTTATGTTCTTTTTACCTGTTGGTAGAGTTTCCGAACATCGTTCTTGCAGTAACATCCCTCAATCTGATCGATCGAGCGCACGTTAGTTTTCTTTCCGAAACCGGTGCCCTTCCCTTCTTTTCTGCTCGTAGAGTTCGTAGCCCTTCTTTGCAACTTAAAGATTTTGACGTTTTTCCGAGGCAAATGTAAACTCCACGAATGACATCGTAGTGAAGATCGGACGCAGAATCGCTCTTGGCAAACCGATGCTACTTCGGTCTGTCAAAACAACTGACTCGAAGGACCAAGGTCATGCTCAAAAAAACTCTTATTCTGCCAGACCTGCTTTAAGAAGCGGGAAGCTGGACATTAAGCAAGACTGCAGAGCTGATTCTTGGTGCCTTCGAAAGAAAAATTCAACGTCGGTTGTATGGTCCCGTCTGCGGCGAAGACGCAACCGCGAACTGGGGCTGTACAAGGATGTGGATGAAGTCCGGAAGACAAAAATCCGTCGACTACACTGGCTCGGCCACATCCAGCGAATGGACAACAACGCTCCAGCAAAGAGGGTCTTCGAATCCGAGCCCTCTGGTTCAAGAAGGAGAGGAAGACCGAATCTCCGGTACAAAGACCAAGTCATCGCGGATGTAAGACAGCTTGGCCTTGGTGACTGGAAGTATCGTGCCCACTAGCGTCACCGATGGAAGGCAGCAAACGCTCAGGCTCAGACTCTTCATGGTTCGTCTGCCTGATAAGTGGGTAAATAGTCTGGACGTTTATCGCTTTATAACTTCAAAACATAATTTTTTACGGCATGTCCTTTTGTGACTTTTATTCAAATCATTCTGCTTCTTAGTGGCTCCGCGTTGGTTCGAGCACCATTTGCTTGGAAGACGCAGCTGTTGGTGTATTGATTTCAAATTAAACACACCCGTTTGGGGTCACATCCGAGGCACTCTGTTCGGCAAATTTAGGCAAATACAACAAGTCCCCCCAAAAACCACTCAAACAATTCATTCAATATGTCATTAAGTTATTCCCTTTTGAGATACACATTTCTATGTACTCGGCAGAATCCTGGCCCAGCTCGCATGCTTCCCTTGTGAAGCGAACAGAAGTTTGAAATGACGGAAATCTAAAGCTGACCATTAAAATACGCTTCCATTAACTTCACAAAGTGAGTCGATTGGCGGTGGCGTCGTCGGACGCAATAGAAAAAAACCAAGCAGAACCATGTATACACCCCCAGCAGCAAAAGTTTCCAAAGAGATCCCAGTTAGGACGCCCATTTACTACCACGCCCATATGCGCATCGCCCCTGAAATATGTTAACGTGGAATTGTTTTGATTCCGTTCCTTGGCATATGTTTTTCACGAACCTAAACGACTGAAAAACATGAAATAATATATTCAATTACTCCCAACGACGCGGCGACGACACGGGACGACGGAGCGAGCACGGGATCGAGCAGCGAATATGCGGGACAAAAAATATGTAAAGGACGTCACCGTTCCGCCAGCGGAACATCGCTCATGATAAAGTTTGAAGTTTCTGTGTATTATTATTTTTTTGCCGTTTCCCTCCCCATCGTGCTGACAAAGGATAGCAGAGGACCAAAATATCGTACATTTAATGGGAATCGAATCAAATTGCTTGTCTCCTGATGTTCGCTCCGCTCTCTGGGGTTTTCGTTTTATCTCGTCTCCTTGTGGCGGAGAATTATGTGTTTATTAGCATTTTGACTAAATGCCATATTTTCCATACATACGAGCGTTTTTTACGACTTCGATTGTATCTTTTATGGGAGGACAGGCAAAGTTTTGCTTGCTTTTTTCGGCCCCTCCATCGGATGCTGGGCCTGGCAAATGGGCGGCGGATGGAAGGGATTGGGGTATGAATTACAATTCAATTGGCCATAAGTATGCAGATGACAAGGCGCCCGTGGGTGAGAAGGGGTTCAGCTCTGCGAATTGGTTACATGGTTGGATTTGCGAAGGGTTGCATTAGCATTTCGGATAATTGACGAGGTCGGCATCAGATTTGAGGGAGGACAACAGCAAAGAGCATAATTCATGCGAAGTGCAAAGGAAATACGAGTCACTTTTCAGCGGAAAACCACACACGAGACAGGCAGGCCAGGCAAAGCCATCAGCAATTAACCAATAAATCAGTGCAAAGTTCAGCTTTCTTTAGTGTCGCTGGCAACTTTCAACATCATCGCCATGCACAAGCCGGTAAGCGTAACATAGTTGCAAGTGCACTAGCAAAACTCTCTGCTCGTAGATTTAAATTCCGTGCCAGTCCCCATCTTATGTGTACATGCACAAGTGCAGGGTATCCATGAGCTCCTGCCGGATGGAGGAACCGAAAGACTTTCTGAATACCTTTGCATCCTTCGCAGTGAATTAAGTGAACGGGGCTTGCACATGAAGTTGTATCCTCCGTAAAGCATGCGGATCTGTAAGGCATACGAACGAAGGGGGAAAAATGTATGCAAACTACGAAAGTTTCAGGAGTAACTTCCTTCATCCATGTCGTGGGAACCTAAAAGTTTATTGCAAATATTATTCGACAACTACGTGCATCCTCACGCAATCGATATTCCTAGGGTATCATTGTACGAGTATGCCGTCAATCTGTGATTGGAGCAAATTGGTGCTGAATCCAGGTAGTAGACTGCATCATTAAGTGCGGGGGAAACTGCTTGATGTACTATCGATGCCTGGAGGCAAATTAATGTGATAGGGCTTGTGCGGTAGACGAACTCTTAACGAGGCGCGTGCTTGAATTGGGGCTCAGGTTTCCGCATGAATGGAATTATGAAATAATGGCTTCGTCAATGGTATTGGCATGTTGGAGCTAATATTCGCTAATATTCATTCATTTGAATGATCAGACTTTGGAGCCGAGGCATGTGGTTGCACTCGTGAGGGCGTTAACCTCACGTACAACCGCCAACAGCCACCAAAGACGTCCCATGTCTCAGCTATAGCTGCGAGGTAGTCAAGGACTTCATCTACCTCGGCTCCGGAGTAAATTGTACGAATGAAATCAGTACCGAGATCAAACGCGAAATGACTCTTGCCAGCGGTTGGCAAGTTCCTTTGAGTTAAGCAGTCAAGGACAATTGAGCAATAGACCAAGCTCCCGAAGGAGCAAGCTGAGTCTATATAAGTCGCTGATCATCCCAGTTCTGCTATACGGCGCGGACGCATGGACAACCTTAAAAGCTGATGAAGAAGTCTTTAGTCTCTTCGGGGGAAAAGTTTTGTCCTGTTGGCGTAGACGAGTGTGGAGCCTGAAGGAGAAGATTCAAAGACAAACTGGCTGTACAGTGACATGAGCCTATGCACGCGTCTACGGCAACAACTAATGTGGACCACATGGACAACTCAGCTCCGCCCCAAGTAATATTCGAATCCGAACCTGTAGGGCAACGCAAGAGAGGACGCCCACTTTAAGGTGAAGGACCCAAGTGGAGAAGGATCTTAACCAACTTGGTGTGCGAAACTGGAGATAGCACGCCAGAGATAGCTCTAGTTGGAGAGGTCCCAACCTGAGTCATCATAGCCTTCAATAGTCACCCAACGCCATGAGATATTAAGTTTGATCTTGAACATTTCTCTCCCGGTTTTGTGCGTGCTCAACGAAGAGCAAGATAAGGACAGAGTTGCTGATGAGCAAGTTCCAGTGATAAGACACACAGACTCATGCAATTGCCTCAAAACATATATTGAATGGATAGAAGGAAGCCAATAATATTGCTACGAAACATTACAAACGGGTATCTCGATAAAACGAATTAATTGAACATCGTGTCTTGTTTGGACGTCACTGAAGGCGCTAGATTATGGCTATGTGTACATCTTCCACTGGTGAACTAATTTTTTTTGCCTGGAATGCTGTGTATCTTTTCTGCCGTCCTTTGTAAACGCCTGAAATCCTACTTCAACATCCGGATTTGTCAATATTGGTGTGTGGCCAGCGAAATTCAATATTGACCAAATATTCACATTACCCAAAGGCCCAGGAGTTTCAAGTCGGGTGTCGACCACCTATTCATCGACTTTAAGGCCGCGTATGACAGTGTTTATGGAGACGAGCCGTACAGCGCCTTGTCTAATTTTGGCGTCCCTGCAAAATGGCGATGGAGAACACCCCTTGCTCCGTTAAAGTCGATAAAGACTCCTTTGATGTCGGGAAAGGATTTGGACAATTGGACACGCTGTCATTCGATTTCTTAAACATCATTCTCGAGAAGATCGTCCGGAACTCAAACGTTAACACCAGAGGCACGATCTACCACAATTTTTGCAACTGCTCGCATATGTCGATGGCATTGACATCATCGGAGGAACTGAACGGGCTGTTAGTGGGACTTTAGCAAACGTCGAGAAGAAAGTGGCGTAGATGGGGCTTGTGGTCAGTGAGGTTAACACAAAGTGTATGCTGGTAAGCAGCGACGCCTTCGACAGAACAGCTATAGCTTCGAAGTAGTGAATGGCTTTGTCTACCTAGGCTCCGAAAATAATGCTCGATCACGCTGGTCAATCGCTGTATTTTGGGGCTTGGATGACCATTGGAAATAAAGGCATCTCTCGAAAAACCAAGACAGCCCTATATAAGACCTTTATAGTTCCAGCGCTGCTGTATGAAGCAGAAGCATGGACACTACCTAAGGCGGGCGTGGAGATTCCTGGTCGCTTCAGAAGGAAGATCCTACGAATTAGCTTTGATACCATTTGTACGGATGGTGTTTGGAGGAGGAGACTGAACGACGAGCTGTAAGGGCTCAAGAGCGACATCGACCTGGTCAAACGAGTTCGAGTGTCTAGTCTCAGATGGCTAGGTCATGTTGAGCGAACCAGTGCACCAGTGCTCCGGCCCGGAAAGTCTTCGACTCCAACCCCGAGGGACAACAGAGTGAAGGAAGACACCGCATATGGTGGCGCATGCAAATAGAAGGGGATCGAATAACAGTGTTGGAAGGTCGATGATGTACACCACAGGTTGACCATGGAGTACATTTTTCACAGAACGCTGGTGTTTGATCAATTTGGAGACTCTGTGTCTCCCTGTGATGATTTGTCAAACGACACGGTATTAGAACAACATGACTCACTGTGCGTGATCTGAAGCATATCCCAGACTTAAGAAACCTTTGAGGATACTGTAGAATCAAGGAGCAAGGGAGCATGAGCAGATTCTCAAGACGTGTGATATCAGTTCGTTGTGAGGAAAAGTTTGTGTGAACAGTGGAACAGAAATGCATTGTCTTTGTGTGAGAGAGCTCTACAATATCATGTAGTTTTGATTTTTTCTAGTCTTTTATTCACTCGTAAGCTAATCACAATTCGGTCCAGCACCTTCCAGGAATGCCGCCTTTTTTTAAAAAAATCCTTGACTCCTACAACAAGGACACCACAAAAACATCTTAGCATTGCCCGCGCATACACAAATGTCCCTTTGAAGCCAGTCCCGTACAACGAAAGGCTCCATAAATCCGATGAAGAAGAATGCTCTTTTCTTTCATCGACTGCGTTTTCCACCGCGAAACAGCCCACACCCACACCGGTTGTGTTGCAGCGGAACTTCTCGCCAAAGTTCGCCGGCACTAAGACGGTGAGGCATTACCCAGTCGCATACCGAAGACAATGAAAGGACATTTTTTCCAAAAAAAAAAAAAAATACAAAAGACAAGGAACCCAAGCGAATGCACCCGCACTGCAGCCAGCCTTCCCGGCGTGGACCATGAAGTTTAAAAGTGTCAAGTGGACGTTATTTATGAGTCATTTATAAAAATAATCTAAAATTTTCCAGATAAATAAACTTTATTAAATGCGATAGGGCAGTCGAAGCGGGACAGTACTCCCAACAACTCCCGAACAACTGCATCGCCGCTACCGGGAGGACGTCTGGCGAGGACCAAGTTGACACCGTCGTAGCCGGGCGCAGTGGCGACGAAGCGGATGGAAGCGGTTAACTTTTATGCAGACAGTTTTGATCCTTTTAAATTTAAAGGTGGTAATCTTAATGTCCTGAAGTTTCCCACTTTAATGCATTTCTTTTTTATGTTCCCAGCGGGCTGGCTACATCCCTAACACAGCCAGCAACATTTTTCTTCGGCGGGCTTGGGTATGTGTGCCCTCGTGACGGTTGCATGAGTATGCCGACTTGCCGGGGGTGATAATAAAGTTTACTACCGTTATTGCACTTATTATTGTGACACTTGGCGATAGGGAGATGAGTGGTCGATTTGGTGCTGAAGCTGTGCAATAACGTGGTTGCACATCGTAGGGGACTGAATGGTACGTGCCTCTGGTGTTGGTTATGTGAAGGTTGACGTCTGCGAGTCTGCGAGTCTGTGATTTGTGGCTCCTCATAAAAAAGGGATCACAGCTAATTGAGAGACTTTTACGACTCCAACGTCAACGGAGAAGTAATATTTTTTTCGGTAGGACATATCAATGTTGTAAAGTGATGGCTCCCATTACGGATGTCTCTCTTAGGCGAGCCCTTGGGAGGACAGTTTCTCACGACAGTGAATCCTGTGTTGAAGTTCCATGCTTAAGCGGACACTCCCTTACCCGAACGCGGACAGGACATTTGGAAAATTTAATCTTCCCCAGCGCAAAGCGTTTAACTATCTCTTTGCATCTCATGAGAACGACGAACTCAAAAGAACTGTCCTTAGAAGGAAGCAACACAATGCGTAGCAACAGGAGAGAGTGTGTGCTTAATAATGTTGGTTTTGGCGCACCTTTCACAAGGGACCTTCATCAATTCGATCCAGAAGATTATCTACTGTGGGGACATCTGAGCAAAATTTCAAAACTTATTCATGCGTGCCAGTCTGATGTTGATCCTGGAAGCTTCTTACACCTTGAAGGGGATTTGCACATAGACAATGATATTATGGCAGAAGAAAAAGTTCAAAATATTGTCGACATCGCCAGCAGTTCAAAAGGTAATGATAAAGGTCCAGCGGTACTGGATGAAGTGACATTCAGCTCATACACTTCCTTAGTCATCAGGCAGACGATCCAACAAGGGTCCGAATTTGAGCAATTGCTACCTTCCATCGGTGGCGGTCTTGGACACGCTGCTTCCAGTCATCAAGGCCAAGCTGACTTATATCCGCGATGACTTGGTCTCTCTCTCGGAGGCTCGGTCTTCCTCTCCTTCTCTGACCAGGAGGCTCGGATTCGAAGACTCTCTTAGCTGGAGCTCTGTTATCCATGCGCCTGATGTGGCCGAGGCAGTGTTGTGGACGGGTATTTGCTTTCCACATCCTTGTACAGCTCGCAGAGTTCGCGATTGTGTCTTCTCCTCCATTCGCCTTCTTTGCAGACGGGACCATATATGCGACGTAGAATTGTTCTTTCGAAGTCATTAAGAATCAGCTTTGCAGTCTCGCTTAGTGTCCAGCTTTCTGTTCCATTAAGCAGGACAGGCAGAATAAGAGTTTTTTAGAGCATGACCTTGGTCCTTCGAGTCAGTTGTTTTGACAAACCGAAGTAGCATCGGTTGCCAAGGGCGATTCTGCGGCGTATCTCCACTACGATGTCATTCGTGAATTTCACGTTTACCCCGAGTTACTACCTCGAAATTGTAGCTGTCGATTGTAACGTTCTGGCCTAGGTGGTGTGCGGCGGATAGTTTTTTGCTCGACAACACATATTTTTGTTTGTCCTCGTTGACTTTTGGACCAGCTCGTTTCGTGCTGCTTGCGAAAGCTTCCACCACTGCGCGTTGGGACCGCGCGATTATGTCGATGTCATCAACGCATCCCAACAGCTGGACTGACTTGTGCAGGATAGTGCCTTCCGTGTTTTCACGTTTCTTTTTTTTCCGGTATCCCGAATTCGGCCATCGCTGCGAATAGCTCCTTGTGATGAGTGCTCTAGAATGCGGCCTTAAAATCGATGAAAAGATGATGAGTATCGATTTTAAACTCGCTGTTCTTGTGGTCTTCTCCCGGATCTGCCTTAGTGTGAAGATTTGGTCTATAGTCGATTTTCTGAGAGGGAAGCCGCACTGGTACGTGCCGAATAGTGCCGTGCAAAACGGCTTTAGACGTTCACACAGTACGCTGGAAAAGACCGACGTTGAGCAGGGATGTCCATCTATAGTCGTTGCAGGAGGCAGGATCGCCTTTTATGTGGATGGGGCATAGTGAGCTGATATTCCAGTCGTCGGGCATGCTTTCGTCTTCCCAAATTCGGCTAAAAATTCCTGCTACCTTTGCTGTCCGCCTGTGGGAGCTTTTAACTGGTCAATTAATTGATTTAAGTGAACAAATTCACTTTAACTTCAAGCCGCTGCGAGAGCAGCACAGTGTCAGTCATCTGTCAGCTCTAAGTCCATTCTACCAGCCTTCATCGCCTTCTTACAATGGTGCCGCTATGTAAGTCCTTCAATAGCAGCTATCATGACGGCTTTGAACATTTTATCAATTTCATGAATATATGGTGGTTGTCGACAGCCAATCGTTACTCAAAAGCGCTACGGTTCGGAATGAACCTGGTCTACTCAGTCAACGTGCCTCTCCAACTATTACGAACTTAGTCTAGGTACCTCCAGTTTCGTACTCCAAGCTGTTCGATGTCCCTTTACAGCACGCAGTTTGAGGCCAGATCTGCCTCTCACCACGATGTTCCTTGAGGTTGGACTAGAAGATTTTCGGAGTTAGTGTGTATTCGCTCTGCTTGAACAAAAACGCACTTACGTCGGTGCTGATGGAGCCCTAATGTATTCGATATGACAATCGTCTTATACATATCCAACCCCTTCTTCTTGGTGCTCACAAGTGCGATTAATTTTATTGACATTGTACTATGCGAGCCGAAGGTCTTGACTCCGGCCTTATGCACCATCAATAAAGACACAGAGCAGTGCATGGGAAAGGCATTCATACATTATATCTCTTTTTTGACATCAAACGTCTTGGAAAGATCGTGGGAAGTTGCCAAATTAGAAAATGAACTAAATATCAGGGGCGTTAATACTTTTGAATGGAAACTCGGAAATAATATGCGCCTGTAAACGCTTTCTAGAATTAAGTCAAGTCAATTTTTTTGCTTCAAGTCTTTAAAGTCAAAATTTATTGAACCTAAAGTAAACTAAAAGTGGTTTCGAAAGAAACCGTCAATAAAACTTCGCTTAATGACGATATGTTATCAGGTTGATGTTTGTAGTGGGCGGAGCTGTCCTTCAAGACCTCTATACGTGACTCCATGCCTCACACTGCACGAGGTGACAATGCTTCTACCAAATACAGCCGATTCAGAAAGATAGAGCTCGAAAAAACCTGCAAATCCAGGCGACTACGCATTGCGTCAGTATGTCTTCTTGTGGTGAACCCTGGACACCTGAGGCAATCCAGTTTCAAATAAGTCCTCTTCACTACATAAATGGGGTGAGTGTAGTGCGACCTCTTCTTCCCCCTTACTCATGCGATCCAAAATTCGCAAACACAAATCCAAACGCTGAGTTCCAAGGGAACTCAGGTGCAAGTGAGTCGGGCACCAAGGACTTCCAAGAAACCGGCTCTAAAGAAAGAGAACTTTACATATTGGCTATAGACATCACCTCCAAGATAGTCGCAAGCTGTCGCGAAGAGCTCAAGCTTCTTAGCTCGCAGCATTCGATCATTCTATGCCGGTTACCGGGTTATAAGGGCATAGCCGGCAATGAGGTAGCAGCTAACCTTGCAAGGAAAGGGCCCGAATATGGCCTGGATATAGTAGTGCCAAAACGGACATACTTCTCCAATGTTGCAAGAAGCTGCTGCGGATGGTAGTCCGGTGCTTACTGGCCATTATCGTCTGGATGCCATGAACAGAAAATTGCACGACGAAGATAAGATTGAGGATACTACCCACTACCTTTGTCACTGTACCAGTCATTGGCAGATTTCTTCTTCCAGACCCTCCTAGACACAGCAAAAAATACCATTAATCTCTATTTGCTGGTTTGTCAAGACACCGGAAAGCTGGAAGGGACGGCACACCATCTTTAATTATAAGCTCCCACGACTATCAGCGAGTAGGTAGGTTTTCACCCCCATGGGCACCACAATGGGTAAAATAGGACCTAATTGAGACGTGGTAAAAACGCGTCTTCCCACGTATCAAACATTACATATATCCCAAAACTACAAGAACATACATCATTCTGATTTGGATTAGATTGCAGTTTGCATTTACAACCGACATCGATTGCTGGGAAGAATAAGCCGAAAACTGTGCGAAGATGAGAAGAAAGTATGCAAATACGTGGACGACTTGATAAGCAGTGATGACTCGATCGAAGGAGCTCTTTTGAAACTGCAATCAAATTCGAACCATTTTGTCCTCTGACGGCTTCAATTCCTTATTGCACAGCCAGAATTACACTCAAGATCGCATATTCGCATTTGCTTCATGATTAAATTTTTCAAAAAGCAATAATCTAGGAGAAGTATTCCATAGTCTGCGTTTTGATATGGTTGCTATGGCTTTGGGTTCGTTTTCCTATGGCATAGACGACGGCTCTACAAACATGTAGATGCTGCTCTAGCCAGGGCCCGAGGCGCTTTCGCCCTTACAAAGAGACTGTTTTAAAACAGCCAACTCGATGCAGGGTAAAAGCAATCTGCTACATGGCCCTCATACGGCCAATGCTCACATATGGTTGTCCCGTGTGGTTCGAGTGTTCGAGAGGGCTTGTCTTAGGGCTTGCCTTCGCCTCTATAGAACACCAGAGTCCCAGTACAGAAAATTCTACTCCAATGAGGTCTTATACAACAGGGCGAACCTGATACGAGTGGACAATTTCCTGGTGAAGTTGATTTGAGGCCATACTGCGAGAGCGATGAACTCGGTTAATAACTTGATCTTGGGGGCTTACTACCCCAATGCTCAATACCACGAGAAAGTACGTGACAGCGGCTTCGTCCCTCCAGAAGCATTTCTCCACCTAGACAAGTACAAGCTAATACAAGACGTAAATGCGGTACCGCTCATCTACCGCTCATCATCTACATAGCCAGGTCTACTGTGGATGGGCGACTCAACTACGACCACTCCGTCGCACAACGAGCTGAGGTGCTTCGTTTTAGTACGGCGGTATCGAGGCGGGATGTTAGGGATGTAGCTAAGCAGCACCAAAAGTTCTGGTGGCTGGAGAGCGAGGGAACTCCGTCCTCGAATCCTTTAGACCCCGGATAGTTCAGACCCCGAATGGGGAGTTGTCGCGCCCTGTCTTGCAGTGGATTGGATATTTAAGCTGTAAGCTATGGTCGACACACATAGCTTAGGGTAGTATAGGGTAGTTTGTAAGATAAAAAAAAAAAATGTTGCAGAATAGGCATGCAACGTGTTGTGTGTAGCGTATGTGTTCTCCCAGAACAGGGAAACGACTTGGACGACGACTGTAACGAGTGACGAGGGCTTGTGTTTTCGCAGAAATTGTCGCTTGCGTGTGCAGGTGCGCGAAACTCACAAATATTTTGTTTATATGCTCATATTAGTGGTCCATTCATATGAGTTCGTCACGAATTGCAACCTCCGCAAACTCATTGACAACTTATTCACATGCAGTTTTCTCATTCGCGGAGAACTGCGGGTGAAAACTGACACTTCACAGCGAATGTTTTGGTCGTGGCTGTTGTGGGTTGCGAACTCAGCTTGACAGTTCGCAGGGAGAAGGATTGATTCGCAGAGATATCATTCGTTAGGGTGCTTAACTTCAGGATCAACTTTCGCCAACTTCAGCTCTGCAAAGGCCCCGCCCCAGCAAGCAAATACAGACGGTTTCTTGGGAAACCTGCAGAGCTGGAGTCTAACTGGAAAGCGACCTGAGATGAGGGCACAGTGCCCATTCTTTCTCTCTCCGTGGAGCACTTTCAGGGACTCGCTACAGCTGTTTGTTGGAATGGGTCCACCGGGAGATAAATCCGTTGCCGGGAGTCCGCCCAGGCTCAAAGGTTCACAAACCATGGTCAAAGTTATCCGCACACCTACACAACCTCACACACGCACGCACCTCAGCTCGTTCGATTTTTTTTAATGTCAGTGTTTTGAATGAAATCACTTATAGTAAACTCCCATTACACAAATGGCCATTCAAGTCGTTGGCAGACAAACTTCAACCAACGGTCATAGCCGTCGCGTCGTCCTCGGCGCCGTGGGTATTCCTGTGAGTACTCGAGTGTGGCTTAGAGAAGTCTCCCCTAATTACGTCGTTATGGTGAAATTACACCGTGTAACGTTTGTTACTGCTCTCCGCCCGCTCGTCAGCACGCCGCGGGTCCCCTTTCAGACGCACTCCCTTGGCCCGGTCTCTGGCCTGGATCTTGAGGAATTCCCGCGATGATAATCCCAGGGCACAGCCCGAGCAGAAGATAAAAACGAGTCAACAAAAACGAATCAAACTGAAGCTTACTGCAGGAGACACGTACCCGCACATTTCCTTCACTTTGTGACCCCGGCATCTCAGCGGTTACTCGATAATTTCACTGCAATCCCTTGGGGGTAACTTCATTAAGCACTTGCCACCCTTGCAATTTGCCAAGTTCCAAGGGCTCGGTGTGTGACTCCTTTCAGCCTCCGTCCTCCCCTGGCGCAGCCAGCTGGCTGAAGTACAATTTCAATTTACAATGTTTAACAAATGTGTACTTAGCACAATGACAGTTGTTTGACTGCGAGGAACGTTGCCGCCGACGGGGTATGGGTATCCCGAGTCAACAAAACTTCTGCGACACAATGCGACACACATCTGTACAAGGATCGAGGGGGAAGCAGGGCCTGGAGTTTTGCCGTAAAACGCTCCCGGCTCACGGGTAAGGCATCTGAATTGATGCTGATCTTCCCTATATGCCACTTCGGAATTGCCACCTCGGTGATAAACAAAAAATAATCTCAGATTGAAAAACTCGTAAAAATGGGACAACCTCCTTAATCACTCCTCCATTGAGTTCAGCCTCTATCGGCTTTTATTCGTTTCACAATAACTCGCACAACCGCCAGCACATCCACCCGCCCACGGTGCTCCCGCCCACGCACCGCAGATTCAATTCGATTGAGTTGCAGGATTCCGGTCTACCTTGGCGGTGGTGGGCGCAGGAGGGCTTTTCGGTGAAAAGTTGAAATTTTTTCTGGTTTCTTTTTTTGCGTCGTCTTTTTCCTGCCCTCGTTGTCGAACCTTCGGCATCTCCTCTCTGCGCGCAGCGTCGGGCTGCCGATGAGGCTCTATTCCCAAAGCGCACACGGACCTGGCTACATGAACGGAGCACTCCGGCTGACAGCAGTATTTTGCGGTCTGCGAAATCACTGTGCCCGTGCTTGGTGGGCCACACCACTCCTGGCTGTGCATGCGAGGCGTGTGTCCTTGCGGCTTTTCTTCAACAGCTGCAGGATGGAGCAGTGATTTTGTTTTTTTTTTTTTTTTCATTTTTGCAAGGAGCTAGTGAGGAGATTTTTGTGCTTTTTTTGAGCTCCCTGTGGCCGGGTGGGGGGTGCGTTCCAGAATTTATGAGCAAACTAATCTGTAGTAATTTTCGAATTGCATTTACAGATGCGAGGATTTGCTGGGGATGCCAGTGGACGGGGCACGCTGGGGCTAATAAAATATTTACGGCGGCAAAACCGGCCGGGGTATGGGAAATTAGTGGGAAAACAGTGCGGTGGGATTCGATGACTGGGGGAAAGGTTAGAGACCAAAGCAATTTGGATAATTTGCAGACACGCGTCGCGGTTTCCCGCACGTAACGGAGATTAAGTACCGGCGGAAAGTGTCGTTTATTATGCGGGTGCGTGGTGGTTTTTCATTTTCGGCCGCGTCTCCGTTTGATGTCGCTGAGTGACTCGGATGGAATCCGGAAATGCCAGAGGGATTCGGAATGGGATTCATTAATTTAATAAGCTTTATTTTCATTTTCGAAGCGAACGATTCGCCTTTTAATGGGACGACGTCTCGCACAGTGGCCCCTGAAAGTGAATGTGTCGCGATGCTTCTCCTCTTCAAAGGAGGAACTCGAGGGCATCGAAGCTGCTGGCTGGTCACATTTCTGTCCTTCGATTTCGTGGTAGCCCACGAAGGCTCGACGAAGTCACGCAGTCGTTCGAAAGGTCTGTCCGAGTATTGTGCTTGTCCGGTGCCTGATTGCCTGTTTGGGATGGATGCTGATGTCCAGAAGCTGCTTGCTGAACAGTGTCACCTAGCAATGATGCTGGGGTGGGGAAGATGTGTGCTTCGTCGTAAGCTTTCTTGGTGCTATGAGCTTTCGACGGACGCTGTCAAAGGTGATATTGGTACATATTGGCAGTATTTTAATTTCGAAAATTTCAGCCGTTTCCATGGTGACCTTAGCCTTTGGTTAAGATCGGGGGTATAAGCTGGTTGAAAAGCAGCATTAAAGGATAGATGCCATTGAAGTCTAGGTTGGCCAATTCAAGGATCAGGCTCGAGTGACTTAACGTCAAGGTACTTCACCTCAGTCTCAGAGTCCAGGTTCTGGCCATTAGCAGACAACAGCACGCACAAACGAGTGTCCCAAAAGCACTACGGACAGTCACGTGTCACTTGTATGACCCACTCCGTCTGGCCAACACCTCACTCACAGTCATCAGCCATCGCCTCTAGACTGATTGTTGATTCAACCTTTGTCTGGAAACAATGCCAAGGATGTGTTTTAGAAGCCTGTCAAGGCTTGTCATGATTGACAAGGAAATACATAGATGAACTTGTGAAGGGTGACAGCACGTAACTTGAAACAAAGAAATATATACCATCGAAAAACCATTTATTGTTTAATGTTGTACAGCAGTTTAGAATGAATGACGGAATGTTCCGTGATGATACTAAGCTACTTAAATCTCCCAGACAGCGCTAGAAGTACATCGATTCCACCAGTTCTCCAGCTTTGCGCATCTCTAAGTGTATTGGCCAGTGGGAGTTACCAAGCAAATGTAGGAAGAAATGTGCTACTAAGCATGGCACAGACAGCGGTGTCAAAGTTTTTACAATGTTCGTTTTTTGCTCCTCTTACGTAATGAGGACAACTTTTTAATAATTGATGACGATGACTTTGTGTCCATTGACTATCTATATTGCTTAAAGTGGGGGTACACAAGCGTCTCCTTGTCTCATCTTTAGCTAGTTGCCGTCAGTCGTGCACGGCATTTTGGATCAGGCCCTATTTCGCATGCGTGCGCCACCTGAGTCGCGGTCTTCCTTTACTGCGCCGTCATTCGGGAGTGGATTTGAAGTTTTTCCGGGTCGGAACATACGTTTCCTCCTTAGCCTGTGGGTATGTGCGTGGACGTCGCAAGTTCGATTCTTGCTCTGTGCGACAAAAATAATTTTCAGGACCCCACCTCTTTCGAGGCACTTCTATCGCAAACTTGTACCTTTGGAGTCGTCATATAAGTGTAGGTGCAGTGAGAGTACAATTGCACGCACAGCAAAGCTAGGCCCTGGCTCTACACGGGCTGTAGAGCTACCCATATTATTATTATTTTAATAAGAACTGAATACCATAGATAGATGCAGAAACTGCAAAGAAGCAGAAGTGGATGAAACTCTGGAGCATCTTCCCTGTTTCTGCTGAGCTTAAGTCAAAGCACCTAAAAGCGTTACAAGACTAAGGCCAACATTAAGTGATGCAGCCACTATAAAACCACTGGAACATTCTACTCAAAATAAAGCTACAGCGGACTTCAAGTAGGTGGCAGCACTACGGACCAGCAGGTCTATGCGAAACTGAGCCGTCACCCCCAACCCAACCTACCCGAAGCTGAAGCAATACTTTTTGTTCAATTTTTAGAGATGTTAATCAATACAATATTCTTCATTCACTTCTCTGGTGTTCACGTTATCAAGAGTCTACTGTGTCTTGAACATTCCCTTCGTATACCACACCTGCGTACACTTTTTTCTCATAAAGACCTAACCCCACCTAAAGAGTGTGTACGTACAAAAGATGAGATGCCTTTTTCCTTCTTCCTTAAAAATTGGAATCAAATCAAAAAATGTTGAGCTTCCAACTAAGAGACTACTGAAGTCCACTTCACCACTATGCACATTCCCAAATCTCCTCCCGCTGAATGCAAAGCCATTTGAGTCTTTTAAGCAATTGTAAGCCCACAGCATTGCACTGGCACCCCTTTAATGTCTCATCTTACATGTAAGCCGATTGCACGAGTGTCCACTTCAACCGGAAAGCTTTTCATTCATTTACAGAACTTCAATTTCACCACCACTTGACTTCTGGCTACATTTGAAGTTTTTCTCGCATCTTTCCGTACGAAGTAATTCTTTTCAATTTCAACTTCATGCCGCCCTTTAATCCCTTGCGAGCAGCCACAAAGGCAAACTTATGCATGCATTTAATGTGACAACGAACACATGAAACCCTGCCTTTCCCGGACTGTGACCCGAAAAACAGTTGCGTTTTATTTGGTCAAAAATGCTGTTTACATAGATTACCATCTCTGCTCGCAACTCTCTGGCGCCATTCGCTTCCTCTTACTCACGATGGAAGATAATATTTCCAGGAAATCGCGTCTGCACATCCCTTTTGGGTGCGAAATAAAGAAGTCGACAATGTGTGAGATGAAAGGAAAAAGGAAATAAAGTGAAACTTTCTTCTCTTTTTTTTTTTTTGTCTTCTCGTCTGTTTCTTTGAAACATTTTATTGCGGCGACAATAGTTTGAGCGATTTTTCACACAAACACACGGCCGCGTCACTGGGCCCTGCGATAGTTAAACTTGTTTACCAGGGCACATTGTCTCCGCACCTCCCACACGGACAAGGTCGTGAACAGCATAAAGATAGCCAGTTAATTTGAAGGACATCAAAGATTTTATAAGCTTCACCCGATGTGTGTGCGATGACCATGACTGCGGCCGGGACCGGGAGGGCTTGACCCGAAATCACTTTGAAATTTGTTTCGGATTTATGGTGCCGCGTGTGTGGTATCTTGTATCGATGGCAGGCAACAGAAAAACTTTGTAATGGTCACTTGGGGACTAGGCCAAACAGGGGCAAAAACAAAAGATACTCTGCTCAAGGTAATGAAGCGGTCTAGATTTTGGAAGGATGTGGTGCCGATAAGAAGTGGCGTTTATTGCAATAGTCGGCCAATGTAACGTCAAGCAATTCCCCGTGGGCAAGGGACGACAATGCGTCTGTGTACAAGTTTATATACGAATAGGGTTTTTTTTTTAATTCAATGGTTCCAGAAATGAAATCTAGTAAATAAAGAATATACGAATGTGTACATCATATCATTTTCACTCTCGCGCCTCTTTCGAGACGCTCAGAATCGTCAAAGAGTACTTCTGGCTAGAATAAGCTTCTCCAACTTGTGAAACTCGCTGGTCCCTTCTTCTCCGCTCGTGAAGGAACAATAGCATGCACAACACGAGTAGCGCCAGCCATATTATTTTAAAGAAATAGATTACATTTTTATCCCATTCATCAATCAATTTCCTTGGCTTTTCTTTGCAGGAAATGTTCGTAAAAGAGCCGTAGGCTAGATGGTAAGCAAAATCGTAGAGGTCGTTCCTGCTGCCGACGGAAGGAGAATTCAACACCGTGTACTACAATGAAAATGGATGCAGGTGAAGGACAAGCTCTATAAGCTGTCAAGAACAAAACCAAGATAATCAGCTGACTATTGATAGCTGGAAGCGGTGGATTATCAATAATGGGGGACAGCACAAGCTCGTCGGAACTTAGGCACTGCACGACATTAGAAGCAAGTGTATATTCAGAATTTAACCATCATTTTGTCATTGAAAAAAGACGTCCACCCAGCTTACTAATAAATACTGGGCTCGCCCTTAATCACAATTCGACGATCATCTACAATACATAAAGCGGACTCTCTCCAAGTCGAACTTCAAGGCAGAATGGCGCTGTGATTAAGTGCGGGCTCTTGGTTAGTGGGGTCTCCGGTTCGAATTCAACTGGCAGCAAAGTTAAATCATGTTATGAAAGTGGTCCAATCACCATCCACCGTTGGTGGTGGTACTGGTAGTTGTCTGACCGTGGGTATTGCAATGGACCAACAAAGGTGCCATTGCGATGGCTATCTTTATGCTGACTTTGTGCTTGGGGACAAGCAATACAACGCCATGTCTAGTTTTGACATTCCTGCCAATCTCGTCAGGTTGTGCAGGATGACAATGGGGAACTCTCGCGCACCATCAAGGTCAGTGACGAACTCACCGAGAATTTCAATGTCAAAAAATGTTTTAGGCAAAGCTGTCACATGATTTTTTCAACATCGCACCTAAGAAGGTCGTGCAAAACTCACTCGCCAACACAAGTGGCACGATCTTCCAAAAGTCCATGCAAGTGCTTGGTTACGTCGGCGATGATCGGTCGAACACAGCAAGTCGACATGAAGCGTTTGCTGGTACAGAAATGGGCTTAGCGCTGAATGCCTGCAAAACGAAGAATAGGCCGTTATCGAGAAAGGACACACAACATCGACGACTCGGTCAGGACGTCACCGTAGGCAGCTACAGCGTCGAGGTGGTAAAGGACTTTATCAGGACTTCAACGAACAACATCAGTACCGAGATTAAACGCAGAATAACTCTTCCCAAACGCTTTTTCTTTGGGCTCGGGAGACAATTGAACAGTAGAGCACTCTGTCGAAAGACCAAGCTCACATTATAAAGGACCCTGATCACCCCTGTCCTGCTGTATGGCGCGGAAGCTTGGACTATCTTAAGAGTGGATAAAGACGCACTTGGTGTCTTCAAGCGAAAAGTTTGGCGTTCAATCTTTGGTCCTGTTGACGTTAAAGTCTGCTGTACAGAGAAATTAGTCTAGCCAGGCATCTACGGTTTCAACGCCTATGACCGCTAGGCCATGTAGAGCGTATGGATAAAACTGCTGGGGGATGGTTGAAATCCACGACTACGCAACTTGAAATGGTTTCATACCGGATTGATGCAATCACCCTTATTTTGAGAATTTTATTTCCGCTTAAAAAGTGCTCGTAACTTCCAAACCGTATGTCGGAGGACTTAAAAATTATCACATTCAGCATCTAAACTTTAGAATGATTATTGTTGAAAATTTCAGAGCTCTGCGACGTGTAGCTTCGGAGCCTTTGTCGGTCAGACACACAAGCTTTCTGCTTTTTATATAGTTTAGATTTGTGTATTTAATACACTAAAACTAAAAATACCCCACAAGATATGACCGGAGCTTGTTCTATCAACCCCAAAAATTGATTTCAATTGACACTCGCCATACCTATCACAATGCTCAGATTGACACGGATCAATCGTTCATTGATAATTGACAATCGCAATACCGACAAGTCAATTTTGTTGATAATTAGCGTTTATTACTTATTACTTGACACTCGCAATAGTAGCCTTAGATGAGGGGTATCCTTTATTTATGTAGTAGATAAAAATATATTTGTCGTCCAATCACAAGGTTTGTTAATCAGTAGCAGACTCATGTTCGTTTTGCTTCGCCCGTCCTTAGATAACATTAAATTAGCCAAAATTGGAATAGAATACATACAAAGATTATTTTTCTTACCGCCCAATGCGGAATATATTCTGTCCAGAGCTTCGACCGAATGACGACTGTCGTAGAGAGGTCGAAAGTTCGATTCAAGTAAATGAGCGAATTGAAATGAAATAGGCAGTCAAGAAAATGGCAGACAATCAATTGAAGGTCATCAAAGCAATGTCGTCAATGGAAATGCAGCTCGAGCTGGTAGGAGGCTTTCGCGACGAAATCAAGGTTGTCAATTACTCTCAGCTGCCGCTTAGTTCACAGAGACATAGCTGACATAAAATCAGGTGCTGAACTTTGCAGGAAGGGGCTGAAACCGACCCATCTATTATGGAGTAACCCTTTTTCTTCGTACGCTAACCTCAGTGTCTTACAAGAAGTATTACATAATGTCCCAATAGGTTTGCGTATTCTTTCCTTAGGCTCTGCGTGTGAGACAAAACCTTGCGTTCAAAAGGTTATGCTTTAATTTGCGACAGCTTTCAGTGCACCTTTAGCTTTGATACTCACCCTCTAAGCTAGTCGGTTCCGTTGTTCCGGTTAGACACAAGCTGTCCGTTTGTTCAGGTCAATATTCTTTTTGTTCCTCTCGGAGTTTTTCAGTGCAGACAATGGATTAACTCCGCATGGTGGTTCATTTCCTACAGTTGACTCTTCTAAAATCTCTTCTCGCAGACAGAACCATATACAGGGTTGGACATCCAGTTTTTTTGTTTTTAAATCGTTTGTTATTTTGGCAGTGACTACAAAGTGAGTATGATACCTCGAAACGAGCGTCGCTTTAGATCCACTTGAAAAAAATTGGGAAACATTGAAGAGTTATTTTTGATGTGAGTGCCTGTACGAATTGTACATGTTTTCGTTTTTACCTACGCTGCAACTTCTCGCTGTCAACACGCGTCAATCGATTTTTTAATTGCAATTTGACACCACGCTAGTCAATGACCATCAGGCGCTATATGAGCAATTAGTTGCGGCAGAATTTGTATAAAATGTGGAGACAATCAAGAATATGACGAGTGCGAATTATGAGCTCACAAACGTATCACGTACTTTTATTTCTGTTTACTTTGTCATATTGCTATCCCCCCTCCAGTGGTGATCCCTAAGGTGATGATAGTGCAAAGCTAAACAGTGCCAAACAGATGGTGCACCTTCTGCGAATACGCGAATACCTTGTGCGAAAGGTGCTTGTGCGTCGTCGTTGTACGCTGCGCAGAGATGTGTATGTGGTTGTGTTTCCCAACGTTTCTCTTAAAGGGGTTATCAACCGTCTTGGTGATGTCAATTGGAACCCTTGGATCTGAACCTTACCTTTGGACTTTTTGTGTGTTGGAAACCGTAAAGGAACGTTGCTATGCCAACAATTCGGACAAATATTCAAGTACTTTTTCATTATCTTAGCACAGCCCGGAACCCTCGAAAACGTCTAGGAATTTTGGGGCAGCAGAAAGCAAAGCAAGTCGAGGTAGCCACTTGAACGACGTTGTATTTAGTGATTGACAGGAATGTTTGCTCTGACTAATAAAATTTTAAAACAATTGATTTTGTCCGGTTTGTGTCCAGTCAACTCACTCTTTGCTTAACCAAATGGTCACCCTTATAAAAATGTCTTAAACCACCCAATCATCGATGTCCTTCGCAAGTTACCTTCTTTCCCAGAACTTGAGGGAGATCTGCATGCATTCAGTTGCTCCCAGGAATCACTCTCATGACAAACTTGGAACATACACAACTTCCTTCCTCCTTCTAGAATGCACTTCCACATCTGACATTAATCATAGAAACCATGCCACCCCAACTCGGCATCCACTTTTTTTTTTTCAACAAATATTATTTTTCATTTTCCACGGAATCACATTGTCGAGAGCATCTATGTACGACGACTCCGAAATCCTAACAAGTCAAACGGAGTAGTTTTCTTGCGAAATGTATCATGCAATGGGAAAAAATTACAAGCGACTCTTGAAAGAGGGAATGGTTCTTGTCAGTCACCCTCCCCTTTCGACGAACACAGCGGAGCCCGCTGCGCACCCGTTTGTATGCAATTTCATCTTGTCTTCCAACTGGCACTGCAAGCCCTCGCATGCAGCCAGACAGAAGCGCAGTTATGGTATATATTTCATTCAATTGGATGGCGTGGGGTCTCCTTTCTTAAATTGATGGAAGTGCTTGAATATAATTTCACACAGATATGCATCCAAGGGCTCATGCACGAAACTGTCTCATACGCAGCGACATGCATGCAGATTTATTTTAACTGAAGAGTCAAGGACACCATTCATATCGCACTTAACGAGCGAGACTGAAAGTCGTCGCTAAGACTCAGCGTTCAGGGACTAAATGCAGTACGGTTGAAGCGCTCCGTTGCAATTTTCATTTTCTTCCAATTAATTTGTTTTTATGCAAAATTTCCAAAAGCAACACAGCGTCTTATTGAATTTCTGCACAATAAGACACGCTATGGCAATTCAAATTTGTGCAGATTTGTATTCGAAATCATTCGTTTCGTCGGATGTCAGTTGAGTCTCAACAGGTGATGGGTTAGGTTAGACCGCGTCTTGCCTCAGACCTAACGTCTTATTTGGGTCTTCTTGGACCCATTGTGATGAAGTCTTTCCACCGTCGTTCTCGTTGATGTTATGGGAGCCTCCGATTGTGAGGATGTGCTGTCCCTGCTAGCCACAGGTCAGGGCAAACCGGCAAATAGGGCTTAGAGATATCTGCATGAAAAAGATAATGGGTAGTATCCTCAATATTTTATTCGTAGCCACAGCCCGCAAATGGTTTCATGGGCTATTACCATTTTTGGTTCATCTTATGGCGAACTATCGCCCTGACTACCATCGGCAGTAGGTTTTTGCTACCTTGGAGAAGTGTGTCTGTTTTGTTTTCAAAAAGTTTGTTTCAAAAAGTTAAAAAAAAAACCATCAAATTCAGAAAAATGCATGAAATCTTTATTTGAACTGATAGTACGGTCCATATAATTTAATGTTTGAAGATTATTTCATGCAAATGTTGACCTGGACTGCGCCTCAAATGGTCCATTCGCTTAGTCCAATTTTGGCATACTCTTTCCAACATTTCGGGCGGTATGGCACGAATAAATGCTTCACTGTTGTCTTCCAATGCGTCAATTGCAACTGGCTTGTCTACATAGACATGAGTTTTAACATAGCCCCACAAATAATAGTCTAAAGGCGTTAAGTCGCGAACGTGAAATAAAATGTTCACCGAACTCGCCTCTCAATAAGTTCATTGTTGCGCGTGCTGTGTGGCATGTGGAACCGTCTTGTTGAAACCACATGTTATGCAAGTCAAGCTCTTGCATTTTGGTCAAAAAAATTTGGATATCATCTCACGGCAGCGCTCACCATTCACATTACGTTACGATTCGCATAATCCTTGAAGAAGTACGGTCCAATGATGCCACCAGCCCATAAACCGCATCAAACTGTGACTGAACTCTGAAACTCTGGATACATTGGTAGCTCTTTCAATGCTTCTGTCTGGTATTCACTCCAAAATCGACAATTCTGCTTATGTACGTACTTGAGCTTATTTACGTACCCATTGAGCCAAAAATGAGCTTCGTCGCTGAACACAATTGAATGGAAGAAGCGCGCAAGCGTTGTTCAACTGAAAGATGTTTGATACTGAAACAAAACACGAAACGTGAGTCAGCTGTTTAAACCAGTGATGCCAAAAAGATACAATTTTTTAATTTATGCTAAAAAATTACCCTTTTTATCTAGGCCATAATATCCGAGTGGTCTCACAGGTGGAAAGAAAGTCCCACTTCTCATTAGCTTGTTCCGGTATTTTTTTGTGTTTGCTATCGACATCAGCAAGGGTTGGATGGAAGAATGGGGTAACATGATATGGGTCAGATTCGGCCCCTTTCCTAGCAAGTTTAGCTGCTACCTCATTGCGGGCTATACCCTTATGACCCGAGACCCGGCATGGAGTGATCGAATGCTGCGAGTTGCTGAGATCTTCGCGTCATCTTGTGTCTCGCTTGGACTTGGTTTCTACAGCCCAAATTTCTTTAATGGTTTTATCAGACCGTGGTATCCCAAAGTTGATATCATTTTGGCCGCTTCCATGACGGCCAGCACCACCGCCTGAAAAACGGGGCCATAGAGAGGTAGTCTGATTGAGCAATGCATGTTTAACAATTTGGAGGAGATGCCCGAGCCTGTTCCTTTATCCATCTTTGACCCATCTGTGGAAACAAGGAGAAAATTGCGAGTTATTGATGTGTTCTTCTGAGTTGCACTCCAATCCTGTTTGGAAGTCAAGGGAGGGGAGGAAGTAGTCAACTAGGATGCTATCATCATCGTTCGGGCTTGCGTGTCGTCAGCTCTTGTACCGAGTAAGCCCAAAAGCGCCATGTACACCTGACATTTGCATATGGAGGTCGAACGGAAGAAGGTCCAACTCAACAGGCAGTAGCCTACTTTGGGACAAATTTAATCGCCACAAACGACGCCTCTTTGTAGATCCGACTCAGAATCGTCCTTGGCACGGCTCCTTATTCGGTCTGTCAAAACAAATGATCTCCCAGGACTTGACTCGATGGACCCACACTTATTTTGCAAATCCTGGCGAAATCGAAAGCGCAAGAGGTTATTCTTGGTGACGTCTGCGAGATGTAAGGAGTGAATGGAGGAGGAGGCGAATCCTGTGTCAAGATGAGAATGCACTTCGAATGGCAAAGTCCCATTAGCTGTTCGATCACATCGGGCGCATAAAGAACGAGGCCCCAGCTAGAAGAGTCCTTAAATTTGAGAATCTTGAAGGAAGACCGACAGGACCGATAAGACATCGCGCAACACAACTGGGTTCGTGATGAAAGGCCGCTATTACCCAGGCTCAGACCCTTAATAGTTACCCGGCTTGGGAAGTAAGTTTTGTTTGATATCCTCAGATTTTAGGTCATTATTCAAAGCTTATTGTTCCATCTTGACTTGTTTTCGTTCTAACGAGATTCGAAACTTTCTTATGAAGCATCATTTATTCTTTTACTCGACGCGGATTAACAAATCAAAGGCACCGGGATCTGCCCTCTTACCAGAATTCATTCATTTATCATTAGAAAGTAAATAGGGCATTTAAAAAATGTTTCAGTAGGCTGTCTCGATTCCAGAAAGTTTTAGGTCAACCGTCCTACCGCCTCTAGCCGATGCAGTGAAATGTTGTCTATTCGGAGACGAATCGCTGACATACGCCACATCAATGTCACACGAATCGCAACAAGGGGAGTCGAAAACCAAGCCAACTACTACACATAAAATGAGGTATACAAATAAATGCGAAAAAATCGTATGACAATTTGTTTTTTATGCAAATTTTTATTTAGATGTCATATTACAAAGATAACATATAAATAAATTTATTTTAGATTATGATGCCTTCATGCTAAAATCCTTTTTGTGCTTAACCAACTCACGCAAGTTGTCTTCTTGGTCCTTAAGGATCTTTGCGAAGAATTCCTTTTTCTTCTGCAAAAGATCTTGGGTTTTTTCACACTTCCATTGCTTGGCCTGGAGATACACTCAAGATGGTATTCCGAATATTGTGCTTCGTCATCTTCGCTCCGAAGCAGTGCAAATTTACACAACACTGTTGACCAATGCGCTAAGTAATGCATATTACCCAAAACACTGGAAAACAACTGTGATGGAACCAATCCCTAAACGGGACAAAGACAGATCAATTCCGACAAATCTTCGGTCGATCAGTCTTCCTCTTGCATAAGCAAGGTTTTTGAAAAGATAGTTGATCGAGTTCTGAAACAATAGGTTGAGCAAAATAATATCATCGGGTTCAGGGCGGGGCATGAAACCATACATGCCGCGTCTATACTAGTGTCCGACATTCAATGGAATAAAGACAAGGAACAATGCACGGGTGCTTGCCGTTCGACACTGTTTGGTTGGAGGGCCTCTTCCTCAACCTGGTCAGGCTTGGCATAAGCAAACCATTGTTATACATGGTCTATGACATGATAACAGGTAGAAAGTTCGTGGTGAACAGTAGCGGTCTTCCACAGTCTTTGACATCAAAAACGGTCTGCAACAGGAAGCGGTTGGTTCACCGATCCTGTTTTCAATATTCACTGCAGATCTGCCACACTTCATTGCGCCGACGATTTAGTGGTATACAGATCAGGTCCGAAGGTCGAAGAAATAAATATCTTGTTGCAAGGTAACTTCGCTGAAATTCGGCGATTTTGGGAAAAGGGTTAGAGGACACATGGGTTGACGAAATGGCACCATATACCAGATAAAGGAGATTTTTCGCAATTAGTCATTTCATGTCACTTTCTCCGACACTTTTTCCATCTCCCAGTGGTCGTAGTGGCGTGCTATATAGCTCAAAAGAAGCTATATACCAGTTGATAGTCAACTTCCAGAAGTGTGAAACTATCCTTTACAGCACCCCGCTGTGCATGGCATCATGGGATACGCGCACAAACTGGCGTAAGTTCGGCATTGTTGACCCCCAGAGACGCCCTTTAGATGTGAAAAGTGTAGTTAGTCATCTTGGCGTTTGGTTAGATCAATATCTGTATTTTGACAAGCATATAGATAATGCCCTGGCCAAAGTTAAAACCCTTTGCTGTGGCAAGTTGCAGCAGCCAACTTGATAACAGGGTGAAGGTAATCTGCTACATGGCTCTCATCCGGCCAATTATGGCATACGGTTGTCCACTGTGGTTCAACGTGAGTCCTTCCCAGATGGAAAAGATGAGGTTGTTCGAGAGGCAATGTCTTCGAACTTGTCTCCGATTGTATTGTACACCCGAGTCTGAGTACAAGAGGTACTATCCCAACGCGGTCCTGAACAACGAGGCAAACCTGAACAGGATAGATTATTTTATTATTAAGCTGGTCCGAAGGCACGTTGCACGAGCTATGACTTCAACCAACAGTGTGATCTTTGGGGCTTACTACCCCAGCGTATTGTACCTTGAGAGAGTGCGCCTTACGGGCTTTATTCCTCATGAGGCGTTCCTCTATCTCGACACAATTGGCCTAATACACGATCCATACGGTTGCCCTGTAGTCTTCCACGTCGTACGCCGAACGGCGACTCCAATACGAACGGGATGTCGCTCGCAGTCACGAGCAGTCTCCTCCGGTTCAGTAGAGCGAAGCTGACTTTCAAAAAGGCCAACCTTAGATTTTTGTCGCATCAGCGGGTTGAGCATTGTCTGAGCATTACGTCGGAAGACGAAGATGATACTCTATAAGCAACTCATTCCTTCCGCCAAAAGTAGTGTATGGGTTCCCTCTATGGCGTACCATCTCTAGGACCTGCATGGACCCCAATTTCGACGTCGTAGGTTCGATTCCTGCTCTGATACTCAAAGAGTATTTTCTGTCTAGAAAAAGCTTCTCAAACTTGGCCGTTCGGAGTCGGCATTAAACTGTAGGTCCCTGCCACTCGTGAGAGAACAATAGCACGCACAACACGAGTGGTTGCTGAGAAGTTAGGTCCATGCCCCCTACGGACTGTAGCGCCACCCATATTTTATTTATTATAAAACCTTCTCAAGAAAGGTCACACAAAATTGACGTCTTGGACGGTGCGTCATTATGGCCTGATGTAATTTCGAGTACGTTAAGCTACCCGTCTACATTAGCTCCCCTGTAAAAAGTCCAAACATCATTAGTACCGAGATTAAGCACAAGGAATTTATTTTATTGCAGAAATCAATTTCATTGTAATTAATGTGATCATGATCGCCCTGCGACGTGTCCTGCCTCCCGTATGGGGAGTTATAAAGTGAATTTGACACGTACGCCTGTGCCTCGTAAAATTAGAATAGATGTCTGAATCTGAGCCCAGAATCTGAGCCTCTAGTGTACACGAGAGAAAATAGTCTGCCCTTCCTGAATGACAGTGAGTATCTGGTAGTTTTCTTAAAATGCCAAGAACTTAAAGATATCTTGCAACTAGTCCACCTTTTCAATTAGCTGCCCATGACCACAAGCCCGAGAGTCACAAGCCATACGCGAGTCCCCACCTAACTAGCACCGGCATCCCGTCCCGGTATGCATATTTGCTGACGAACCCGGTGATGCATGCTAATGACATCGATTTGAAAACCACATTGCGTTGAAGCAGATCAGCCCAATGGGAATCGAATTCAAATAAAATCACTGCGTCCGGACATATTCTGTGTCAACCGATTAAATAACCAAGTCTCATGGGATTATTGCCAATCCCCGGATAAATGTGCGAATACAGGAAAGACAATAAAATCAAATGGTTTTGTGTCACATTATGCCCTGGCCGGGCAAACTGAGATTATGGAGGCATAACGTTAATGATGCCCGGAAGCCTTAAAACGATAGGTCTTTGACGGGGCAATTTGTGTTAGCGGATGGTTTTGTTTTAGATTTTAATTGAATTTGCAACTACTTATTGGGAATATGCGCTTGGAAAGTTCGTCGAAACAACAGTGGCTATCGGTTGCTGTGTATTAACCCGGTAGTGTCAGCGCACTGACACATCAAGCAACGATTTGTGAGCTAATAAGTCCCATCTGTGGGGGGAGATGAGCAATTTAGAGAGAATTCATGCGAAAAACTGGCACTGGTTTTGCAATTAGATTAAAATTATTGAAATTTCAGCTGAATTGAGTTTGCATCTATAAATTCTCGGTTCGCTATATTCAACGGTTCGTCCGATCCGAATCACCCGTGCCCAGACGCTGACAGTATATTTTGTGTACCAGGTATACCGATATGAAATGAGTTTTTTTTTTTTGAAAATTAAACACTACTTATTAATGGGAAGGTAATAACATTTTATTCGAAGTATTGGCCATTGTTTTGTACACATTTTGACCACCTTTCTGGCGATTTGTGAATACCACGCCAATAAAATTGTTCGTCTTTTAAGGCAAACCAATCAGACACCCAATTTTCCACTTCTTCGTAGGAATCGAAGTGCTGCTCAGCCAATGCGTGTCCCATCGATGAAAACAAATGGTAGTCGGAAAGAGCCAAATCTGGTGAATACGGCGGATGGGGTAGCTGCTCCCAGCCAAGTGCTTTGATTGTATCCTGAACCGGTTTTGCTTTGTGTGCAGGTGCATTGTCATGGAGCAAAATTACCTTGCCGTGTCTTCTGGCCAATTCTGGTCGTTCCTCGATCAATGCATGGTTCAAATTGATCAATTGTTGTCGGTAGCGATCAGTATTAACGGTTTCACCAGGTTTTAGGAGCTAGTGGTACACCACACCTTTCTGGTCCCACCAAACACACAGCATTGTCTTCTTGCCGAATCGATCTGTCGATGTTGATGGTTGTCCCGGATTAACCCATGATTTTTTCCATTTTTCATCGCCAGTAACAATCCGTTGCAAAACCGATTTTCTTACGTGTCTTTGAAGCACAATTTCACAAGTGCTTTTTCGGTTTTCCATCTGTCTCTCATTCAATTCATGTGGCACCCATTTTACTTACTTACTTATCAGCAGACGAACCATGAAGGGTCTGAGCCTGAGCGTTTGCTACCTTCCATCGGTGACGGTCCTGGGCACGCTACTCCCAGTCACCAAGGCCAAGCTGTCTTACATCCGCGATGACTTGGTCTTTGTACCGGAGATTCGGTCTTTCTCTCCTTCTTGAACCAGGAAGCTCGGATTGGAAAACCCTCTTTGCTGGAGCGTTGTTGTCCATTCGCTCGATATGGCCGAGCCAGTGCGGTCGACGGATTTTTGTCTTCGGGACTTCATCCACATCCTTGTGCAGCCCCAGTTCGCGGTTGCGTCTTCCCCGCAGACGGGACCATATAACCGACGTTGAATTTTTCTTTCGAAGGCACCAAGAATCAGCTCTGCAATCTCTCAATTGTGATTCGACGTCGTATCTCCACTACGATGTCATTCGTGAAGCTCACGTTTACCCCGACGTACTACCTCGAAATTGTAGCTGTCGATTGTGACGTTTTGGCCTAGGTGGTGTGCGGCGGATCGTTGTTTGCTCGACAGCATATATTTTGTTTTGTCCTCGTTGACCTTAAGACCAGCTCGTTTCGCCTGTTCATCAAATGCCGTGAAAGCTTCCATGATGGCACTTTGGGACCGCGCGATAATGTCGTTGTCATCAGCGTTTCCCAACAGCTGGACTGACTTGTAGAAGATAGTGCCTTCCGTGTTGACTTTTGCCCGCTGCACTATCTTCTTCAGTACCCATTTGAAGAAATCACACGACAGCTCATCTCCTTGCCGAAATCCGGTGCAGGGTTCGAACGGTTCCGTGTTGCTACACAACCAGATCAGTTTTCCCGGGATCCCGAATTCGGCCATCGCTTCGAATAGATCCTTGCGATGAATGCTGTCGTATACGGCTTTAAAATCGATGAAAAGATGGTGAGTATCGATTTGAAACTCGCTGGTCTTCGCCAGGATCTGCCTTAGTGTGAAGATTTGATCTGTAGTCGATTTGCCCATTTTCCACACTTTTGGATCTTTCCCATAGCTTTTAAACGGTCAGAAATTGTTTGTTGAGCAACATTTAACATTGCTGCCATTTGCTTTTGACTCAAAGTGTCATCTCCATCCAATATCGCTTGCAATTCGTCGTCTTCAAACTTTTTTGGTGGTCTTCCACGTTCTTCATTTCTCACATCAATCCGTTGAAACCATCTTTTGCATGTTGCTTCTGATAGAGCATGACGACCATATGCCTCGACAAGCATTTGAAGCGACTCTGCAGCACGTTTCTTCAAATGAAAACAAAAACTTAATGCTTTCCGCAAATCATCACCTTCTGGTACAAAATTCGACATTTTTAACACGATGAAAAAATATGATTTTGTCTGTTCAATGACTTGATATATACTAAATATTTTTCACAGATGTCATAGCAAACAAAGAAAAAAAAATAAGCGCTCGTTCACAACAAATGCTCCCTATCGAGACATTTGTATCTTGACGCTCACTTCATACCGGTATACCTGCGCTGTGTGATGTTCACTTGTTGTGCAAGTGATGAAGCTTTCCTTCTTCTTTGTGTGGCGCTACAGTCCGGGGTGGACCTGGGCCTCAACCAACATGCTTCTCCAACTAGCGCGATCCCTAGCTAGCTGTCTCCAGTTTCGCACACCAAGTTGGTTGAGGGCATTCTCTACTTGGGTGCGCCACCTCAAACGCGGGCGTCCTCTGTTGCGTTGCCCGACAGGTTCGGATTCGAAGATTCTTCGGGCCGGAGCTGTGGTGTCCATACGCTCTATATGACCTAGCCACCGTAGGCGTTGGATCCGTAGACGCCTAACTAGGCTCATGTCGCTGTACAGCCCGTACAGTTCGTGATTGAATCTTCTCCTCCAGAACCCGTCAACACAAGCAGGACCAAAGATCGTGCGTAGAACTTTTCTCTCAAAGAGACCAAGGACTTCTTCAACCGCTTTCGAGATTGTTCATGCCTCTGCGCCGTATAGCAGGACTGTGATGATCAGTGTCTTGTGTAGAGTCAACTGTGTTCTTCGAGAGGGGGCTCTATTACTCGATCGCCTCTTGAGCCCAAAGAAACAGCTTGATCTCGGTACTGATGTTATTAGTACAGTTTACTCCGGAGCAGAGGTAAGTGAAGTCCTTGACTACACCGAAGTTATAGCTGCCCATTGTGACGCTCTGTCCAAGACGTCGATGTTGTATGTCCTTTTGTGAAGACAGCATATACTTCGTTTTGCCCTCATTCTCCGCCAGACCCATTTTAGCCGCTTCCGTCTCAATGTTAGCAAAAGCCTCACTGACGGCTCGCTGAGTTCTGCCAATCACGTCAATGTCATCGGCGTATGCTAACAATTGCACGGACTTCTGGAAGATCTTGCCTCTAGTGTTGGCGTGTGAGTTTCGCACGATCTTCTCCAGGACGATGTTAAAGAAATCACATGACAGCGCGTCGCCTTGTCTAAAACCTTTTTTGACATTGAAGGTCTCGGTGAGCTCGTTACCGACCTTGATGGAGCAGCGAGAGTTCTCCATCGTCATCCTGCACAGCCTGACGAGTTTGTCAGGAATGTCAAAACTAGACATGGCGCTGTATAGCTCGTCTCTATGCACGCTGTCATATGTGACAGATGGTGAGTGTCAATTTGCATTTCTTGGGTCTTTTCCAGGATCTGCCGTAGTGTGAAGATTTGGTCTGTCGTGGACTTTCCTGGCCTGAAGCCACACTGATATGGACCTATCAGATTATTATTGAACGGCTTCAGGCGGGTACACAAAACGGCAGAGAAGATCTTATACGCGATGTTAAGAAGACTGATCCCTCGATAGTTGGCGCAGTTGAAGGGGTCTCCTTTCTTGTGGATCGGGCAAACGATACTGAGATTCCACTCGTCGGGCATGCTTTCCTCAGACCATATCTTGCAGATGAGCTGGTGCATGCGCCGTACCAGATCATCTCCAGCTGCCTTAAATATTTCAGCGGGCAAACCGTCCGCTCCAGCAGCTTTGTTAGACTTCAGTCTTGATATTGCTACCTTGACCTCGTCTAAGTCTGGGGGACGGTATTCGCGTCTGTCATCGTCCAGATTGAGTGGAACATTCTGCCTGGCAGCGGTATTTTGGTCCTCATCGCCGTTTAACAGTCTGCAGAAATGATCTTTCCAGATTCTCAGTATCGACTGCGACTCTACTACCAGATGTCCATTTCCACCATGACAGGATTCTGTCCGAGTTTTATATCCATTGGATAATTGTTTTACCCTTTGATAAAACTTCATGAAGCATGAACTAAAATTTTATCTAAATCGTCTAATCTGTTCAGAAGTTCAATATTCACAATTTCAGCAAAATTGAGTGATCTGTGTGTAGCTGTGTTTATGCCTAGAAAGTTTGGGTATGACAAAATGAGAAAAGTACGAAAATGTTTATTGTTTCCTTTTCGTTTGGGTACTCAGGCAGTCGTCCGTATGTGTTCGATTCAGACGTAGAAAAAAAGAACGGTTTCATACCGGATTGATGCAACCACCTTTATTTTGAGAATTGTATTCCCTTTTAAAAGGTGCTCGTAACTTCCGAACCGTATGTCGTACCGACTTAAAAATTGTCACATTCAGCATCTAAATGTTAGAATGATTTTTGTTAAAAATTTCAGAGCTCTGCGAAGTGTAGTTTAAGTGCCTTTGTCGGTCAGACACACAAACTTTCTGCTTTCATTTTTTTTCATTTTATTTATTATTTCTTTATAATCTCTGTACATAAGGAATACAATATTCTTTTATTGTACAGGCCTTAAAATATAAAATCGTTTGAATTCATGAGTGATAATTACATAACATTGAATTTAAGAGTTTTGCTGATTTTAATTTAGCTTAGTATATGAATTTACTGATACAAAAATTAAGATTTATATTGTGGGTATTATTTCAGTGCGTATTGGAAAGGTGTGAAAAGCAAGCGGAGCAAAATTGTCTGTGCACGGTCTTTGACCGTACCTGTGGAGGTAGATGGTTCCACAGGTGTACAGAATGAATGAAAAACTGCCTGCGTGATGTTAAACATGTATGAACTGAAGGTTTCAACGTTATATTACGACTTGTACGACAGAGAGTTATTTTTTCATAAAGATAGTCAGGTTGTTTATAATGAATGATTTTAAAGATTAGTATGCATGATCTATATTTCAAAAATGCTTCTAATTCACATCCGAGGAGAAGCCGACGTTGTTCCGAGACATGATCAAATCTTCGAAGGTTAAAAACGTACCGTGCCGTCGCGTTGATTGCTTTTAGCAATTTTTGCATTGAGACATTATCACATTCAGCGAACAACTCGCACCCGTAGGTTAACATAGGCACTATGAGTGCTTTGGCGAGTTTTAGTTTGACATTAATAGGGAGTATAAATTTGCTAATAGACAGACCTCTAAGGGACGCATACACCTTCGACACTATACTGTCTATATGGTCAGTCCATGTTAGTTCACTATTACACATTATGCCAAGATTTTTTACACAGGTAACATATTCGACGACAACAGAGTTTAATTCTATGGGAGGAAAGTTAGGAAGGGGGGATGGTGTTTGGAGAATGGAATGACTTTGGTTTTGTCAGGATTGAGCATGAGAGCATTTTCTTCAGCCCATTTCGTAATCGAACTCATATCCTCGTTTAATTTAGCGGCTGAATCTTCAATCATACCTAGAGGAAAACTTAGGTAGATTTGAATATCATCTGCATATATGTGGAAATTGCAATAAGACAAAACTTTGGGAAGATCATTAATGAACATTGAAAACAATAAAGGACCGAGAATAAAACCTTGAGGTACTCCCTTGTGCACATTGCAAAAGGACGACAGTTTTGAGTTATATAAAACAGCTTGAGTCCGGTTAGTAAGGTATGAAGAAATTAACTTGTTAGTAGGATTACAGAAGTTAAATTGGGTGGACAGTTTGTGACAAAGTATATGCGGGTTAACACTGTCGAATGCTTTCGAAAAGTCAAGTAAGGCTAGTAATGTTGTCTTATCTTCGTCAATGGCTTTTCGTATATCGTCTGTTACTTTTAGTAAGGCTGTAACACAGCTATGTCCTTTACGAAATCCTGATTGCATTGGGTTTATTAAATTTTGTCCTTCAATGTGATCTTTAATCGCTCGACTGACAATAGACTCAAACACTTTTGACAAAAACGAGAGCTTTATAGTTAATTCAAAAAAATCGCCATTTATACATTGTAGCGATATACCAATTTTTGTGTCGCCAAATCTCTATTACACGTAAAGATGTTTCGTTTTTGAAGCATTATGCAACCGAGAATGGGGCCCAAGTAAGGCCACTGGATTGGTACTGGTGCGCATAGAAAATTAAGGTACCCTCGAACTATTGTACTTCCACAATATTTAAATTTTACAGGTCAGGCATAACATATTCCTCCGAGCGAACAGTGGCTTACTGAGCTGACTAATCGATAGATGATCTGTTAAAGTGAGTACAGCATTTAAGTGCTCCCCATAACACATACAAAGCACTACAGCCATTGAGTTAAAATTGAATTGACATAAATTGTGGAGGCAGAAAAAAAAATGAATGCAAGTCTAGGCTCAAACTTACACTCGCACCGACGGCTACTGTGCGGTAATAATTTATCAAACTCATTCAGCAACTGTCCATTTCCCATGACTAAACATTTTTTGTTTGTTTCATTTTTTTCGCAGTTTTAAATTTATTTTTTTTACTTATCAATACCATTACTCGTAGCAAACCGCACGAACTATTGATTACGCACCGCACATTTGATTTATGACTGATGCGTTCCTAATTGGTTTTATCTGGTGAGTGAATTTATCACACTGTCGATACACAGTACACACAAATAGAAGCGTACAACCCACATCCGCACACGGTGGCCGGCCTTAATTATCAACATCGATAACAACTTTGCCGAGTGCGGACTAATGACATAGAAAGCAGTGATAAGACGTGGAAGCGGGCATTAAATCAAATTATCGAGTGTGCAGGCCGTTGCGGCAACAGTCACAGCAAGAAGCAGCAAGTGGTCAGTGTCGAGATATGAAAGTTTCACGAACAAGAAGAAGCTCTTGAGCAGATTAATCATGTTTGAATGGTTTTCTTAGTCCCGAAGGGAGGCACGGGTATTTTTTTGTTTTTAAATAAGGATTGTGATGTTTTTTGTCACTTGATTGCTACTTTGTAAATTAAGGGGCTAGGCAGTACGAACTATTAATAACAGACTCCTAGCAGGGACGACGGTGGATAGTATGATGCACACAAGTGGTAGGAAGAACAACTTCCGGGAGACGAGAATTTCTCGAGTTGCCTGGTGTACTGTCGAACTTCAGATGGCATTCAGGAAGATTTTTGAGATTTCGATAAACTATTGTGGGCTCTCGCCGAACACTCTCACAGAGGATGTTGGAATGTGTTCGCGTTGTTTTAGCTGATGCAGTACTGGTATCGTAGGATAACTCTTGCCAACCGCTGTTTCTTCGGGCTCAAGAGGCAATTAAGTAATAGAGCCCTCTCTCGAAGAACCAAGTTGACTCTATATAAGACCCTGATCATCCCTGTCCTGCTATGCGGCGCGGAGGCATGGACAATCTCGAAAGCGGATGAAGAAGTCCTTGGTCTCTTTGAGAGAAAAGTTCTACGCACGATCTTTGGTCCTGTTTGTGTTGACGGGTTCTGGAGGAGAAGATTCAATCACGAACTGTACGGGCTGTACAGCGACATGAGCCTAGTTAGGCGTCTACGGATCCAACGCCTACGGTGGCTAGGTCATATAGAGCGTATGGACACCACAGCTCCGGCCCGAAGAATCTTCGAATCCGAACCTGTCGGGCAACGCAACGAAAATTATTATCATTTTTTTATTATGATAATATTGGTATGGTTCAAAATATCGGCCAAATGGCCGCCGCAACTTCGGCTGCACACCTTCATTCGATTGTCCAAATTTTCGATGACGCTGAAGCATAATTGAGGTTCTATGCCGTTAATGTGCCGAAGTATCTCATCCTTTAGCTCTTGCGACGCACACGTCTTCATTCTAATAACCCCAAAGAAAAAATCCAACGGTGTCAAATCACATGATCTTGGCGGCCAATTGACATCGCCACCACGTGAGATAACACGGCCATTGAATTTGTCGCGCAAAAGAGCCATTGTTTCGTTATCTGTGTGGCAAGTGGCACCGTCCTGTTGAAACCACATATCGTCCATATCGTTTATATCTTCCAATTCGGTCCATAAAAAGTTCGGTATCACTTCACGAAAGCGAACACCATTCACAGTAACTGCCTGACCGGCCTCATTTTGGAAAACGAATACGGTCCATAAACTGCACCAAACAGTCACTCGTTGTGGTTGCATTGGTTTTTTGACAATCACTCGTGTATTGTGCCTCATCACTGAAGATGAATTTCGTCAAAAATTTATCATCCACTGTTGCCATTTCTTGCCACCATTCTGACCATTGACCACGCTTAAAATGGTCAAGAGGCTTTAGTTCTTGTGTCAATTGCACCTTGTATGTAAGTGTGTAAATGCAAGTCTTTATGCACAATGTTCATCAACGACGAGCGTGAGAGGTGCAATTGTTGGGCACGACGACGAGTTGAAGTGGACGGCTCTTCAGCCACACTATCGCGAACAGCAGCAATATTTTCTGCAGTACGAGCATGCACTGGTGTTTTCAAATCTCTTACGTACCTGGTTTGTTCAAATTTGTGGACGATTTTTCCGATTTTACGCACATTTGGACGATTGACCGAAAAAATCACGAAGTGCACGATACGCATTCTGATTTGAACGCCCATTTTCATAATAAGCCCATGAATGACTTCAACGCGTTGCTCGATTGTGAATCTTTCCATGGTTCAAATTGAATGTCTAAAATTGAGAAATGTCAGATGAAATGCAGAGAAAAACTTGACGTTAAGGTGTCGTTCACATTCAACATCGGCTCTTGAAATATAACCACCCTTTATAGGCTGTTCGCAAGAAGGAAGGCACGACATCGACGTCCTGAACAGAGTGCCACAATGGTCAACTGTAAAAGAATTTATTATATTGGAAGCGGATGGGAAGGGATCGTCTGATCACTGCGCAGATGGGCCGATTGCGATATCCCTATTTGAAGTTCACGCAGGAAGCCTGAGTTTATGATTAAAGTTTGTGCATTCTTGAGTAAACTGACTAGGTGTTGCCGATGTGCCCTGACTAGGAGGCTACAGTGCCACGGAATGTCTTTCGCAATTTCTCCGTCCTCGTTCAACTTTCGGCAGGTGTCCAATGATTTTCAGAAATTTGTTTACTGGGCAGTGTCCAGTAAGAAGACCTGAAGCTGAGGAGTTGTTTCGTTTTATTAAGAGAAATAGTTAGTAGGAACATCTTGGGCTATCTGTACTCTTCGTGCCAGTAATGGTTGGCCATGTTTATGTGCTCCTACCGGTGGTGATGGGTAGATACACCGCTGAATGGTCGGGGAATCATGAGTGGTGATGCGGGTCCTTTACTTTTTCGTTATTCCTTCTGTTTTTGCGCCATCTGTGTACCATATGAGGGACTCACGGATGAAGGTGGGTCTGTTTTGCTCCCAGTTGTGTCGTGAGGAGAAACTGACCTTAAATTTGGCCTGAAGCTGTATCTGGGCAGACAGATGGAAACGAATTATATTTTCAGATTATCAGGGCGGATTAGCCTGTGAGTAGAGTCATCTTTTGTGATGTACTTGTGGGCCTTACCCCTAGCTTCCTTCTCCATTTGTAGATTGTAGACGGGGTGGAATGTTTGTGCTGGGCAGCTAGAACTTGGAGCTAGTTAAAGATTTCCTCTACCTCCTCCTCAAGCAGTACAAGCACACAACATTAGTTCTGGAACCAAGCGCTTGGAATTTGCCATTGCATAGTACCCGCAATGGAACCTATCATTTCACGGGAAACGTGATCGCGTGAAATTACATAAAACAGTGCTTGTCACGTACTGTAATATATGATTTCAAGTGAACTTACATTCGATGAAATCAATTTCAGTGCAATCAAACGATATCATAAAAGTTGTATAATCTGGGACGTGTCCTCTTTCCCTTATGTGTTAAGTGGAACGTGAACACACGTGATCAAGTGAATTTATTGCAGTATGACACGTACGCTCGTGCCACGTGTAATTAGATGTATGCTCAGACTCGGAGCCTCTAGTTTGCACGAGAGCAAGTGGTCTGTCCTTATCTTTAAAACAATGACTACACTGTTCATTGATCCCCAGGACTTAGCGACTAATATAGAAGGTTTGATGAGATGTGTGCAATAGTCACTTGACTACACAGTCTTGAAACAAGAACTAAACTGAGCGAAGTGGCGGCCAGTGACGGTGTGAGTATTTGTGTCGAACCAAACGCACTTGAACCACGACGTCGAAGGTTCGATCACTAGTCTGTACGACAAAAACAATTTTCACGGGCCCACATCTTTCGAGTTAATGACAATGTTCTCCTGTCTAAAAAAACAAGTTTCTCAAACTTGGCCGTTCAGAGACGGCATACGACTGTATGCCGCTTCCACTCGTGAAAGAATTAAAATTGCGCACAACACGAGTGGTTGCTCAGAAGCTAGGCCCCGGCCCTTCACGGGCTGTAGCACTACCCATATTAAGAGGCAACACACACGACCACGTCGGGATGGCTACAAATAATTCGAATTAGCAGATTATCCGTAAACTTACAGTCTTGTACAGCATGACCAAGTGGCAGTCTTTGCTTCGCTAGCAGTGCTCCGAGTGGGGTCGTTCCATTATTTGAAGACTCTGTCCAATATGTGCGACGTTGCTCCAGCAATAGCATCTTTGTCTGTGGTCCAATGTGTTAATGCGACTTCGTGTAGTGGCAAGGTGCACTAAAGCTTGAGTTCATTGACAAACGTCGTCTTTCCTTCACAACTGCGAACTTTTCGTCCCAGTACATTGTAGTCCCGTCTTGTTGGAAGCACAGCTCGGGATATCGAAGTTGTAGAGCTCTGAGCATAGAACTTCTGACAACGCCTTGAGACGGTAATACTGGCACTGCAAACTTAAGGAGCACCAAAGGAAACTAGGAGCATCAGAAGATCGTCTCTGCGGTGAAGAGACATACTGGAATTTTCTGAAGCATTAGCCAACAAAAGACTAGGCTACCTGGGAGCAGCTAAAATTATATTCTTGTTCTTCTTCTTCTTGATTGGCGCTACAGTCCGGGGTGGACCTGGGCCTCAACCAACATGCCTCTCCAGCCAGCACGATCTTTCGCCAGCTGCCTCCAGTTGCGCACACCAAGTTGGTTGAGGTCCTTTTCAACTTGTGTGCGCCATCTAGTGCGAGGACGTCCTCTGTTGCGCTGTCCCAAAAATTGTATTCTACTTTTACCATATTTATAGGAAAGCGAGAATTCGGTCGATAACCTGATCAGATGGTCCGAGCATTATTATGTTTGTCAACAGAGGTCGCTGACTGAATGATCAAAAGCTTCAGTTCTGCACGGGGTGCTTTTTAACATTTCTTTTGAATTAATATGTTCTTTTTTTACTTTCGCCTACAGGTGGCAAATCTTTTCCGCCTTTGCACATCAGGAGCCTAGAACGAGGACAGCTCTGCAAACTCTAATAATAGGAAGCTCGAAGACACCATGCGAAGTTCCACTGCGGAGGCAGCCTTCATAGAATTGAACTATCTAGTACCCTTTCGCAGATACTAGCGCACTAGCCATTAGTCCAGACAGCACGGTTGGTTGCTGAGAAGCCGGCTTATCGTCTCTATCGAGTTACCTTGGCCAGAAACAAAGCTCTTCATGCCATCCAATGTCTCGACAGAACAGAAAAAGTGAACAATTACCACATAATCCGCGAGGTAGAACTCTACATTCTCATACACTCGCGTACAGTGTACATGTGTAAAAATACATTTAATCAGTAACCTTTGGCTACTTCAGTGGAGCTGATGTAATGACGTCAGCGCTGAAGTGCTGGTGTCTTGTTTCTCATCTGAGTGCGACTCAAGTGCCAGTTCTGTGGCAGTGTGACCAGAAGATCTGAAAAAAAGCGAATCACTGAACCACGCGTTCTCTAGTTTTTACGTTGCATAAGCGCGGGTATTTCTTAAGCATTGCCCATTCTTTGATAGTCTGCTGGAGAGCTTCACATGCTTCACATAGACAGAAAGTCTAATTGAAAAAAATAATCGCGACGAAAAACGAAGGGTATGGCCACACTGCTTGAGCAACATCGGTTCGAGTGGCGTTCGCTCGCGCCGACCATTACAAGAACAAAAACGAGCCCACATTTAAGCAGTCTCATTGAAGATTCATCGACGCGCGAACGCAAATAGATAGTGAGTTGCAATACAAACATATGTTCACATGCCCGAGCAGAAACCAAATGAAATCGGAAAGCGATAAAGAAAGAATTAAAAACAGAAACCACTCAACGCTGCGGATCGTCGAGCGCTGGCTGACTCCGAGTTCCGACAAAGTTTCGGCTACAAGTTCACCGCAGCACATGTAGACGGCACGTGGATTAATCGTTATTCCCCCACCAGCTTCGTTCGCATTCACCAGCAAAAGAATTCCCGAGCGTTCCTTAATTACCCAGCCCCCGTTGAGTGCGAGAAACAATTACAAAGCAATTGTTGCGCGCCGAGCACAACAAGTGGAGCGGAATCGTATCGATTAGGTGTTGCTTCTCGTCTATTGACTTCGAAATCGAACTTAAGACCGTCTCTGCAGTGTGACTACTGACTCGTCCGGCTGGCGCGGGGGGAACAATGAGCAAGAACCTGAATGGCAATCGAACAGGTAAATGCTTACCAATCAACAAGAGTTTTTCCCCATTGATTGTTTTGTTTTGTGTTCGTTCGTTTGTGCGGCAGGCAGGCCTTTGTGGCCAGCACTCGAACTGTCAAAATGACTCCACGTCGGAGGGGGGGAGGACGCCATTCAAGAAGTCTTGAGTTTTAATATATTTTTGCATTCTCCACAGTGGCTGTCGATGACGACCGCGACGGGGCCGGGGCATTGGAGTATTGTGACGGTGCGGGGCACAGTGACAGTGTTGATAGCAGCTCCCAGGCTGCCAGTGGAGGAAGGGCCGCTGTGCTGAAGCACTCAGGCGGAAATGAAGCTCTTGACGCTGAAGAGTGCGAACTTCTACTCAAGGGCCAGCGCCGCCAACAGCCACAATGCATTCATGTTAATTTTGATGAGAGGCACACTCCCAAGGAGCAACAGGGTGAGTGTTTTTTGTTTTCGTTTTCATGCTCTCCAGTGTTTGCTTGGTCGCGGAAGCAGTCGTTGGGCTGCAAATATTAGAAGAGTGTTGTGAGAATGGAGCGAAAGTTGCCAACCGGTGAATGGTCGTTCATTTCTGCAAATTAATTGAGGCGGCTTTGTGGATCCGGAAAAGCATGTATTTCATGATGTCTGATGGAATTCATTGCGAAGTGTTGCTTGACATTGGGAGATGATCGTTTTGGGGTGGGAGCTTGGGAATTATGAATCGACTTGCATTGAAATAGTGGGTACTTGGAGTTGTGGTTCGTGGAGAGCAGGGATCCAGAGCTGTGGCTCTTTCACTTCTGTCGATGAGTAGGTCTGGCCAGACCTTTTCCAATTTTGAAATTTTCATCCCTAGCAAATGTGTAAGGCTTTGGTGCAGCATCTAAGTGGATCAGAGAAAACACGTTATCTACAACCACCTCTAGAGTCAGTCGAATATGTGTGGCGAAACCTACTTGTTGACAGAGGAGTTAAGGGCTTAGCTCAACCCACCTGTACATCGTCTGCATTTGAGCCGCTGAAAACAATGAAGTGCTTTATAAAGGGAGCCCATTGTTGAGCCACTTGTTCATCTGGCTTTATCGGCGGGTGACTTGACGTGTCTGCCTAGAAAATAGTCTAATAGTGTGTCTAGCATGTCGATTCAATGGTGTAGGATGGGAGATAAATAGCTCAGGGAACTCGTATTTTAATTATTGATCCATCAACCCGACTTGTGTGTGTGAAGTTGAAGTTGAAAATTGAATCAATGAACGTGCATAACGTTCACATAAACAGTGAATTTTAGCTGATACTTCTATTGCTCGAGCGTGCTCATCATTCAAACCATAAATGAGCTTCGTAGCAGAAGACCCTTGTGGACATACCACTGGAAGGCCCTCTTAGCTAGAGCTTGGTGTCCATACTCCATACTCTGTTCCATACTCTGCCAGTGTAGTCGACGAATTTTGTGTAGTATGGTATCGAGGTAGAGAAATACTTCAGGAGTAATAACGCCGTTGAGTCGCACTCTTTCATGGCCCCAAAGATTAGGCTGTTGGTAGAAGTCATAGCTCGTGCAGTATGACTTCTGATCGCTTGACATTAAAGTATCCATCCCGTTCGGATGTAAGTTTCTCCGCCATAAAATGACTTGGTATACTAACTGAAGGTGCATATTTTATTGTGGCGCATGCCACTATTATTACTGCCATCACTTCTTCTTCTTCGATTGGCGCTGCAGTCCGGGGGGAACCTCGGCCTCAGCCAACATACCTCTACAGACAGCTGTCTCCAGCTGCGCATAATATGTTGGTTGAGGTTCCAATGGCTCGGAATCGAAGACTCTTCTGGACGGAGCTTTGGTGTCCATCTGCTCTTCATCTTCCCATCAACGCAAACAGGACCAAAGATTGCACGCAGAACTTTTCTCTCAAAACAACCAAGAGCTTCTTCATCCGCTTTTAATAGCGTCCATGTCTCTGTGTCATAAGCAGGACAGGAATGATCATAGTCTTACATAGGTTCTGCTCGGGGTTTCGATAGATGGCTCGGTTACCCTTGAGCCCAAAAAAGCAGCGATTGGCAAGAGTAATTCTGTGCTTGATCTCGCTACTGGTGCTATTGTCCTCATTTAGTGCAGAGCTGATTTAGAAGATGTCGTTGACTGAGAACCTCAAAGTTTCTGCTGAACATTATGACGCTCTGTCCGTGACGCCGATGTTGTGCGTCTTTTCGTGATGACAGCATGTAATTTGTTTTGCCCTGGGATACCGGCAGACCCATTATAGCCGCTTCCGCTTTAATGCCAGCAAACGCCTCACGTCAATGTCGTCCGCGTAAGCAAGCAGTTGAACGGACTTCTGGAAGATCGTGCCTCGGGTGTTTACGTCTGAATTTCGTACGATCTTCTCAAGTAACTACTCGTTTTATTAAAAATGAGACTAAAGAATAAATAACAAACAAGTCACTCATTAAGAACGCACAAATGTTTTCTGAGTCTGACTTTTGTATTGCTGCACACTGCCTTCAGGCATAATCGACCGTCAAGATATATTGTTATCCTCGACATGATCCTTTCATAGCTCGGGAAGAGTACGATGCGATTGGCGACAAAAATTGATAGCGATTGTTGGTAGTAATTTTCTTAGTCCCCTCCTTTAATGCCGAGGACTCCAATACTCAACGAGGTACCCATAGCTCCATACAACAATTCCTTTGCTATCCTAACCAATCCATGTGGTGTGCCTGCCCACATGGCAATTGCGCGTTCGAACGTCGCTTTATAAAATCGTTTTGGTCGACAATCGTCGTGAAAATAAAACGAAGAGAACCATGTAGGTTGCTTCCACTCGTGACAGAACAACATCACGCACAACACGAGTGGTTCTTGAAAAGGCACGCAATGATCCTCTACGGTCTGTAGCGCCACTCATATCATTATTATTGATGGTCAACTAACCTAAAACAATTCGTTTCCCTGAAGCCGTTTCCAGGAGACATTGAAAATGTGCGAAATTAGTTAAGGTTCAGTAACCGATGAGATCACCAACAGGTCTCCACTCCGTCTCAAGCAATCGTGTGCTTTGGCCAACTTCTGCTTTACTCAGAATCTTATGAAGAACATGATCGAGTTCAAAGTTTTTTAAACGATTATTGCAAAAGGTTCATTTTCAGATGTACCCGCGTTCAGGGTTATTTCGTGAAATGTTGATTTTTTTTGAATTTTTTTATTTAAATCATGATGCAACCGATTATTCTTCTTCTTTGATTGGCGCTACAGTCCGGGGTGGACCTGGGCCTCAACCAATATTCCTCTCCATCTAGCTCGGTCTTGTGCCAGTTGCTTCCAGTCACGCAAGTTCAACTTATTTAGGTCACCTTCTAGCTACGTGCGCCACCGTAGGCTTAGTCTTCCTTTACCGCGTTCTTCGTCGGGGTTGGTGTCGAAGACTTTCCGAGCCGGACTATTGGTGTCCATTTGCTCGACGTGAACTAGCCATCTGAGACGAGAGATTCGAACTCGTTTGACCAGGTCGATGTCGCTGTACAGTCGTTTAGTCTCCTCCTCCAAACACAATCCGTATATACGGGACCGAAGATAATTCGGAGGACTTTTCTCTCGAAGCACGCAAGAATCTCCACGTCCGCCTTAGTTAGAGTCCATGCATCTGCGCCATACAGCAGGTCTGGGACTATCAAGGTCTTATATAGGGCTGGCTTGGTTCTTCGTGAGATGTCTTTATTCCTCAGTGGCCTTCCGAGTGCGAAAATGCAGCGGTTGGCCAACGTCATCCTCCGTGATACGTGGAACCGATTATCCTTCAAATACCATTTGGAGGTCGCCTTCAGGAGCACTTTAGGTGCCTCTTGGGTGGCTTAAAAGTCTACACTTTAGTTGTGGACTTAGGTGAAGTCCAAAATCGTTTGAGACGTAAGCTCAGAGATAAAGGCACAGAGTGTGTCATAAGTTCATTGTGGACTTACGCCTCTACACTTCACTTTTACCGCTAAGAGGATGATACAATGTGCAACTGTGGTGGTTGTTGTGGAAACTGCGTCAAGATCCAATGCGAACTGCATCGGCAAGGGTACTCATGGAGATCTAATGACTACCGGAATGATTGCCGTGTGGTATCTGTTTGGGCAGACCCTGGGTCAGTGTATTCGGACCTCTAAATACCCGGCACTACCGTCGAGAATTTAAAATTAAATTATCTTCTAGTGAAACAAGAAGCAGGATCTTATCGGGTTAAGGCCTCAGACATTTCAGAACTCCGAAAACAATTTTTTTTTTCGGAGTGCGACTTCGCTTTCCATACCATCCCCTGAGTTCTCCCACAGTTTTGAACCGCCATTAACGAATGACGCGACACTTCATTAAAGTGCCAAGCGAACAGAAAATATGAGAGGATCCTTAATATTCCGGCAAAAGGACAAAAAGGTCGTAAATATCGGCACTTTTTCAATTTTAGTATCAAATGCTTTAAATGGTACTCCGTGGGATAAGCCCTCGCCCGCTTTATCGCTTGCCGTTGTCGCCCCGTTCGAAGATCAATATTCCATGTGTGGGGGTGATTCGTCCCGACACTCACATCCCTGCGCACAAAAGTTGCTCGCCTCGTTAAATGTTTTTAGTTTTATGGAGCAACCAAGGACGGGATATCATGCAACCCATACGATTACCCTGCATGCTCGTTAAGGCGTTCTATCATACGAGAATAATGCATACTTGTGACCTGTTTACCAACCAACCGACAACTCCTCCTGCCATGGTGTCGTTTCCGTTTATGCAGAAACCGGCGAGAAATGTCGAATTTTCTTTGCCGCCACAAGCCAAAGACACAATACAACTCATAAAGGGCGCTGGGGGATTTCGCCAAAGCTCACGAATCACACTGTGACGCCAAAATAGACATTCTGCTTTTCTCCATTGCACGGATTATGGATTCCCCTTTGAGTGTGCACATTCCTCTCGGGTTTTATACCCCCAACTGCAATGGCTGTCTCCATTTCGTGGATTTTCTCAATCGGAAATGTTTTCCTATTATTGGAGCGTCATATCCGTGTGAACGTTTTCTCCAAACTGAATGAGCATATTTCTACGTCCGCCAGCAATCACGGTGCGGCATGTGAAGGCAGGGGTATGACAGGTACTTTGGGTACCATGCGTGGTGTATACATACGTTCGTCTCAAGTCGATGGCGTTGGCGTTGGCGTTGCCTTTGCCGTTGTTATTCAGGAAAAATGTGAACACTTTTCGCAAATATTCGCTTTATAATGCATTCCTCGCAAGTTAATATACGAAGCGAAAAATGGAATTGCGATAAACTGGAATGGAATGTCCCCTGGCGTGGGATGTGAGGAGGACATCATTCGATCCACGGGGTCTGACATTTTGCGGCCGCCATAAGCACCGATTGGCTTCATTCCGATGTCGTGAGCGATGGACCCGATTCCATCGAAACCAACTAATTCTACAAATTCGTGCTGAGCGTAAAAAAAAAAAAACACTCCTCAGACCGAGATTGTATTTGCATAGCGCACAGCCGCCGCCGTACAGAAGGGAAAACTCGACCTCAATGCCGTTCAGTTCTTTGTTCCCCCGGCAGGCTTGACCACGTAAGTGTGTGTGCCGAGCGAGCACACCTTTAGGTTCGTAGCCTTTAAACCGTGATCCCATTCTGAACACTCCATCGGCACTCGCTCGCTGCCGTCTCGAACGGATTCATTGTGCTGGCATGGCTGTACATGTGTGCCTACCCACTTTAAGGACTATACCACCACTGTGCTTGATTCTTGAGGACTTCCATTCGAAATGATGCCATGCCCTTAAATGATCACTTTGCTTGAAATGTTTTCGGGATTTCACGCTGAATAGCGACAGAGGGCAGAGGGGAGAAGCAAACAAAAAAAAAGCCCCCTGTGTACCTCACAGATATGCACAATTCTTCTGTGCAAATAAAATTGTTTACAGTATCTAGATAGCTTCCATTCGTTTACCTACACCCAACTTCGGTTGGCACACATCCGCTTGAACCTTCTTTTTTTTTGTGTGTGTGTATAGGATCTGCAGGGAATTTCAATGGGCGTCGCCCATAGAGACAAATTCAAACATCAGAGACTCCGCAGACGATTCAATGAATTATAAAACTACACCCAAGCGGTATACAGGCCTCTTCACCTGTGCTGGGTGTTGGGCGAGGTGCGGCGGTGGTGCGGGACCCTAAGAGCGGTTTCGGTATTAGCCTCGAAACGTGTAAATACATTTTCCATTCTCCATTTCAATGGGTTATGTCATTTGAGTGGGGATACGTGCTCGAATTGTGAGCCTTAAGAGTCAGTACCACGGCATCCCTTCTGCCGCTGAGACCCTGTTTTGTATTTGCGTAGGGACATCACACTAGCGCACACACAACCCACAATCATCCATCCATCCATCCATTCATTCAGTCATCCATCCATCCATCTGTGAAGAAGAATCCCACCGACAACCCAGCGAGGCTGGCAAATAGAAAAAAGAAAATCACTGAAATGAGTTCACGAGATTACGAATATTAAAACGGGTATAAATGAGTGCTTTGGAGGATGCATTCACCAGAGTCACAACATAGGATACACTCTTTGTGTGTGTGCGCCAACCTATTTGGCGCTGTTAAAACTTTTCCATTTCCTTTTCATTTTATCCTGCGAGCACACTAAACTCCCATGCATGTGTTTCGTTTTTTGTTTGTTTTTTTTTTTTTTCTGCGTTTTGTTCTTGTGTCGTATTTGTTTTTTATTCGCCCTTTCTTTTGGGGCTCCATCCAGCTCACTTTTCCGTGAATTGAAATGGAAACGTTGCCTCAGTGGGATTAAATGGTTTCATTCTGAATGGGATACACTGAGCACACCCCGGCGGAGGTCGATGGGATGGCTGAGGTTGTTTTTGTCTTAATGGTTTCTGAAAAGCGGCTTGGAAGCGCCCACGAATGTGTGGATGGCTGGTAATGAAGCGGGAGTAACGTGTTGTAAATTTTATTTGATGCATCAGAATGAGGTCTTCCTGTATCATTGACTGATGTGCGGGCCTTGTGTAATGAAAGTTGTTCAGCTAGATGCACTTTCTGAAGGGAAATGGTTAACAGCGGATGCTTGCAAGGTTGCCAGGGAACTACACCTCGCTTGGTGGCGATTCAGAAGGTGGATCGCAGATCAGGAGTGCAAGTGTTAATTGACAAATGATGACTCCCTCCTCTCGGCTTCAAGCTTGTCGAAGCTCGTCACGGCCCGCTGTCAAGCTTTTCGGGTGATGCTACAGTCCGGGGTGGTTCTGGGCTTCGAACAGCCATGTCTCCGCACTCTATCAAGCCGACACTGCTACTGCACCGCGCTAAGTGTGTGAATTGCCGCCTATCGTGAAATGCGATGGACAATAGAAGCGACGCACGGTGGTGCCCCAGAGGATCAAAAAATACCCAAAAATGCATGCGCTTATTTTTCTTCTTTGGCTGGCGCTAGCGCCTCAGTCCGGTCTTGTTCTGGTTGCTTCCAGCCACGCACGTTCAACTTATTCAGGTCCCCTTCTACCTGCATGCGGCACCGTAGGCATGGTCTTTCTTTACCACGTTGTCCCTCGGGGTTGGTGTCGAAGACTTTGCGGGCCGGAGCATTGGTGTCCATTCGCTCGACGTGACCTAGCAAACTGAGACTAGACACTAGAACTCGTTTGACCAGGTCGATGTCACTGTACAGCCCGTACAGCTCGTCGGTCAGTCTCCTCCTCCAAGCACCACCCGTACAGAAGATAGGATCGAAGGACTTTTCTCTCGAAGCGACCAAGGATAACCTCGTTCGCTTTAGTTAATGTCCATGCTGCCATGTGCCATGTAACAGGGCTGAGACTATCAAGGCCTTATATAGGGCTGTCTTGCTTCTTCGTGAGATGGCTTTATTACTAAGTGGCCTTCCGAGTGCGAAAATGAAGTGATTGGCCAACATGATCCTCCGTTCTATCACCGCAGTGTTGTCATTGTTCGTTTTAACTTCGGAGCCTAGGTAGACAAAGTCTTTTACTACCTCAAACTTAAAGCTATCTACAGTGACGTTCAGTCCAAGACGTCGGTGTTGGTGGGCCTTTTTCGTAGACGGCATATACTTTGTCGTACCCTCTTTAGCCGCAAGCCCCATCTTGGCCGCTTCCTTCTCGATGCGCTTGCAATGAATCGATTGAGCTTAGCTATACTGGCGTTGTTTGTGTTCCTTGATTCCACTGAAATAGTGTAAGTGCCCACGAGCGCTCGATGAGCAGGTTAGTTGATTTGTGGTTTGTACTTGCTCTTCGTTAATGAAGCTTCTGTCCCATCCTGCTTGCAATTGTGCCGATTGTGCCGTGTCGGGTAATGACTCCAATTTGTGTCCTGAGGATATGTTTGGTTTGAGCAGACAAAGTGATCGTTTGAGTCAAAAACTTTGTCTACCTAGGAGCCGCTATCAACTCAGACAATGACACTAGCGCTGAAATCAAACGAAGAATAACTCTTGCCAATCGGTGCTTCTTTGGGCTTAGAAAGCAATTGGTAAACAAAGCCCTCTCTCGAACAACAAAGGTAACGCTTTACAAGACCTTAATCGTCCCAGTCCTGCTATATAGCAGGTCTTGGTTGCTTCGAGAGGAACATTTTTGGGTGATTTTCGGTCCCGTCTGCATAGATGGTGAGTGGAGAAAGAGACGGACTATACGGGCTGTTCAGCGACATCAACTTAGCCAGAAGAGTGAAGATCCAACGATTGAGATGGCTAGGTCATGTAGAGCGGATGGAAACCAATGCTCCGGCCCGAAAAGTCTTCGCATCCACCCCCGAGGGACGGCGCAGTAGAGGTAGACCGCGACTCAGGTGGCGCACGCAAGTGGAAAGGGACCTCAACCAACTGTGCGTGCGAAACTGGAGACAGCTACCTAAAGATCGAGCTGGCTGGAGACGCTTGTTGGTTGAGGCCCAGGTCCACCACGGACTGTAGCGCCACCTTAAGTAAGTAAGAAAGTAAATGATCGTTTGAGATCTATTACATCTAGTGGACATTTGTAACTGGAAGATAGGCTGTAGCGATCGGTAAAGAACGTGGATCTCTTCCTGGTTCTGGTGAAGAGGTTATAGCACAGCTTGTGGGTTCATTAAAATTGCCCAGGCAGTCACATGAGGTGTATTGAAGCGTCTTATTGAGAGACAGTCTGCAATTCTTCTTTGTTTGGAGCTACAGTCGGAGATGAACCTGGATCTCAAACAACAAGCCTCTCAAGCCAAACACAAACTCTGACTATATGCCTCCATACCTAGTTGGTTGAGGTCTGGAAGTTAGGATGGAACGTTTTTGTAGTAAACATGACACTGTCCAAAGATGTAATCACGACCTGGCTGTCTGCTGTTTGTCTGTCTAACATTGCACGGTGCCTACTCTACTGCAAGAAGCTTCACTGGGAGAGACACCTATGCCCAACCATTCTGTCGCCTCCGTTCCGTGTGTGGGATCCAGTCTGATCTGAAAGGACTTCTGGTGGAGAAGATCTTCTCAGTGATGACTTGGAGTAGTAGGCTGTCGTTTTTGAACTGTCCTGGCTGCTACTTGTATTAAATTGAAGCTCTGCCATGAGCGATGAGGTACCAACGACGGTACCCTTTCGCGATTCAAAGATGATGGCCATTGGCTGATGAGCTATGGAAACCTTCAAAAATGCCTTGCTGACCACTGTTCATCGTTCCATCGCAGAAACTCAGAGTCTATTAATATATGCACAAAGACATCACCATCGCTGTTTGGAAATCTTCAAAACTGACGTCTTTGATTCATCCGATCGTTGGCCACTCTCATGCGACATTTGAATCGACTGAGGCAACTGATCATTTGTATTCCTCGTGCAAAGTTCGATCAACAATTCTTTGCGCAGTGCCAAGAGGGGAGTTGTATGTTGAGTGCATCAGTCGGAGTGCTTCTCTGCCATCCGTTGGTACAAGTTAATTTTAAATGCCACCGAATGGTATTAAAAAAAATTAAGGCAGAAAGCCTTGTGTCTTTATTTTTCGAGTTTTACTTAAAAACTAAACTTCGAACTATTCTTCGATCGCTTCCTTTTATGCCCTATGTTCCCTGACTCAGCTTCTGATGTTGGTCGCTGTCGTGGGAACGATTCAACATGCAGCGAATGCGCCAGACGCTTGGTCAGCGTTTCCTCATTTCGGGGTTCGCGCATGCAAGTCTACTTTACCCATCGGCTGGTGTCATGTGGCGCGTGCAGGTGCCAGTCAGCCCTTGAACCAGTTTTTACATGGACGACCTTTTCATTTGATTTAGGCTGAGGAAAGCAGATTCCGAGCCTGTTCCAGCGATCTCATCGCCAGTTTCGTTGCCTCTGTATCCAGATACCCAGCCGAGCTTCACTTTGTCGGACGTCGGGCAAGGTGTTGTACCCAACCCAGCTTCACTTTCTCGGGCAACGGCCACGGTGTTGTACGTCGAAACTGCATGCCTGCCTGCCTGACAAAACTTGCATTCTAGCACCGTTGAAGGTTAAATATTTATTTTATGAATGGATTAATCTATTGTTTGAAAGGCATACGGTCCTTGGAGCCATCGCAAGGAGTGCAGAGCTCTTACCGAACACACTGAGGCGTACTGATGACGCACACAGTAGAGTATGTCTGCGTGGGAGGTGCTTCTTCAATATATGACAGGTCCCTGTTTAGGATCTTCATATCCTTCCTTACACAGAGGCTTCCAAGAGCTGCATCTCATTGATTGAATTCTCTGCGATCCTATTTACCATTCCGTCAGAACCCCCAACAATTCATGACTCCATTTACTGGCACCACTTTCCGTCGGCTTTCCTTCCTCAGTCTTCCGGATAACTTTCAAGCAGTGCTTCTAGATTCCTCCCGCCACGCGTGAAGATGCCGTATCACCTGTGTCCAAATTAGCACGCGTCGTCCTACCCACCTACTTCTAATCACCTGTAAACATACACAGGTCCCTGTTCAATACAGTGCATAGTTGCAGCGCACTTAGCTCAACATCACCTGGCAGCAGTCGCTGCCAATTTTCCAAAAACATTCCATGCGCCAACCAAAAAGCGTCGCAGTGCAACTGATTAAATTAGCAGTTATTTTGAAATTTGCCACTCCATTCGAAATTTATTACAAAACTTTCGCCTGCCATAACAATATTGCGAGCAACGAGGACGTTAGAGATACGTTGTGCTATCATTGGGGCTGGCTGCAGTTGCAGAGTGCAGTATATTCTCGATTCAGGCAATCTTACCCGGCTGCTAGGCCATGTGCCACACGAAGGTAGGTGGCCGGTGGGTGATGGTAACGGCAACGGCAGTCAAGGCAGCCACAACAGAACGAAATTTCGGTTGCTTGTTGGAATTTGTTTTAATGAAACCGGCAATTTAACTTTGCAAACATTGGCGGGGCTCGAGTGCAGGGCAAAGGCGAAAGAACTATGTACACTCTCCAGGACCAAGTTGTGGTGAATTCTCCGAAATTTTATTTATATGTTCGGAACGCTTACACACACACACACAAACACACACCCACACAAGTGCGCTCGCGTTCACCCACACAGAGGATGGCAAACAAATGCACACCGCAGACAGACAACTGCTGGGATCGTGCACTCGAAGTTTCTTAATTGAAATGAACCTAAGCGAGGCCCCATGTGTGGGGGGCTCTGTGGTCAGGGGGATGCGGCATCAGACGGCGGCAGTCTATTTCACCGTAGACCGAAGTTTTTCCGGTCGAAGGGTCGGGGCGAAGACGAGAAGCTGCCTCTTCGTGCAGTAATCGTCATCATCAACAGGAGCATTGTCGGTGTCATTATTCTGACTTCCACTGGCACGTCATATCTGTGGGGGGACGAACAAAGGCATGCACAACGAGACGGTGCATGGAAGTGCACAAATTGAGATGTTGCCAGAAGGTGGAGGGGATCTGCCAAGGTATGGACCGCAGATTTATCCAAGGCTGAGTAAATAGACACTGAGTACTGCACAAATATCGGCAGAGACCTTCTGCAGGATGTGTCGGCGTATTGGGGCCGGAAGAGGCATGCACTCACAAAAGTTATGCACAAATCCAGTTATCATAACAAAAAACGAACACACTTCCGTCCGTCCGACCGGAGAATCTCTCGGTCTTTCGTTTTGGGATGCGGAAGTGCTTGGGTCGTCCTTTGCAATTATATGCACACGTGTGCGGATGTGTGGAAGCAGGGCTAGTCGGAATTTACTTGAATTCGATGTGGATTGCATATGACGTTGGTTGGCATGAAAAGAAATTTAATTGCAAGCCCCATCTTAAGGCATTTCATTCAGTGTTGGCCATTCTGGCCACTGGCCACTGGCCACTGGGACTTTGTCGAGAGAATGAACTAAATGAAGTGCACACGTTGCCACAGATGTTCTGCATTCCCACTGAATATTTAATCTACTGACAAAAATGTATGTGACCTCTATGTTGGAAGCTCATTTTTCACACACAATACTGCCCTTCTTGCGGTGGTACATTTGAGAGATCCAACCTGGAGACCGATTTCGCGAGATCGGACACCACTGATGCGTCAAATCATCAAAACAGCGCTTTGTGGTATACTCTTAGGCGTTTATTGAATTTTTGAACTGCCCGTTCCAACTGTCCAGTGTTTCCCAAAGTGGACGAAGTTATGTTTGCTTGTAGACCCTCAAGTGGTTACAAACCTGGACGCGGTGCGAAGGCTGAGTAAAGGTCTATGACTCATGAGATCCGAAGCAACCCTTCTCTCCTTCCCTCTGCGGTGGGTTAGACAAAGTGTCATACGGCCCGTGCCGAGGATCAGCTTAGCTGGGGGCCCACCTGATAGATAGCTTAGTCGCGGCGTATCTGGGAGACCTGGCAAAAATCCTGCCTTAGCTCTGCAATGCGGATTTCTGCAGAACCTGACCTTCCCTTTCTACGCTTCTTGTGGGACTCAAAATGGACACTAACCTAGGTTGTAGTGACTGACTGCCAAAGGCAGATCGGATCGGATTGACTTCCCCTAACATCGCAACCAGTTGGTGCTTGTAGTGAAGAGAGCTAGCTGGCCATTGCTGGCGCTGTTTAGCTCATTGAGGTTGTTGAAGTTGTAGACCCCTAGGTGTAGGAACAGAGTGGGTCATGAGTGTTTTCTTCCTCCTCTTCATCCATGCAGATTCTGCAGACATGGGCCACCCTTCCTGCGAGCATGAGTGCCAATGGCACAGTGCCCGGTATCATATCCTATGAGAGTCCTTAATGAGTGCTTGTTGAGTCTGAGTAGAGTGAGGGACCGTTTTAGGTTAAGTGATGGCCAGACTTCTTTTGTTTTAAGACAGGTGGTGCCTTCTAGCTTTAATTGTGTGAATCTTTAAGAGACGGTAGGCTGTAGCGAATGGCATAAAAGACGGTACCCCTGCTATTGAAAGGGATGAGGTTCTACCACACCTGGTGAGTTCATCGGCCTTGCAGGTTCCTGGTACGTCACAGTGTCCTGGCACCCACATGAGATGAATGCTAAATTGGTCAGCCATCTCGTAAAGAGACAGTCTTCAATTAAGGATGTATTTGAGTAGAACAAGACATTGTCCAGGGATGTTATGGCGGCCTGACTGTCCGATCGGAGTCTCTAGGAGTGCTTTCGCCTAGAATGTGAATTTTTTGCTGGGATCAGGTTTTGCTTGATAGCAATAGCGACTCCTTAAGTTTTTTGGTACAGAAGTCAATTTTTTAAGCACAGAGCGTCGATATGGTTGTCAGTGGAGTCCTTTGCGCGTTCTCCGTGTGTTATTATAATTATATATGTATTACTAGCTTAAGTACGTTTTCCATTGGCTCTCTCGGTCTTATGGCCTTGAGTTTCTTGGATCAACGTGTGGCGACCTTGATTGCGGTGGATCTTACGGTAGTAACCGTACACTTGTCCTACAACTGAAGAGCTTTCAGTTCAATACTGATGCAGTCCTCCAGTTAACTGAAGAAGTGCTTTTCTGGGAACTGGGCAATAGGCAGTCGCTGGATTGGTTATACAGCATCATCATCTCTGTAGCTCCTTGAGACATTAAATGCAGACTTCACCAGTTCCGAAGAAACTAACTCCTACTAGCGAGCGCACTCCCTGGACGTAAGCTGATTGGTGATGTTGGTCTCTTTTTGCTCAGCTTTGGCCATAGAGCTGTTGCTCTCATTTCCGGGCTAATTTTGGCTCTCTCCATAGCTCCGCTGTCCAGTTTTTGCCCTTTTTCATCCGAGCTGGAGATGCTCCTCGCTAAGCTGTCCTAGGAATCCGAACCGAACTAGAGATGCTTCTCCCTAGGTATCCTTGGATTCCGGTATGCCCCGGTAACCGGTAGGAGGCCGCCGAGTTCTCCAATATAACAAGCGATCCGATGTCGGAATGTCCGATGGTATGGCCCCTATAGCTGTGAAAGATTTGTCGGTTATGTTGTGGTTTCTCAATTTCAGTACCAACTCATGTATCTTAGTCACTTTGGCATGAAGGACTCTGCATTCGTCGCTTAGTGTCAGAAACTGTTCCTTAAAGTGACAAAAGAATCACGCACTTGTGCACGCCCTCGTCTTTGCTGCGTATACAGACGGATCTCCACTTGCTTCTGCCATTGCTTTCGGTGTGGAAAGAACCTATTGATGCTCTTCTCCCGGGGTTGCTAGGGCTTAACTCATATTTTGTGATTTTTAGTTCTGAAATAGGAAATCGTCATTGTCGCACAATATTGTAGTTTTTCCCCTGAAAATGTTACTGACCTCAAAAGCGCACGAGCTGTGAATGTGTGACAGACCCCACATAAAAATGTTTACTTGAAAGATGATGTCGCCCGAAATCCATATTAATCCCTCCCTATCTCAAATGCCAAATAATCGTTGCTTCAAGTCAATTTAAAATTAAACGCCCCCTCGGTGGCATTTTCAAGCTTAAAATAGGAATTAATGTTTCTGTGGACATAGCTAATTATGCGAAAGAGTCCCAGTTAGGAACACGCGCACCGCGTACCGCGTTCCGTGATCATGTATTTAGCATTCTTGCTGGTAAAGTTATTAGCAAACATAATTTAAAATTTCGACTTGCTGGTGGCATGCAGCGGCTTGCTGGAGGCACACCACCCCACAATCAGCCGTTTATCGCTTTGGATTAACTCAATTTGTTCGCTGCGCCTCTAATGCGAAACAGCGGTAATTTTAATTAGGCGGCTTCATCAAATACACATCCCCAACATCAACCCACCTGCAATGACACCCTCTCTCTGTCTGTCTCTGTCTCGTTGAACTAATTCCAGAGTTGGTAATTGAATTTTCCAAAAACAAACATTGTGAAATATTTAGAAAGATAAATATGCCGCATGTTTCGGAATGTTATTCCCATTGGTGGCCTGGTGGCGGGAGCTAAATGGATTCCACAAAGGAGCAACTTTACCTCGGTTTAGCTCGGTGCTTCGGTGGGGAGTGGGTTTCTCGGCAGCCTTCGTGTTGTGCGTGTTTCTTTATGCGCATGTATTCACTTACTAATTGTTTGTAATTAGCTGGATCTTCGGAGATGCGTTCGTAAATTTCACGTGCGATTAAGAAATTTTGGAATGCAATTAAAACTGAGAAATGGCACCATTCCTGCGTGTTCGTTGAGTTCCTGAATCTGATAAGGATACCGGAAGGAACACGAACACGGCATGGAGGGACTATTTCCACATTGTGTCCAGTCGAGTTTGAGAACTTTGGATTCATAAATGGTTCATACTTACCTACTTAAGTCCTTCAACCCCTCCAGAGGCATAGGACGTCAACCGAGCCAGCACGCCATCTCGTTCGAATTGAGCTTCCTCCAACTCGATTCCTCTTCAACTGTTCTGCGCCAAGTTTGCATAGGGCGTCCCGCTGTTCTGCCTGCCTGCGTAAGCGGATTCCACTGCATGGCGTACTTCGCAATGGACGTGTCCTCGCGCCGTAGGGTGTGTCCAGTGCACTGCCACTTTCTCCTTAGTATTGTGTCGTTTATAGGTTCCTGGCCCGTTCTCACATACAATTGCTCGTTAGAGATGCGGTTCGGACAAAAAATCCTGAGGATGTTTCTTCTGTTTACGAAAGATTGCAGCTTTTGCGTGGTAATGGTGTCCACTTTCCTGGTACTGCATCCATATAGCAGCACAAACTCTACGTTGGAGCGGAACAGTCGCTGCTTGGTTCTTAAGCTGACGACCCCCTTTTTCCAGATCGTGGATAGTATTCCGAACGCAGCTTTAGCCTTCCCGATTCTGTTAACTTTCTCGACTTCCTGTCCGGCAATGTTCAGTTGAGCGCGGTTGTCAGTAGTATTAATTTTGAGCCCCACTCTGTTTGCCTTTGCTTCTAGATTATGGGCCATCAAATGAAGATCCATTATACGATGCGAAAGGAGACAAACATCGTCAGCGTAGTCAAGGTGTTAAGGGTAAGATGTCATAGTCCGTCGAATGCCATAATTTCCGTCCATCATCCGTCCAAACAATAGTGGTGACATTGTCGTCAAGGGTGCAACGAACTCCACTTTGGACCTCAAATTCCTCTGACAACTTACCGTTGTGCAAGACGTGACATTTACTACCTTCGTATGTAGCCTTTGTAATAGCTATGAGTTTTTCTGGAATGGCCCAAGGCTCTGAAACTTCACTTCATCGAAGACAAACACATTGAGCACTTTTACACGAGCTAAGTTCGACAGCAAGCTTGTTCATTTTGTTGGCAAGGTAGGTGAACCTTTTCCTGTGTCTCACCTCTCTTGCCAACAAGATGGAATAGCTTGCTGTCGGAATTAGCTCGAAGTTCGAATTAGCGAAGTTTCAGAGCCTTGGCCTCGCCACCATTCCCACAGAGAAGAGCTTGATTTTTTAACTAGACCAACAATGTTGACAAAACTATCTCCAGAAAAAATTAACCAAAAAAACGCATGATTAAAACTGATACTAAATTCTGTGTCACCTCTCTGAGCTCATGAACATCACCCATCTGGTTCCCGTAACCGAACTGTTGGAAAAAAAACCCACTCAAGAATTAATTCAATGAAATTTCCTGCTCGTTACTCACCTCAGCATCGTAGCTCACTCTCCTGACTCCTTGTAGGAGTACGTGAAAACTTCTTTGATTACTCAGAAATATGACCGCCATACATAACGTGTACAACACCATTGCTGGCGTTGCCTTATCTGAATTTGCCCTCTGGCCCCTCTACCTGCTGTCCACGGGTGCTATATGATGTACTTCCGGTCCCCGTTAACATCCAGGGCAACGCGGCTACATCTTGGTGTAGAATATTCGCAACTTTACAGGAGCCACCGTGCCCCACAAGAACTTAAAATATTTTTGTTAATAATTTACATCACCTGAAAGTTGGAGAGTATTTCAATTTACTTACTCGTGTGTGTAGTTATCAATGCAGGTCATCCGTTGCGCGCCATTAGGTCGGTCAGGGGAATGGGGAAGGGAGGCGGACTGCATGTGTGCAGAGTTTTAATGACTGCAAAAGTTGGCCGCATGCATCTGGACGAGTTTGATGAGAGGGTTGGGTTGGCGCTTTGCATAGTTCGGATGGTTTGTTGTGCAGTCGGCCGCAAACCCCTTTCAGTTATTACTTGTGTTGCTCTGTCTTGAACAAGCTCGTATCGTGCTTACAAAAACCCAAGGTGAGGTGCTCGATGGGAACATTTTAGTTTTGATTACATTCTGTTCTCGAACTTGGTTTGAGGGTTGCGGACGAGTCTGAAATTCAAGTGCATTCGGAATAATTAATTAGCAGCAGTGACGGCCGATGGGTCATGGGATGGGGGATTAAATGAAGCTGTGGTAGAATTTCAAGATTACTGATGTGCTCACGGCAACGATAAACTGGAGCACTCACATGTTAGACGGTCGCGTATGAATATGAAAATACATGTAGCTGATGTACTTTATTGCTGGAAGTACTTGCCTGAAATCAGTTCAGTTGCTGCAACAAATCTTGGTCTGAGCCAGCAGGGGGAAGCTCAGTTTACGTCCACGCGTGTTTTTTTGTTGTTGAGAATGGTGTGCTTGTGGACTAGGAGCCCTTATGGCCTTTTACGTCGTTAACATGGGAATTTGGCTGGCAGCATCATCGGACCATTTTTCGTCGACAATGAGGCTGGCAAAAGAGGTTTCGGTTCACGGTGGTTGTTTCAAAGCCATGTTAACCGACTTCTTTTTTGCTGAAATTGAAGACATTGATCCGGACGACCTCTGGTTCATGTAGGATCGTGCGCTGTGACACACAGACAAATGCCACAATAGATCCTGGGCGCACCAGATTCCCAAGCTGTGTTATCGTCGTCTTTTGCACTTTCTTTGCTGGCCACCTTGAAGGTGCCAACTGTCCGGAAAAGATTCAAGCTCTTAAGGGTACCCCTTCTCGATTTCAAATTTTACTGGTAAATGGACATAAATTATTTTTAGGCTTGTAACTTTGCATTTACACTCATTTGAAGACTTAAAAACGAAGAAAAAAATGTAATAAAAATAAAAAAAAAATGTTTTTTTGTGATAAAAAAAGCCCCTTTTTCGGCGGCGCATGTGATTTGTGAATTTTGAGTACATGATCGGCTCTGGTACGTACTAGGATTATTAATTTCGCACAAAAATTAACAAAATGGCGTACCTTTGCCATTTTCAGCCACAAATCAAGGTACAAGTAACCAGGCTCTTCACCGATTCATAATATTTGGAACCGATTGGATTTATAATATTTGACTAAGCTCACTTAAAGATCTCGACGTGCACAAATCCGCTGGCCCGGATAGAATTCCCCCAATACTTCTGAAGAGGTGTTCTTCTTCGCTGGCAAAACCACTTCGTAAGCCTTTTCATCTATCATACTCTTCAGGTCTCTTTCCGAGTAGATGGAAAACAGCATTTGTCCAGCCCGTCCCTAAAAAGGGCGAATCTTCGTCACCCACATCGTACCGACCCATAGCACTTACGTCCCTTCTTTCTAAGGTCATGGAAACGCTGATAAATCGTCAGCTTTTGAAATATCTTGAATCGCGGAAGCTTCTTAATGACCGACAGTATGGCTTCCGCAGCTACAGGTCCACTGGTGATTTGATAGCTTATCTCACCGAAAAGTGGAACCAATCTTTGCACAATGCAGGCGAAAGCAAGATAGTTGCGCTAGATATTTCTAAAGCATTTGACAGAGTTTGGCATCAAGCTCTTTTGTCGAAAATGCGAAAATGTTGATGAATCTCTACTTCTATGGATTAGAAACTACCTTTCGAACCGTTCAATCCAAGTTGTTTTGGATGGGTTCAAGTCTGATATCCACAAAATAAATGCTGGTGTCCCCCAAGGCTCTGTTCTGTCTCCGACACTCTTTCTCATTTTTATAAATGATCTCCTGTCTGCCACTTCTAATCCAATTCACTCCTTCGCTGATGACAGCACCCTCAGCTTTTCATATTCCTTCCAAAATTCACGACCCTGCCCTTCGGACGTAATATTGGAACGACAGCGTATGTCAAGCTCATTGAATTCTGATCTGGACAGCATAATTAGCTGGGGTAAGAACAACAGAGTGGAATTCAATGCCTCCAAAACTCAATGCTGTCTGCTGTGTCTAAAGCGAACCCCTGATAATCAGCCATTATCCATGAATGGCGCTTGTATCGACGAAACCGGAAAACTGTCCATCCTCGGTATGTGCATCAACACAACACTTAGTTGGAACGATCACATATTCGAGGTCGCCAAAAATGCCGCGAAATGTTTAGGTTTCCTTAATCGATGCAAGAAATACTTCACCCCCTCTGATTTGGCTTTAATCTATAAGGCGTATATTCGCCCTAAGCTTGAGTATAACGCTCATATCTGGTCTGGTGCCCCCAAGGCCACCCTGCACCTACTAGATAGAATCCAAAAGCGAGCGATAAAACTTATAGGAGACAACGATATCGCGGGTTCATTAGACTCGCTTGAACATCGACGTACCGTGTCTTCTTTGTCCGTGTTTTATCGTTATTTTAACAAACAATGCTCAAGTGAGCTGGCTCTCCTTGAATTCACCCGAAATACACGTCTCGCCAGGAATGCACATCAGTTTACCCCTAAGCCTACTTTCGGACGGACAGTGAAATTTAGAGACTCGTTTTTTAGCCGCACCGCACGAATATGGAATGCTCTTCCCAGCTTAATATTCCCCATAGATTACAACCCGCAGATGTTTAAGACCAATGTGCACAGACACCTCCTCTCTCTCTCTCCCTCTATACCTTCGGCCCGTGCTGTGTCTTGACCCCGGACATTTAAGGGTATTCATAACCCCTTGAGCACGCGCAAATTATACAAAAAAAAAAGCTCATGCGGCGATACGTAAAAGCAATGCTTCGAGAAAATCGCATTTTAAGTTTTAAGAGAAGCTTTTGAAAATTTCACTTTAATTTTTGAAAAATTTTTGAAACCGAAAATGGGTGGTCCCTTTAACGCTACTATCATCCAACTCATCCAAACCGCCTGTGAGCAATCAGTGGTGGCTCTTGGCGTTGTGACTATGTGCATCGACCCCGACCTCGTAGTTGTAAGTTCGATTCCTACTCTGTGCGACAAAAATAGTTTTCACGGCCGCACCTCTTTCGAGTCACTGATGTTCAAGAGTTTATACTAGAAAAAGCTTCTCAAACTTGGCCGTTCGGAGTTGGCATAAAACTGTTGGTCCCTTCCACTATAGTTTCCTTCCACCATAGCACGCAGAACGCGAGTGGTTGCCCTGCCCTCTATTGGCTGTAGCGCCACCCTTTATTATTATTTCCTGTGAACAACAGGCCGAAATCATCAACAAGGTTTTGGTAAATCGGGGTGACAGAATGCGCTACTGCGAAGCCAGCTGAGGCTGTCGCGTAGACGGCGTTATATTTCATAATTAAGGTGAATGTTCTTACTTCGAAATCTTGTTTTTATTCGAATTTTTCCCTGGTCCGATGAAATTCGATTATAGCCTAAAAATAAAACTTCCCACATTTGGATAAAAAAGATGCTTCAGATAGAGATGTGTTCAACTGTCTATAAGTTATATAGAATTATGTCGCAACGGCTAGAAAAATTTTGCAAAAAATGGAATGCACCACGGGTCTGGACACGGAACGGTGGTATTGTTAATATTAATTTTCTCTATTCTGTTCATCTTCAGCATTTTACGACCCAGATGAACAAATAAAGCAGTCGCGGAATTAAGGCACGAACTCCACAGACCACACGAGTCACCGCCATCGAATTCAACTATTTAGGATTTATTCCCAGGCGCAACCAAGCGAGTTATTGTACTTGGTCCAAACACCTCGTCCTCGGCCGCCTTCCTGGTGAAGTCACATATAAGGGACATCTCGCAAGACGTTATGATTACGACATTCTTTCCCTTCGGAGAAGTAGCTGCTCGACATTAAGTTTCTCGCGCACTGCCGTGTTTGTTACCCTAGCCCATTAATTAACTCCCAAAAAAGCTCGAAGAAGTCCTATCTCGGCAGGTGGATTTCATTCTTTCCGTCATTACCCAAATTTCATGACCCTAGCTGAGAGTTGGAATAAATACTGAGTTAAGAACCGCTTACTAAGCATTGACACCAAGCTCAACCTGCCTGAGTGCATAACTTCGAAACTGTTTCAATATTGATTCAACTTGGCCAATCCTACAAGATAGCTCAAGATTACTCCTTCTGTCACTCGTGAAATCCTTGAAGCCCTTGGGGTAGTCCAACGCCAACGGTGAAAGATGTTGATTTACCACAACTAGAACGAACACAGCTGCTACAGTTTGTCTACAGCGACTACGAATGGCCTCAAAAGAGGGATCCAAACTCGAGGCACTCGGTCGAATATTTTTTCAAAATCTACAAAATAGCAATAGATTGCTTTAGCATATCCCAAGCCGGGTATACGACCATTCTTTGAGTGAAAAGCTCTCCGGTTGTGCATCTAATGGACGCACTATTTATCCCCCTTCCTGGACTCGACCACATCTCTAGAGCGCGTCTCTAACACGATATCGTAGACTTTCCCAATGAGACTTAACAGAGATATGCTCCTATAGTTGGGGCAACATTATTTCACCCGCTTATTGAAAAGAGGAACAATGCTCCCTGTTTACCAATAGCTTGGTGGCCCGCAACGCGCCCAGACCTCTAAATTTCCTTTCAAATTTGAAGATATTCCCAGAGCATCTTAAATTTCCAGGCCGTTTGCTTATACTCATCGTAGCGACTTGATCTTTATTAAAAAGTTAGTTGCACTTATGTACAGTTTTCAGTGTCCGAAAGGCTAGGTGAAACCTAAACCAAGGCGAATCATAACACGTAAGGTTGTAATTTAGTTCTGAGAGTGACATAAAATCGTGGAGAAAATACGAATTTAAGCTTGTAGTGTGGGGTTCTTGCTATATTCATTAGAAGACAATCTGAAAGTGATTTAAATTTAGAAAGTTGGAGCCTCTTCATCTCGGATATTAATTTCTATGATGTTAGGCGTGTTTTTTTTTGACTGGTCAGTACTCACTGGTGGCCCGTGAAGTGTGGGCATGTGCATCGACCCCAACCTCGACGTCGTAGGTTCGATTCCTGCTCTGTGCGACGAAAACAATTTTCACGACCCCACCTCTTTCGAGTTACTGACAATGCTCAAAGGGTATTTTCTGTCTAGAGAAAGTTTCTCAAACTTGGCCGTTCGGATTTTGCATGAAACTGTAAGCCCCTTTCACTCCTGGGAGAACAATAGCACACACAACACGAGTGGTTGCCGGGAAGCTATGCCCTGGCCCCCCACGGGCTGTAGCGCCACCCATATTATTATTATTAGTACTTAGCTTAGTAAGATTTTTACTGTCACTGTCAGTTTTTACACCGAAATTCGGTTTTTACGCGGATTCGGACCGCATCTTTAAGGTCCCAATTTTGATTGAAATTCTCGCCCTAGAAGAAAGGCAATAACAAGTTTGCAGCAAACATTTGAGTCTACACATCGTTATGTGATGTTATCGTGTCAGTTAGACAACGGGTTGATAGAAGTTTCTGAAATATAGCTGCGGTTCAAGCGTCTGTAGCAAACTATTTAAATCAGTCAATTGCATGGCGTTCTCAAGAATTGGGCATCGTTCAAACCACAGACCACGTTCAGATCCTACGCCCACACAAGATCAAGTTGACTCAAGCTGATGGACATTTGAAGCGACGTACGGTTATTTCAAGAAAAAGTTGTCAAGTCCTTAGTGGATAAACCTTTATAAACATTTTCGGCTAGTTAAGGACTTAAGGCCCAAACCCATAGAAACGTGCGGTGCGAGCGTTGCGTCTTGCCAAAAAATTGACAACTCACAAGATCTAATAAGAGGGAGCGAGGCAACGAGTGTGGGCTTTATGTGGAATGCATCAGAATGGATGATGTTGGCGAACTTTTAACTTTTCTTCCGTTTGACAGTTTATTCTCACATGTGCGTATGTGTATCATTTTTCAGCGCTATTTCTGGATGATTTTGAACTATTTCTTGCGCACGACATGACCTTGGATCCAAGCGTGGTGCCAGCAAGACGACGCTAAATGCCGCACAGTATGTGACTCGATTGACATAATTGAAAGAGAGAATCGAGTTTGATAAGCAATTTATCTCTGAGCCTGGCTCTGTGATTTGGGCAAGTAGATCTGTCTATTTAGAGCCCTATCTTACGTGGACAAACGACAAATCAATAGTTTCTGCCGATAAGCATCGTATCGACGGACCCCTTAAAACTTAGTCAGAGTCCGAATTTCCATGAAATTATCCTTAAAAAGTAAAAATGCAAGCCTTCATCTATGAACTCAAGTCGAAATTGTATAATTTTTTAGCTAAAGAAGACCCCCTTTGCACTGGCTTGTGTTTCAATTCCTTACACATTTTGACTACCAGCCCTTGGTAGCCCCCTGGCCGCCCTCCGTTCAGTTGAAACAATTAAGGGAATTACGCGCTCATCTCAACTCGATCATCGCTTCAATGAATAAAATCAATTCGTAGCCATCACAGCTTCGATCTGTCAATCGAGCGTCATTCCCCACGCATTGTGCGCCGAAAATAGACGCACAAACACAACAGCCTGTTGCTCGCGACTCACAAAGCCATGGCCAGAGAGATTTCTTCGCGCTCCACAAATACCGAACGCAGAGTGCGCATGTTTATTGCCAAATGTCAAAAGTGTCAAGTGAGTCGAATTGTCTGCGGTCGTAACGCAGTCATCCGCTTTTCAATCTTGCTTGCGTTTGACAGAATCCCGTGCATCAAATACGTGTGAACCCAATCGCTGTTCTTTGACCTGCTGCGCTGTCTCGTCGAACGACTGGAGTCCGGGTGAGTGAACAAACAATCTACCGCCACCTTCCAAGTTATTCACAGCCGTGACGTCATTGTGTTTATACACGTCTCCGTGTGTACAGGCGGCCGCCTCCGCGCCATTCCCGTCGGCTGAAGTCAGCAGTGTTTGTGCTCCAAATGCGAGTGAAATCCATGTAAACACAACACTGATAAGGTCGCCGCGTGGCACTCCGCTCGCCAGTCCATAGGGTGTGCCACCGAATGTTTGTCAAGTTCATTGATGTCAACAGTCCACAGCAAAACATCCGACACGGGTACACACGTTGCACTAATTAATATTTAATTGGGAGCGTGCTTAATGTCTTCTGCTGGCGTCACATGTTTGCTTAGACTTTATTTTTCATTTCGGCATAATTAAATTGTGACGTCGATTTGTGCAGGGTCGGATCCTTTGGTCTCCTGCAAATACAATGGATTAACGCCAGCCGCAGCCGCTTTGGTGTTCCGGGCGCGAATATGATAAGCACCAACACCTACGTGCTCTGCTGGGGAAGCTGTCATCGAGGTGCTAATTTCTGTGAAAATATTTACCGACGAGATGCGGAACATCGGCGCGTTCTGAGTGTCAACCGCTTCAGTGAAGGTGGAAGATCTGGCGAGGTGGTTTGCTTAATTTATTCTCAAAAAGCTCGCGTTTTGCTTTTAATTTTAATCAATTAACACCACGAAACGTAGCCTCGCTCATCCGAGGCGGAGCGGGAGGAATGAGCTGCTCTTGCTGAGCAGCGGAGAACTTCGTTACAAGCCACCTGCCTGCGGTATCGGCTAGTGGCGTCGGCAGCGGTATCGCGTAGTTCGGCGGTTTTTAGTTTTGAAATTCGTAAAAAGGAGCTCAGCAGAGTGCTTTCGCTTTCAGTTAATCTTCGAGTGGTGGACAAGTGCTGCTGGTTTATCAAAGTTTTATGCGCGTAAGTGTTGGTTTCTGTTGTGAGCGTCTAACGTGGGCTAACAATGGTGTTCTGGATTTTGATTGATATCTTGGGAAGTATGTTGGAAATTTTACTCGACTAAGTGGACATTTACTTCGGTTCGGTTTTGTGACTTGGTAATTATCTTTATAAGATTTAATAATATACCAGATCCGGAGTGATAGGGACTTATCGCGCCAGATTGTCGTTCATACTACTCGCGGTCCGAAGTTGTTGCACAAATCTTTGTCAGATTTTGACGGTTTAGTACTTTTGATCGGTCTTTGGATTACGTGCGTATTCGGGGCAGGTACAAGGCCGAGGTGATACAAATAAATTTAAATTGTCTTCTGTGCTCTTTGGCTACGAGGCTAGTGTGAGAACATCTGAATGACTGGACCCCAAGCAATCCATCGACAAGTTGGTTGAGATCCTTCTCCACTTATGTGCACTAAAATACACGCTGGCGCTGTCTGTTGAGTGGAGTTGTTGAGTTCGGGACTAAAGGCTCTTCGTGTTGAAGTCAATTTATCCTCGTTCTCTATATGGTCCCTGCGTCTAAAGCAGATTTGCCGCATACAATGTCGTAGACTGGAGCAACAGTGGTTGAAAGGCAGGAGATATTCCGAGCTTGACGATGAAGATGTTCTAAGAGCCGACGAGACACATGTCGGAACGAATAAAATAAAATACCGAATGAGGCGTGTATTTACATAAGCTTCATTAAACCGATAACGACACGAACAGATGCACACGATGGTTCGATGCGAACTACTTTGACATCGACATTATTAGTGTTAGACCATCAACATCAGTGTGGCCATTGGTACATATAAGTCCTAGCCGTAGATTTGATGAGGCCTTCGAAACCAGGCCCATCTTGCCGGGTCCCCGTTTAATTAAAGCAATTGTTCCATGTGTTCGTCTTATGCATGATTGACTTATCGAAGATCTTGCCTCTAGTCTTCGTCCGTGATCATTGCACGATCTTCACAAGTCAGTGTCATATGTCGGGACATCATCTTGGCTAAAAATTTAAAGGCATTCTCTATCGCCATCCTGCACAGTACATCCTGGGCTTCAACAAACTAGCCTCTCCAGTCAGGACGACCTTTCGCCAGCTGCTTCCAGTTGCGCACACCAAGTTGGCTAAGGTCCTTTTCCACTTGTGTGCGCCATCGGCTTCGTGGTGGACCTCTAAAGCGTTGTCCCACTGGTTCGGAGTCGATGACTTTTCGAACTGGAGCAGTGTTTTCCATGCGCTCTTCATGGCCCATCGATCTTAGGCGTTGAATACGTAGACGCCTCACAAGACTCATGTCACTGAACAGCCCGTACAGTTCGTGGTTTAATCTTCTTCTCCCGATACCGTCAACGCAGAGAGGACCAAAAATTGAACGCAGAACTTTTCTCTCGAAGAGACCAAGTGCGTCTTCATCCGCTCCTGAGATAGTCCAGGCTTCCGCGCCATAGAGCAGCACAGGGATGGTTCAGGTCTTATATAATGGTAGCTGGGTCATTCGAGAGAGGGCTCTGCTACTCAATTGTCACTTGATCCCAAAGAAACAGCGGTTGGCAAGAGTTATTCTGCGTTTAATCACGGTACTGATGTTGTTCGCACTATTTACTTGGGAGCCAAGGTAGATGAAGTCCTTTATCAACTCGAAGTTGTAGCTGCCTATGGTGATGTTCTGATTCTATGGTGTTCGATGTTGTGTGTCTTTCTTGATGGAAGCATGTACTTCGTTTTGCCGTCAGTCACTGTTTAACCCATTTTTGCCTCCTCCGTTTCAATCCCAGCAAACGCTTCATTGACGGCACGCTGAGTTCGACCAATCACGTCAATGTCGTCCGTATAAGCTAGCAGTGGATCGGACTTTTGGTTGATCGTACCTCGCGTGTTTACGTTCGCACGACCTTCTCAAGTACAATGTTGAAAGAATCACATGACAGCGCGTCGACTGGCCTGAAACCTTTTTTTCATTGATGGTGAGTTCGTTAACGACCTTGATGGAGCAGCGAGAGTTCTTCATCGTCATCCTGCATAACCTGACGAGTTTGGCAAGAATGTCAAAACTATGCATGGCGTTGTATAGTTCATCATATGCCGCCTTAAAGTCGACAGATAGGTGGAGGGTGCCTGCCGTAAAGTGAAGATTTGATCGATGGTGTACTTCCCTGTTCTTATACCGCACTGATAGGGACCTATCATGTTGTTGACGAATGGTTTCAGGCGCTCACATAAACCAGCAGAGAAGATCTTACAGGCGATGTTAGAAGTCTTATCCCTTGACAGTTGGAGCAGTTGAAGGGTCTCCTTTCATGTGGATCGGGCGAACATTACTAATATTCCACTCGTCGGACTAGATTTCCTCCGACCATATCTCACAGATGAGTTGGTGCATGCAGTCTCCCAGCTCACCTCTAGGCGTAGTAAATTTCTTTAACTTTCGTCTCACTATCTTGACTTTGTCTAGGTTGGGAGGACGGATTTCTCTTCAATCGTTGTCCATTGCGTGGAGTGGAACATTCTGCCTGACTGGGGTATTGGTGTCCTCCTCGTAGTTAAACAGTCTGCCGAGGTGGCCCTTCCAGTTGCTCAGTATCGACTCTGCGACTCTACTACGAGTTGTCCCCGTTTTAGAGTTGTTTTACCCGTCGATAGAACTCCCGGACATCATTTCCGCCGTAACACCTCTCCATTTTCTTGATCTCGCGATTCTCGTGCTTCTTCTTCTTCTTTTTAAGAAGCCGGTGCTCTTACCTTCGCTTCAGTTCGTAGAGCTCACGAATCCTTCTATCCAGGGTCGCCTTAAATGGTGCTCACTTTGCGAAATGCAAAGACTAGTTCCACTAGCCTACAAAAACAGTTGCAGCATGGCGGTAATTATGCCTCAAATAATGGCTTCCCTTTGAGGGAACATTCCACAGCCGCGCTCCATGTGCCGCATGACTTGCTCACGTGACTTACGGCAGTATTGTCGTGAATTTCCACTTCTCACACGTCTAATTGACAAGAAATTAATGCTGAATTTTAGCAGATTCGCTAAATCATGATCCGCACCGACTTCACCAATGCGAAGTTCCGCTCTCTGGATCGGTCGGTCGGATTCGATTCCAAAGGGAGTGAGACTCCAGCAATTAATGGACCATGACAAACATATTTCCATGCGTTGTGAAACTCTGGGGGAGATCCACGTGACTGCTACCCAATCATGGAAAGGTCTGCCCCACCATGCACACATCGGAGAGGTGATAACTGCTTCGCACTGACAATTCGAGCAGATACATCAATTTCCTGAGATATCTCCCGTCAATATTTGCCCATGAGTCCGGTTATTAAATCTCATCTGAATGTCATCCGCCATTTATCGAGTAGATAATTGCAAGTGCAAACGGAGGTGGTTTCGGGGTGACCTGACGTCATGAAACCACCAGCAGTTGCTGACGAACGAGTCAGTTTGCAATTAGCACCTTCATTTATGTCCCTACGAAGGGAGACTGCGGCCACCCCCTGGCGGTGGCATTCATCTCGCCTTCTGAGTTTATTTTAGGAAGTCATCACCATTGCCACCGTCTCAAAGAACCAGTCGACTTGTTTCGAAGACCTCTCCCTTCCGAATAGTTAACAAATCCCCACCTGCGGCTTTCATCTTGCAGATAAAGACGCCAGAGAAATGTCGACGTACAGTCCCCACAAGTCCCAGTTGAAGCATCAGAAGTCGGGTTTCCAATTAGACGGATTTAGATGCCCGGACCAGGGGTCAAACACAACCACAATGAACGGCAACAGCAGCGGCGATCAACCCACAAGCGATGCCGATAAATCCAATCTGGAGCAAAAGACAGTCACCGATTCGGATGGGAACACCACAATCGCCCTGACGTCGCCTTCGGTAAATGTATTCCCAACGCAGAACAGACATCATCCGGATAGTGAGTGGCGAGGACCAAAGATGTAAGTAAGATGCTGCGGGCTGTGCAGTGCAAAACCAGTTGTCTGTGCGATGCTATTAAGTGGTCTGCCTCCTTCTTGAGTTTGTTCCTTCGCATCCTTGTGGGAAGTGACACCAAAGTGAGCAGTGCAGTCAACTGGTGAATGCCAAGAGGAATGGCTCAGCTCCATTTGTCTCCTGGATTCGCAGTGCACCATGTTTTCGTGAATCTATTGAATTTAATTCCATAACTACTTTCTTTTCCTCCATTCGAATGCTTCCGTCCCGTTGCGCACGCGGATCGCAACAGATGGGTGAATTTCGTTCGAGATTGGCCAATTATTTCCCAGCCCCTGGCCATACTCGTTATACTGCTGCTCCTCTGGATAATGGGCTATTCAGAGATACCCGAGTATGCTTCACCGGGCACGACAATTATGCGGATTGCGTTCTTGTTTGTCGGCGCCCAGGCCCTTGGGATTGCTGTCACATTCCTGCATTTGCCCGACATTGTCGGAATGATATTGTTCGGCATGCTCTACACGAATATGGATCTGGCCGACTTCAGTGGCTACGAGGAGTTCGAAGCGATTTTGAGGTAAGCGCCGCAAAGAGAATTGTCTCCTGCCACTTGTGTACAATGGGTGCTTTCTTTTTTCCAGAGAGCTGGCTCTTATCAACATCATGCTGCTTGCGGGACTCGGTCTGAATGGGTCTGCATTCAAGAAGCTCTGGATGACCATCATGCGGTTGACCCTGGTGCCGACTATAATCGAAGTTGCTGTGATTTGCGTGCTGGCCCACTACCTCATCAATATGCCGTGGTTCTGGGGCGTCCTCCTGGGGTGAGTACGAAACGTTCTTTAATATGCCTGATCGAGAGATTGTCTTATCTTGTCACTGGGTCATCGGAAATGATGCAAGCTCAGCCATTCATCATGGCAGACGGAGCAGAATGCTAACGGAAGTGCAACGAACAATGGAAATTATGATAATTTACCAATTTTGTACAAGAATGCAATATCAGGCCTCAACCAAGAAGTACGTAACCGTTGACCACCTTGCGTTAGTTACGCACAACCTGACCACTACTGTCCGCCAATCACTGTACAGATCATACCCCTATGCTGAGAAGCAAAATATGTTAAAGAGTAAGCATTACAGAGTGTAGGCTCATCGAAATCGTGTCTCGTCTAACATGACGGAGCACCGAAAATAATCCATCAATCAACATCCGCCTTAACCTAGCTTCGAGCATGACCGACGTTTTTCTGTTGAGGATATTACAGTCCTCTCCCGGGAGCAATGAACGGCAATATGAGATGACTGGTACTAAGATTACGCTTTATGAAAATCCGCCATGTTTTTGGTGACGTATAACGAGCGGAATACAATTTCAAGAAAATTAGGGCTATTTGCAATAAAACTTTGCTAACTTTACAAAAAAGTACATGAACTAATCATGTGTAGACTAACATTGTTATGATTAGAAAAAGATTTAATTATATTTATTTTTAATTATATTATAATGGTTTATTCAATTCATTAAAATGAGTAAATTATTTTATGAATGAGATACACGTCCAACCTACTTGCCAAAAAACGAAGGAAAAGGCAGAAGGTGTGGATGGTATAATTTATGCGAATTCAAATGGTATAATACAATGGTATAATACTGTAAGTAAAACTTTTAAGATGTGATCACAAGCTTTAAGGTTACAATTACATCATTTATCACATCACTCCCTCCGACCGGATTTATTCCACGTCGGTTGAAAAATCTCACGTTGTTTCCTTAGTCTGTTTGTACGTCTGAGTATTGTTGTCGATTTTTGAGCCGCCGGTTCCTGCTGTCTTGTTTGAGATTCAGGCGTTTGGCATTCAGATGCAGTGGTGCTGGACTGTGTGCTTCTCTGGATGTTCGTTGCTGAAGACAATTCCGGGTAGTCATCTGCAGCAGGTGATGCTAACAATCCTGAACACAAATCGATGTCGTAATCTTCGTCTGTTGCTTCCTTATGGTGCCGGACTCGAAGTTGGTTTTGGTGACGCTTGATGTGACCTTTAGAAGTTTGCACGAGGTAATTTATGCGTCCGATCACCTTGGTGATTAGTCCAGCGATCCAACGACTTCCTCTTGAATAAGACCTTGCGAAGACTTTTTGGCCGATTGAAAATTTGGTTGGATACTGCTGAACTCGATGTACGTCGGGAAACATCGCTGAAAATATGGTGCGGGGTTGACGTCCGTGCAGCAATTCCGATGGTGACTTCATTGACGAAGGGTTTGGCGTTGCTCGAAATGTTATCAAGAACTTATACAGGGCTTTTTCCCGATCATTCTCATCATTCATAATTTTCTTGAAAGATTCTTTGAAAGTCCGGACAGTGCGCTCAGCTAAGCCATTCGATGCTGGATGGAAAGGCGCTGTTCTTACATGGGCAATGGTATTCAGCTCGCAGAAAGTTTTAAATTCGACTGATGAAAATTGTGGCCCGTTGTCACTGACAATTGTCTTTGGCAGTCCCTCGATTGCAAAAATCTTTTGCATTGCGTAAATAGTTGATGTCGCTGTTGTCGATGATAATTCACACACAAAAGGAAAGTTAGAAAATGAATCTACCACTATCAGCCACATGCGAGAGAAAAAGGGGCCTGCAAAGTCGATGTGAATCCTTTCCCATGGTTCAGTTGCTTCGGGCCAGGATGAATACTGCTGCTTTGGCTGACTGGCATTTACACTACAGGTTGAACACGCCTCTGACGTATTCTTGATCGCTTGGTCGATGCCGGGGAACCAAACATATCTGCGCGCGAGCTGCTTCATACGCGCTTGTCCCCAATGACCCTCATGAAGCATTTTTAGAACCTTGTCTTCGAGCGATTTAGGTATAACAATGCGGGTGTGATCTGTTTGCAGGAACAGGACTCCTCTCTGGAGCGAAAAAGCACACTTGCGATTAAAGTAAGGGATTAAATTTACCTGGTTTTTTGGTATTGTTTGTGGCCATCCATTCTCCACAAAATGAGAAATAAGACTGAGAGTTTTGTCTTTCTTGGTGTGTGAGCTGATTACATCAGAACTGATAGGGAACTCCGTGATAACTGACTCATATATCTGTTCAACCGCCAGCAAACCTCTTTCTTTGTTGTCAAATTCGATATCATCTCCCATCGGTAGGCGAGATAAGGCGTCGGCATTAGCATGATGTTTCGTATTACGGTAGTGGATGGAGTATGTGTAGGCCTGGAGAATGATCGCCCAACGCTGCAGCCGATGAAGTGTCATAACGGGTAATTTTTTTGATGGATGGAAGAGAGTAATGAGTGCTTGATGATCGGTGAGAAGTTCGAAGTGTCTGCCGTAGAGGTACTGATGATATTTAGTGACTCCGAAGATGATTGATAAGGCTTCTTTTTCTATTTGAGAGTATTTTGTCTGGCTCTCATTCAGAGTTTTTGATGCAAAAGAGATAGGTTTCTCTGAACCATCTGGGTACCGATGTGAATGAATAATGGGAAGATTTTCATCGAAGTGAACTAATTGCATAGCTTTTATTATGTCGCTCTTTAATGCATGAAATGCTATGTTTTGTGTTCTTCCCCACGTGAAATCACTATTTTGCCTTCGAAGTTGATTTAAAGCTGAAGCCTTTGATGAGAAATTGGGAATGAATTTATTATAATAATTTATTTTTCCGATAAATGATTCTAATTCTGCTAAGTTTTTCGGGGTTGGCATTAATTTAATCGCTTCAATTCGCTTTTCGGATGGTCTAATACCGCTTGCGTCGATTTCGTGTCCCACGTACTCCAATTTTTCTCGCGCAAGTAGACACTTTTCCTTTCGACATTTTAAGTTATGTGCGCTGAGTCTTTCTAAAAGTAGCTTTACGTTGTTTCGGTGTTCTTCGTTATTTTTCCCAGTGACTATAACGTCATCAAGGTATACCGCACAACCTGGTATCCCAGCTACAACCCCTTCCATTATCCTTTGGAAAATTCCAGGTGCACTAGCGATTCCGAATGGCATTCTTTCGTATTGAAAAAGACCAAAGGGTGTGTTGATGACCATCAGCTTTTTGGAAGACTCTGTGAGTTCGATTTGAAAGTATGCATCGCTCAAATCAATTTTAGTAAATAATTTACCACCACTGAGCTTATGAAAGAGTTCCTCAATTCGTGGAATTGGGTATCGATCGATTTCAATTTGAGGGTTGACAGTAACCTTAAAGTCAGCACAAATTCGTATTTTCCCGTTTGGTTTTTTCACGACTACAATAGGAGCTGCCCAATCACTAGCATTCACTGGCTTGAGAATATTTTGAGACACTAAGCGATTAATTTCAAAACGTACGTCTTCATAGAGAGCGAAGGGAAGATTGTATGGTTTGTGGAACTTAGGACAAGCATTTGGTTTTAATGTGATATGAGCTTTATATGTGGAACAGTGTCCCAGTTCTGATGAAAATATAGATACAAATTCATTCCTTAAAGCATCGAGTTCTAATTTAAGAGATTCTTGTTCGATTTTAAAGCATTGAGGCCTTACGATATTGCCTATGTCATTAACATCTCCGAATTTCATAGGTATCTGAATGCTGAACTTCATTCTTTGGAACCAGTCCATTCCAAGTATATTTGAGGCGTATGGACTATCAACGACTATTAAAGTGACTCTTTCGTTATGTGCACCAAGTGCCACGTCAACGGTTATTGTGCCTTTTAAAGGCAAGATACTACCACCATAAGCTCTTAACGTTTTAGATGTTGGCGTACAAGGCGGTTCATTCAGCAGCTTGTATCCTTCGAGGCCGATAAGTGAACAAAACGCGCCTGTGTCTATTTGAAATTTTAAGCATATCTTATTGATGCTCACATCTATAAAAAGCTTATCAGAAATGACGTTGCTATGATTAACTTCGATGGGTGACTCTACCGATGGATAAAGAAAATCGACAGTACTTACGGTTTCAAATCGTTTAACCAGATTTACGCTTTCATGCTTCTTACTTAGTCCTTTCGAACCTCTTTGTGATGTTGCATACGATTTTATTGAATCCGGAGCTTTTGACGCCATACACACAGCCGCAATGTGTCCGACTCTCTTGCATTGCTTACACACTGATTTGTTTTTGTAGTGAAAGCACTGAAATCGCTGATGAGCGATATTGCATCCCGGGCACGATTTCTTACTCTCTCTAGAAGCACTCTTGCCAACGAAACTATTGAAACTCACCCGCTTACCTCTCGGCAGATGATTTGTTGTCTGTTGGACTGCATTCACCTCCCCTTGACTTTTCTCCTCTCCCCTAAGCTCGCTGCATGCTTTTGTTGTTTCCTCGAAGAGTTGTGCAATTTGAAGGACTTCATCCAGAGTTGGGTTTTCTTTTTGTAGAGCAGTTGATCGCACTTTATCATGTGGAGTATACAGAATGATCATATCTCTAATTTTACAGTCCACGTATGACTCTTTACAACCACTGTTTGCGCAAACGAACATGCATTCTTTAGCCCTTCCGCGCAGTTCCGCTACCCACTCAGAATATGTTTGGTTAGGTTGCATAAATGTTCTGTAAAACTTGAACCTGGATGCGAGCAGATGGGGTTTTTTTTCAAAATGATTTGTGAGACTTTCAATTACTTTATCGAATGATATTTGAGCAACATTTTCTCCATATAACTTTTGAAGCAATTCCAATGATTCGCCGCCAATATAACTAAGCAAACATGCACGTTTAGTGTCATCTTCAAGCACATTGTTTGCAATGAAATGTTGCTTCAGTTGTAGAAGATATGTGGGCCACGTTTCCTTGGATTTGTCGAAACTTTTGAAAGGTGATACAATAGTTTGTTTGGCAGGTTTTTGTTCCAGCACTGATTGCAAAAATTTCTGGTTGGACTCTTGGAGTTTTTGAAGAATTCGTTCCAAACTATCGGCGTCCATGCTCGCGCAGCTCGTTTCTATTCCTCGTCGCCAGTTGTTATGATTAGAAAAAGATTTAATTATATTTATTTTTAATTATATTATAATGGTTTATTCAATTCATTAAAATGAGTAAATTATTTTATGAATGAGATACACGTCCAACCTACTTGCCAAAAAACGAAGGAAAAGGCAGAAGGTGTGGATGGTATAATTTATGCGAATTCAAATGGTATAATACAATGGTATAATACTGTAAGTAAAACTTTTAAGATGTGATCACAAGCTTTAAGGTTACAATTACATCATTTATCACATCAAACATGAAAGAATGAAACTCAATTTTCGCAATTTGCAAGCATTTGCAATTCAACCGCTCTCATCCTCTTCTACGTCACATCTGTCATTAAAGGCGTAATCTTGCATACATCATTCTTGACTGGTACACTTTGGGAGCGTTGCCAAGGAATCAAGGGCAGAATTAAAGTCGTATAGAGACAGCCGACTTCGCTGATTGCCCTCTAGTCTATCGACGAATTTGACGGATTTTCCCCTACTCTTTGACGGTTGTTCAGGAATGAATGACACTCATTTACGAGTCATCGCTCATTGTCTTAGTTGTTCGGAGAAATCAAGTACCCCACGAAAATGCATTTCTGCTTTCATTAACGTCAAAATTCTTGAATTGCCCACAGAAAAACTAAACAGTTCATGAATATCCGTCAAATTTATAAGCCATTTTGGGAACTCTGTTCGTGAATACAATAAGGTAGCCAAATGCTTGGTTCTACTTTTTACACCAAATTGTGAACACTGTCATTTTGTAAGGTGTGGGGGTTAAAACTTCTCAGAGAGAAGCAAAATATCGACAAAGTACGGGAAGGCAATTAAACCAATTGTCATTTTTAACAGATTGTCGCGTTCTTTATGACGTTAGGGATGCCATATGTCAACAGTCACAGCAAAGCATGTAAATAAAAAAAAAAACAGGATTTTGTTGGAATTGCATTTGTTTTGTTTTCCGCTAATTCAAAAACTAATTTGACACATCAATTGTTTTGACCGACAACCAACAAACTACCCATAGAAATTTCTTGGGCTAAAATGGGCAGTTTGGGGAAACCCATGGTTGCCTTCAATCGATGACTGTCCTGGACACGCTGCTTCCAGTCATCAAGGCCAAGCTGTTTTACATCCGCGATGACTTGGTCTCTGGACTGGAGGTTCGGTCTTCCTCTCCTTCTCGAACCAGGAGGCTCGGATTCGAAGACCCTCTTTGCCGGAGCGTTGTTGTCCATTCGAACGATGTGGCCGAGCCAGTGTAGGCGACGCATTTTTGCCTTCCGGACTACATCCACATCCTTGTACAGCTCATAGAGTTAGCGGTTGTGTCTTCTCATCATTTCTGCCTCCTCGCAGACGGGACCATATATCCGACGTAGAATTTTTTCTTTCGCATTCACCAAGAATCAGCTCTGCAGTCTTGCTTAGTGTCCAGCTTTCGGCTCCATAAAGCAGGACTGGCAGAATAAGAGTTTTGTAGAGCATGACTTTGGTCCTTTGAGTCAGGGACTTCGTCATCGGCTTTTGAGATTGCTCATACCACTGTGCCGTATAGTAGGACTGGGATGGTCGGTGTCTTATATAAACGCAGCTTCAAAACCCGGCTCCGTTGGTTTCGAGCGCACTTGTTTTGATAAACCAAAGTATCAAGGCCGGTTCTACGTCGTCATTAGTGGAGTTTACATTTGCCCCGAGGTAGACAAACTCCTTTACTACCTCGAAATTGTTGCTGTCGATTGTAACGTTTTGGCCTAGGTGGTGTGCGGCGGATACTTTTTGGCTCGACAGCATATATTTGGTTTTGTTCTCGTTGACCCTTAGGCCAGCTCGTTTGGCCTGTTCCTCAATTGCCGTGAAAGCTTCCACAACGGCTGGTTGGAACCGCGGGATTATGTCGATGTCATCAGCGTATCCCAACAGCTGGCCTGACTTGTAGAAGATAGTGCCTCCCGCTTTAACAGCCGCCCGCCGCACTACCTTCTTCAGTACCCATTTGAAGAAATCACGCGACAGCGCATCTCCTTGCCGAAATCCGGTGAAGGTTTCGAACAGTTTAGAGGTTTATGAACCTAACTGCACGGGGCATCGCGTGTTGCTACACAACCAGATCAATTTTCTCGGGATACCGAATTCGGGCATCGCTTCGAGTAGCTCCTTGCGATGAATGCTGTCGCATGCGGCTTTAAAATCGATGAAAAGATGGTGAGTATCGATTTGAAACTCGCTGGACTCCTCCAGACCAGCCACAGTTTGAAGATTTGGTCTATAGTCGATTTGCCAGGCCGGAAGCCGCACAGTTACGTGTCGATTAGTACCGTGCAAAACCGCATTAGACATTCACATAGTACGCTGAATAGGAAATCGTAGGCGACGTTGAGCAGGGATATAAATTTGTAATTGTTGCAGGAGGTATGATTGTACTGTACTGTCTAGATTATTTTGGGCACGGTAGCAGACCTATTATTATATTATTATATCTTTCATGAACATTTTGTCAGAAATTCTTACGAGTTGATAAATGCTTTTCGATTATAGTGGTGGTGGCCCGTGGCGTTGTGGGTATGTGCGTCGATCCCAACCTCGACGTCGTAGGTTCAATTCCAGCTCTGAGCGACAAAAATAAATTTCACTACCCCACCTCTTTCGAGTCACTGACAATGCTCAAAGAGTTTTTCCTGTCTAGAAAAAGCTTCTCAAACATGGCCGTTCGTTTATATAAGGCGTATTTTTTTTTACTAATCAGTACTCAGCTTAGTAATGATTCTCAATAAAACGCATTTTTGCTGAGTTAAATTTGTCTTCGGAAAGCTGGTACGTGTGTTTCCGTCCATTGGATTAGATGTCATGTCAAAAGTCAAAAATAAGTGAAACTTAATTCTCAAAAACGCGTTATGTTTTATATTTGTTCTATATTTGCACAAGTAACATCAGCAAGTCAATAGCAAAAAACACTTACAAGTGTTAAATAATCGAGTGATACCCACTTTTAAAAACAAATAGTATCCTCTGGTGCCATCTATGATTTGCATGTTTCAACGGGTCCTAGTCAGTGATGACAGTGAAATTTTATTAAGGAGTTTTAACTCAGTGAGTTGTTGTGTTGTTGCTTCTCGTGTGAAATCTTGCTAAGCTGAGTACTGACCAGTCGGAAAAACACCCCTGTAGTATCACTCCAGGGCCGTTCGGAGTCGGCATAAAACTGTAGGTGTCTGTCACTCATGAGAGAAAAGTAGCACGCACGACAAGAGTGGTTGCTGAGAAGCTAGGCCTTGGCACTCTACAGGCTGTAGCGCCATATTATGTTATTATAAGTCCAATTTTCGATATATACTCTCGCCCACTAGAAAGTAAATGCCAAGGTTAGTGAACAAATTTGAGTCTGCATATTCATTGTGTGATGTTGCCATGTCAGTGAGGCAACTGTTTGGTCGAGGTGTCGAAATTATCGCTGCCATTCAGACGTCCATAGCAAACGATCCAAGAATTGGGCATCGCTCAGACCACATTATGGCGTATTTTGCGTAAGGATCTTGGTCTACACCAACACAAGATCAAGCTGACTCAAGAATTGAGGCCAGTGGACAATTTGAAGTGACGTACATTTATTTTATAGTTGTCAAGTCCTTTTTGGAGAACTTTTTAAATTTGGTTGATGATTTGGTGTACCCTACCAAGCCATCACCACCAAGTTTGAAAAGTTACCCTGGCGGCCATGGAAAACCGTCGGCATTGTTTTCTTGATCTTTCTGGTGGCCGAGCTGACCTATTCACAAACCGGGAAGGGGATTGCTTCTTCAGCGACTGGAGGTAGCTTCCGTTCTTGCTCTGTAATTCTCTCGACTTAATGCCCCATTCCCTCCTTAAATACGCATATCTGCTACTCCCTGCACTTCGGTGACTAAATATTCTTCACTGGGAAGGGAGCCTGCGTTATGGAGCCACTTCCGGGTGCCACGACAAATACGCTGTGCGTTCTATTGTGGCAGTGGTAATAAATGTCACGTTCACGAGTTCATGTCTGTCTATTCCAAGACTCTGATGCATTCTTGAAAATCTGCACCGGTCTCTGCCTCAAATAAGTGTTTCAGGAGAGACCGCGATAAAGTGTAACACTCAATAATTTTACCTCTTGATTCAGCACGGAAATAGTATATCTTGTGGGTGGTGTTATATCCCGTAAAAGGCCACGGCTTAGCTTCTCAGCAGCCACTCTTGTCGTGCGTGCTACTGTTCTCTCATGAGTTACAGACACTTACAGTTTAATGCCGACTTCGAACGGCCAAGTTTGAGAAGCCTTTTCTATGCAGACAAAAAGTACACATTGTCAGTGACTTGAAAGTGGTGGTCATGAAAATTACATTTTTTCACTTCTTGTCGACCTTAAGCGCTGTAGATACGAGAGCACAGACTAGCCCGCCAATGGCGTGGAAGAACTTATTTCTCCAATGTCGAGAGTATGAAGCTTATGTGTTCTTCTTTTAGAAAATCTGTGTCTATTCGGTCCATCATCGTCACACCGCCTGCAGGTGGCCCATAATCTGCTCGCCATGCACCTTAGATTGAATTTTTACAAGTCCAACGCCTATTCAAACCAAGTCGTCCATCAAACACACACAGTGCGGTGCAGTGCCATTAAGCATGACGGCTCTCTTACAAGTTCATTCCCGCAACACTTGCGCCGAATCATCGTCATCGTCACAGCACAGACGTGTGCACTGTTCGATTTGTTGAGCAATCGGACAAACTTTTCGTTTGACCCGGTTGCTCATCCATTTACATACTTAACCATAGTTTCCTTGGCCACGTCCGTCGAGATGCCCTGCGAACTTTCCAATTTCCAATTTGCATGACACCAAGGTAAATCACTTGCAATTGAATGCGGCATACAATCAGAGCTCGCCTCGCCTCGTTAAGTGTCCACCCCTTCGGCTGCAGATAGACCGGAGTAGACTCAGCAGAAAGGTGCATAAATCAGCATACAATTTAAACTTAAACCGCTTCCCCACCTTCGTCCGCTGTGGGTTGGCCCGTTTGATTTAAAATTATGAATTGCCACACACTCCAGTCGACGCGACGTGGAGCTCTGGTCGAAGGAGCTCACACACAATGCCGTCCTCTGCGCCATGTTTAGAGTTCGTTTTGCTTTTCCATCTCGAATTAAGCCATTACGAGAAGGGTGGACGGACCGACGGACCGACGGATAGACGACCTGGCCGCACAGTGCACACACACATATGGCACCACTTTAAGCAGATTCATTAGTGCCTCCTGCAGGTAGCTTGCGCCAAGCGTGTAATTAAATGCACGACGGCCCAACTGGAAATGTGTCCCGCTGGATGCCGGGAGCGTTGCCCGAGGCACTGTGTCGGGATGTTTCTTTGCGGGCATTCTCGCCGTCTGCGGTTCGGTTAAATCTTTGGTGGCAACATTGCACTGGGATTGAGATTGTCGTCCCCTTTGTCCTTTGTGGCCGGAATTATTCTTTACATTTCTAGCTGTAGCACGGCGAGGCACTGCGGCGACAGTGAGAAATGAACTGCTGGTCACTTTAAGGACGAGGCACACACCGAGCAGGGATGGGCGGCTTGGGATGTTGGCACCGCCTGCCTCGGGGATTTAAATGCTTAAATCTTGGTGTGGTTTTTGCATCGGATAAGTAGGTGGCCGGCTGCACATGTGTGAGGACTGAGGGCGGTGCTTGTAAATTATTCAATTAAACCAAAGTGCAGGCTGCCAACAACCTACTTAATTGAGGTTTGTCACGACAGGCAACGTGTGAGTTTACACAGTTGTGCAGGACAATGCAGCTGAACAGGTGGGCGAGTGTGAAGTGTGTTGCAATATAGATGAGCCGGAGGGCGCCATCATTTGGATACGAACTAAGACTCTTTTAGATGCTTCCTGGTCCGTGGATAGGCATGACATCGTTGAAACTTTAACACGTTTATCCGAATGAGTCATTCTAAGCGATTACAGTTTGTGAGTTTGCCCGCTGTAGAGTAACGCCAAAGTTCAGCTGTCAGCTCCTGAAACAACATCTCCCCCGCAGCCGCTTACGTGAATTCAGTGAATGGTGCTATTAACCGACATCGGAGTCGACACACATTCATCGCATAAGCCGTGCTCCAGTTGTGCCCTGTTTTTGCATTTGCCTTGCACTGCCTTCATCGAGGGCACACAGCAGATTTACAGATTTACTTTCGAGTTCCGGCAAACTTTGCGAAGACTTTTGAATCCCTACACTGACATGTTCTTGTCTTCATTTTTTTTTTGTTTAGTCTCGTGATCACAGCCGTCTCTCCGAATGTGGTTGTCACCGTGATGCTGAAGCTGAAGGAGGAGAAACTTGGCCTCAACAATGGAATCCACACGTTAATCTATGCGATGACGACCTGCAACGATGTCATTGCTGTTTTCATTTTCGGCGTCATTCTTGGTGTCATCTTCCATCAGGGTAGGTGCAGTCGATGGCGAAATTGAATTGAAATTGACTTACTGAGGGGTTGTTCTTGTTTTGCAGGTAAATCCTCATTCCAGGTGCTGCAGGGACCAGTTGGCATCGTCGTTGGCGTCGTCTATGGCTATGTCTTCGGGCTGCTGCTTGTGTACTTGCCCTCGAGGAAGTCGGTAAGTGAGAAGAGTGATTTGCCAGTGCCTGTGGTATCACCGGCTTTAAAAAAATCCTTGTCTATCGGATTTGCATTCGTCTCTAGTTCGAGTATAGTTTCTGCGTGAACTTCTATAGCCGATGAAATTACGAGAATTTTCTTTTGCCACAAGACAAGCGTGGATGTATTTTGAGGGAACTAAATGTTCAAGGACGCTCGCGCTGGTGCGCCTCAAGGGGTCTCAGTAGGTCTGTTTATAGTCATTGCAATTTTTAATCCACCACGACGACCCATGAGGGGTCCGAGCCTGAGCACTTGCTGCCTGCCATGGGTGACGTCCAGGGCGCGGTGCTTCCAGTTTTCAACGCCAAGCTGTCTTACACCCGCGATGACTTGGTCACTTAACCTGACGTTCAGTTATCCTGTTCTTCTCGAAACAGCGCGAATTCGAAGACCCTCTTAGCTGGAGCTCTGTTATCCATGCGTCTGAAGTGGCCAAGGCAGTGCTGTGGACGGATTTCTGCTTTCCACATCCTTGTACAGCTCGTAGAGCTCGCGGTTGTGTCTTCACCTCCATTCACCTATTTCACAGACGGGACCATATATCCGACATGGAATTTTCTGCCTTTCGACGTCACCAAGAATCGGCTCTGCAGTCCCACTTAATGTCCAGCTTTTGGCTCCATAAAGCAAAACTGGTAGGAGTCTTGAGCGCACTTGCGTCGGTTGCCAAGGGCGATTCTACGTAGGATCTCCACTGAGACATCATTTGTGAACTTCGCGTTTGTCCAGACACAGACAAGCTCCCTTACTACCTCCAAATGTGTATCATGGCTTCAGACCAGGCCAGATCTACAGACTGCGGCTAATCCTGGATCATGACCAAGCAATTCAGATTTACACTCACCACACATTCGTCGACTCAAAGCCCCCGTATGACACGAGCAAGGAGATCGTCATGTCTAGACATTTTTGCCAAGCTCCGTTCGCTGTTTAGCATGACGGGGGAAATTGTTTGCTGCTCCATCAAGGGTGATAGCGAACCAACCGAGAATGACAAGGGAGGCTTTCCACATAGCCACACAGTGTCATGAAACTTTTTGAATATCCCTCCCGAGAGCAGTGCTATTGACACACAGGCTAACACTAGAGACACGATTTTCTAGAGATTCGTTAAGCTGTTACCATACTTGATCCATTCAAACGTAGGAGGCCGCTATCGAGTCGTTTGCTGGTGTTGATACGGAACCAAAATGGGCCAGGTTGCAGAGTATTCTGTATTGAAGCGCCTTTTCTCTTTCTAGCCCTCTACCGATGCATGAGGCCGTATTTCGATTTAAAAAGTTCTTGGTCACTCTAGTGTCACCTGGGGAAGAGAATTAAACCATGAAGTGTACTACGACATGAGCTTTAGCAGAAGTCTATGTATCCAACGTTTAAGGTAGCTATGACTTGTAGAAAACTTGGCTCCAGAAAGGGCTTCGACTCCATGCCTGTGGGACACAATGTGGTGCAAATGGTGCAGATTGAGAAGCACCTCAGTAGGATTGTTGTGTAACTTGGGAGAATTCGTTGAACATCACCCTGGATGAATATGCTTGTTGATTGGACCGCTCAGTGTGTAGTGCCACACAACGAAAAGGAGAAGAAAAGAAGAGTTGACGCAGGAGTGCACCAAAATGTATGGCTTTCCAATCCAAGAGCGATTCTGCGTCGGAGCTCCACTAAGATGTCATTCGTGGCGTTCACATTTGCTTTGAGGTAGTCAACTTAAAGCTATAGCAGTCGATTGTTCACACAGAATGTTGGATAGGATCTTGTAGGTTACGTTGAGCAGGCATTTACCTCTGTAGATGTTGCGGGTGGGACGTATATGGTGGTCCGTGGCGTTGTGGGTATGTGCGTCGATCATAAAACTATGGATCCCTTCCACTCGTGAGAGGACAATGGTGCACCAAATGAGTGGTTGCTGAGAATGATCAAAAAATGTTTTGCGTTCATAATGTACCTTGCGGTTCACGGATGTTTCCTGGCATTAACATCGCTCAGCGACCCTAAACTCTATCCAGAAACTATATCATTTTCATTCGTTCGCTGATGCTCACTCGGTGCGATCTGAAACGTAAATGAACACATATACTTCGGTCAAGCGTTCCCCTGTGGTACGACAGAGGAAAAAAGAACTTCCATACGGCCTTCGTACGCTGTATTTACACTTGTACCACCTAGTGCAAATTGGTCTGTACGACTTGTTTGTTCCACACGTCCGGCGACACAATATGAACTCTTTAATTTCATCTTGAGCTGTATGGCTAAGAAACATGCACATGCATCGACTGCAACACTAAGGAATTGACCATGAGTCAGCTTTACCTTCCCACTTGCTTCTCAAAGTGCTGCTAAACATACATATGATTGCTTTCTTGTAAGACGTTCCAAGATAAGGCCTAAGGCAAAAAAACGGATGCCCAGCTGTCTGCACGAGGAGACAGGGAAAGCTCTTCAACAAAGCGAAAAGCTCTCGACTGGGACCAAGTATCTTCCTGGAGACTCATCTGTGGCAAAGTTGGAGAAGTCTCTCAAGCCTCCAAGCTGAGGAGAGTTTTTGCATCATCCTCCAAATCATTTTCTTCCAAGAAACCGAGGGGACTCCGACCTAAATCTTCAATCTCCTTTCCGAACTACTCCTGTCAGACGAATACTCCATTCGAGCAGCTAACCAAGACGCACCTCGTGCGAACAAACAACGCAGTGCACAACTGTCATGTATCGACTCCAAATTCAGGACCTTTCGGCATTATCCTTGTAATCTCCGAAAGACTCTTAACAGAAATTGTGTGTCACTTACATTTGTTGGATGAAAATATTGAAATAATTGAAAAGGAAAACGATGGTTTGTTTATTTGGAAAGGTGGGAAATACGTTAGGAATCTCGATTACTTCTTATTGCTTGCAAGACAAATTTAAAATCAGTTCAAGACGGATTTTTGGAAATCAATGGTGGTTCCTCATGTAGAGCATAAGATCGACCAAAATTTGACTTTGCCTACTTCTAGGCGTGCATTAAATGATCGCTGTAAGCACAAGTGTACTTTCCACTCTCTCCACCATCATTTTGAAAAGAAATCGCCACGCCAACTGACCACAACCGCTCTGACATATTTCAAGAAGGACATCCACATGCACATCCTCATCCACAAAAAATAGAGCAATTCCACCGCGTGGCTTCAAAATCGATCGACTTTTCACCGCACAGTGGCCATGTCAAAAAACCTGCAATGTCACACCAGACATTCACTTTCAATCCATTCCAGCAAGGGTCGTCGGTTCATCAACTATCGGGCATTTCAGAGACATTCCACCAAAGCCTCATAAATCCATTAGTTTGGATTCTATCCCCTTCTGTCTGTCTCTCACCGACCGTCATGGCTATTCACGGTATGCAGATGGAAATCCTTCCGTCCCGTTGAGTGCATAATTTATGCAAAGACACCTCTCCCCACCGCCTACGATATCGTTTCACATCGCAGAGGCAAGCCGAGCTACGCCCGAAAGAGCGACTACATCGGTGGCAGACATCAACGAATAGATATTTGCCCCGCGGTTCGGGTTGATGGAGCAGAGCGTTGGAGTATTTATTAGTTGGCTCGTGAGGGGCGGCTGGGGAACTGCGAAACAGTGAGTGCAAGCATGTCCCCGGGGAATGTGCACGGAATGGTCTTATTAAAAATTATTTATTATTCCCCCGCGAACGAAAGGACCCATTGTACTGCTAAAGAGTAACTCCTCCATTGCATAACGCGGGCAAGGTGGCGCGCACATTGCGGCCAAGATATTTTGAGCGTCATAAATAAATGTCGCAAGGTGTGCGACCGAAGGGAGTTGCTGTTTATGCCAGCCATTCAGCAGAATGCAGAGGATCGCGGATGACAGGCTCTTTTGTGGTGGCAAAGTGCACCGACTGTGAGCAGACGTCGTTGCCACCGGGCTGGCGATGTCTGATTTTATCGTCTTGTCTCGGGGGTCAAAGGGAATTTAACTGGGGAATACTTCGGGTTGACGTTCATCGTCGCTGAGGTGATGCGAGATTTTGTGCTGGTGTTAGATGAGAGCGGGTGGGCGGGTGGTGTGTGTGTGTGTATCTCTGCTGATGCACTTTTCCGAGTGAAGAGAGGTGACTTACTTCGGTATGGCCTTTGTTTGCTATGAGGCATGGTGCATTGGTTCAAGATGCTTAGCAGGAAACTTGCTGCTCCCAATGTGGTCCTTCTTCTGAAGGTCATCACCGATGAGTGGGGCCAGATCCTCCTTGTTGGTGGCAATCCTTGTGACTTGGATGCTCATGGTTCCAAACTAGGATGGAGCAACCGAAAGTGTGGTAAGGGAGCAAGGCAAGTGTCCTGGATCTACTTCCTTTACATCACCCAATTTGCCGAGCGTTGCTGTCCTAAATCTACATTTGGGACAAGATCGTGAAATGAGTTGGATTAAGCGGATATTTTTACCATAATTCCATAAACATATGGAATCTGTTGCGATCGAGCTCTCTCTTTCTATCGTCATCACGCCTTTTTTGGTGGACAGGGCATATGGAGTTGATATTTCAGTCGTCAGGCATGCTTACGTCCTCCTACTTTCTGCAGTTGACAGCATCTATCACCTACTGGTCTTAAAGAAGTCGAATGGTAGACTATTTGCGCCTGCGGCTTTGTGGAGTTCGTTATTCCAACCGGCAAGACTCGCTTCCCATTGGCAATGAAAAAATTCGAAAGCATCTTGTCCCGAGCAGGTGAGAGTTGGGGTGTCTTTATTCCATCACACTCTCTTGGAGGGATCTACATACACCTGGGAACAGAAAAAGAAGTGCTACTTACGTGCATGTTCTTCTTCTTCTTATGGCGCTACAGTCCGGGGTGAAAATGGGACTCAGCCAGCAAGTCTCTTCAGCTCGATCCTTAGCCAGCTGCCTCCAATTTCGCACTCCAAGTTGGTTGAGGTCCTTCTCCAGATGAGTGGCCATCGGCTTCGCGGTCGTCCTCTATCGCGTTGTCCCACTGGTTCGGAGTCGAAGACTCTTCGGACTGGAGCCTGTTTATGCGCTGTATATGGCCTAGCCACATTGTGAGTTGAATCCGTGGGAACCTGACTAGACTCATGTCGCGGTACAGCCCGTACAGTTCGTGGTTGAATCTTCTTACCAACCAAAGGCAGGACCAAGGATTGACAGAGTGCGACTTCATCCGCTCTTGATGGAGCTCGTTTTAGAGCAGGACAGGGATCATATAATGTTAGCAGCGTTACCACACGGACTCTATAGAGTCAAAAGGACTCATTTGTTTTAGCTTGACTCGGACACTCATAATTTTTGGATTAGACTCATTTTTTTAATATTTCCTGAACGCTTTCATTTAAAATGCCTGAGCACATACTAGTACTGCACCCAGGAATGGCTCTGACCAGACTTCGAGCCAGGAAAGGAAAATAGTGGTATCTTCATAGATGGCTCCAGAACCTATGAAGGGACCGCTGCTTTCCTGGAAGGCGTCAACATTAGACTGTACACTTCATTAGGTATCAGTTTTCCAAGCGGCAACCTATGCGCAACTTTATGTGAAAAACATGTGGAAGGGTGATGGTTGGACCTCTCGAGAGCACTATCGTAGAGCATGACTCTCCATTCTGTAGATAGACCAAGAATTTGCTGCCAATTCCGCGGCAATTTTGTTGTCCCTTGACAGAAAATACTGCAGACGACTTACCGGCATAATAACGGGCCGCTACACCTCTGCGATGCCTATGGAGAGGACGGCTACACGGCAGAGCACTTCCTCTGTCACTGTTCCGTCATTGATTGGATCAGGTGGCAGGACTTCGGCGCTAATGTGGTTAGAGCTGATTCTGTAGGCCCTTCACCACAGAAGCGCCTGCTGATCTTCCGAAGGAATGTTGATTGCCACCTGGTAGTACAATGGACCAGTCTTGAGTCTTAGTGCTCCAGTGAAGTATCAAACCACAAAAAAAAACATCATACTGGTTTCTTCTGTGTTTTTTTAGTTCTCACATAAGGGGGCATTGTGTTATTAAAAACCTTTGTTGGGACTCATTTATTTCTAAAAGTACTCGTTTTTTAAGCTTCTGGGACTCATAAATAATTTGACCTGTAGTAACACTGAATGTTAGCTCTGTCCTTCGAGAGATGGCTCTGTCACTCAATTGCCTCTTGACCCCAAAGAAACAGCGGTTTGCAAGAGTTATCCTACGCTTGATCTTGGTACTGATGTTATTTGTACAATTTACTCCGGAGCCGAGGTAAGCGAAGTCCTTGACTACCTCGAGGTTATAGCTGTGCATTGCGACGCTCTGTCTAAGACATGAATGTCGTTTGTATTTCTTGATGACAGCATGTAGTTCGTTTTGCCCTCATTCACCGCCAGACCGATTTTAGCCGCTTTCGTCTCATGTAAGCAATGGCTTCATTGATGGCTCGCAGAGCTCGACAAATCACGTCGACCTAAGCAAGCAGTTGAAGTGACGCTTGGCAGATGGTGCCTTTAGTGTTAGCGAGTGAGAATAGCACGAGAGTCGCAAGCATGGTGTTGAAGAAGGCCTAAAACCTTTTTTGACATTGAAGGTGTCGGTGAGTTCGTTACCGACCTTGATGGAGCACCGAGATTTCTCCATCGTCATCCTGCACAACCTTATGAGTTTGGCAGGAATGTCAAACTAGACAAGGCACAGTATAGCTCGTCTCTATGCACACTGTCGTATGCGACAAATAGGTGGTGGCTATCGACCTGCATCTCTTGGGTCCTTTCGAGGATCGCCGTAACTTGAAGAGTTGATCGATGGTGGACTTCCCAGTCTATCATGTTGTTGACGAATGCCTTCAGGCGCTCACACACAGAGACTTATCCCCCGATAGTTGGCGCTGTTGAAGGGATCTCCTTTCTTGTGGATCGGGCGAACGATACTAAGATTCCACTCGTCGGGCATGCTTTCCTCCGACACCGTACGATGTATGCACCCTCCCGGCTCATCTCCAGCCGCCTTAGAGAGTTCTTCAGACAGTCTGTCTGCACCAGCAGCGTTGTTCGATTTTGCTATCTTGACTTTATCTAGGTCGGTGGGACGGAATTCTCTTCTATCGTTGCCCATCGCGTGGAGTGGAAAGCTCATGTGCGTCTGCTATTCCACAATCTTGTTGGTCTCTTTACTTCGAAGAGCCTGTGTGTTGTTTCACTTTTCTTCAAATAAATGTAATGCAACACCTTGTCTTCATGCGAACAAGCTGCTCATCCTCTTGCCTTATAACCCGACATTCCACTTGCGCAGTACTTGTTTTTGGTTGCAGCTCCCTTGCATCGGCCTTTGTCCAATCGGATGCATGAGTTTTTAATGAAAATTATCGTCGTTTGTCCGGTCCGTCCAGAAGTAAGATATATGATTTATCAAATCTCTGTGTACGTCACCATTACTAAAAGAAATGCGCTTCGTTGATGATTCCGCCAAACTACCCAAAAAGGAAGTCCGTCAACCGCGTAGTACAATCCAAACGCAAGGCATTTTTGGTCGTTCAACTCGGTGTACCCACCTGCAGTACAATGTGAACGCCGCTATTGGGAGAGCTGATCATGGATGTAATTGTTTTTCTTCTGATTTTCTCACCAATTTGCGATGACTCAGAGAAGTGCAGTCAAACGCCGAGTTACTTCTCCCTCTTCATTCTTACCAGTCCACTGCACCAATCCATTCTAGATATCAATTTGTTTTGACTTAGTTCGAGGTGGACCTAAGTCTCAACCAACAAGAGTGTCCAGTCAGCTCGATTGCTTGGGGTTGAGTGCGCCACCTCAGTCGTGCCATCCTTTGGAGTGGATTTGAAGATTTTCCGGTCCGGGTCACTGATTCCCATCCGCTCAACTAGACCTAGCCATTTCAGTCGTCTTCTGCCACTGACCTGCTTGTACAGTTTGTCCTTATTTCTCCTCCACCCCGTCACTATCCATGCAGGGATGGGACCGAAAATCAGACGAACAATTTTCTTCTCAAAGCAACCAAGAGCAACTCCGCCCGCTCTTGACCAAGTCCATGACTCTGCGCCATAGAGCAGGATTGGGACGGTTAAGGTTTTAGAGGGCCTTACTTTGGTTGTTACAGGAGGACTTTGCTTTTCAATTGCTTTCGTGACCCAAAGAAGCAGCGACTGACGTGAGTTATTCTTCGTTTGATATCAGCGCTGTTCTCGTTGTCTAGTTTAATAATAAAACAAAGTAATGGGTAGTCGAAAAGTTCTCAACTCCTAACTCATTTTTTTTTATAATTATGATGAAAATGGTCAAAACTGTTTGATGCTGAATGTTTAGTGGCTGCTTGTGTGAGACGGTCCTGGTCAATCTTTTCCACAATTTCATCAACTTCTTAAACGATAGGTCGATCAGAGCGAGGTGCATCTTGCAGCATCATCACAGCAGTGATACAGCATCGTCTGCGCATACTTAACAAATTTCATTGATGGCTTGCGTGGCATTCTTCCCTTTTTTATACAAACATTTCAAAATATAGCGAATTTCTTCATTATTTTCGGTCAAGAGCTGTTACTCTGGTTCAACTTCCACAAATTTAATTTTTTTCCATTAAATGATGCCTAAAACGTCACTCAGTTTGGTATGCCACAATGTGATTGGTAGCACTGGGGTATATCTCCAAGACTCCAACGACATCTATTGACAAAATACGAAAAGACATTTTCGATTACCATTATTTCATACGCTACCACACCTAAGAGTATGCAAGGAACATCTTCTCAAAGTGAAGGGACGTAAAATAGTGCCGGTTTTAATACTTCCATATTCGACCTACCCCCAAGGGCGCGTAAAGAAGTTTCACTTCAAAAAGCTTATAAGTCTTAAAATTCCCGCGAAGCTATTTTCTGTGACCAAAGCCACAGCAATTAACTTAAGATGAACTTCCTCTCATCCGCCTCGCCGGTTGGTGGCCTTCAGGAGTCCAATCCAATCCTTTAATATTTCCAGCTAAACCCACTCAATGAATTATTTGTTTGTTCATTTCCTAGAAATACGTCAGTGGCCTGCGGTTCGCAATGATTGTGTGTGGCGGTTGCGTCTCAGTAATGGGCAGCCGGGCAATGGGCTACCCGTCGGCCGGTGCCCTGGGCTGCGTCACAGTGGCATTCACAGCCGGAACACTCTGGAAGAAGCAGAAAGGCGGCATCGGACCTGTAAGCTATCGTGTTCCACTGTCCTATTTCCTTTTTGTGACAATCTCTGGTTTTCCATCGGCAGGCAAGTGTGGCAGATCGACTGGATTTGCTGTGGAAGTTCCTGAAGCCCGTGTCATTTGCGCTCATCGGCAAGGAGCTGAATTTCTCCGTCCTAGATACGAGAACCGTGGGATATGGACTCATAATCATTGCAGTTGCCTCTCTGGTATGGTGGACGAGGTCAGTGGTAAAATCTCTCGCCTGACTCTATTTAATTACAGTTCCGTCTGGTCGGGTCGTACGTGTCAACGGCTGGCGCACAACTCACAACCAAGGAGCGCCTGTACGTCACAATATCCGGCTTTCCAAAGGCAACAGTTCAAGTAAGTTATTTAATTATTTTGTATTTCATTTTGATGGTGTCACAACAGCAATCAGCACTCTCTGGCGTTCCGGAAATGTTTCATCGCTCGATTGCGAAGCAAATGGTTGTTTTTGCCGATGCTGCTTCCAGGGCAATATTATGTTTCCATGTCAGGCGCTTTGTATAAAATTAATTGAGTTGGCCAAAGCGTTTGTTCACTAGGGGCTCACTTTGTGCATTGTCCGGCCGTCAGCTGCATGTGCAGCATTCTTCAGCTTGCAGTGCGTAAAAGGGAGCTTCAAACGAAATTCAACGTCAAACGTGGCTACCCCCGGATTGGGTGCTTTTACGTATTTTCAGTCCATACCAAATGGTCCAATCGAACGTAGGTGGATTGTTGTTACGTGGCAATCTGAGTCTGTATGGAAGCTCAAGGTCTTCGGGTACGCTCTGCCGCAATCATCGTGGGCCCTCGTCGTCCATGCCTTGTTTTCCTCCCTGCACTCTACACTGGTTGTTTGCCGGTTAACCCGCGGAGACCACGCACCTCCCAGTTCGGTCCTTTCTGACGTGAAGTCGTTGTCGGCTCCGGTTCACCACCAGCAGTTAATGGGTCATACTAAACCGACCCGAGTGGCAGTACAATGGCCCATCCAGGTCTAAGTGCATCCTAATAGCCACCCTCACCCGCTACCCTACATCTGCTTCGATCGATTCACCGGTATGCGAGGAGGCACTCCAGATGTTTTCCCATGGTGTGTCGTGGGATTTCCATTCTCTCTTCTTTTCCTCGTGGATTCTGTTGCTTGCTGGCTTAAGACCCAGTCGATGTCCCAAGTCCCATGGCCTTCTCCTGAAATTGGGGTTTATTTCTTGTCTTCGCGCATAGCACTCGAAAGGGTGTATTGTATTTGCATGCGTTCTTCTCCGTCGGACATTCGTCACAAAGCCGGTTGGGGATGAGTACAAAAATGGCTGTGGTGGATGGTTTTCACGAGCCATAGAATATCGTTACCAACGGAAAGTGGAGGAGATATGAACTTGTCATGCATTACAGGGAATTTATCCTTGATATCCACAGTGTGACGCATTGTGTAGAAACTGCGGATGGAACATCAAGCACTAACTGCACCCATTGCTTTAGTCCAAAGTTTCCTCCGAAGACGGGCTAATTGAAAGCCTTAAGTGAAAAGAATCAAATTTACATGAGTCCTTCCTGCAAAAGTGTCATTTGGAATGAAGGTTGTGTTAGTTGCCAGCAACCAAAAACCATCGTTATACATACAGTGAGACTACAAGCATTGATCCTCATCTCCAGTGATATTCTTTTTAATTTGATCCCAATGGCAATTGGTGACTGGACCAGATTTTAAAACCAAATAAAAGCGTACCAACCCGGGATCAATCCAATCAACGGCAGGCAGTCAACCACCATCGCCATCCAATTGGAATGGTAATGTCTATTGACTTAATCTACGCTTCAAAGACATTGCTGCTGTAATTGATTCTCAGGAAGAAGTTTATTTAATGAGGAAGTGCAAGCGCGATGGATGAGGCCATTCACGTGTTCCAATACCCCTTTGTTGGGAAATATCACCGGAGGGGTATTTAGAAATCAAGGAACATTAGCATTGGAAGCCAGCCACTCGATTGGATGGTTCAGCGTGCTTCTAGACGAACCTCAAAGCCTGTCGGTGAAATAGTGGAAATTCCTTCTGTCATAATCATGATCAACTCCGAATATCATCGCAGTCGATGCTGAGAATTTGGAAAAATCATTTCTGTTGACTGTTAAACGGCGATGACGACACAAATTCCGCTGTCAGGCAGAATGTTTCACTCAATTTGGACGATGATGAACACGAATTCCGTCCCCCCGATTTAGACGAAGTTAAGATAGCGATATCTAGACTGAAGTCGAACAAAGCTGCTGGAGCGGACGGATTGTCCGCGGAATTGTTTAAGGCAGCTGGAGATGACCTGGTTGGGCGCATGCACCAGCTCATCTGTAAGATATGGTCGGAGGAAAGCATGCCCGACGAGTGGAATCTCAGTCCGATCCACAAGAAAGGAGACCCCTTCAACTGCGCCAACTATCGAGGGATCAGTCTTCTTAACATCGCATATAAGATCTTCTCTGCCGTTTTGTGTACCCGCCTGAAGCCGTTCATTAATAATCTGATAGGTCCATATCAGTGTGGCTTCAGGCCAGGAGAGTCCACAATAGACCAAATCTTCACACTACGGCAGATCCTGGAAAAGACCCAAGAAATGCAAATCGACACTCACCATCTGTTCGTCGATTTCAAGGCCGCATATGACAGCGTGCATAGAGACGAGCTATACAGCGCCATGTCTAGTTTTGACATTCCTGCCAAACTCGTCAGGCTGTGCAGGATGACGATGGAAAACTCTCGCTGCTCCATCAAGGTCGGTAACGAACTCACCGAGACCTTCAATGTCAAAAAAGGTTTTAGACAAGGCGAGGCGCTGTCATGTGATTTCTTTAACATCGTCCTGGGGAAGATAGTGCGAAACTCACACGCCAACACTAGAGGCGCGATCTTCCAGAAGTCCGTGCAATTGTTAGCATACGCCGATGACATCGACGTAATTGGCAGAACTCAGCGAGCCGTCAGTGAGGCTTTTGCTAACATTGAGACGGAAGCGGCTAAAATGGGTCTGGCGGTGAATGAGTGCAAAATGAAGTATATCCTGTCCTCAAAAAAGGACATACAACATCGACGTCTTGGACAGAGCGTCACCATGGGCAGCTATAACTTCGAGGTAGTCAAGGACTTCACTTACCTAGGCTCCGGAGTAAATAGGGACAACAACACCAGTACCGAGATCAAGCGCAGAATTACTCTTGCCAATCGCTCTTTCTTTGGGCTCAAGAGGCAATTGAGTAACAGAGCCATCTCTCGAAACACCAAATTGACCTTGTATAAAACCCTGATCATCCCAATCCTGCTCTATGGCGCAGAGACATGGACGCTATTGAAAGCGGATGAAGAAGCTCTTGGTTGTTTTGAGAGAAAAGTTCTGCGTACGATCTTTGGTCCTGTTTGCGTTGATGGCGTTTGGAGGAGAAGGTTCAACCACGAACTATACGAGCTGTACAGCGTCATGCACCTAGTTAAGCGTCTTCGGATCCAACGCTTAAGATGGCTAGGTCATGTAGAGCGGATGGACACCACAGCTCCGGCCCGAAGAGTCTTCGACACCGAGCCATTGGGACAGCGCAACAGAGGACGTCCTCGCACTAGATGGCGCACACAAGTGGAAAAGGACCTCAACCAACTTGGTGTGCGCAACTGGAGGCAGCTGGCGAAAGATCGTGCTGGCTGGAGAGGCATGTTGGGGGAGGCCCAGGTCCACCCCGGACTGTAGCGCCAATCGAAGAAGAAGAAGAACTCCGAATATCACGCCACGAGTTACAACTGTTTCATTTAGAAATTAAGACATTATTTCGAATTGTAGCCCAAACCAAAAAGCACATACTTTACATAACGATATGATCGTTTGTTATATTTCGATCTCATAAAGCTGACTTTGGTTGCCCGTGGTGTTGTGGGTAAGCGCGTCGACCCCAACCTCGACGTCGTAAGTTCGATTCCTGCTCTGTGCGAAAGTAATAATTTTCACGGCACCACCGCTTTCGAGTCACTGACAATGCTCAAGGAGTATTTCCTGTCTAGAAAAAGCTTCTCAAACTTGGCCGTTCGGTGTCGGCATAAGACTGTAGGCCCCTTCTACTCCTGCGAGAACAACAGCACGCACAACGTGAGTGGTTGCCGAGAAACTGGGCCCTGGCCCTCTATGGGCTGTAGCGTCACTCATCTTCTTCTTCTTAACTATAAAGCAGACAGTTTGTGTGTCTGACCGACAAAGGCTTCGAAACTACATGTCACAGAGCTCTGAAATTTTCAACAAAAATCATTCTAAAATTTAGATGCAAAATGTGACAATTTTTAAGTCGGTACCACATACGGCTCGGAAGTTACGAGCACTTTTTCAACGGGAATACAATTCTCAAAATAAGGGTGGTTGCATCAATCCGGTATGAAACCATTTCAAGTTGCGTAGTCGGGGATATCAACCATCCCCCAGTGTGTTGTAACTTCCATATATACACACACATTTTTCATATTTTGCTTTGGTGCAACCATTCATTTTTTCTACGTCTCAATCGAACACATACGACCGACTGCCTGAGTGACCAAACGAAAAGGAAAAAAATCAACATATTTGCACTTTTCTTATTTTGTCATACTCAAACTATCTATACACAGCTACACACAAATCATTAAATTTTGCTGAAATTGTGAATATTGAACCTCTGAACGATTGATTAGCCGCTTTAGATTAAATTTCAGAGCTAGACTAATTACATAATGTATTACAAGAGAGGTTAATTTTGTTCATGCTTCATGAAGTTTGACTTCAATTTGCCCAACGAGTGAACATCGCGCGCAGGCACATAAATGGGATTTCCAAGAACTTTTTTTTATGAATCGCTTGACATCCCTCCACGCTGTGTGTAAACGGTTGAAAAAAAAATTGTAATTGTCGTCCGTTTTGCAGCACACAACTTCAACATGTGTGCACACAGTCAACGAATTGTACTTATTACGAGTAGGGATGTGGATGAGAGATTGGGATAGACACCAATGGCATAAGGAAATGCAAATTCTTCTCTGAGTTCTGATCCGAGCAGTCTTATTGTTTTAAATTAAGTGCGGAGTAAACATTTATTCAAAATCGTCTTCAGTGCAACGGAACACTTTCTTGTTAAAGAAACAAAGCCGGGTACGATATCTAGAATATGTATATATTTCGGACGCAACGAACCTCTTTCATTGGGCACCCCTTTACAATCCGGCAAGAAACATTTTTATGAATTTCAACTGCAACGCACGCGCCGTATTCTATGTGCTTGGGCCTAAACGAACTTGCCATCTGGCGAGGAATAGGGTTGGCATGGGTAGTCAGCTATCGGGATCTTGGAAAATAGTCCTAATTCACTGCAGCATTATTTTGCTGTTGTTTCGATACATACCATTTTGTGAGTCGATCACGGACTATGTTCGTAAGAAAGAATTTCCGGAAAGTACTTCATGGAAACGTTTAATTGTATCTCCCTCCCTCTGAAATACCTTCCTTTCGCATTAACTGTAGCATGAAGTGTGTGAAAAGCATTTCACTGAATCAGTCACTGAAATAATTAATAAAGGTAGTGATGAAAAGGCACCTGATCGCCCTTCACCTCCGGACACTCTCACAAATTGTTCTGGCACCTGCACATGGGATATGTGGCTAGGCGAACACATCAATTCTTCAAAAACTGATTGGACACACATGATGCGAAAGGGTTCGCTTCTGCATCGCTTCCAGGTGCTCGAAGGACACTGTGTGACATCACATTCAAGCATAAAATTGAAATTGTCAATTCCTGCCTGATTACGGGGCTGCCTTGACAACATAATTGTGCACTGAGCCGTTGTACACTTCATTAAATACGCAAAAGGTGTACACTGAGCGTCTCAATGGGACCTCACTTCACTCGTGTGGGTGTGGCTGAGTGTGAGACCTAAGAAGGTGGCTCTTGTGCCGAACAGTCGTGATGAGAAGTAAGCAATCTTCTAGACAAATTAAATGCATTCTCTTAGAAACACTCTGGTCTGTGTCGTCACACAATTTTCGGCTCAGTAATCAAGTGAAGATGAGAACACCTTTAAAAATACAGGCCCTTGTCTGGCTTCCTTAGACGCACATTGTTCAACGATCTGCGAAGACATTCTTTTCGTGGCGACTGTCCCAGAGGCAGAGACCAACACTATCTCATTTAACAACGTCCACGATTGCTGACCCATAAAAAGCAAGGCGCACGATGGGTTTGAGCAGATAGCAAGGGGCTCACCTCTCTCAAAATGAACAGCGGATACGCACAAGCCCCTGCCCCCTCCAACGCCCCGGCACATAAAAGACACCAAAAACCCGACCCGTGTGCGGCAACCACAAAAGGGAGAACTTCAAACTCGAGGACATATTTTATTTTAATCCTCAGATAAACACTGAAATCATTTAATTTATTTCTATGACCGTTTTTTTTTTATTATCCTTTGTCCTGTTTTTGTTAATTTTTTTTCACTTCTCACCTTCTTCTTGTTCTTCATTTTCAGGCCGCCCTCGGTCCCATCGCACTGGATTTGGCCAGAAAATTAAACTCTGACGATGAAGTCGTTGAGTTGGCTAGCAGTGTCCTTGTCATTTCCGTAATCGCCATTATACTCACAGCCCCACTAGGCGCTATCTTAATGATACGATTAGCTCCGCACTGGCTGAAGCATGGCGATGATCCCGACGAGGTTGCCATGAATGGGGCAACGGAACAATCGCAGGATGACATCGCCATCATCACAGTTGGAGATAATGGAAATGTGATGGATTCATCGCACACCAACACCGCCTTCGACCATGGCAACACTGGAAGATAAGGACGCCAGGGACTCGAGCTCTACCAGTTGCCATTGCAATTTGTCAGTTGACATGATGCCTAATTAAGTACTTAAGGCAACCGAAGGGGCGACCAAGGAAAGCTGTGGCCAGGATTGGTGGGAGGGGGTTGCGTGGGCGAAATTATTCTCCACGGTCATCGGAGTGTTTTTGTTTTTTTTTTCTGTTTCTGTTTCTTTGTGATGCATTAAGTGTTTTGTTGGAGAAGTTTGTGAAGAGCTCTGTGCTCGTGTGTTTAATTTGTTTGTTTGTCTGGTTTTTGAGCACATTCTGCGGCTGGACTTGGCCGGTCGTTGAGTTCGCTTTTATGTTTCGACTTGAATTACGTGTAATTTGTATACAGTGTAGGGGAAAAGTTTTGCAATCGATTCGTGGCCATCTGTCCTATTTCAATAATCTTGTTCCTTCGGTGAGATATACATATTATACGCAACAATAAAATTGTGTACAAGTAGCTGAACAGATTTGCTTTTTTATTGGTTTGGTTGGTTTGTTGTGGGCTCCAGTAGAGGCCATCAGTGGAGCGAGTGCTGTGGAGAGCTGAAGACGTTACTGCTTTGATGAGTTTCTGTGACAAACTTGACGTCGCGTCGTAATGACGGGTATTGTCTGCACGCCCTGCTAATAAATGGTAAGTTGCTGCACTTGAAGGGCAGGGCGACATCAAAGTGGTTGCTGCAGAAGCTGTGTAGACTGCCGACAAGAGCGAATGCTTCTCAAAGCACAAGCAAAAAATGTATGAATGCTTCAATATTTGCGATTGTGAAACATCATCGTTAATCCAGAAGGTGGTGGGATGGTGTAAGATCTGTGGAAACTCAAAAATCACACTTAAACGGTGAGTATTTTGATATAGGGGAGGAATGGGTGCAAGTATTTGTTTATACTTACTTACTTAAGGTGGTGCTACAGTCCGGGGTGGACCTGGGCCTCAACCAACAAGCGTCTCCAGCCAGCTCGATCTTAAGCTAGCTGTCTCCAGTTTCGCACGCACAGTTGGTTGAGGTCCCTTTCCACTTGCGTGCGCCACCTGAGTCGCGGTCTTCCTCTACTGCGCCGTTCCTCGGGGGTGGATTCGAAGACTTTTCGGGCCGGAGCATTGGTATACATCCGCTCTACATGACCTAGCCATCTCAATCGTTGGATCTTCACTCTTCTGGCTAAGTCGATGCCGCTGAACAGCCCGTATAGTTCGCGTTATATCTCCTGCTCCACTCAGCATGCATACGGCACCGAAAATCACCCGAAGAATTTTCCTCTCGAAGCAACCAAGAGCTGCTTCATCCGCTTTTGACAGGGTCCATGCCTCCGCGCCATATAGCAGGACTGGGACGATTAAGGTCTTGTGAAGCGTAACCTTGGCTTTTCGAGAGAGGGCTTTGTTTACCAATTGCTTTCTTAGCTCAAAGAAGCACCGATTGGCAAGAGTTATTCTTCGTTTGATTTCAGCGCTGGTGTCATTGTCTGAGTTGATAGCGGTTCCTAGGTAGACAAAGTTTTTAACTACCTCAATGCTATATCTGTCTGCCGTGACGTTCTGACCGAAACGTCGGTGTTGGGTGTCCTTCTCGTTGACAGCATATATTTGGTCTTACCCTCGTTTACCGCTAAACCCATCTTCGCGGCCTCCTTTGCAATACTCACAAAAGCGCCATTGACCATTGACAACAGCGTTCTTCCGATAATGTCAATATCGTCCGCATATGCGAGTAGTTGGACTTACTTCTGAAAGGTTGTTCCTCTGGTGTTGGCGTTCGAGTTTTGAACAATTCTTTCGAAAACGATGTTGAAAAAGTCGCATGACAGCGCGTCGCTTTATCTGAATCCTTTTTTGACATCAGAGGTCTCGTTTATGTCTTTACCGACCTTGATGGAGCAGTGTGCACACAAACGGACGGGTTTGGTAGGGATGCCAAAATTAGACATTGCTTTGTATAGCTCGTCTCTATAGATGCTATCATACGCGGCCTTAAAATCGATGGACAGGTGGTGGGTATGGATTTGTTGCTCCTGGGTTTTCCCCAAAATCTGCCGAAGTGTGAACATATGGTCGATGGTGGATTTTCCTGGCCTAAAGCCACACTGGTATGGACTGACCAAGTTGTTGACGAATGGCTTTAGGCGTTCACACAGTACGGCAGATAAGATCTTATAGGCGATGTTAAGGAGACTTATCCCCCGATAGTTGGCGCAGTCAAAGGGGTCTCCTTTCTTGTGGATCGGGCAAACAATGCTGAGGTTCCATTCATCGGGCATGTTTTCCTCCGACCATATTTTACAGATGAGTTGGTGCATGCACCTTACCAAATCATCGCCTGCGGCTTTAAAAAGCTCGGCGAGTAGGCCGTCAGCTCCAGCTGCCTTATTGGACTTCATCCGGGTCGGGTGGACGGAATTGTTGATCTTCATCGTCCCTTTCATTGGGGTTGAATGGTTCGTTCTGCCTGACAGCGGAATTTGGTTCTTCGTCGCCGTTATACAGTCTGCAGAAATGGTTTCTCCATATCCTCAGCATCGACTGTGCCTCTACTACGATGTTCCCTTGATCATCCTTACAGGCTTCGGTTCGGAGTTTATAACCTTGACTGGTTGACTTTATCCTTTGGTAAAACTTCCTTACCTCATTCCTGCAGTAATATCCCTCTATTCTGCCGATCGCGCGCTTCTCATGCTCCTTCTTTTCTCTCCTGAGAAGCCGGTGTTCGTCTCTCCTCTTCTGCTCGTAGAGCTCCCGAGCAGCTCTTGTCCTTCTTTGCAGTGCCGCTTTGTATACTTCTTGCTTGGCTGAATTCGCCTGCCGACATTCATTGTCAAACCAGGGGCTTCGTTGTGGTGGCGGATTGAAACCCAGCACATCGGAGGCGGCATCTCTGATGGCTTTTTGGCAATGCTGCTACTGGTCTTCAATACTTGATGTTGGCGGCGTAGGATTTCTCAAGAGGTTGAGGGAGACACGATCCGAAAAGGATTTGGCAATCTCTTGCGATTGAAGCCGGCCGACGTTGAACTTCCTCACAGTATTTCTTTGTCTTGGCGGTGTTCGGGATATCCGCAACCTTACCTTGGCTACTACAAGGTGGTGGTCCGAGTCAATGTTGGCACTTCGAGATGTGGAAGTTTTGTACTGGCTACTACAACATTTCGCCCCGCAGCAAAGTCGATCAGCCTAAATCCGTTGTCAGATGTGGTGTCGTGTATTTGTTTTTGCCAACTAAAATATCCAACCCTTTACCAAGATCACGAACTCCGGAACGGAACTAAGGAAGCCAAGGTCGCCATGTTGTACAAGGTGGCGCAAACTGAATCATCCTTTCTGAAGATGTTGCAAGTTTTGCAAATAGCGTAGTACGTAAGTCATATTTGACATTTGTGAACTAGACTAGACTAGACTGCAAGATGAAAACAGACAAACAATGGAGAGGCTGCATTCGCACATATGCCAGGTATACCGGTATGAAGTGAGCGTCAAGATACAAATGTCTCGATAGGGAACATTTGTTGTGAACGAGTCCTTATTTTTTTTTTTTTTGTTTGTTTGCTTTGACATCTGTGAAAAATATTTAGTATACATCAAGTCATTGAACAGACAAAATCATATTTTTTCATCGTGTGAAAAATGTTGAATTTTGTACCAGAAGGTGATGATTTGCGGAAAGCATTCATTTTTTGTTTTCATTTGACGAAAAGTGCTGCAGAGTCGCTTCAAATGCTTGTCGAGGCATATGGTGATCATGCTCTATCAGAAGAAACATGCAAAAGATGGTTTCAACGGATTGATGTGAGAAATGAAGAACGTGGAAGACCACCAAAAAAGTTTGAAGACGACGAATTGCAAGCGATATTGGATGGAGATGACACTTTGAGTCAAAAGCAAATGGCAGCAATTTTACCATAAATGTTCCACAACAAGCAATTTCTGACCGTTTCAGAGCTATGGGAAAGATCCAAAAGTATGGAAAATGGGTGCCACATGAATCGAATGAAAGACAGATGGAAAACCGAAAAAAAACACTTGTGAAATTTTGCTTCAAAGACACGTAAGAAAATCGGTTTTGCATCGGATTGTTACTGGCGATGAAAAATGGAAAAAATCATGGGTTAATCCGGGACAACCATCAACATCGACTGCAAACCCAGATCGATTCGGCAAGAAGACAATGCTGTGTGTTTGGTGGGACCAGAAAGGTGTGGTGGACCACGAGCTCCTAAAACCTGGTGAAACCGTTAATACTGATCGCTACTGACAACAAATGATCAATTTGAACCATGCATTGATCGAGAAACGACCAGAATTGGCCAGAAGACCCGGCAAGGTAATTTGGCTCCATGACAATGCACCTGAACACAAAGCAAAACCGGTTCAGGATGCAATCAAAACACTTGGCTGGGAGCAGCTACCCCACCCGCTGTATTCACCAGACTTGGCTCCTTCCGACTACCATTTGTTTTCATCGATGGGACACGCATTGGCTGAGCAGCACTTCGATTCCTACGACGAAGTTGAAAATTGGGTGTCTGATTGGTTTGCTTTAAAAGACGAACAATTTTACTGGCGTTGTATTCACAAATTGCCAGAAAGGTGTTCAAAATGTGTAGAAAACAATTGCCAATACCTTGAATATAATGTTTTTACTTTCCCATTAATAATTAGTGTTTTATTTTCAACTCAGCGTAATTTTTTAGCTATTATCTTTTTGGCATCACTGGTTTGAACAGCTGGCTCTCGTTTCGTGTTTTGTTGCACTGTCAAACATCTTCAGTTTGGTCTATAATTTAACCATGAGTCGTCTTACAAACGAACAACGCTTGCAAATTATTGAATTTCTTTCTCAAAATGCGTGCTCTTTTAAGAAAGTTCATTGCGCTTCATTCATTCTTCAATCTTCTTCATCGACGTAGCTCATTTTTGGCTCAATGGGTACGTAAATAAGCAGAATTGTCGATTTTGGAGTGAATATCAGCCAGAAGCATTGCAAGAGCTACCAATGTGTCCAGAAAAGTCACAGTTTGGTGCGGTTTATGTGCTGGAGGCATCATTGGACCGTACCCTTTCAAAGATGATGCGAATCGTAACGTAACTGTGAATGGTCATCGCTACCGTGAGATGATATCCATCTTTTTTTTGCCCAAAATGTAAGAGCTTGACTTGCATGACACGTGGTTTCAACAAGACGGTGGGGCGAGTTCAGTGAACATTTTATTTCAGGTTCGGGACCGGTCAATGGGCCGCATAGATCTCGACTCAACGCCTTTAGGCTACTTTTGGTTTGGCTATGTTAAAGCTCATGTCTATACAGAGAAGCCCGCTTCAATTAACGCATTGGAAGACAACATTGAAGCATTTATTCGTGAGATACCGGCCGAAATGTTGGAGAGAGTATGAAAAAATTGGACTAAGCGGATGGACCATTTGAGGCGCAGCCAGTGTCAACTTTTGCGTTAAATAATCTTCAAACATTAAATTATATGCACCGTGCTATCGATTCAAATAAAGATTTCATGCATTTTTCTGAATTTTATGTGTTTTTTTTTTAAAAACTTTTGTATAGCTTTTAAAAAATCTCCATTTACCTATTTCCAGTTTCGCACTCATAGTTGGTTGAGGTCCCTTTATACTTGCGTGTGCCACCTGAGTCGCGGTCTTCCTCTACTGCACCGTCTCTCGGGGGTGGGTTCGAGCCGAAGCATTGGTTTCCATCCGCTCTACATGACCCAGCCATCTCAATCGTTGGATCTTCACTCTTCTGGCTAAGTCGTTGTCGCTAAACAGACCGTGTAGTTCGTCGTTAAATCTCCTCCTCCACTCACCGTCTATGCAGCTGAGCATCCTCCAATTCGTTGGTTGAAGTCCTTCTCCACTTGAGTGCGCAATCGCCTTCGTGGTCGTCCTCTATTGCGTTGTCCCACTGGTTCGGAAGACCCTTCGGGCTGGAGCAGTGTTATCCATGCGCTCAACATGGCCTAGCCATCTTAGGCGTTGAATCCGTAGATGCCTGACTAGATTCATGTCAATGTACAGCCCGTATAATTCGTGGTGGAATCATCTTCTCCAGAAACCTTAAACGCATATGGGACAAAGATAGAACGCAGAACTTTTCTCTTTCGTAGAGACCAAGTGCGTCTTCATCCGCTTTTGAGATAGTCCAAGCTTCCGCGCCATACAGCAGGACAGGGATGATCAAGGTCTTATATAATGTGAGCTTGGTCCTTCGAGAGAGGGCTCTATTACTCAATTGCCTCTTGAGCCCCATGAAACAGCGGTCAGGTAAGATTTTTTCTTTCCGGTACTGGTGTTGTTCGTACTATGAACTTGGGAGCCAAGGCAGATAAAGTCCTTTACTACCTCGAATTTGAGCTGCCTATGGTGATGTTTTGACCGAGTTGTTGATGCTGTGTATCCCTTCTTGATGACAGCGTGTACTTCGTTTTGACCTCATTCACTGCAAAACCCATTTTTGCCGCCTCCGTTTCAATACCAGCAAACGCCTCATTGACGGCTCGCTGAGTTCTGTCAATCACGTCAATGTCATCGGCGCATGCTAACAATTGCACGGACTTCTGGAAGATCGTGCCTCTAGTGTTGGCGTGTGAGTTTTGTACGATCTTCTCCAGAACGATGTTGAAGAAATCACATGACAGCGCGTCGCCCTGTCTAAAACCTTTTTTGACATCAAGGTCTGTGGTGATGACGTACCGACTCTGATGGAGTAGTGAGAGTTCTCCATCGTCATCCTGCACAACCTGACGAGTTTGACAGGAATGTCAATACTACCATAGACATGGCGTTGTATAACTCGTCTCTATGCACACTGTCATATGCGGGCTCTAAGTTTGACAGGAATGTCAATACTACCATAGACATGGCGTTGTATAACTCGTCTCTATGCACACTGTCATATGCGGGCTCTAAATCGACGAACGGATGATGAGTGTCGATTTGCACTTCTTGGGTCCTTGCCAGGATCTGGTGTAGTAGTAAGCAAGTAAACGTAAGTAATCGTAAGGTATCGTAAGGTAGCCAGATGGTTCTGGGCATAAGCCTCACTATTGTGCAACCTTTCAAAGTCACCTTGAACCTAACGTGTTGATTTTGAGGGAGCCAAGTCCCCAAGGCCTGTCTACCCGCCTTTCATTGAGCATTTATGTGAGGTTAGAGGTCTTAGTAACGCACTTCGTTTTCGAATACAAATCATTCATAATTAGTGTTGAGTTGGTGATAGAATCGCATAAACGTAAGAAAGCAGAAAAGCTCTAATCCGAGGACGAACAGAAAATCATTAACAGCCTCATTTAACCTTCACCTGTCTGCGTTCCCCAACGTCAGAGGGTACCCATTTCATCCATTTTATGCCGGTTTTTCGATAATCTCCGTAGACCGCTGATAGTTAGCTGTCGCTCCACCATGAGATCAGAAACTAATTAAGTTGCTTACGCTGCGTAGTCGAAATCCATGTGGGCCACTGTGGGTTAGGCATTAATTTATTTACGGATTCCTCGGAAATCCCAAACGTGACCCCGAAACCGCTGTTATTCCTTGCAAGTCCACACTTGACAAGCAAAGCCCCGCCGCCTCCTCGAACTGTCCACAGATTATCCATTACCAGTGACCGGGTACATCCCCTAAGAATTGAAAAGTTTTCCGGACACACGGCTCCAGTGTTCTCATGCGGCCCGTTGCCCATTGTTCCTATAAATAATCGTTTTCATGTAGATTCGGAGGATGTGTACACCAGCCATCGATGTGTTTACACAGGACTTTTAAGGTCATCGAGATGGAAACAAGAGGAAGAAAGGGGCCAAGACGAACTGAATCGGGTGTCGACGACGGGATGTAAACACTGAGTGCACTGCAAACAAATGGCAACGCCCACCGACACACAGTTTCCTTGCCAACGGGTTGAACATCGGTTTTCCATGTTCAACCACACAAAATATCATTCCCTTATTATATCCTTTGGCATTATTATTTTCCGGGAAAAGTCCTTTTGTTACGACCAACATCGGCGACCCCGCTTGCCGACACACCGACCGGGATGCCAGCACTGGCGCGCCACTGTGTACGCAAGCCTTTTGCTCTGCTGTGCAAACCCCCGTGTTCCTCTGGGGATGCCACTGCGATTATTACTATTAGTTTCTTTTCGGGGATATTCGGGTTTTCTTTTTGTTTCTGCTGGCTTATTACAGCCCTGCATGGATGTGCCCGCATTCTGGTTGAGGGGGAGTCCCCTGTGATGCCGGGGACGATGAGATGCAAACTCAAAGTGGAACAACACACACCGTGCTCCCGTTGGTCTCGCGAGACCAATATGCCTCGGCATTTCCCTGTTTGATGGTTCGTATCCTTTTGTGACACTGCACGTCCTCGGCGTTTATGTGCCGGTGTGTCGGTTGTACGCGCTTGAAGTTCGCTTCGGAAACCGGAAGTGAAATTGGCTCTGGGACTGGGCACCCCAGAGACGGTCAAATGTGTGCTTCTATCCACACATGATTTGATGTCCGACGGGAATTGAAATTACACGGCTGTATGCAAAAATTTCCAATCGAAATATGGAGTACCTGGGAACAGCAAAAATGAGACCGGATGTGATCTCAGCATCGCCTGAATGCGATGACTTATTAATTACCATTCAAAATAACACGGTCCCCCATTGTGCGAGTTTATACGTGTTAATGGGACTACTCGTGCATTTGAGACCTTAGAGGAGGCCATGTCCTATCAGATGTGTGCTTGAAAGCTGACCAACCGCTAGTGGTCTCGTATAGAAATTCTGGTGGGATTTCCGCTGTATGAGACGGATTCCCTGGATGACGCGCATCCGAAATGTCCAATTTTCCATGACTCGCTCATAAAACTGGCCGCATTTTATCGGTGGCATGGGTTTTGTTCACATCTACGGCTTGTGGTTTATTGGCCAAGACCTGCGACTTCAAGAAGCGGTTCACATCACCTCCACGTGAGATGACTATGACCTCGAAGCGCTCGTACAGAATGTCTAATGTGGCGTGAGCTTGGTGGCACGTAGCACTGACCTAGCGGAACCGAGGCCAAGGAAGCAGGTAATTGTTAAGCTATAGTGGTCGTGGTTGGCAAAAATGATCAGAGGAACGTCTTTCTCGCAGTAACATGGGCGGCAAATGCCATAGTGGCGCTGTGGGTATGAGCGTCGACTCCAACCTCGATGTCGTAGGTGCGACAAAAACAATATTCACGGCCCGCCTCTTTTGAGTCACTGACAATGTTCAAAGAGCATTTCCTGTCAAGAAAAAGCTTCTCAAACTTTACCGTTCGGAGTCAGCATTAAACTGTAGGTGTTGTCACTCGTGAGAGAACAAAAGCACTCACAAAACGAGTGGTTGTTGAGAAGTTAAGACCTGGCACAAAGTGCACAAAATTAACACCAAGCAGTGACTTTGTTGAGATGCATTGCACGCTGTTGGATCTCAGTGGATTGGTCATCGTCATGGATTCCACTTGGCGGAATGCAACATCGTTCGTTCGCACAAATTGTTTCCTACATTTACGACGCACTGTCCTAAACAACAAAATTGACTAGTGTTTCCAGTTCTGTAAGACGAATCCGAGCCTGCACTAATTTCTAGCCAACTAGACCAAGAAATCAACTTACGGAGGAGACTTAATAAACATCCTGTTCGAATGTAGCTGCAGACGGATTTGAAGAAGGGAAACGTGGATAATCTAGTCACCAGAAGTCTATTTCTGTCCTGACTCCTGAGCGACATCGGAGCCCAAACGTTCACTTGGGACGGACGTGCAACAATGGCGAGGTATAACACTGTAATCTTTGAAAACTTTAAGACGTGTGGTACATTTGAACTTCTGATTCACTGATGGTCTCTGTTGACGTTGCAGCAGATTGTTTTTGTTTTCCATTTATCAACGAAGAAGAAGTCTCTCGCGACCTCTCAGCTCAAGGATATCGAGAAGTCTAGCAACAAACAAAAAGATTTGCCTTTACGAAATAGCCGCAAGCCTGGCCTTGGTCCTTAGTAAAGGCACCCAAACTCTTATAAATTGCGACGGTAATTTGGCTACGGAGCCGCAGTGAATAGTAGATGTGTTTAAGCGGAACTGCCAACAGCTGCTTAGCGGGCCTGACCAGGAGAGAGTGACAGCGAACCAGGAAATCACATCTTCAATCGACGAAGTAGTCTTCCCACCTAGCTTCGAAGAAGTCGCCATTAAAAGGACTGAAAAACAAAGCCACACGCCCACATAGCTTACCATTGGAGCTCTTCACAGCCGGTGGCAATGTTCTAATAGGGAGCATGCACCAGATCATTTGCCGAATTCTGGAGGACGAAAGCATGCACGACGACTGGAGCATCAGCTCCATATACCCCATCCACAAAAAGGCGATCATAAATCGGGCACAAACTATAGGGTTATATGGCTGCTCAACGTCGCCCACATGATACTTCCCAGCGTAGCATGTGAACGTCTAAGGCCGTTTTTTCACGCCACTTATCGCACGTACTAGTGCAGCACGGCAAATCGACTGAAGACCAAATATTCACAATTACGCAAGTTCAGGAGACCAGCGAGTTTAGAATCGATGCTCAGCACATCTTTAACGACTTTAAAGCCGCATACCGCAGCATTCATCGCAAGGAGTTAATAGAAGCGATCCCGGGCAAATTGATATGGTTGTGTTGCAACACGCGATGCACCGTGGAGTTCGGTTCAAAAACCTCTGAAGGCTTCGAATTAGATTCGCTGTCGTGTGATATTTTCAACCTGGTCATGGAGAAGATAGAGCGGGAGGTTGCTCTAAACACGAAAGGTTCTATCTTCTACAAGTCAGTCCAGCTGGTGGGACACTCTGATAACATCGACATCGTCGCCAACAAAGTGGAAACTCTCACAGCAGTTGAGGAACAGACGAGTTGGTCTTATGGTCAACAAGGACAAGGCAAAATACATGCTTTCGAGCTAGAAACGATTTGCCGCAAACCTTGGCCAAAACATCACAATCGACTGCTATAGTTTTAAGTTGACTACCTCGAAGCAAATGTGAACGCCACGAATGGCATCTTAGTGGAGCTCCGACGCAGAATCGTTCTTGGCTTGGAAAGCCATACATTTTTGTGCACTCCTGCGTCAACTCTTCTTTTCTTCTCCTTTTCGTTGTGTTACACTACACACTGTGCGGTCCAATCAACAAGCATATTCATCCAGGGTGATGTGCAACGAATTCTCCCAAGTTACACAACAATCCTACTGATGTGCTTCTCAGCCTGCACCAGTGTCCCACAGCATGGAGTCGAAGCCTCCTTCTGGACCCAAGTTGTCTACAAGTCATAGCTACCTTAAACGTTGGATACATAGGCTTCTGCTAAGGTTCATGTCGTAGTACACTTCATGCTTTAATTCTCTTCCCCAAACGGGTAGAAGGCTAGAAAGAGAAAAGAACTGAATCTTCCTTAACTGACATCTTACTTACTTACTTATCAGTCAGGCGACCCATGAAGGGTCCGAGCCTGAGCAATTGCTGCCTTCTATCGGTGACGCTCCGGGGCACGCTGCTTCTAGTCATCAAGGCCAAGCTGTCTTACATCCGAGATGATTTGGGCTCTGTACCGGAGGTTAGGCCTCTCCCTCTCGAACCAGGAGGCTCGTATTCGAAGACCCTCTTTGCCGGAGCATTCCTGTCCATTCACTCGATGGGGCCGAGCCAGTGTAGGCGACGGATTTTTGCCTTCCGGACTACATCCACATCCTTGTACAGCTCGTAGATTTTGCGGTTGTGTCTTCTCCTCCATTCGCCTTCCTCGCTGACGGGACCATATATCCGACGTAGAATTTTTTCTTTCGCATTCACCAAGAATCAGCTCTGCAGTCTTGCTCAGTGTCTAGCTTTCGGCTCCATAAAGCAGGACTGGCAGAATAAAAGTTTTGTAGAGCATGACTTTGGTCCTTCGAGCCAGGGACTTCGTCATCGGCTTTTGAGATTGCCCATACCACTGTGCCGTACATTAGGACTGGGATGGTCAGTGACTTACCATATTTAAACGCAGCTTGAGGAGGCGGCTCTGTTATTACACTGCAGTTGGTTTCGAGCGCACTTGTTTTGATAAACCAAAGTACCAAGGCCGGTTCTACGTCGTCATTCGTGGAGTTTACGTGTGCCCCGAGGTTAACAAACTCCTTTACTACCTCGAAATCGTAGCTGTCGATTGTAACGTTTTGGCCTAGGTGGTGTGCGGCGGATAGTTTTTGACTCGACAGCATATATTTGGCTTTGTCGTCGTTGACCTTTAGGCCAGCTCGTTTCGAATGTTCCTCAATTGCCATGAAAGCTTCCACACCGGCTCGCTTGGACCGCGGGATTATGTCGATGTCATCAGCGTATCCCAACAGCTGGACGGACTTGTAGAAGATAGTGCCTCCCGCTTTTCTTCTTCTCCAGTAGCAAATTGAAGAAATCACGCGACAACTCATCTCCTTGCCGAAATCCGGTGCAGGTTTCGAACGGTTTAGAGGTTTTTGAACCGAACTGCACGGTGCATCGCGTGTTGCTACACAACCAGATCAATTTTCCCGGGATACCGAATTCGGCCATCGCTTCGAGTAGCTCCTTGCGCTGAATGCTGTCGCATGCGTCCTTAAAATCGATGAAAAGATGGTGAGTATCGATTTGAAACTCGCTGGTTTTCTCCAGGATCGGCCTTGGTGTGAATATTTGGTCTACAGTTGATTTGTCGGGCCGGAAGCCGCACTGGTACGTGCCGATTGGTGCGGCTTAGTCACGCTGGATAGGATCTTGTCGACGATGAGCAGGGATATACCCCTGTCGTTTTTGCAAGAGGTAGGATCGCCTTCTTTTGTGGATGGGGCATACTGACATCACCTCTGCGATGTCCAATTTGTTAGTTTTAGCTTCGAAGAGGTCACATGCCTGCGCTCATAGTCGAGTGCGAGCAATCGCGGCCCTCATCACTCGGCCATCTTTTTTCCACGAGGAAATGAATAAAGCTAAATAAGCTAACTAAAAAAAAATATTTCAAAACGTACAAGAAAAGAAGAAACTCCACTCATTCAACGAAATTGCAGAATTCCAGTCCCATGCCCCACAACGCATCTCAATAACAGCAAGGCCGCCCAGCCACACACCGTCGTATCAGCCCAATCAAAACCACACTCATCAAAAATCGATCATGGCCCGCCTCACTTCTGGCCCCGGCCCATGTCCCAAGCACACAACAGACACCATTCACACTGCAAATTATATCGTGAAGGCATAACGGTCCTTTTGCAATTGCTCCACATCCCTTCCGATGTGCCAATATCTCCGAAAACGTTCCCACAACCGCACCATGGCCTGCAGCAGAAAGGACTGTGAGTCCTTCCCGAAACCCCAAAAAATATCCTCGAAGTGAGATAAAGGAACGCCCCCGAAGCCACAGTTGAAGACACGTTTCCAATACCACCCCAGACACGATAACAACAGCCCCCGGTCAAAAACTTCTAATCATCATAACAACAATAAACTATCCTTGTAGTCCCTTAATGTATTCTCCAAATTGCAAAGGAAAATACGGTCAAATCCTGTTTTAAAGGAAGCGGTCCCAAGTTGCAGTTTTCATTCCGAACAACTGCGGGCCGCTCCGACATGCCACTATGGGTATTATTTTGCTGGACCCTGCTGCTGCCACCGCCTGGCCCCAAAAAACAAACGAATCGGACACACACAGACAATGCCGAGCCAGCCCCCCGAAATAGGTTCGATTGAGTTTCCGAGAAACCTGCACGCAATCCGACTGCAGCAAGGATAATGGTCACCGGTTCGGCTGCGCTGGGGAACGGCACACATTCAGATGCACAGCTCGGCTTGGCTGGAATGTGAGGGCGAGTGTTTCAAAATAATCCATGTCCACCGGAACTCCGCTCGCTTACGTGGACAGTCCTTGGGAGTGTGCACTTGTGCTGGTGCATGGTAGTGGTGTGCTGCTTGCTTTGGGAGACGAATTTTAACCGATGACCACAAGATAAGCAGATTTCGTTGCCGGTCTCATGGTCGTGTTGGCGGTCTGGTCCAGTCCTCACTCCTGTCGAACACACGCAGAGGCAGCAACAAAAGATGTCGCCGATCACTGACTAGAGACCGATTATTGTGGAACTGGTCAGCTTGGCTTGCAAGCGGGTCCGTCTCCATCTGTGGCGTGTGCTGGTTGCCTTGGTGAAAGGGTGAGTCCCTAAATTTGCTTGGGATTAAGGGCCGAGTACTTTAGAGTTGCTTTGCGGATGTGTGACGTATTAATGGCGCTTTCTTCGATGTCACTAGGGTGTGAACAAACTGCCTGGTTCGTAGGCTGTGTCGAGTGATTTTTTGGTCCGGAATTGAGCACAATGAGCTTCTCTGTTGAAGCGAAAGGAACGGCCCATATTCTCCTCGGGGAGGAGACAAGCGACATCACGTTCCAGCTTTGCGTTTGACGCACATTAGCTGAAATCAGAGTGGTAGTCAATTGATTACCTTGGGAGAAGGACATTTCTCGTGAAACTCAGAGGTCGCTGTTGGGATTCCATAAGGCTGAGTATCTGGTCCACTACTTTTAAAACCATATACAAGACGATTGAAGGAGGAGCTTCCCATTTGTCTGCGCCTCAAATCTCTAGGAGCGTGAATGGGATACAAGAAGAACGGCAAATGGTGCCACGAGAGTGGATTTGCAAACGTATGCACTTTCGAGGTTGACAGTAGGTTGGGTTAGGTTGTAATGGCTGACCGCTAAAGGCAGTCACACTTAGGCCAGAGTAGGCCCACTGTGGTACCACGCGGATTGACTTTTCCTAACATCGGAACCAGTTGGTGCTTGTAGTGAAGCGAGTTAGCTGGCCTATGCTGGCGCTGTTTAGCTCATTGAGGTTGTTGAAGTAGTAACTCCTAGGTATGGGAACCTACAACTAGGCAGAGCGCTTCAAGAACAAAGTGGGTGTTGAGTGCTTTCTTCCTCCTCTTCATCCATGCAGCTTCTGCAGAAATCATTAGGACACCCATCCATCTGCCAATTGCACAGTGCCCGGTTACTCCTATGAGAGACCTTAATGAGTGCTTGCTGAGTCTGAGTAGACTGGGTGACCGTTTTAGGCCAGTGATGGCCAGATTTCTTTTCTTTGAAGGCAGGTGGTGCCTTCTTGCTTTAATTGTGTGAATCTTAAGAAGATGGTAGGCTGTAGCGATCGGCATGGAAGGTGTTACTCCTGCTTTTGTTAGGGATGAGGTTGTACCACACCTGGCGAGTTCATCGGCTCCTGGTATGTCCCAGTGTCCCGGCACCCACATGAGATTAATGTTAAAATGCTCAGCCATCTCGTTAAGAGACAGTCTGCAATTAAGGGATGCTTTTGAGTAAAACATGATATTGTCCAGCGATTTTATCGCGGCCTGGCTGTCCGAACAGATGGTGATATCCCTTTTTGACACCACGATGTTTTTGAGCAATGACAACCCCCCTTTAATCGCAATGGCTTCTGCCTGAGAACGCCTACAGTGAACAGGGAGCTTCAAAGATCTTGGGAATAGACCCCCGCACCTATTTCTTCGTTAGTCTTCGATCCGTCTGTGAAAATACGCCAAGGATGCCTATCAGACATCCAGTCCGATCTGAAGGGAATGCCGATCGAGAATTTCTTCTCGAAGATAGCCTTGGGTACTTGGCGGTCAGTGTCGCTGGGAAGAAAGGATGGTTGAGTGGCCGATGTTGAGTTTGGACCACAGTCGGAGTGTCTTGAGTCTCAAGGCTGTGCTGGCTGCTATTTGTTTTCCAAATAGTTCCATTGGTGGAAGGTGGAGGGGGATATGTACTTCTCAGTGCCGCGCTGATGCACAAGCAGGCCAGTCTCTGTATTCGATTGAGTGTTGATTGCTTTGTTTAATACTGTCCACCAAACGGAGACTCCATACAGAAGTGTCGGTCTGACAATCGAGGTGAAAATCCAGTGAGCGATGCGTGGTTGTAAGTCCAATGGCTGATTTTCAGCTGAAAGGGCAGAAGAGGCTTTTTTGACCCTACCCTGGCTGTTGAGTTACCAGTTTAGCTTGCTATCAATCGTGAGACCCAGAAATTTCACACTGGCAGTTAGCTGTAATATGGTGCCACACAGCATTTCAGGGGTCAATCTGAGGGATTCTGTATCTCCCGCTGAAGTGTGCAATATCCGTGGGTGGTGTTGGTTAACGCCGTCCATGCTTCCAGCTTGTCGGAGGCATTCTGCATTGTGTCTCATAGAGTAGAGAAGAATTTGCCAGATGCCGCTATACTTTGCATCCTCGTCCAGGAGAGAGCAGACCTCCTTGTGGGGTGCCCCTACAAACTCCTCTATGGATCTCAGCGTCTCCCATCTGAGAGAGGGGTCCTTGCCGGTGAGGAGCTGATGAATGAAAGCCACTAAGAACTTTCCGATCCCGAGGTTGTTAGGCGCAAATGAAATTGCTTTTGGGTTGATATTGTTGAACACACCTTCGATGTCGGGAAATGCCACAAGTGTGTATTCTTTAAACTCGAGAGATGGTGCCTATCCGTGAGTGGAGGGCTGTCTCTGCTTTCCCTTATTGCAGGCATTTCGTGCAGATGAGGGTCTGTGTGCTGGAACAGCTTGCCTTATTTAAGAGAAATCAGGATAAACTAGGGGGGACCGATAGGTCTGAAATCCTTCGGTTTGGTATGAGAGTATTTTCCCGCTTTGGGAATGAACACTACCTTGACCCCTTTTCCAAGAGCTGAGAACATGACCTAGCCTCAGACAGCCTTTGAAGATGTTGCGAATCCAAGGCATGATGAGGTCCGCTGTTCTTTGAAGTGCCGCAGGGATGATGACTTGGAGGGTTTAAAGCTTGTCAGAGCCCACATGACAGTTGCGTGTTTGTGAGGTTACAAAGGGTTTTTTGGAAGAGATACGTCCTCTTTCTTGGCTCTAGTTGCGAAGTTGACCGGCAAGTGCGTATCAAAAAGGAGACTGAGGGTTGCCTCACTGGATGAGGTCCAGGTCACGTCTGGTTTTTATGGGAAGCTTTGTCGATTTTGGGGATAATGCTAGAACTTTCCTCAGCCTGGAAGCTTCGGAGACTTCTTCGATCTTACCACAAAAAAGTCCCCGAGAGATTCTTTGGGAATTTCTTCGTTCATTCTTAAAAGTGCTTAGGTGTTCCTGTTAGGAGTCCCGGTCTTTGGCATCACGGGACCCCTTCGCCTTGTTAAAAAGCTTCCTGCACCTCTTGCGCAAATTTTCTATTTCTTGATTCCACCAGGGTGGTTAGATTGGCCACTTTGCCCACTGATGGGACATGGCAAGGCCATTGCGTTGTTGAGAGTTCTTCTGAGGTTGCCCACTGAGTGGTCAAGGTCAGTGGGGTTGCTCGAAATGAAGATGTTGGTATTCGACAATGCTGCCGCAACAGTCTCTCTATATCTGTCCCAGCTGGTTCTCTTACGCATCCTAAGGACTCCTTGGAATGTGGGGGACTCGTTATGCTGATCAATATATATCGGTGGTGAGAGAATGAGGTTGACAGTACCAATCCACAGTCGTTCGTCACCAACACTGCCGATTGACATCGGATTGAGGTTGTTGATGCATACAAACGAACTGGCATCACTGCTCCCACAAATATACAGCATAGCGAGGTAAGAGGGTGCGTTGGGCTGCCTTGACACCAAAAGAGTTAGTTTCAAGGCACTGCAGTACAGCATGAAGCACGCTGCATTGGCGGCTTGGGTTGGTATAGGATTGGCTGGATATAGAGAGGCTTGAGAACGGCCAAGGTAGCGCGGTTGAGTTGTCATGACACCATAAGTGTTAAACTCATTTCGACTCCCAAAATCCCCGAAACCCCAAAAATCAATCTCAAAATCAACACACTTCATCGTTGCATCCTGCGGCGCATTAAAGCAAAGCACTCCCATCGTCGAATTGTACAAAGCGTTGATTAATCCCTTTGATGCAATAAATTGAAAAATGTAAGTCCCTTTCTCGGGGAATTGTATTCATAACCGCTAATGAAACAGCAAACGAGCATTTCTGGTCCCCAGGCTTAAAACTCTATTTGTATTCAGTAATTGCGTGTTCCACGACCACTTACGTCCGCACAAACGCATTGCCGTCGCATCGCGCAGTTAATTTTGATAAGTTTTAATGTGGAAAATTAATTTAATGTCATCTAGCATAATTGGCAGCCGGGCGGGCGGACACGTCCGTCGCCCGATGGAGTTCATGTACTTTCAGCATTAATCTCTTGAAAGAGTCCCGTCTGCCCGCCGCGCCGACGGTTCTCTGACCCGGGACATCAATTAAATAAAGCACTTTGCCCGGATAATGATTTGCAGGAAACCAGGCATAATGCAATTAAACAGACACACACACCCAATGCCAGATACGGACATATGCCGTCTGTTTGAGTGCGGATGTTGTGCACGACTCCGGCTGAACGCATTCGCATTATAGCCTCCACAGGAGCATGCTGGCCGTGCGTTGATCGCAATATGGCCAATACCAGCTCGGAGCGCAAACCAAGCTACACGAGTCGCTGTTTGTTGTTAAACCACTGAACGCGAGAGGTTAATTTTCAAAGTTAATTCGCTGCAATGTGCATGAGTCTGGAGTGCGGTTTGAAGGCAGGGCCCCTGTCGCGGTTCATGGTGGTGTGTAATTTCTTGCAGTCCGAAATTGGAAGGTTTTTGGAGCTGTTGCATGCACCGACGCTTGTCTACTGATTGTGAGGAGGGCCATGACCCAGTTCGGAAAAGCAGGCATCTTGTGAGGTCGATTTACTGCGGTTGTGAGTTCGGAAGGAGTCGGAGTTTAGGCAGAAATAATGGCAGGCAGTTCCAAGAAGTGTTCAAAGGGCGCGTAAACCATGCCAGTCGACGAGTACTCGCTTTCAAAGCGCACATCTTGGGAGGATGACGATGACGTTTCCACGCTTTGGTTTCAATGGGTTTCAGGTTCGAAACGGTTTACCATCAATGAAAAGTCCTTTGTGCACCTCACGTGGAAGCACAGAGGCAGAGAAAGTAATGCCATCAAATAGAGGGTAAGGCGGTTTTTGAGCCGTTTGCTTGAGGGAGAGGCTGGATGTGCAATGATGTGCAAAGCCGGGGGTTATTTCTGTTGCACATGCTTCGATGCACTTTTACATCTCCCATTCACGAGCAGAAATAAGAACTGGTGAAAAATAGGAAAGGAAGGGATAGTGTCAGTCAGAGGGCTTCAAAGGGAATAGGTCACGCAGAGCTAAGGTTGCTTAATCAGCAGGCTTGCGACAAACTTCGCTTGTGAGCCTGCCTGCCACTCTGCTGCCTTGGTACAGGGCCTTCACCCTGCACTTAGTACACAAATAGAAACCCAAACTGGCGGCCTCATAAGATATTGAACACAAACGGCATAAATCAACAATCTGCTGACCGGTACCATGTGATTGCTCCAACTCCCACTAAGCATTCATCATCCAACCGTTTGAACCCTTTAAAAAAGGCCGGCTACAAAAAGAAGCTCGATGTCTGGGTACCACATGAATTGTCTGTGAAAAGTTGAATGGACCGAATTCGATCAGCGATTCTTTGCTGAAATGAAAGCGAACCATTTCCGCAGAAGGAGACGAAAAGTGGATCAAATACGACAATAATGTGCGAAAAAGAGCATGGGCAAGCGTGGTGAATCTCAACAAATGGTCACAAAGCCAGGATTGATGCCTGGTAAGGTTATGCTGATTGTTTGGTGAGATTGGAAAGGAATCATCCACTATGAGCTGCTCCAGCCTGGTCGAACGATTGAGTCTACACTTTACTGTCAGCAAGCGATGAGATTGAATCATTGATCAACAGAAAGGGCTCCGTCTTCCATCAGGACAACGCTAGACCACACACATCTTTGATGACTCGTCAAAAACTACATGGAGAAGATGAACTGCACTTGCATCCGCTGTCGTATCACGTGAGCTTGCATGCGGTGGAACTCTGCTTGAATGCGCCGTGTCATATTGGTGATGTTAGCGATGACCGATGTGCGAACGTTTGTACTTAGTTAGTCAGTCAGTTAGTTAGTTAGTTATATAGATAGTTAGTTAGTTAGTTACTTAGTTAGTTTGTTACTTAGTAAGTTAGTTAGTTAGTTAGTTACTTAGTTAGTTTGTTACTTAGTAAGTTAGTTAGTTAGGTAGTTAGTTAGTTAGCTAGTTAGTTAGTTAGCTAATTAGTTAACTAGTTAGTTAGTTAGTTACTTAGTTTGTTTGTTACTTAGTAAGTTAGTTAGTTCGTTGTTTAGTTAGTTAGTTTAGTATTGACTTTTATTTTCAAGTCATTTATGGTTCGGTCTATGGCCATCTACCAGGTTAACAAACTATATACTTCAATTTTACATTAAAATCTCCACCAATGATACGCTTTCTATAACAAAGTGCTAATTACATCATCTTTGTCTAAATCATGTTTTCCGGAAATTGATAATCGAAATTCTTTTAGAATCGGAGAAACACCATGAAAGTGTAAGATGTCTTCTCTCTTTTTCATGTTGCATAGTTCACAGAGTATTGGTAAATCTGGTCTGTGGGGTATATAGTTTAAATGAACGAGCTCGACCCTCAGTTTGAAAATGGTGATTATTTTGTCACCTTGTCATGACTGTCAAGGAAATATGTTTTTCATTTAGAAAATGGTTAAGCTTGCTGTAATAGTTTCTAAACAGTGACGATTTAGCTTCTTCGAAATATTGGTCATATGTATGTCTACCAAAAATCCAAAACCGAGTTGAATTTGTCTCTTAAAATATGAGGATGCTCCTTCAACTGAATAGACAGATTTAATTCGCATTCAGAAGCTGTTTTCGTCCATTCTTCGTAAAGGCCTCCGTTTGTTCTAATAATACTTCTTAAAACTACGTTTGATTATCGGCATTCGTTCATCTCTAGTATTTTTTAGGATAAAGTTGAAGTGCATTTTGAGCGTGTACAAGACCAATGTTCCACGGCATCGTAGCCTTTGTAACCCATACCTAAGCTCCGTAGAAGATTATCGACGCTTCGGTTGAGTGGAACAAAGTTTGTTTAGTACTTTGTGGTACATATTTATTTTTGAAGCAACCTTTCCAAATCGAACAGATCAAATTGTCAACCAACGTCTAATTTTTCCTCAAAGTGTGGAAATATGGATACCTAGGTATTTGTATCTGGATATTACCTCAATCATTTTTGATTTACCAAGATTTGGATAGTGGATAGTTGGATAGTGTCACACAGAAAACGATATAATCAGCATACATCAGCGCAGGAATTGATCCATCGTTGAATCTTATTCCACCTTGTACATCATTGATGTATAGTATAAAAAGCAGTGCTCTTAGAATACAGCCTTGTGTAACACCCATTGAAATTTCAAACACTTCAGAAAATATGTCACCATTCTATCTTCTTCTTCGATTGGCGCTACAGTCCGGGGTGGACCTGGGCCTCAACCAACATGCCTCTCCAGCCAGCACGATCTTTCGCCAGCTGCCTCCAGTTGCGCACACCAAGTTGGTTGAGGTCCTTTTCCACTTGTGTGCGCCATCTAGTGCGAGGACGTCCTCTGTTGCGCTGTCCCAATGGCTCGGTGTCGAAGACTCTTCGGGCCGGAGCTGTGGTGTCCATCCGCTCTACATGACCTAGCCATCTTAAGCGTTGGATCCGAAGACGCTTAACTAGGTGCATGCCGCTGTACAGCCCGTATAGTTCGTGGTTGAACCTTCTCCTCCAAACGCCATCAACGCAAACAGGACCAAAGATCGTACGCAGAACTTTTCTCTCAAAACAACCAAGAGCTTCTTCATCCGCTTTCAATAGCGTCCATGTCTCTGCGCCATAGAGCAGGACTGGGATGATCAGGGTTTTATACAAGCTCAATTTGGTGTTTCGAGAGATGGCTCTGTTACTCAATTGCCTCTTGAGCCCAAAGAAACAGCGATTGGCAAGAGTAATTCTGCGCTTGATCTCGGTACTGGTGTTGTTGTCCCTATTTACTCCGGAGCCTAGGTAGACGAAGTCCTTGACTACCTCAAAGTTTCTGCTGCCCAATATGACGCTCTGTGCGAGACGTCGGTGTTGTGCGTCCTTTCGTGATGACAGCATGTACTTTGTTTTGCCCTGGTTTACCGCTAGACCCATTTTAGCCGCTTCCGCTTCAATGCCAGCAAACGCCTCATTGACGGCTCGCTGTGTTCGTCCAATCACGTCAATGTCGTCCGCGTATGCAAGCAGTTGAACGGACTTTTGGAAGATCGTGCCTCGGGTGTTGACGTTAGAGTTTCGCACGATCTTCTCAAGTATGATGTTAAAGAAGTCACATGACAGCGTGTCGCCTTGCCTAAAACCTTTTTTGACATTGAAGGTCTCGGTGAGTTCGTTACCAACCTTGATGGAGCAGCGAGAGTTCTCCATCGTCATCCTGCACAGCCTGACGAGTTTGGCAGGAATGTCAAAACTAGACATGGCGCTGTATAGCTCGTCTCTATGCACGCTGTCATATGCGGCCTTGAAATCGACAAATAGGTGGTGGGTGTCGATCTGCATCTCTTGAGTCTTTTCCAGGATCTGCCGGAGTGTAAATATTTGGTCTATTGTGGACTTTCCTGGCCTGAAACCGCACTGATAAGGACCTATCAGGTTGTTGACAAAGGGTTTCAGGCGTTCACACAGAACGGCAGAGAGTATTTTATAAGCGATGTTAAGGAGGCTGATCCCTCTATAGTTGGCGCAGTCAAAGGGGTCTCCTTTCTTGTGGACCGGACAAACGACGCTGAGATTCCACTCATCGGGCATGCTTTCCTCCGACCATATCTTACAGATGAGCTGGTGCATGCGCCCAACCAGGTCATCTCCAGCTGCCTTAAACAATTCCGCGGACAATCCGTCCGCTCCAGCAGCTTTGTTCGACTTCAGTCTAGATATCGCTATCTTAACTTCGTCTAAGTCGGGGGGACGGAATTCGTGTTCATCATCGTCCAAATTGAGTGAAACATTCTGCCTGACAGCGGAATTTGTGTCGTCATCGCCGTTTAACAGTCTACAGAAATGATTTTTCCAAATTCTCAGCATCGACTGCGATTCTACTACTAGTTGTCCATTTTCGTCCCTGCAGGCTTCGGTCCGAGGTCTATATCTTCCTGATACTTGTTTTACCTTTTGGTAAAACTTTCGGACCTCCTTCCTGTCGTAACACCTCTCCATCTCCACGACCGCGCGCTTCTCATGCTCTTTCTTTTTCTTTCTGAGAAGCCGGTGCTCTTCCCTTCTCTTCTGTTCATAGAGCTCACGAACAGCTCTCGTTGTTCGATGCAGCGTTGCCTTGTAGGCCTCCTGCTTGGCTGCATGTACCTGCCTGCACTCGTCGTCAAACCATGGGTTCCTTCTGGGTGGTGTCGTGAAACCCAGCACATCAGTGGCAGCTTCTTTGATGGCTTTTTGACAACGTTTCCATTCTTCTTCTATTGAATGTGCAGGCAGCGTCGAACTTTCAGAGAGTTTCAGGGAGACTCGGTCGGCAAAGTTCCTAGCGGTCGATTGCGATTGTAGCTTTCCGACGTCAAACCGTAGTGTTCTTTCTCGACTCCGTACTTCTCTCGATATCCTCATCCTTACCTTGGCTACAACAAGGAAATGGTCCGAGTCGATGTTGGCTCCTCGGAACGTTCGGACATCGAGAATATTGGAGGAGTGTCTGACGTCGATCGCAACGTGATCAATCTGGTTGACGGTTGATTGATCAGGAGACCGCCAGGTCCCCTTATGGATGTTGAGGTGTGGGAACCGCGTGCTCATCACAGAGAGGTTACGCCCCGAGGCGAAATCTACCAGCCTGAGTCCGTTTCCGGATGTGTTGTCGTGCAGGCTGTGTTTTCCGATGACTCTAGCAAAGATTTCTTCCTTGCCCAGCTGTGCGTTGAAATCTCCTAGAACGATCTTGGTGTCATAGCTGGGGCATCGATCGTATGTTCTTTCTAGGAGATCATAGAAGTCATCCTTGCTATCGTCATCCTTCTCCTCCGTCGGGGCGTGTGCGCAAATCCATTCTATACTTGTGCAATATTATTCCCAAAAAAGGCTCTCAGGATTCGAATAATTTTACTTGATACACAGATTTTGGAAAGCTTGTAAAAGAGTGCTTCAAGTGGTATTGAACCAAACGCTGCTCGGAAATTTACAAGAAGGCGTACAACTTTGTAAACGGTTCCAAAATGTTATGTTAACTCATTTAAAGGAGTTTCAGCCTTCCCCTGCTTCTTGAACAACAGGACTTCGATTCGAGGGCTTTCGTAGCTAAAGTCAATGCAGTCATCAAGTTGTTGCCCTCCCAACGATTGAACATCAAAACTTTTGTCAAGATCGCGAAGTTCGCTTTCTTGCAGACGTGTCCATGTAGGAGTGTGGCGATGCCCTTGCCGGCATTCCGATAGTTTGCGGTTGTACACAGAGCACACTTGCCCATGTAGTCGGGTGTGTTAACCAAAGTTTATCGTTTCAAGAAAAAAAATCCGATTTTAACCGGCTGATTGTATGTTTTGTGGACAGAACGCTTCTTGCATTAGAGTACACATTTAGTGTTTTCCTCACGGACCTTGGTACATTGGGATTGATTGATGACCCAGGATTGGACTGGTTCGCGAGTTGTTATTTCCCTTCCATTTTTCCGGCGGTCGGAGGAATGCATGCCCGATGAGTGGAATCTCAGCGTCGCTTGTCCTGTCCACAAGAAAGGAGACCTTTTGACTGCGCTAAGTATAGATGGATCACCCTCCTCCACAATGCGCACCAGATTCTCTCTGCCGTTTAGTGCGAACTGGACAATTTCGAGAGCTGATTAAGAAGTCCTTGGTCTGTTTAGGAGAAAAGTTCTGCGTTAAATCTTTGGCCCTGTTTGCGTTGAAGGTCTCTGGAGAAGAGGATTCAACCACGAACTGAACGGGCTGTACGGCAACATGAGTCTAGTCAGATGTCTTCGGACCCAACGCTTAAGATGTCTAGGTCATGTAGAACGGATGGACACTACAGCTTCCGCCCAAAAAGTGTTCGATAACGAGCCATTGGGGCAGTGGAACAGAGATTGTCCTTGAACGATATGGCGCACACAATTAAAGAAGGAACTCAACAAAATTGGTGTGCGCAGCGGGAGGCAGCAGGCGAAAGATCGTGCTGGCTGAAGAGGCTTGTTGGTTAAGGCCCAGGTCCATGCTGAACACGAGTGGTTGCTGAAAAAATACCCCGGCCCTCTACGGACTGCAGCGCTGTGTGAATATTTGAGCACTAGTCAATTTTCAGAATCAGAGGCCGTGGTACCTGTTGTGGACGAGGATATTCTTGGTCGCTTCGAAAGAAAAGTCCTTCGAATTATCTCCGGTCACGTATGTACGGATGGTGCTTGGAGGAGCATGCTGAACGACGAAGTGCGCGGGCTGTACAGCGACATCGATCTGGTCAAACGCGTTCGAATGTCTCCTCTCAGATGGCTAGGTCACGTCGAGCGAATGGACACCAATGCTCTAACACGGAAAGTATTCCACTCCACCCTCGAGGGACAACGCGGTAAAGGAAGACTACGCCTCCGGTGGCGCACGCAGCTAGAAAGCGACTTGAATAAGTTGAATGAGCGTGGTTGGAGCAACTAGCACAAGACCGGGCTAGATGGTGAGGCATGCTGGCTGAGCCCCAGGTCCACCCTGGACTGAAGCGCAACCAAAGATGAAGACGGACCCGACACACAAGTCTGCTTGCGTGCCACGTTGACCAGTTTCACAATAATCGGTCTCTAGTCAGTGATCGGCGACATCTTTTGTTGCTGCCTCGCCGTGCATTCGACAGGAGTGAGGGCTGAACCAAGACGACCATGAGACCGACAACGAAATCTGTTTATCTTGCGGTCATCGGTTAAAATTCGCCTTTCATACGGGACGAGTCGAATTAAGCAGCACACCATCATCATGTGCTGGCACACAAGGACTAAGAGAGCTAAACGAAATTGCAGAGCAACAAATGATTTCTTGCTATTCTGAGTGAATGGGGGAAACCTATTCAACGAACTACTCGCGCAGTATTATTCTTTTTTTTTGTGTTCAAGATTACTTGCTTCTCAAGCCACTACCCATAGAGTATGAGCTGTAGCTGCCTGCTTACTGCTGTGTTCTCTTCAAAGCCCATGCGAACGGGGTCATCTCCCGCTAACCTTTCAATGGCACCACTAATCAACTCTGCCTTTTTGTTCACAGATCATTTCGGAAACTCTGACGCCGACCGCCGTATGCAATTTTGATATCAATATATGCATTGATTTGCTATTCGGTCATCTTTTCAATTGTTTATCTTGCTTGTGGCGCCGAAACCGGGCGAGTCTTTCTAGCTCTCTGATTAACAGCTTCGATCTGCACACATGAAGCTTGTGCATGGCACCAAATTGAGAACACAGCAAGGAGCCATATTCGTGTGCATGTTGGCCATTTATTCGAAATTAATTTATCGTCCTGTTCTGCACTTCCACGCAGAGCCCAATGAATGATGTTTTAACGAAATATACTTCCACACAGCCAGTGAATAAAACACGCCGACGAGCACGAAGGAGTGGAAAACCAACAGTGTTATGCCTTGTGTCCATTCATTCAGCACGTCACGTCAGCCAATGTTAATTGTGCACTTCAAACTCGAATTGGTGAGCCCCTCCCACAGGTGTGCCTGCAAACGCTGGCGGATTTGAAAAACCGCACAAATTATCACAAATCTACTCCCATCCTGGCCCTGCGCCAGTCACACAGACTGTCAACACAATTATTAACGCAATTATCCGTTGTGTCAGCTTGCTGCAGCCCGGCCCGGAAAAAGTTTCAGCAGAGAACTCTGATATAAGCCAAAAAAAAAGTGACTCTATGCACGAACGTTTGCATTCACATGGCCTGTTCAGATGTCATCACACCGTCGAGGGGGGTGGCGAACAGACGTGATTACCGTCATCGTCAACTAGTGTCATCACCGGTCACAGTTTGCAATGCACCAAAGGAATTCGTTACTAAAACGAGTCGAGAGCCAAGCCCGCGTCCGAGATGACCATCCACTGTGCACATATTTGGGACTGCACACCGGTCATTGGTTGATTGCGAGCAAAATAATTATAAACACGGCTAATATGTCAACTGTGTGTCCTCTGTCGGTGCCTCTCTGGCTGGGTCGACAGCAGCTCTGCGTGCAGCGGCAACTAGCTGAGAAGCAATCAGACACAGGAGTCTCCCGAATAAACACGACCGGTACCATCGGTTGCATGGATCTTTCCATCGCTACTGTGACATCTGACATTACACACTGCGCTCTGCTGCGTCTGGCATTCGAAGGAAATTGCTGGTGTACTGTGTTGGTTTTTCACTTTGCGGACGACTACTTGTTCCGGTTACGTGATGTCATGGAGTTCCTTCCGCTCATGCATGCCTCGGGTGTACGTTTACTTTTGCGATTAGATACCGAGGAACTGCTCGGATACTGTACCGTCAATTTAAGGTTCTCCCCAAATGCTTAGCATCAAGCACCACGCACTTCGGCAAAGAACTCTTTAACATCGTCAATTGCTGCATGCACTGTCTGGACGTAGATTGAACAGCCGTTCGGTCTGTCTGAACGACCGTTCGCGGAGTAATTGAATTTGGCAAAAACGACCACCGCATCCACAGCCGACCAGGCTGAATTGAAATGATGCACTGCACTCCGCTTCCATAAATCACGGCTCGCCGGTGCACGCACCTCTGCCGAGGACAAAGCAAGCGTGTCCCGCCAAAAAAAGGCGCCCATAAGTTTGCTCAACCGCCTTGTTTTTCGTTATTTTTTTTGCAAAGTTGGCAGCACTGTGAAACCCTATAATGAAATACCAAGACCGTGCGATTCCAGTGGCAATAATGAGAAAAACATTAAAAATCCATTAGTCGATATTTATTGATGGCCGGGGACTGGCGTTGTTGGCACACGGCTTGCGGTTCTTGCTCCACGGCTCCTGTGCGCCGGAAAAGTCATGAAAGCGGCACCAAAATAAATACACATGAAAATAAATATATTTAATGGAAGGGGAAGTGCCGGCGGTCGAGGGAGCACCATCTTTATGGGCGCGCATTAAATTGAATTTAAGGAAAAGAGCAATTAGGCGGGATGTGCATCCTTCGAGTTTCATTGCGTGCATTTATTTATTTCTTGTTTTCGTCCATTTCAGGAGGCGGTCAATGACTTAAATGATTGACGCTGGCTGTCGGGTGCAACGCATGTGATGTGGCTCACAAGGGTGTGGTCATGCGACCAGAAGGACCGAAGAAGAAGTCCTTGATGGAGAAGGGATTTTGTCAGAAGCAGGTACTCCGTTCAGGTGCTTGAAGGCCTGCATTGACATTCAAACTCAGATCTAATCCTACGACTAAGCCACAAGCTTTTGGAGAGCTGATGCTAGTAGTGCTCAAATCAGGCGAAAATCGTAGCAAAAGCATGTTTCCCTCTATTCCTCACCACTGAACAAGAGATGAGCCAAGTTGCGCTTTTATAAACGCTGGTGTACCTGCGGGATAACTGGGACAGCAAAAAGGACCGGCCTTTTGTATGCAAACCAAAAGCCTGGTCTCAGGCCAAAGGAACGGCACCCAGTCTCTTCGAAATTGCGATGGTAATCTAGTTACTGACCCACAGGGAATGGTGGATGTGTTTAAGCAGCACTTCCAACAGTAGGCCTGACCAGGAGTGGGTGAAAATGCCAACTTCAGTCGCCACAGTCACAGGCTGAAGAACAATAAAGCCGCAGGCTCAAATGGCTTACCATCAGAACTCTTAAAAACTGATGGCAATGTTCTGGTAGGGAATGCGCACCAGATCACTAGCACTCATTTTCTACGATTGCTAGGTGGCGCTACCGTCCGGTGTGGACCTGGACAAGCGTCTCCAGCCAGCTCGTTCTTTAGCTACCTGTCTCCAGTTTCGCACGCATAGTTGGTTAATGTCCCTTTCCACTTGCGTGCGCCATCTGAGTCGCGGTCTTCCTCTATTGCGCCGTCCCTCGGGGTGGATTCGAGACGGAGCATTGGTTTCCATCCGCTCTACATGACCTAGCCATCTTAATCGTTGGATCTTCACTTTCCTGGCTAAGTCGATGTCGCTGAACAGCCCATATAGTTCGTCGTTATATCTCCTCCTCCACTCAGCATCTATGCAAACGGAACCGAAAATCACATGAAGAATTTCATCTCGAAGCAACCAAGAGCAGCTTCATCCGCTTTTGACAAAGTGCATGCCTCCGCGCCATATAGCAGGACTGGGACGATTTATTTATTATTAAAGTCCCAACACTGCCGGCCATCCACTGGGTTGTGAACTGCTAGAACTGTGATGCACATCGTTCTGCACAGTTATCGTTGGGGTGAGGACGAATCTGATAAACGTCCGCCGAGCGGCGCGCGTTTCTGCGGTCGTATGCGCCTCCGCGGCCTCCAGTTGAACAATCCAACTGTAACCTACAAAACACCTCTAAAAGCTCTAAAAAGTATTCTTCTTCTTCTGGCGCTACCGTCCGGGGAGTAAGTCCTTCTCCACTTGAGTGAGCCACCGGCTTCGTGATCGTCCTCTATTGTGTTGTCCCACTGGTTCGGAGTCGAAGACTCTTCGGACTGGAGCAGTGTTGTCCATGCTCCAGTCCAGGGTCTTATATAATGTTCGCTTGATCTTTCAAACGAGAGCTATTATCCCATAAAATTAGTTCGATCATACCTAAAACCGTTTGGTTTTATAATTGAAGACTGAAGTTTAAGCTGTTAATATGATTAGTCGGAGCTGTTTTCTAACACCATTTACAACTCAATATGCAAGAAAAATATGCTTGCAAAATTGCAAGAAACTGATATACAGCGCTTTTCGTTTCCTCTGATGTAAATGATAAATTAATGAACGCACTTTGCTATTGCCAACACATGCAAACAAGGAGCGCATTTTTTTTATTCACATGACAATCAAAACAATCGGACAAGATGACTGAAAAACTTAAAATTGAGTCTTTAAATTAATCGCGAACGCATATTGCGAGCGAAATCGACGTATAAAATATATTGAAAGGAATATGTACGTAACTGGAAATTGGCCAAGCTGGGTCAATATTGTCAAGCTTTGTGCCAAGCCCAATCTAACTGTTTTCAACACACGATTTGTTGAGACATTTAGGCAATGAGCCAGAAAACAAGAGAAGGGGATCTGCTATATATATATCTTCATTAGGACGACATCCCCTTGGCAGACAAAGGACGAGGTGGTTGGACTATGTCTAAAAACTAAGCCCCTTTAGTGTATCAATGAAGAATTGAATTTTTATTCGAACACTAGAAACAAAAATTCAAAATCTTAATGAAGTTACAAACAAATGGAACGGCTTTTGAAGTTCGGTGCCACAATTTTTAAGCTGTGCATGAGGTGCCTTCATAAACGAATATAATGAATCAATTAACTAACGCAACTAGAGAGATTTATCAAAAAGGATGTAATTGAAGCGATAAGTCGTACTTTAATGGATAAGATCATAAGAGAGATTCAATAAGTGGATACCTCTACTATATAATACACTGGCCAAATCTTCAAGATGAATAAAAGTCTATGTATTTAAAATTTTTAATTGTGAATTTTAATTTAATTTAAAAATTAAGTTTGATTGAATTTGCTTGTACCAGAACAATATATTGAAATATATGTGATGAGTTAATTGTTCTGTCTTTATAAATATGTTAGTAATTTCTAGCTGCAGTTGGTCCCACATTTGGACACACAGTTTGATTTCAAGTAACAATTGTACCCCACTGCGGGAGTGAACTAAGAGAACTGTGCTGCACAGTGTTTGCTCTGTACAGTTCTCGTAGATGTTAAGGAAGAATGTCAAGGACACACGGAATTGAACACTCCGATGTTAAAGATCTTAATTGGGCCCCTATTTCGCTAGCTTAAGCTTTTAGCCAACCAACCGCTGCAACCCTGATAGTCCCAGTCCTTCTGTATGGCGCAGTTGCATGGACACTAACTAAAGCGGGCGAGCATATTCTTGGTCGCTTCGAGACAAAAGTCCTTCGAATTATCTTCGGTCCCGTATGCACGGATGGTATTTGGATTAGGAGACTGAACGACGAGCTGTTCGGGCTGTACAGCGACATCGACCTGGTCGAACGAGTTCGAATCTCGAATCTCTCGTCTCAGATGGCTAGGTCACGTAGAGCGAATGGACACCAATTCTCCGGCGCGGAAAGTGTTCGACTCCAACATCGACGGACAACGCAGTAAAGGTAGACCATGCCTATGGTGGCGCACGCAGCTAGAAGGGGACCTAAATAAGTTGAACGTGCGTGGCTGGAAGAAACTAGCACAAGACCGAGCAAGATGGAGTGGCATGTTGGTTGAGGCCCAGGTCCATCCCGGACTGTAGCGCCAGCCAAAGAAGAAAAAGACAAAGCATTTAGCATGTAAGACTAATTGTATAGTTTTTGTTCAAATAAATTGAATTGAATTGAGGAAGAATGTGCTACAAGTCCACAGAGAAAATGCAGCCCGCTGGTCCCCTGTTGAACAACTTTGCTGTAACCTATAATACACGTCTCACAGCTTGCTCTAAAAAGTTATTCATCCTCTTTTTGCCCGGGCCGTCCCAATGCATCACCTTATGGGCTTATAGGACCTCCGCAAGTTCATCGGGTGCACTTGGTTTGCTAAGTGACCTCACATTCAACATGCAGAACCGACAATCGCAGTCAGCAGTAGTGCCATCCGTATGCTGTCGCTTCTGCACTAGGGTGTATTTTACATGGTGGGGAAATTAGCCTCGCGCGAAACCTCAGAACCTGGGGGCTCTAAAAAATAAGCAAATTAAAAAGAACAACCAACAACCACCAATTGGAGTGAGAAAACACAAACAAATCACTCAAACTGAGTCCGGTTAGCAGTCCGCTGGTCATCCAATGTGCCAGTTTCCTATCTTCGGAAGGAACCCAGCGGTATTCCTCATTCGCACCCATTTCGGACGGACTCTCCGATGAATGGCTGTTTTTTTTTTCATTCATTTCAGTTCCTGTAGAACCCTTCCCGTAGTTAACTTACTTGCAGCACCCAAACTCGCTTGCGCCTTCACGTCGCTCTGGTCGGCTTCAGTCAACAAAACAAACGCAATTAAACTCCAAACCGAACGATCTCTCATAAATTATCGCCCGACCAATTTCAAATTCCACCGCCCAACCTCGAAATTAGAAAATTATTTCCCAAACCCTCCTCGCCCCACCAGATCTGCCACCGTTTCAAAAACTTTTCCAATAATACGAGCCCAGCACCAATGTCTGTGAAGGAAAAAGAAATTCTTGTCAGCAAAATACGCACCGTCATTGCCATTCAATTGATTCCTCAAAACTCGCGCGAAAGTTTCGAATTCAAAAGAACTGTAATTAGTGCACAGATGGCCGCCATGAATACGGCGAATCCCACTGGCGACGCGAAATAATATCTCAAACATGAAACTCACGCAAACGGGAGAGATTTTCTTCTGCAAACTTTCCCAGTTACACATACGCCCCCGAACAGCGGCAAGCACCCACCCACTAATTCACATGACTTCCGCGACCATAGTCGGCACTCGATTTTCCAGCGAACTGCTCTCGAAAGTCTCCCTTTGAATGTGACATTAGCGCACAGCGAGTGGATATCGAAAATGAAATTCAATTTTTCAATTTTAAAACCACTGGATTCAGCCACACAAAGCGCAGCGCGAGCGAGCTGAACTGATAGCTTTCCATTGACATGCCATTAAAAATGCCCACCGCCCCCCACTGCTGCACTGCCAGTCCACGGCGTATGCAAGTGCTCGGAATTAATTTCGAAAAGAAATTCTCAGAAGAAGAGAAGATGTAAAAGGGAGAAATTTCACTCATCCGCAGGGTGGGTCTGAAGGACACGAAGTGCGCGCTGACGGGGCTGGGAATTCTTCAGCGACTCAGCCAAGTGCAAGGGTACAGCGCTCGGTGTTCGTAGAACGAATTAAATATCACAGTCAGGATTCAACGACTCAATCATTTTGCCTTGGATCCACCAGGGAGTAGGGCACGCAGGAGGAAGGCGAGGAAAAAAAATTTGCATTCGATGGTATTTGCAGCAGACATCTTCGTATTGCATGTCACAGGGCACGGATAACAGTTTCAATGGACTTACGTAAATATGCATTTGTTGTCTAGTGGATCGTGTGACGATGACTGCCTTTATCTGACACTCGCCAGTGTTGCCAGGGAGCTGCCGCGGGACACAAACGAAGCCACAGCCACCTGCTCGAAGGAAATTAATTTCTCTCCCGATATGCTGGCGCATTCTTCACTGGACAGCTTGGCGGGCGGTAGTCGTTATTATGATTCTCAACTGATTCTGAGTGCACTCCATTGGATGTAGGGTACATTACGTTTGATTTTGCACTTTACATTGCAATCGCGGTGAAAATGTGTGATTTTGAAGGAGATGCGAGGGGAAGTGACTATTTCGATGAATCTAGGGATCTTGCTGGCACTTGATGTGTTGACTTGAAGTGGACCGCTGGTGTTTGGATCACTGGCATGGAAGTGCGAGCATGAAGAGAACTTTCACAACAAGAAAACGGTGGCCATGTCGTCACGTCACTTGTGGAGGATGTCCATTAAGGCCTCATAGAGCCCTTCTGTTGGAAGTGCTTGTATCAATATCACCCAATTTTGGGAAACCAAATTCGATTGCCCTCGATTGGTAGTTGTCACAGTTTAGGGTGGTCCTCCTTCCTACCAAAGGCTTCGACGAAGGAGATCACTCGTTTCCCTCCAACAAGAACCTTTGGCGATACCACATTGTACTGTCATTGAGGAGACCCTTTCTCCGCTCGTTGTGCGACGGAACTACCGTGACCTGTCCATAGTTGAACGGGTGATGTGAAATGATGCATGTCTTGATGTTATGGGCTGGTCTTGACGAAATCTTCTGGGGAAGCCTTTTTGTCCAATAGAGCATTAAGTACCAGAGATCTGGTTATAAAGCTAGTTCATGACCATAGCAGGATACCAGGTGAATCAGTCTCTCCTCATTTCTCCTGAAAACCTTGGAGAAACTTATAGACCAATATATGAGGCAAGCTATTCCAGCACACAGACTCTCATTTGCACAAAATCCCTACAATAAGAGCAAGTCTGTAGAGACAGCCCTCCAATCTCTGATAGGCACCATCGAGAAATCTCTTGAGTTTAAAGAATACACACTTGTGACATTTCCCGACATCGAAGGTGTGTTCAACAATATCAACCCTAAAGCAATTTTATTTGCAGCTAACAACGTCGGGACCAGAAAGTAGCTTTCATTCATCAGCCACTCACCAGCAGGGACCTCACTCTCAGATGGGAGACGCTGAAATACATAGAGGAGTTTGTAGGGCCACTCCACAAGGAGGTGTTCTTTCTCCTTTAAGGGGTAGGATGCAAAGTTATAACCCATGCGGACGATATTGCCAAAGCGGCATCTGGCAAATTCGTCTCTACTCAAAGAGACACAATGCAGAATGCCTCCGACAAGCTGGAAGCATGGACGACGTTAACCAACACCACCCACGGATATTGCACACTTCAGCAGGAGATACAGAATCTCTCAGTTGGACCCCCCCACTGGTGTGTGGCACCATATTACAGCTAACTGCCAGTGCGAAATTTCTGGGTCTCACAATTGATAGCAAGCTTAATTGGAAACTCAACGTCCGGAAGAGGGTCAAGAAAGACTCTTCTGCCTTTTTAGCTGAAAGTCAGCCATGCGACTTACAACCACGCATCACTCACTGGATTTTCACCTCGATTGTCAGACCGACACTTCTGTATGGAGTCTCAGTTTGGTGGACAGCATTAAACAACGCAATCAACTGGAAGGCACTCAGTCGAGAACAGAGACTGGCCTGCTTGAGCATCAGCGGAGCACTGAGAAGTACCCCGTCAGACGCACTGAATATCCCCCTCCACCTTCCAACACTGGAACTATTTGGAAAACAAATAGCAGCCTGCACAGCCTTAAGACTCAAGACACTCCGACTGTGGTCCTAACTAACATCGGCCGCTCAACCATGCTCAAGGAATTCAACTTCCTTCCTAGCAACACTGAGGGCCTAGTACCCAAGGCTATCTTCGAGAAGAAATTCTCGATCAGCATTCCCTCCAGATCAGACTGGATGTCTGATAGGCATCCTTGACGTATTTTCACAGACGGATCGAAGACTAACGAAGGAATGGGTGCGGCGGTCTATTCCCAAGATCTTCGAAGCTCCCTGTTCACTTTAGGGGTTCTCAGGCAGAAGCCATTGCGATTAAAGGGGGGTTGTCATTGCTCAAAAACATCGTGGTGTCAAAAAGGGATATCACCATCTGTTCGGACAGCCAGGCCGCAATAAAATAGCTGGACAATGTCATGTCTTGCTTAAAAACATCCCTTAATTGCAGACTGTCTCCTAACGAGATGGCTGAGCATTTTAACATTCACCTCATGTGGGTGCCGGGACACTGGGACATACCAGGAGCCGATGAATTCGCCAGGTGTGAGGTACAACCTCATCCCTGACAATAGCAGGGGTACCACCTTTCATGCCGATCGCTACAGCCTACCATCTTCTTAAGATTCACACAATTAAAGCAAGAAGGCACCACCTGCCTTCAAACAAAAGAAATCTGGCCATCACTTAACCTAAAGCGGTCACTCAATCTACTCAAGCTCAGAAAGCACTGATTAAGGACTCTCGTGGGAGTCATAACCGGGCACTGTGCAGTTGGCACTCATGCTCGCAAGATGGGTGCCCCATCTAATGATTTCTGCAGAAGCTGCATGGATGAAGAGGAGGAAGTAAACACACATCACTTACTCCGCTCGTGCAACGCTCTGGCTAACCCCCTACACTTAGGGGCCTACTACTTCAACAACCTCAATGAGCTAAACAGCGCCAGCATAGGCCAGCTAAATCGTTTCACTACAAGCACCAACCGATGTAAAGAGAAGTCAATCCGCGTGGTATCACAATGGATCTACTCTGGCCTAAGTGTGACTGCCTTTAGCAGTCAACCACTACAACCTAACCTCACCTACCAGGTGTATCGATTATAACGAGTGATTAAATTAAGTCGGTGAACAAATTTAAGTGAGGGACAAAAAATTCAGAGAGATGAAAGGGAGTGTCTAGGTTGGAGTCCCGAATGGTGGCGAAGATTAGTTTTTATAATTTACGGCTCCACCTTCTTGTCTTCAGCCATTCCGAAGTCAACTCGAGGCTAAGTACGTGTAGCTGGGCCACTGCGGTTCATATATTTCTTTTATGTAATTTTCGTTTATAGCCTAAAGTTTCTCCTTGTGGTTCAAAGTCGACTTCTTGGTACACTATTTTGAAGACTCACTTTTTTAAGCGTTATTCCCCGAATTCCAAGCCGAGTAAAGGAAAAGCGCGCAACAATCTCGACGCCAATTGTGCAATATTATAAAGGCGAAAATGAAAGCTTTAAAAAATAGTAACTTAGACGCGTCATTGTAGAAAAGAAAGAATCTACTCTGGGACTCTGGGAAGGTGTACATAGGTTAAAAAAACCTTAAGCATAGAATACTACACAGTCGGGACGAATCGGGGATTGAGTGCAGGATGATAAAGAGAAATGTAATCTGGAAGCAAATCACTTGGAAGAAGGACTTACACGGTTCGTTGGTCGAACGTAACCAATAAGCTACAGTGCAACCAACCTACGTGACGAGGGAATGAGAAGTGCCACCTTTACAGATGCCAAAGGGGAGCTAAAAAAGCTCCTGGTTGCGATCTAACTGCTGGAGAAATTCTTAAAAAGGACGCTTAGCTTATTGATGACGCCCTTAAACTTTAGTATTCTTCGTGTCAATGGAAAGTGTCTGAAGTTATGATGGTACCCTAACTCGGGAGAAAAAGCCACTAACGGATAAGAAGTGCTATATGCCAATGTCACTAGGGTAGCCGATAATGCATTTGAAAAAAAATCGATTTAGACGTTGAAGTTCAGTTGGCAATTTTCAATTTCAGTTCAATTTGGTTTTAGAAGTAAATACTCAACCATTTGGCCAAGTGCGTCGCATAACTAATTTAATAGAAGAGGCAATTGAGCAAAAGTTCGTTTGCTCGGCCGTATTTTTTGAGATGTCCCTAGCTTTTTACAAGTTTGGCATAAAGGGCTGAAATATAAGCTTTGATAATCTCTACCGAGTTATGGTAAATATAAAGCATTTTAGGGAACTAAAGGGTTCTTTTTCCAAAAGGGACTTGCCAACTTTGAATTAATTTTCTGAACGCCCTCTTTCACTAATCATCAAGCAGTCACTGTCGCTTGATTAAAATGTCAGTAAACTCAATAATTTCATCATGGTAAGGTCCACGAACTCTTTCGAGACACTGACAATGCTTAAAAAGTATTTCCTGTCTAGAAAAAGCTTTTCAAACTTGTCCGTTCGGAGTCGGCATAAAACTGTATGTCCCTCCCACTCGCACGCACAACACGATTGGTTGCTGAGAAGCTAGGCCCTGGCCCTCCACGACCTGTAGCGCCACCCATATTATTATTAAAGTACACAAATGAGCAACGTCTGCAAATTATAAAAATGTTTTACTGAAAGTCGGAGTCGGTGACCACAACTTTAAAAGCTGTAGCTTCATTTTTCGGTCGTAATTCTCGCCCTATTACACGAGTTATGTTGAAAAATTTGAGTTTCGTCAGAGAGACGACGGGCTCGTCAAAGTGTCGAAAATAATGCTGGGGTTTAAGCGTCCTTAGCAAACGATCCGAATCAGTCAATTCCGCGGCTTTCTCAAGAATTGGGCATCGTTCAGGCCACATTATGTTGTATTTTGCGTAACGATCTTGGTCTACACCCATACAAGATCAAGCTGGCTCAAGAATTGTAGCCGACGGACCATTGGAAGCGACGTAGGTTGTTCAATTGTGTTCAAGAGAAGATGTGCCAAGACGATGACTTTCATCGTTTAGTCATCTTCAGTGGCTAAGCTCATTTTTGCCTCAATGGTTTAGTCAATAAGCACAATATGCGTTTTTGGTCGGGTGAAAATCCACATGTGCTTCATGAATCATCACTTCATCCACAAAAAACGGATTGGTCCGCACCAATGCGTGCCGGGCCAAACGACGACCATCACCTAAATATAAACTATCGGCGTTTTCGCGCCATGTTCACAGATTATGGACCAACTTGGACTACATGTGGTCTCAACAGGATGGTGCCACAAGCCATACAGCACACGTTACAATCGACTTATTCAGGAGTAAGTATAGTGAGCGTGTTTTGTAAAGAAATGGGCTTCGATATCCGCTTCCCTCGTTCGATTTAACGCCGCGTGATTATACGTTACGTTATTGATTCACCCAAACAAGCCGACGACGTTAGAAAAGCTTTGAGCCAACATTGAACGCGAAACAGCGGTTGTTTTAGCCGAAATGTCGTTGAAAGTTTGGTCCAACGATGGACAGCTGAAACTTGTGGCGGTGGCTATGTGAACGAAGTCAAGATCCATTCATAAATGTTCTGATTGTACTTCAAGACATAACGTCTTTGAAATATTTCAAATGGTTTGCGTTGTCAAGTCCTTGGAAAGCAAAGAATGGAAACGAATACTCTCCATTTAAGAATATTAATGCTGGTGTGCCGCAAGGGAGTGTGATTGGGCCTCTGTTGTATCTATACTAGTGACATATCACAAGACGAATGCACTGTTCGGGGTACCTTACCTGTAAACACCGCTATTTTGGTAGCAACCAAGAATGTCAACGATCAAATGGACCCACAATTGGCACTTAAGCATAGTTTACCGCGAACATAGGGTACCGTATTCTTTGATGCCACTGAACGTATGTACGCTTACCTTTTCTGAATTTTATTCAGCAAGAACATTTTTAATAAACCATGCCGCTGCGTGTTTATTATGAAATTGGTATTTGTGCAGACGATGCACATTCACCGCGAATGGGCTGGAATCCTTCGTTTTTTTTAAGTTTCGCTATGAAATCACTTGAACGTGCAGCTCCCCCATCGATGGGTGCTGATGAAGGCATTTCGCGCATATTGAGATGAAATTACGTTCTGATTTAAGCACCGGAGCGAGCCACGGCCGTGGGAACTTTAATGGAGATTGTCACCTTAAATGGCCACTCGTGAGGCTTTTACGAAAATTAACACTCATCATGTGCATAAAAATAAGTGTGTGTGAGCTCTTGCCTTAATTAAAGGAATAACGTTGATTTAACAGTTGGCCGTGCCTTTGTGGCAATCGGGGAATATTTGTGGCTTGCAGATTTTAACTCGTTCAAATAATGTGTCGACAGAGCTACTTTCAGAAGTCGACAGGAGCAGAAGTCGATCCAGGGCCATTGCCATTGCTCACTGGCTTCAAGGAAAACCTTCTCATTCTCGGTTTTAAGTGTACACATTCAAGGTCGTTTAAAAAAAATGTACAACATTCTCATTCCACGCTGACTGCTGAGAATTGAGTGCTGGAAACTTCTTGAAGGTTTCCTTCACTCACAAGCTAAAATGGGTGCCATATACAAGCTGAGGGAACACAATGCAACGATCACCATTTATCCCGACAGCCTACAGTCACAACATCGGACATCTTGATATCGCTACGGATCAGGTTATACAGACAAAGCATCAGTTATGCCTTTTAACAGGACACGGTGGCATCCAAGAAAACGAAGACGCAGACAGACTAGCGAAATGGATCTGCGCTGGAATAACCTTGGCCAATCTTTTGTGCAGACCTGCCACTTAGCTCCGTAACGAGGAACTGAAGACGAGATCCTGGGTAGAGTCCAAGCTCGATTGCTTGGTCTGCAAATTGATGCAACAGCAAAGACCATCTGAGTAAAAGAGATGAAAACCACTGAACAGCTTCAGTCGCACGGCAATTCGCATGCGTTCTATCAAAGGAAAGAAGGCTTTTCTTCTCCGCAGACCTGCTGAGTTCTGACTAAGTACATCAACAAATGACTTTCACTTGAAACTCGGAGCTTCTGTTTTTTTTTTTTGTTCTCATTTTTGTTTTATTCTCAATTCATTTACTTACATGCTAGACAAAAATGCTTAAAACTAGCTTAACTAACTTAACACCTGTTCTTACACCTAACCTACTGACCCTATACGGGTACTCTAAGTTATTCTTATTGTACATATTTTTTTCTGTGCCTTTCGGCTTATGCTATGCTTTTTTTATTGTGCTGAAGAACACACTGTTTTCGTTTAATTTGTTTCGCCAAGAAAACTGGTAAAAAACTTGGCTATATATATCTAATTTAACCTAACTTAACCTAATATTAAAACTTAATACTATCCTAACTATGTCCGTAACAGTACGAACATGTGCACCAGGGCGTATATGCTATGTATATGCCTAACATATATAATTTATACGCCGCGGTGCACCTTTTTTTTTTATATATGTTTTTTTTTTATTTTTTTTTTATTTTTTATTTTTTTTTTTTTTTTTTATTTATTTTTTTTTTTCTTACGTCTACCTTAAATCTATGTAAGTTGGCCACCAAGGTCAACTACCGCGTCAGTTAGCAAAGCCAGCGGCGGCGGGGACTGGTTTTGGTGTAACCACCAGTAAAATTGCCGTTCTTTGGCAGACTCTCTCCTGTCTCGAGCAGAGATCGCTCTGCTGAACCGGAGGAGATCCTCGCGACTGCGAGCGACATCCCACTCGTATTGAAGTCGCCTGTCCACTGTTCGGCGTACGACATGGAAGATTACAGGACATCCGTGTGGATCCTGTATTAGGCCAATTGTGTCGAGATGTAGAAACGCCTCGGGAGGAATAAAGCCGGTAAGGCGCACTCTCTCATGGTACATAACGTTGGGGTAGTAAGCCCCAAAGATCAGACTGTTGTTTGAAGTCATAGCTCGTGCAATGTGCCTTCTGATCACCTTAATAATAAAATTATCTATCCTGTTCAGGTTTGCCTCGTTGTACAGGACCTCATTGGGATAGTACTTCTTGTACTCAGACTCGGGTGTACGATACAACCGGAGACAAGTCCGAAGACATTGTCTCTCGAACAACCTCATCTTTTCCATCTGGGAAGGACTCACGTTGAACCACAATGGACAACCGTATGCCATAATTGGCCGGATGAGGGCCATGTAGCAGATTACCTTAACCCTGGTATCAAGTTGGCTGCTGTAAAACAACCTCCTTGCCACAGCAAAGGCCTTTTTAGCTTTGGCCAGAGCAATATCTATATGTTTGTCAAAATACAGATATTGATCCACCCAAATGCCAAGATACCTAACTACACTTTTCACATCTAAAGGGCGTCCCTGTGGGTCAACAATACCGAACTTACGCCAGTTTGTGCGCGTATCCCATGATGCCATGTACAACGGGGTTCTGAAAATGATAGTTTCACACTTCCTGAAGTTGATAATCAACTTCCAGTCGTCGCAAAATCGCTGAATTTGATCGAAGTCACCTTGCAGCAAGATATTTATTTCTTCGACCTTCGGACTTGATCTGTACGCCACTAAATCGTCGGCGTACGCAATTAAGTGCGGCATTGAACCTATCAGATCAGCAGTGAATATTGAAAACAGGATCGGCGAACCAACCGCTCCCTGTTGCAAACCGTTTTTGATGTCAAAGACCGTGGAAGAAGTTACATCGCCACTTTTCACGACGAACTTTCTACCTGTTATCATGTCATAGATCATGTATAGCAATGGTTTACTTATGCCGAGCCTGACCAGCTTGAGGAAGAGGCCCTCCAACCAAACGGTGTCGAACGCTTTCTCCAAGTCTATCAGGCAAGCACCCGTGCATTGTTTCTTGTCTTTATTCCATTGAATGTCGGACACTAGTTTAGACGCGGCATGTATGGTTTCATGCCCCGCCCTGAATCCGAACTGGTTGTCCGGTATGATATTATTTTCCTCAACCCATTGTTTCAGAACTCGAATAACTATCTTTTCAAAAACCTTGCTTATGCAAGGAAGAAGACTGATCGACCGAAGGTTTGTCGGGATAGATCTATCTTTGTCCCGTTTAGGGATTGGTTGCACCACAGCTGTCTTCCAATGTGTTGGCTAATATGCATTACTTAGCGCATTGTTAAACAGTGTTGTGTAAATTTGCACTGCTTCGGGGGGAAGATGACGAAGCACAATATTCGGAATACCATCGATTCCCACCGACTTTTTCTTCTTCAGCGAGTTAAAGATACCCTGTAGATCTTCTTGAGAAGTCACGATGTGATTTCTGTCATTGACGATGGCACTACTTGCCATATTAACGTCATTGAACCTGGTGAAACCTGGATTCTCAGATCGCCATTGACTTATCTCGTTACGAAGATTACTGTGGTTCAGCAGGGCTTCGTTCTCCAGTTCGTGATTCGGTCTACGAACCTCGTTGATCGTATACACTCGCTGGAATACAGCACCAATTGCTTTTACCTTCTCCTGGGGATCTTCAACCACGAAGAAGTCATTGTCTAACACTGCCCCATCTGGATCGATGCCAATTGCTGCAAGTAAATGTTCGTTCTCTGTCGTTCTTGGAAGTCTAACACTCAGAATGTCGTTTTGATCTTTTCTCCGAAATATTTTATTTACTTGCGGGAACATACCCGGGTTGTTGGAACGTACAGCCCGAATTTTATTGCCCCAGTGACTCGGAGCTTCTGTTGGACTGAATAAATGCGTGCCACACACATTGCAAGCAGTCCAATTTGAGTTCAAAAATGCAGCTGTTATTCAGGCGTTTTTCGAGTAAGCGGATGCTAAATTAATCTGATTCTTAAGTGTCGCGGGCTATGTTTAATTAAGGTCATGAAAACTGGGTCCGAATAACAAACTTCTAAAACCAGCAGAAAAGAAACAAGTTGAGGGCCTTTTATGAAAGGTTACGACGGGAATATCCATTGGTGCCATAAACAAATTGCGTCACAAACCAAGACGGACGAAAAAAGGTCTTGTCTGCAATTCAAGATTGTTCGAAATTTGAGAATGCGGTTCAAATCAAACAAGATCCACAACTCGAGCAAAATATTATCGTTCCTTCGGAAACCATTCGCAGGACTTTAAGAGCAGCTGGCTTAAGAGGAATGACATTGTCCTTCAGCAAGACAATGACCCGAAGCACGCGCTAAAATAACCCAAATATTGTTAAAAGACAACAAGTTAACAGTGATGTCATCGCCACCGCAGTCTGCGGACCTATGGGGAGTCTTACAAAGATCCATTGCACGCGAAATCGAAAATCTAGACCATCTCTGCGCCAAAGTCAGGACTGCATGGGAAAAGATTACCCAGTCGAATACTAGCAGTTATTCATGCCCGTGGTGGATCCACGGAGACTCTCTGGCACTTAGGGACGACGGCAGCGTTGTTCATGCGGGAGTGAATGCCATACACAAGGGAGCACTTGCGTTCTACAACATATCCGACAAATCAATTCGTCACTTGTCAATCGAAGGTGTAATATCAGACATTCTGACCTCGAAAGTGGTCAAGTTATCTACACAAACCGTCTGTGAGATATCCTTGGCGAACGCGGTGACTCAGTGCTAGATCAGTGGGCACTGGCATCCAATAGGAAGAAAAAACTCTGGCAGTTTTGCGAAAGAGGAATTTGAGGAATCTCAGCAGTTCCCTATGGACAGACAGCAGAAGGCGAACATGAAAGCCACAAATGGATGGTTGAATCTGAACATTGGATCAAGTGCAGCAGCTATATGGCTGCCAAAACGGGTAGAGTGTTCTACCGGCACTATGCTCGAAGTTAGAGTGGTTAGCTGCTGTCACACTTAAGCCAGATCATGCGTATCAGATTGTCCCTGTTCCGCACACCAGTTGGCGCTTTGATACGGCAAGGAATGACACATACTGATGCTACTAAAGAGAAAGCACTGCGGTGGCTCAAAGATGTGTAATATATTCTTCCTCCTATTTGTTGTCGGAGAGCCCTCATCTAGACGCACGTTTTGCAGTGATGCCTTGACGTTAGTTCGATGAAATTATACCTCTCCATTCGACTGAAGTCTATTATGCCCCGACTCACCGCTCCAAAAGACATTCTTTTCCCCAAGTCATAGTGTCATAAAAATATACATGCATTTATCATTATACGTCAGTTTAGGGTGCAATTTATCCCTTATCCTGAAAGATTGTTATTTTGCTTGAAAGTGAAGTTGCCAACACGAGTGTGTTTCCAAGAGAAGTCATGCAAATCGGAGGAAATTATATTGAAAAATTCTGAAACAAGACTATTACTTGTCCAAAGGAGACAAAATCATCGTCAGCGGTTGGATGCAAAATGATCAAATTTGTATGTTCCCTCTTCTATCCGCAGCCACTCTCCCGTCACTTGTCGGACGTAGTAGTGAATGAACTTCAGCTGACACTCTAGAGGACAGTGTGCGATGTTCTTCCCAGCTTCACAGTAACTGGGAAATTTATATCCGCAATTAGGGCTAGTCCAGTACCGAGATCAAGCGCAGAATTACTCTTGCCAATCGCTGTTTCTTTGGGCTCAAGAGGCCATTGAGTAACAGAGCCATCTCTCGAAGCACCAAATCGACCTTGTATAAAACCCTGATCATCCCTGTCCTCCTCTATGGCGCAGAGACATGAACGCTATTGAAAGCGGATGAAGAAGCTCTTGGTTGTTTTGAGAGAAAAGTTCTGCGTACGATCTTTGGTCCCGTTTGCGTTGACGACGTTTGGAAGAAGTTGGAAGTTCAACCACGAACTATACGAGCTGTACAGCGTCATGCACCTAGTTAAGCGTCTTCGGATCCTACGCTTAAGATGGCTAGGTCCGAAGAGTCTTTGGCACCGAGCCATTGGGACAGCGCAACAGAGGACGTCCTCGCACTAGATGGCGCACACAAGTGGAAAAGGACCTCAACCAACTTGGTGTGCACAGCTGGAGGCAGCTGGCGAAAGATCGTGCTGGCGGGAGAGGCATGTTGGTTGAGGCCCAGTTCCACCCCGGACTGTAGGGCCAATCAAAGAAGAAGAAGAAGAAGAAGAATTAGGGCTGGTAAGCAGTCGGGCATCTTCGAACTAGAGTAGGCGGTCTAGCTGTGAACCTGTAGGGAACAGAACACGTATTGTTTGGCGGAAAACCCAAGAGTCTTACCTTTGACTACCCACCAATCTGTGAAGGGACGCCCAAGATTCCTGCCTTTGACCATTTACCAATCTGTGGAGATATGGTGAAAGATAGGAATGTTCTAAAGTTGAAAGAGGATATAGAGGCGTTCCAAGGATTGCGGGAAATTAACCTGAAAACCTTAAATTAAAGCTTCACATCAGTAATAAGTCGCAATTTTGGTGGACTGTGCTCGATAAGGCCAACAACTGCATACCAACGCTTGGCATACGCACATGTTTATGTATTAAGGAAGCGTTAAAGACAACCTCCTTCCGCCGAACAAGCTTAACCCGCACACCGACTGTGTCCAGCACAGGCATGTGCCTGCAATGACTCCTGAGAAGCTGCACAGACGAGGCGATGCAGACTACTTCAATTACCTTGCTGAACGAAGCACCATTAGTGTCAGTCACTTTCATCAGAATCACCAAATGGCTTGCGGAATCGGATGGATTAAGCCCGCACGCCGCCAGCCAGCCAGTCAGTCACTTCAACCAACCTCCAGCCGCCTGTCATCACCACGAATTAAAAAAAATAAAAAAACGTTGTTATGTCAAACCTATGTCACATCAAATGCGAAGCCTACTTCTAGGAGTCATTTTTAATGACACACCATTCACCAGACCGCCATGCATCCTCACAAAGCATAATTGGCCACATTGCCGACTGTAATCGAAGAAACAAAAGGTCTCTTGTTTCCGAATCAAATATACGGCCATCAATGTCAAGCCGTCAGCCTGAACCGACGGTGGCCTGAGGATAATTATTTCATGTTCGGACTACTTTGCTCCCTCTCGAAATCATGCACTTCACAAGCCAGTAATCGGATATTCTCTCTAGAAAGTTTAATCTCAATACCACACACAAACACAGAACGTCGAGCCGAATATGGTATGTAGATGACGAGACAGCCAGGTTACCACTTCACCATCGGAGCACATCCATATATTATGGATCAGCCGAAGAATGCTCGTTAATTCCAAGAACATTCCAATCTCGCAACTCGAGCAGCCAGCCCACAAAGCAAGTCAACCACACCAGCATCCAGCAGCTGTCCCACCGACCGCCCATCCGAGAGGAGCCGACCATAAAGACCTTCCTCCGATAACCATTAATATTCGAAAATTTTATGGTGTCGAGTTCGAAGGAGATAAAGTCATGCACAGCACTCTTCATTCATTACGGTGTTTGTGTATGCGTTAACAGATGAGGTACAAGCATGGAATGGGATTGCAGACTACGCTTCAGTGGTTCTTTGCTTTTCATCCGCTCAATCGTTCGGCAGCTCAGTTGGTGTCTGCCGGGACGGGAGTGCGGTATCTCTTAATTAATTCCTTTTCTATTCATCTTCTTAGCACAATTCAAAGAAACGCCAAGGACTTGTGTGGAAACGGATCCGCTCGGCCGGGCGAGGGGTGTACCACACATGCAGGCTTCCTATCAACCTCAGGAGGCAGCCACATTTTTTTCTCTTGTTTATTTTTTCTGTGGAACCTCTTTAAGGATAGACTCGTTATTGCAAGTTTTGTCTGAGGAGACTCATTTCGAATGTGACACGTTTCAGATGGGGCCTGTGCGGGCGGATGCTGCTCTATTTTGAAATGCAGTCAAAGTGCTTCAGCCCAGCGTGGGGATGTGGCAAGTTATTACGGTAATCCCAAACAGGGTATAAACGTGTCCTGAAATCGATCGCAAATTGGCTTCCCGGGGTCGGAATATTCCTTCGGAGCTGATTCGGAATGAATTAGTTTAGTTTGTTGCCGAGGACGAAGCTTCAAGCTGGTGAGCTGGTCGTGGGAAAAGTTCGTCGTTTGTGCAATTTAAGTCCCGACGAGGACCCCTCGCTCGGCGGCTGCACTTTGATAGTTTTGAATTCTCAATTTCTCCGTTCAGACAATTTCATTATTTTCGTTACGTTTCAAATTTATTCCGGCGCAAACGGATGCGGACACGATGAGGGGTGTTCATTTGGATTTCATTTTGGTTTCATTTGGGTGTCCAACTTTGAGACGCTTCGACGGATTGGGTTAGTGCTTTAATGGACTCTGTTTGTCCATTCCGAATGAATATTAAGTAGTCATGGCGGGTTTTTAGTCAGTTGCCGGGCGGGAGGGGGGTTTCTGGCGTGACGTGGGACTTTGTTCGTTTTTTTTACGAGCGAAAAAAATTGTGGAATGCATGCTGTTCGTGAGTTTATGGAATTCAATGTGAAATGTGCACACAGAGAGCAAAGGGACTCTGAAAAGGTGTGACAATCTTTTGCACAATTTTTGCCGTACTCAAGGAGTCCACACACGGATTGCTCCGAAGGTATTGGGTGCCATAAGGTGCGGATTGAAGTCTGTGGACTGACTGGCAGGAGCATCCCACATTGCGGCTGAAAAAGGAGCTTCTAAACGTTACTGTGCGTTCGTAAGCAAGCGTCAGTGTAAGCTGATGGGGATTCGATGGTGAATTCCTGGAGAGAGGGAATGCAATTGGCCACCTCACGTGAGCATGGAGTCCAGTGAGACAGTCTATAGATTCTAGAAATTCAATATAATAGGTGCAGGGTCGTCTGCCTGATGTACTGATCTATCACTGTGGGGCTTTGAACTATTTTTTCCGTCTATTAAGGAAACCTGCTACTAGAGAGAGTCTTTTCCTGAACATCGAGTTGGACCTGGGCCTCAACCAACATGCCTCTCCAGCCAGCACGTTCTTTCGCCAGGTGCCTCCAGCTGCGCACACCAAGTTGGTTGAGGTCCTTTTTCACTTGTGTGTGCCATCTAGTGCGAGGACGTCCTCTGTTGCGCTGTCCCAATGGCTCAGTGTCGAAGACTCTTTGGGCCGAGCTTTGGTGTCCATCTGCTCTACACCACCTAGCCATCTTAAGCGTTGGATCCGAAGACGCTTAACTAGGTGCATGCCGCTGTACAGCCCGTACAGTTCGTGGTTAAACCTTCTCCTCCAAACGTCATCAACGCAAACAGGACCAAAGATCGTAAGCAGAACTTTTCTCTCAAAACAACCAAGATCTTCCAAGAGCACATACTGTTCCAAATAACGAATCCGTGCAATGGCATCTATTAGCAGCCAGCGGGCCTTCTGAAACCTGGACATAAGCAGCATTTGTGCAAGAAAAGCAGAACGTTTTTAAGAAAGCGTAAATATCTCGGGATGCTAAAGATTGGCACTCCTACAAGAAATGTCTTCGTCCTTTCAAGAATGTACTAAGCACAGTCCAATGAGACTCTTTGGGTTGCTGGCTTACGTGCCCAGCTCCTGAAAATGACTGAAAGTAGTATTCATCCCCAAAGCGGGAAAATGACCCACGTCAAAGCAAAGGACCTCATAACCTCTACCCGCCGTTCTTCTAAGAACCCTGGAGAAGCTGACAGATCAGTGCATCAGGCAAAATAATCCATCGCCTAGGACGCTTACAATAAGAGTAACTCCGTAGAAATAAGCTTCCCTTCTCTGGTATGAGTGATAAAAAATCACTTGTAGCACAAGATCGAACCAAAGACAATCTCAATTGCCTTGACAACCTAGGGATCAGAAGGTCCTTGGTGGCCTTCATTTATCAGCTTCTCACTAGCAGCCTGATCAACTCTAATTTGGCATATACTACGATCCATAGAGGAGTTAACAAGGAGCAGATGTACTCTTCCTTCAAACGTAGCTGTTAACAAACTGGTACTAATACTGGAAGAGGCTGTATGCAAAGTAATTTTGTCGATGTTGCTAGAGCGGCAGCTGGGAAATTAGTATCCACTCAAAGAGACAAAAAGTCATCATAAAGCCGCTAGCTTGGAGAAAACGAGCCGACTTGCCTACAACCGACAAAAAAGGGCTCTTCACTTTTTATTCTTCTTTGTATGGCGCTACAGTCCGGGGTGGACCTGGGACTCAACCACAAAGCCTCTCCAAGCCTCATTCGCACAGCCTCATTCGTTGCGGTCCTTCTCCACTTGTGTGAGCCACCTTAAGCGCGTGCATTGCGTTACCCCACTGGGACCTCGGGCTGGAGCTGAGTTATCCATACGACCATGATGGAGCAACGTGAGTTCTCCATCGTCATCTTGCACAACCTGAAGAGTGTGGCAGGAATGTCACAACTAGACATGGCGGTGTATAGGGTCGTCGTTAAGCACGCTTTCATAGGCGGCCTTGGTGGGCATCGATTTGAACTTCATGAGTCTTTTGTAGGATCTGCCGTAGAGTGAAGTTCTGGTCCATTGTACCAGGTATACCGGTGTGAAGTGAGCGTCAAGATACAAATGTCTCGATAGGGAACATTTGTTGTGAACGAGCCCTTATTTTTGTTTGTTTGTTTGCTATGACATCTGTGAAAAATATTTAGTATACATCAAGTCATTGAACAGACAAAATCATATATTCTCATCGTGTTAAAAATGTCGAATTTTGTACCAGAAGGTGATGATTTGAGGAAAGCATTAGTTTTTTGTTTTCATTTGAAGAAAAGCAACAGAGCTTCTCTATCAGAAGCAACATGCAAAAGATGGTTTCAACGGTTTAGAAATAATGATTTTGATGTGAGAGATGAAGAACTGGAGATGACACTTTGAGTCAAAAGCAAATGACAGCAATGTTAAATGTTGCACAACAAACAATTTCTGACCGTTTCAGAGCTATGGGAAAGATCCAAAAGTGTGGAAAATGGGTGCCACATGAATGGAATGAAAGACAGATGGAAAACCGAAAAAGACTTGTGAAATTTTGCTTCAAAGACACGTAAGAAAATCTGTCTTGCATCGGATTGTTACTGGCGATGAAAAATGGAAAAAAAACATGGGTTAATCCGAGACAACCATCAACATCGACTGCAAAACCAGATCGATTCGGCAAGAAGACAATACTGTGCGTTTGGGGGGACCAAAAAGGTGTGGTGTGTCACCAGCTCCTAAAACCTGGTGAAACCGTTAATACTGATCGCTTCCGACAACAAATGATCAATTTGAACCAGGCATTGGTCGAGAAACGACCAGAACGGCAAGGTAATTTTGCTCCATGAAAATGCACCTACACACACAGCAAAACCGGTTCAGGATACAATCAAAACACTTGGCTGGAAGCAGCTACACCACCCGCCAGACTTGGCTCCTTCCGACTACCATTTGTTTTCATCGATGGGACACGCATTGGCTGAGCAGCACTTCGATTCCTACGAAGAAGTCGAAAATTGGGTGTCTGATTGGTTTGCTTTAAAAGACGAACAACTTTATTGACATGGTACTCACAAATTGCCAGAAAGGTGGTCAAAATGTGTAGAAAACAATGACCAATCCTTTGAATAAAATGTTATTACCTTCCCATTAATAAGTAGTGTTTTATTTTCAAAAAAATCTGGTATACTATCCTGGCCCGAAGCTCCATTGATTCGAGCCTAAGATTGTTAATGAACGGGTCGGCGGCGGGTACACAAATCGGCAGTCTTATACGCTATGTTAAGAATATTGGTCCCTCGATAGCTGGCGCAGTCAAATGGTTCTCCATTTTTGTGGATCGGGCGGAAGATAGCAAAAGACTCCACTCGTCGTGTATGCTTTCCTCCGAAAATATGTTGGTGCAAGCACCGTACCAGCTCATCTCGAGCTGCCTTAAACGGTCCTTCAGACAGTCCGACTGCAGCAGCAGCTTTGTTCGACTTTCGTCTCGATATCGCTTTCTTGACATCGTCTATGTCGGGGAGACGGAAGTCTTGCTTATCCTCGTCCATTGCGTGGAGTGCATCATTCTGCTTACCATCGGTATTGGTGTCCTCTTCGCTGTTAGACAGTCTGCAGAACTGATCCTTCCAGATTATCGGCATCAACTGCGACTCTACTACGAGCTGTTCCCTTTTAGAGTTATTTTACCCGTTGATAGAGCTTTCTCTCCATCTCCTCGACCGCGCGCTTCTCATGCTCTTTCTTTTTTCCTTCTGACAAGCTGGTACTCTTCCCTTCTTTTTTGTACGTGGAGCTCTCGTAGTTCAATGCAGTGTTGCCTTGAAGACCTCAAACCATGGGTTATTTCTAGGTGGCATCGTAAATCCCAGCACATCAGTGGCTTCTTCTTGACAATGACTTCCTTATGTGTGCCCAGGCGGCATCGAACCTACGGAGAGTTTCCGGGAGACTCGATCAGCAAAGATGCTAGCAGTCCGTTGCGATTGTAGTTTTGCGACTTCAAACCGTGGTGCTCTCTCTCTCTCTCTCTCGATATCCTCATCCTTACTTTGGCTTCCACAAGGACGGACAACGTTCGGACATCGAGAATACTGTAGTGTCTGATATCCATCTCAGCGGGATCAATCTGGCGGTTGATTGATCTGCGGGAGGCCAGAACTTCGAAGTTGGGGTGTGGAAACCGCGTGCTAGCTACAGAGAGGTTATGTAACATTACAAAGTCCACCACCCTTAATCCATTACTGGACGTAGTGTCTGGCTGTGTGAGCTTTGCTTCTGCTTTAGTAAAGAGGTCTTCCTAATCCAGCTTAGCGTGGAGGTCTCCTAAACGACCTGGGTGTCGAAGATGGGGGTTTGATCGAATGTCCTTTCTAGGAGATCATACAAGCCATCCTGCTGCTGTCATCTGGGACATGTCACAAATCAGGCTGATGTTCCCGCATTTAGTCTTGATGCGGATCAGGCGATTGCTTCTACAGAGAAAGTCTTTGTACCTAAGTCTGCCTCGTACAACAAGTCCATATCCAAGTAAGCGCCAGAGAGAGGCGCAGAAGGAGATGTCGCAGTTTTTCATCCTCTTCTTGCCCGGCCCAATTCCATCGCACTTCCAGGATGGCGGTGATATCTGCTTTATAGCAGTCAGTCGTCTGCCGCGAGTTCTTCGGCCGCACGTGGCCTGTTAAGCGACCTCACATTCCACGTACAGGAGCGGTAATCATCGTCATTTGTTCGTCTGCTGGGGTCATCAATAGTAAATCGGTCATTTTCCGAGACAGTGTGTCTCTGAAAAATGTGTTTTTTTGCGTAGTCAGGGCGCTAGCTCGGCCACATCGAGCGAATGGACAACAACGCTCTAGCAAAGAGGGTCTTCGAATCCGAGCCTCCTGGTTCGAGAAGCCTCCTGATTCGAGAAGGAGAGGTAGACCTAACCTCCGGTACAAGGACCAAGTCATCGTGGATCCAAGACAGCTTGGCCTTGATGACTGGAAGCAGCGTGCCCAGGACCGTCACCGATGGAAGGCAGCAATTGTTCGTGTGTCTGGTAAATAAGTAAGAGGGCGTTAATCCCCCGAACAACACAAAACTGAGATTCCAGGCGGCGCTGCCGTGACTCTATGTTCTATGGATAGGTTTCCTCCGCCACCAACTGTACTCTAAAATGGCGACATGAACTTTTAGATCTGAGCGCCGAATATGTAAGAGTAGCTGCGAAGGGGGGCGTATCGGGGAGATCCTGATATCGCCCTTGGCTAATCTGATGATTAGCTCCTCCGCCACCATCGGTAAGGAGAGATGATCACTCATTCACGACGTCTCACGGGAGTTGGGTACCCTATCTTCGGTCGAGACGAGCGCGGTGCTCGCGGACTGCACTAAGTCGAGATGAGAGTAGGAGTTCGTGGATGTGCCTGCATAAGACGTTTGGCAACGCTGTGGAAACCTTGTTCTCTTGACTAGAAGGTACGAAAACTCCCACTTCGACCACCACGCTGTGCAGCACTACATTCGAACTATCCGCCAGTTCTCGTTATCGATCGTTACGATACCTATAAAGTTACAACCTGTAAGCCAAATGTTAAGGACAGGGCCAGCAAGGATTCCTTTGTTCGTTATATAATAATATGGATGGCGCTACAGCCCGTAGGGGGCCAGGGCCTAGCTTCTCAGCAGCCACTCGTGTTGTACGTGCTATTGTTCTCCCACGAGTGGAAGGGACCTACAGTTTTATGCCGAATCCGAACGGCTTTGTTTGAGAAGTTTTTTTCTAGACAGGAAATACTCTTTGTCAGTGACTCGAAAGAGATGGGGCCGTGAAAAGTATTCTTGTCGCTCAGAGCTGGAATTGAACCTACGACGTCGAGGTTGGGGTCGACGCACATACCCTCAACGCCACGGGCCACCACCCTTTGTTCGATAACCAGCCCCTATGTTCGTATCATCGTTCCCCGTAAAAAGAGAATGCTAAGAAGCACACAACTTACACATCCACCTCATTTCTTTGGAACTTCTTGGCACACAAGTAGCAGCGAGAACAGCCTTGAAACTACAAATACACCGAATGTGGTCTGAACTAGACATCGGTCACTCAGCCATTCTTAACGAACTAGACACCTCAAGCCATCTTCGAGAAGAATGTCTTCATCAGCTTACCTTCCAGACCGGACTGGACGTCTGACAGTCAGACGCTGGAAGATCCCCTGCGCGCTTACACAGACGCATCGAAGGAGGGTGTTGCCGTCTTAGCAGTCAACCACCGTCAAGCTCACCTAAGAAAGCCTAAACATTGCGCATCATTTTTGGCAGACTAGGATACGTGATCGCTCCAACTGAGTGCATTCTTGATACACATATCAAGAGCTGACAGCTTTCCAGTTAAAAGCACAATAGACACCAGGAATTCCACTCTATCGTGTTGTCAAGATTGGAATTGCGGCCGATCCGATTCTACGGTGTCACGCCGAAAATTGCTATCCCCTTGTACAACTTGTTGCCGGACGTGGACAATGCGTCGGGCGTGAGAATTCTATTGTCCATATGCCCAGAAGATCGCCTGAAGCCCTGTCAACTTGGCCGGGTACATATTTTTCACATGACCGCATCCATTCACTGATTATTCGCATGCCCGCCTGCCATGCCTCGGAATATTCATGATGCATTCATTCGGCAATCGGCAAATCAACGAACCCATTGATGGAATTCCAGCAAATAAGGCCGACTAGAAGCGTCCACCTCCGCAATCCGAATCAATCCGCGTCCATTAGCAACGCATTGGAATTGAAAATTTGCAACGCCCCCAAGCCGTTGCCGCGTCTGTTGTTTTGGAGTGGATTCCAACCGAACCGAAACCAGCGAAACATAAATGGAACACGAACGCTCCATTCAGTGCCTTGCTTAATTAATTAATTCCATCGCAGCCCGCGTTCGATTTCTTACTCAGCTGCTGGAAGGTCTAATTGAAGACGATGTTCGGACCGTCGACGTCTAGATTGAATCGATTTTGCAGTGCCTCCCCACCAAACAGTATCCTTCCTGCAACACGATGAAAGGCACTCTTAATTGCCCGATTGGCAGGGCCTCGCCTACCTCATGCAAATGCGGGGGCAGTCTCCTTCGCCTCTCACACACCACAGCTCAGAGTCGGCCCTTTTTTGCCGATGGTCTGGCATTTCAGTCTATTCGCCGATGCCGCCGCGTTGTATCTCATTTTTGTAAGCGCACAGAAATTTGCAAGGCAAAAATAAAAAGCTTTGTCTCCCCCGTACGGCAGTAACCCAACTCATTGTCGAGCCTACGGGGTGTGGGCGGGTGAGAGTTCAAAACCCAAAATTGAACCACATCAATCGTGTTCGAGCCTCTCTGCATAATTCATGCTGATTGAGCATCCCTTTTATCTGCCTATTTCCAATCGCATAAATCGCTACGCTGCCATTTCACCTGAGCGTCGGTCTGGCATCGGCCCCAGCGAACCCTCGTGGCAGGGAGATTTGCGCGAGGATATTTGAAAGTGAAATGTACTGGCGGCGATGTAGGAAGTGCCACAGTGGTGAAGTGGAATAATCGAATGCGAGCGCGCGGTGGTGAGTGGAGAGGGCTGGCAAAACAAGTGATTGCCAGCATTGGTTGAGAGTTGTTAATGTTAATAGTGCGTCGGTGCGGTTGCCCGTCCTGTTGAAGGGTCGCCGAGGTTGTTTACTGAAAAATCACGAATAATCAAGGCATTTATATTCCGTGTCAATGATCTGAATAGAGGAAGTCAACGGCTAGAGGATAAGGGTTTACTGGTTTATGGGGGAAGCGAATCTTCGAATCCGAAGCGTTCGAGCAACGCAACAAAGGACGCCCGCGCTTAAGGTGGCGCACCCAAGTGGAGAAGGACCTCAACCAACTTGGTGTGCGAAACTGGAGACAGCTAGCCAGAGATCGCACTAGTTGGAGAGGCATGTTGGTTGAGGCCCAGGCCTCGCCCCTCCCGGACTGTATCGCCACACAAAGAAGACGAAGGATGTTTTAGGCAGATCCTTGCGGCGGATGGCTTGTCCGTTGAGCACGACTTCTTTGGTTGGCGCTACAGTCCGGGGTGAACCTGGGTCTCAACCAACATGCCTCTCCATCGGTCTTGTGCTGGTTGCTTCCAACCACGCACGTTCAATTTATTTAGGTCCCCTTCTAGCTGCGTGCGCCACCGTAGGCGTGGTCTTCCTTAACCGCGTTGTCCCTCGGGGTTGGAGTCGAAGACTTGCCGGGTCGGAACATTGGTGTCCATTCGCTGGACGTGACCTAGCCATCGGAGACGAGAGATTCGAACTCGTTCGACAAGGTCGATGTCGCTGTACAGTCCGTAAGGTCTCCTCATCCAAACACCATCCGTACAGACGGGACCGAAGATAATTGGGAGGACATTTCTCTCGAAGCGCCCAAGAATATCCTCGTCCGCTTTTGTTAGTGTCCATGCTTCTGCGCCATACAGCAGGACTGGGACTATCAGGGTGTTGTATAGAGAGATGGCTTTATTCCTCAGTGGCTTACCGATTGCGATAATGCAGCGGTTGGCCAACGTGATCCTCCGTTTTGTGTCCGCAGTAGCGTCGTTGTTTGTATTTACTTCGGAGCCTAGGTAGACAAAGTATTTCACAACTTAGAAGTTATAGCTCTCTATAGTGACTCTTTGTCCCATACGTCGGAGTTGGTGGACCTTTTTAGTAGACAGCATATACTTACCCCCATTAACCGCAAGCCCCATCTTGGCCGCTTCCTTCTCGAAGCTCACAAACGCCCCACTGACAGCCCGTTGTGTTCTGCCGGTGATATCAATGTCATCGGCATATGTGAGCGGTTGGACGGTCTTCTGAAAGACTGTTCCTCTGGTATTGGCGTTCGAGTTTTGAACAATTCTTTCAAGAACGATGTTGAAAAAGTCGCATGACAGCGCGTCGCCCTGTCTGAATCCTTTTTTGAAAACAAAGGGCTCGGTTAGGTCTTTACCGACCTTGATGGAGCAGCGTGCATTCTCCATCGTCATCCCACACAAACGGACGAGTTTGGTAGGGATGCCAAAACTAGACATTGCTTTGTATAGCTCGTCTCTATAGATGCTATCGTACGCGGCCTTAAAATCGATGAAAAGGTGGAGGGTATGTTGCTCCTTTGTTTTCCCCAAAAACTACCGAAGTGTGAACATTTGGTCGATGGTGGATTTTCCAGGACTAAAGCCACACTAGTACGGACTGACCAGGTTGTTGACGAATGGCTTTAAGCACTTAGGAGACTGATGTCTCTGTAGTTGGCGCAGTTCAAAGGGTCTCCTTTTTAATGGATCGTTCAAACAATGCTGAGGTTCTATTCATCGGGCATGTTTTCCTCCGCACCATTTCACAGATGAGTTGGTGCATGCTCCTTACCAAATCATCGCCTGCGGCTTTAAAAAGCTCGGCTCGGCGGCGACCGTCAGCTCCCGCAGCCTTGTTGGATTTCAGTTTAAATATGGCAATCCTCACTTCATCCGGGTCGGGTGGACGCAATTGTTGATCTTCATCGTCCCTTTCCTTGGGAGTGAGTGGTTCGTTCTGCCTGACAGCGGGATTTGGGTCTTTGTCGCCGTTGTACAGTCTGCAGAAAAGGTTTCTCCATATCCTCAGGATCGACTGTGACTCTACTGCGCTAACACCCACCACTGAGTGAATTTATTGAATTTATTAAGACCAGGTTACATTTCCACAAGAATGCTTGAAGTGCCCAATGTAATGCTCTACAGTCTCCTTGAGAGGAGAGTTGAAACCAAAGTACTTTCAATGCACCCAGTTGTCTTCGTGCAAAACTAAGCACTCGTGTCGTTCCAAGTAAATTCGTCCACACCCCGAATGCAGACCTCCACCCCAGCACTCGAGGAAGCAACCAGCCAGCCAACATGAGTTATCTACCAATTATCATGGCAACTAACGAGGACATGTGCACAATAACCTCCCCACCCCCGGTGCGCGATGGGCTGCCAGAGATACGAATGATCAACGATAATGCGGCAATAAAAGGCGCAAAGAAACATAATAATCAATCAATGGCACAGCAGTTCGCATTACAGAGGACCACCATGGCGAGCGAGGGCACTTTGCCTTCTAGTTTTTGCTCATCCGTGAGCACCGCCGTTTGTTTAACAGGTCCTTGAGCACAATGCGGGCCGATACGAGCTTGTGATGGTATTATGAGCAATATTCTTACGAAACAACTATGCGAAAAGCAAGGGCGCTCCAAAGACACTCACGCCGGGGAGTGGTTAGTATTCCTTTGTGTGGTCTCTGAGGCTGGTGGCGCGGTGGTTGGGGCAAAAGATATTGTTTTAAGGATGCTCTCGGGGGATATTCAATTAATTTGTTACGAAGAATTCAATGAGGCAAGACAAATTTTCTGATTCGCCAAAGAACGAGGGAAATAGAAAGTTATTACTTTGTTGGGAGGGGGAGGGGAGGGAGGGAGGGATCAGTCGGGGTTTGGGAATCAAAGTTTTCGCTGTGGGTCGGGGGCTTGGTTGACTGATGTGCTGGGCGCGGTTGGGTGGAGGATCCAAGTTAATTCGACTAAATTAGTTGCAAAGTTTCACGCAGGAGAACGTTGCCTGAATAGGGGTCGGTTGGGGATGCCTACATGACTGAAAGACATGATTCGAGATCATAGCCAGAACTTCAAGCAGCGGGAGAAATTTGTTTAAGTGGAGTATTTAGCGTCCAAGGACACGTATTGTGCATTTTTTCGTGACCATCGTTTATTGATCTAGCTGCCATTTGAGAAGCGTTGACAGGGACGGGCTGCTTTTTGCTTCAAAATGCAAACAAAACTAATTGAACCAACTGGCGAATTATTTTGATTTTTCAATTTTTTACTTGCTTCCACTCTTATGCTCGTAGCATTGCCACCTCATCGCGGCAGGACTCACATCCTTGAAAATTATTTAAATTCATAGTAGCACGAAAGTTTTCACAGTTTCTTGCGCAAATCACAACATATTCGTGGATTTCAAGACCGCATGCGAAGAGACCGACCAATTTTTCCCAAGCTCCTTACACTGAACAAAAAATGTACGTAATACTAACGTGGTGGCCAGTGACGTCGTAAGTTCAAGCGTCGATCCCAACGCACTTGAACCTCGACGTCTAGGTTCGATCCGTGGTATGTACAACAAAAATAATGCCGAAACATTGACAGCGCTCAAAGAACATCTCCTGTCTAGAAAAAGCTTCTCAAACTTGTCCGTTCGGAGTCGGCATACAACTGTAGGTCCCTTCCACTCGTGTGAGAGGACAATAGCACTCACAACACGAGTGGTTGCTGAGAAGCTAGGCCCTCACTCTCTACGGGCTGTAGCACCACCCACATTATTGTATTGTTACCAGTTGAACCAGGCGCATTTAAAGAAATCTGAAAAAACCCTTTCCAGGCAATTTTTTGCGGGTCAGAAGATGATGAAGCACCCACTAGTGATCTCGAGGCCACTCGATCCGCAGCCATCGACTCTCGACTCTAGATCTTCAGACGCAACAGAGCGAGTTTTTGGATTTGGTCCAACCAGCTCGTCCTGGGTCTGCCAATGAGTCGACTTCCTGAGGATGTGGGATTTAAGGCACGCCTCGGAAGACGTGATGATGTGGATTGACATGACCATGAGGGTTGGAGCAAAGACTGCAAGCACGTTCTTTCGGATTACACATATTTCAAGCTGTTTCAATACTGATCCCGCTTGGAAAACCCTAAGGGAAAGCTCAGCATTACGCCTCCAATCACTCGTGAAGCAGTCCAATGGGACTAAACTGCAAAATACGATAACCTCTGATTTGTCCACGTCGTCCTTCATCTCAGCACCTGAACATCTGAACAAGCCTCTCGAGTGCGCGCTGGAGTTCCGCCTAGTAGTGGATGTAGGGAAATATCCTCAACTCGACTGCGCTGCAGCATTCAAGCAACAAATATAAGGAAAAGAAGAGGTGACAACACCCACCCTTGACGAAGTCCGACGCCCACGGTGAAAGGTGTAACCTGTACACAGTGCTACTGTCATATAACGTGATTCTTATGAATTTAGAAGTGGCATATCAGATTTTGGATCATCTCAGTTTCTTCCTCGTCGCCGCAGCTCCGGCAGAGATCGCTGGACGCCTGGTTCCGTTTCCGGAGCATTGTTGTGATCCCACGGTGTTCTGTGCATACGGATCGAGTTTCGTTTCATCGCCAAAAGCTGGTTTTCGCCACGCTGAGGATTGTCATCACTTGCAAGCCAGTAGTTTCATTTGTTATGGTTCACCGGGGGTTACAGTGGCATGTCCGCTTGGTTGATGTCCATTTCAGATCCTAGGCTGGGCAATTCGTCCGCTCTTTCGTTTGGATTTAGACAAGATTATGTGCTGGCATGTGGTTTCTTTAACGTTATAGTTGTACGAATTGTGCGAAGCACAAGCAGCAACACCGGAAGTGCACGAATTGTGCGAAACACAAACAGCAACACCGGAAGTGCACGAATTGTGCGAAACACAAACAGCAACACCGGAAGTACACGAATTGTGCGAAACACAAACAGCAACACCGGAAGTGCAACATTTCAAAAGTCGATGCAAGTACTAGTCGGAGGATATTGATGTTCAAGATGACGATGAAGATTGCCTGCTGTTCAATCAACTTCAATAGCAAACCAGGCGAGAACTTAAATATCAAGAGAGTCCTTCGTCAAGGTCACACGATGTCGTGAAACCTTCAAGATCTTTCTTAAGAGAAGCCGAACCGATGCACAGATCAACAGCAGAGAAACACGAGCTATATTTAGCTGTTAGTGAACTATTCGCGTTCTGGTGTTGAGCTAGATGCAGGCAAACTAGGTCTGCCTCTGGTGTTATTTTACTTTCAAGTGAAGACAATTACCAACCACTTCCCGGAAAAAACTGTCAAGTACTTCGAACCGGCAAGACGTGACTTTTGCCACACAGCACGCGAGTCCATGAACCAATTTTAAAATTAATTCGAGCAGATGTTCGTCCAATGGGAGCCGACAAGCCAAAGAAAAGCAGACACAAATACAGTGACCATTGCAGTATAACAGTTTCATTTTCCCCCCTGAACATACATATTGATTGCATACAGTCAGGCTGAAAAAAAAAGTGGCCCGTACATTTAGTCTGGGCTGTTCACACGCTCACGCGTCGTGACTCTTGTGAATTTAAGCGCGCTGCAGCTACTTGCGTGATGATTTATTGTGAGAACCATGCAGAACGCTGTTTCCAGTCTTAGGCGTGCCGAGGTTTAAATCTCTGTTCAGCTGGTGGACAACTCCCCGTAAAATAAATGACCTGAGGAAGACGCATGCAACACTTGTCTTTCTCAGCAACGAAAACCCCTTGCAGTTACTTACCAGTGGCACCGGCCACAGCCCCGTCCCAACCACAATAAAACATTTAGTGTGTTCTTTGGCAAAACATATTTATTCTTTCAATTCCGAATCGCCCCCACCAGAGTGGGCCACTTAAGGTCCAATAAATTCGATGCTTGTCCTTCAAGGACAAATAAACACAGATGCGCTGTGCACGGCAAGTGACCTAATGCCAGCCCACCAGCAACACCCCGAATCACGTGACTGATTCCCAGCAACGATCAACTTTACATCCTATGTGCACCAAAATAAACAGCGCCGTGCACATCCAGAGCAATCCCAATTTTGAATTTCAAAAAAAATCGCCACACGTGCGATTCTGCAGTCGTCCCACACAGAGAGGGAGTCGCAGGACATCAGAATAAAAAAAAGCCGGGCCCAGGAGTAGTTCGTCGCCGCTTCATGTCCTTGCAGTGTGTGGCAGCCATCAGGCAGCAGCCAGCAACCGCTGTTTGTGTTTGATTGAAAGTGGGCGCTGGCCTTGGGGGCGGTGTCGTGGTGCAAGAGAGCATCACCAGGGGCTGTGCACTGGTTCTATCATTCCGAACGACTGCTGGTTTTATGTTTGGAGAGTTGTTGTTCTAGTTTTTTTCTGTTTTCTTTTTTTTTTTTTGTTCCTGTTTCATGACATTTTCGTCCTTCTTCCATCCTGACATCGGAGGAGTCCCATTCGGAGGAGGAACAGCGAGATGCTATTTAATTTTGATGACGATATCGAAAAAATTGTCACCGCCATCTGGCATCGAGTTCAGTACAAGGAACCGCTGGGTGGGCCATTCCTGTCGAGATGGCTGTGGATGTGGCAGTGCATGCGGCTGCTGGTCGTATCCACGTCGAATCGATGACCAGCTCTCCGTCAGGGGGTACACGCAGCCCGTCCATTTGAGTCCGGACCGTTTGCATTCGATCACAGTTTGAAGGCGCTCCACATCGCATTCACTGCCGAGGTACCAAATGAAAATTGCATGCTGTTGAGTCATTGTGTTGGAACAACAGCGATAGCTCGAGTCGGACAACGAAAAGGATGCCAAGGACGATGTCGACGGCGAGGGGGACGAACGCGACGTGCCGGTGAACAATGTCGACGAGGAAATGGACGACGAACAGGACGATGATGATGACGACGAAGCAGACCATGAGCAGGCAGCAGCATCCTCCGGGCTGCTCATGCGAAAGCCGGCGGTGGGCGAGCATTCAACATTGACCCGCAACTCCGGAGAGGGATCCTGAATTAAATGGCTGGTGCCTCGACCGAAGGTGCGCTCGTCGGTGGATTTTGATTTCGCTGCTGTTTTGATGACGCCGATACAGGCTCCTCTGGGAGGGGCAGCACCAGCAACAGCAACAGCACCGCTGCTCGTGACATCAGCGTTAGCAGCGCAGCAGTCATCAAATTCAGGCTGCCCACTTGGCGGTGGCGTATCGTCTTGAGCATCTGCATTCACGTCGTTCATTTCATTCTGCAGCTTGTCCGCATCCTGGGCGGGCTCGTCCCCGGTCCGGTGCAGTGGCATGCATGCGACGAAGAAAAGTTCCGTGCCCGGCCGGTGGACATTCTTGGGAGTGCTGCTCGAGTTTTTATTCCCCTCCAGAGTGTGCTCGGATGCATTATTCTTAAGGTTCTCCTTATTCTGATTCCAGGTGCGTTTCGATTGAATGGTAATGCATGAAATTGCCTTGGCGGGCACGACCTGCAGCCGGACCGCTTGGCCAAATGTCGTGTAGTGCTGGACAACAGAAATTTGATGGACCTGAGTCAGATGGGACAGGATCTCCCACTCGGTGATAAATCTTCCGAAAGTTTCAATCTTTTCCTCACCTTTGGCCATCGTCGTCGTCGTCATGGGTTTACGGCGGACATCTTGTGTCCAGGTACTGGCCGGCGTCTTCGCATCGGGGTCAGATCTTGAGTTATTGCTTGCACTGTCGGCGGTGGCATCGTGCTGGCGGATGGAGCACAATGATTTCCCAGTTGGGCAATGAAAAGTTCTCCTTGGCTCCTGTGCCACCACTGACGGTGGCGACGACCGACGACGGTTGTGGTGCTTTTGTGTGTGCGACTGCGAGTGGGAGTGGTATGAATGATACACGCGACGGTGGTGATGGTGATGATGATGGCAGGGATTGTTCTCCGCTGAATCGTATTTCTTCTCCGAGTTTGAATTGAGTTTAAGGACGACAATGTTGTCGTCTGATGGGTTGCCATTGGCAGCAAGTTGATCGCTGACGTCCTCTTGTTTCTTGAGATGTTCCGATATCGCATTACCGATGTGCTTGCGTTGATGGAACTTGTCCAGGCTCGGCGATGAGGACGCAGACACTGGCGGACTATCGATTCGTGCGCTGATGAGTGATGGTGGTGTCTCCTGACAGTCGTTGTAATCTTTCGGGCAGTCTGCAGATGGTTTGCCGCCTCGGACTGGAAGTACACACGAAGAGAGAGAGAGAGAGAAAAAAAAGGAATGTAATTAATCTCAGCCATGGTCTGGGTGGGAGATTGGAGATGTGGCTTTTTTTGCGCCCGCTCGCCCTCCGCTTGGGAGGACACCACAAGATGTTTGCATTAATGGAGTAATTTTGTCGTAATGACTTTTGAGAGAGTACTTGAGTGCGAGGTGGATAAAGTTCTTTTTTGTTGTTTGCGTGCTTGCCGAGCTGGAGTGGGTTTGAAATTAAAAGGACATTAGAGCATGAACTCGTGACAAATACCAGATGTCCCTCTTTGGGACTTTGTGAGGTAGTTGAAATGGATAAGCCTCTCGAGAGGGGACTTCTGCCGCAACGAGTATCTGATGAGTGGTGGGGTCATTGTGTCGGAAAAACAATGGGGATGGCATTGGCTTTGGCGAGGGGCTCTTTTTGAGCGAATCTTTACGACGGAGGTAAGAGGTCAGCAGTTGCGGGAGATCATCGTGGGTTCCCAGGGCACACGTTCTTTCGTTTTGATGGCATGAATGTCGTTGACTTGTCGGTTGGGGGTTGTTGATTGTGGCGAATGGGAATACTTGCTGGAAGGCAGTGTGGAATACGATAAAGATTGTGCGGTTGATGGTGGCCTCGATTTGCAAACTGACCACCGATGAAGTCTAGAACAGTCTTTGCAACGACATTGAGGTCAACTCGGTCAGAGAGAGTTGGAAGAAATAACAAAAAGAAAAGACGGACCTCCATCTACCAACATCTGCGCTGTCGCCGATCAATAATCAATTTGAACTGAAAACTGAATGCCGAAACCGAAAGAAGTCCACAAAATCATGTCTTTACATAAAAGTCGGCTGGTGTCTTGGAAGTAACCACAAGGCCCTCTTTCGCGAAGCGTACGTGACGACGCGTCTGGCAAAGCACAAGCATTTTGTAAAAGCTCTCGAACAGTTCAGTAAAAGAGTCGATGGACGTTGAATATGAGGCAGCAGCAGCAATTAATGCACGTCGTGAAGATAGGCTCCAGTAAACTTTTCGGAGTAGATAATTCTGTGAACTCTGTCCCTCTCACAAGTGGACACCGACGGTACCCAAAAATGTTTCTGCTAATCAAAGGTGTCCGTTAGGAGAGAGTTTATATATCGACTCGTCTTGACAGTTTGAACTTTTCACCAACAAATGCATAAAAGAGCCGGTGAGCCACAACTGATGAACAATCTTGTGCACATATGCTTGCAAGATGCTGATGAATTCAACGATCTGGAGACAAAACGTTTCAAAGTGCGGCGGAAATCCCAGCGATCCAGAGTTTGTCAAACTTCCGGGAGTTGCTCGCGACCTTCAAACTGGCGAGAACGAGAGCGGGCAAAAGTCATTGAAGAGAGCAAAGCGAAGAGGCTGATGTGAATCCGTTGGTCAGAGCTTGTAGGGTGGTTACGAAGAAACCAAAAGGTAATTCTGGGTCTCAATTATCCGTGCATAGTGGAGCACCTCTGAACACGTGGACATGCCATGCCCCAGCTGTTGTATTTACGCGCGATAGCAATGTGAAAAAGAGTATAATATAATATAATATGGGTGGCGCTACAGCCCGAAGGGGGCCAGGGCCTAGCTTTTCAGCAACCACTCGTGTTGTGCGTGCTATTGTTCTCTCACGAGTGGAAGGGACCTACAGTTTTATGAGGAATCCGAACGGCTAAGTTTGAGAAGATGTTTCTAGACAGGAAATACTCTTTGAGCATTGTCAGTGACTCGAAAGAGGTGGGGTCGTGAAAATTATTTTTGTCGCTCAGAGCAGGAATCGAACCTACGACATCGACCTACCCACAACGCCACGGGAAACCACTTTGAAAAATATTACTCCGGCCATAATCGATGGGGCTTCCACGACAGTAACGAGTACCAAAACCCTTGGAATGGTTTTAATCCCAACACAAGACACGATGCCTTTAAGCTAACGATGGAATGACGTTTTCATCCAAATGTGTATTGACTTACAATTTCGTTTCTTCTGCCAAAGGGGAATAAGTTATATCGCCCCTTGTGCCTACTGCCTACAGAATCCATTCCTACGATTGGAAGTTACGATACGGACTCCGATGGTCTCACAAAATCCGAACAGAATTGGCAGCCGTACTGCATGCAAATCACCCGGGAAGCTTTTGGAAAGAAACGGCACTTTCGGACGGAACATAAATAAATTTATTTGTGATGGATGTTTGACTTCGCAGATGATTCACTAACATACGCCACATCGATGTCACCACGAATCGCAGCACGGGAGTCGAAGACCAAGAAATAACGAAGTACAACTACTACACCAAGTGGGGTATCCGAATAAATGCGGAGAAATCGGTACTCATGTGCTTCAGAAGACCATCCGGAGGTAGATGCAGATCACTAGCGGAATGCCGGAGCATCAGAATCGTGCTTCCCAATGGCGCGACAATAACGCCAACTGACAAGGTGAAGTATCTCGGTATTAACTTTACCGAGAAACTAAAATTTAACAACCACTCGAAGCTGACTCTCAAAAAAGCCAGACGAAGTTGCTCTACAAGCAACTCATTCGGCCAATCATAGCGTATGGGTTCCCTATATGGCATACCATCTCCAAGACCAGCATGGAAAAGCTTTCGATATTTGAGAGGAAGATACTCCAAATATGCACCGGTCTCACCTATGACAGGGACCAGCAGAAGTACCCCAGCAACAATAAACTCTACGAGGAAGCCCGCATCGTCCCCATACAAGAGTACTTAGTGACACTGTTCCAGAGACAACTACAAGACATCCGCAACCACCCAAACATGGCTATCAGGGACCTGAGAAGTTCGACCCGCGGGGAACGATTCCTCAACGCATTGAATCTGCTTGATGAGCAGACATTCCCAAGGACACTAAGCAACGGACTGTATCACTTCTATCAAAGCAGTGATAACAGTCACCATCGCGGCTAGCTGATCCGCCTCACCACCACCCCATCCCTAGAAGAACAACAAGGATACACGGACTTGAACACCCCGATGTTAAAGATCTACACTGATAAATGATAAATTTAAAATAAAATATTAAAATTGACAACATTGTAAACCTTGTAAGCATTGTACATCCGTTGGGCCCCTATTGTTGAGCCAACCCTATTTCGCTAGCTTAAGCTTTTAGCATGTAAGACCAATTGTATAGTTCTTGTTCAAATAAAATTTAATAATTTAATTTAATTTAATAATGGATGTTTGACAACTGTGATCATCCCTGTATGGCGCGGAGGCCTGTACTATCTCAAGAGCAAATGAAGACGCGATTGGTCTCTTCGAGAGAAAAATTCTGCGTTCAATCGTTGGTCCTGCTTGCCTTGACTGCTTCTAAAGAAGAAGATTCAACCCCGAGTTGTACGGGCTGTACAGCGACATGAGTCTAGTCAGGCGTCTACGGATTCAACGCCTAAGATGGCTAGGCCATGTTGAGCGCATGGACAATACTGCTTCAGCCCGAAGAGTCTTCGACTCCGAAGCAGTGGGGCAACGCAATAGAAGACGACCACGAACACGATTGCGCACTCAAGTGGAGAAGGACCTCAACCAACGAATTGGAGGCAGCTGGCTAGGGATCGAGTCAGCTGGAGATGCTTGTTGTCTGAGACCCCGGTTCACCCCGGACTGTAGCGCCATAAGAAGAAGAACAAGGTAGACAAGTTGTTTGGAGAGAATCAAATACAGCTGTCCTGTTGTTGTCCTGTTGGACTGTTACTTCCAACAGGACAACGATCCGAAGCACACATCTCATTTGGTACCCGAATGGTTGTTGTATAAGTCCCAAGGCAGCTTAAAACACCACCACATGCGGCATGAGATCTAATTGCGGGTTAAAGATAGAAGCTGGAGCTGAAGACCCAAATTCAAGCGGTCAAACAACCAGCCCTCATAAAATAGGAGACCCTTTGAACTGCGCCAACTACAGAGGCATCAGTCTCCTAAGTATCGCATACAAGATCTTATCTGCCGTCAACAACCTGGTCGGTCCGTACGAGTGTGGCTTTAGGCCAGGAAAGTCCACCATCGATCAAATATACACACTACGGCAGATTTTGGACCCAGGAGCAACAAATTGATACCCACCACCACCGCGTACGATAGCATCTATAGAGACGAGCTATACAAAGCAATGGCTACCTTTGGCATCCCTACCAAACTTGTCCGTTTGTGTGAGATGACGTTGGAGAATGAACGCTGCTCCATCAAGGTTGGTAAAGACCTAACCGAGACCTTTGATGTCAAAAAAGGATACAGACAGGGCCACGGGCTGTCATGCGACTTTTTCCACGTCGTTCTTGAAAGAATTGTTCAAAACACGAACGCCAACACCAGAGGAACAATCTCTTAGAAGTCTGTTCAACTACTCGCATATGCCGACGGTATTGACATTATCGGAAGAACGCAGCGTGGCGCTTCTGTGGGTATTACAACGGAGGCCGCGAAGATGGGTTTAGCAGTAAACGAGGGCAAGACCAAGTATATGCTGTCAACGAGGAAGGACACCCAACACCGACGTCTCGGTCAGAACGTCACAGCAGACAGATATAACTCTGAGGTAGTCAAAAACTTTGTCTACCTAGGCACCGCTATCAACTCAGACAATGACACCAGCGCTGAAATCAAACGAAGAATAACTCTTGCCAATCGCTGCTTCTTTGGGCTGAGAAAGCCATTGATAAACAAAGTCCTAGCTCGAACAACCAAGGTAACGCTTTACAAGACCTTAATCGTCCCAGTCCTGCTATATGGCGCGGCGGCATGGACTTTGGCAAAAGCGGATGAAGCTGCTCTTGGTTGCTTCGAGAGGCCAATTCTTCGTGTGATTTTCGGTCCCGTCTGCATAGACGGTGAGTGGAGGAGGAGATATAACGACGAACTACACGGCTGAGGATCCAACGATTGAGATGGCTGGGTCATGTAAAGCCGATGGAAACCAATGCTCCGGCTCGAATCCACCCCCAGGGACGGCGCAGTAGAGGAAGACCGCGACTCAGGTGACGCACTGAAGTGGAAAGGGACCTCAAACTACTATGTGTGCGAAACTGGAGACAGCTAGCTAAAGAGCTGGCTGGTGACGCTCGTCGGTTGAGGCCCAGGTCTACCCCGAACTACCTTAAGTAAGTAAGTTTACAACAAGCCCCATGAAGTGATACTCAAAGGCAGTCCCGCCAGAAGATGGGTGTGGGTCCTGTTTAGAGCGTGCGGACCATCAGTACCATTCGAAGATTGCATCATCGCGAAACACAAAAATGCAAAACTAAGCACACTAGAGTGGTGCATAAAGAGAAAAGGGAAATCACCCGCCCACCCTCTCCTGAATTGAGGCGAATTTTCGAAAGCATTCGTTTTCTCCTCCCATTACGAGCGAATTGCCAGCGGAGAGACCAGAACTACACATGTATTCAATGATCAACCATCTCACGTTTCCATTTCACTTTTCAACAGGCGTTGTGTGCTTCCTTTTTGGCCTACGAACGAGCATCCTGCTCAAAAAGACTTCCATTTGTGACACTCCATTAGTTAAGTGCACAATCCCATTTGCAGGGGAGGGATACGTATACCGGGGCAGTACCTATTCCATTTTTTTGTGCTCCAAAGGATGTGAATCGGTGAATCAATACGAGGCAACTCTTCCGCAGTGTCATTTTGGGACTCGAGGCAAAAGAGTTAAAGACAAATCCGATTTGACATCGAAACACACATTAACTTGATTCCCTTCGTTTGCTTTAGCTTCCGCACAACTGGACAGAATGTGTATACTCCCCACAAACTCCCCCCCACCACTCTGTGTTCACTGTCCCACTGGCTGTCTCTTTGTTCCGCCTTGCAAAACCCTTTTCATCGAATTTCGTTCCCTAAAAGCTTTTCAGTACCACTGTGGCACGGGCTACCTTTGACTTTTGGATTACACAAGACGACGCCGACGACGACGTCTCTGTGTCAGATGTGCATCTGCACTGGACCTCTGAGCGACGTTGGACCTTCCATTCACCATTCGCCGCCTCGTGCACTCGGGCTCCGTATCCGTGTCCGTATCTCGCACTCCGCTTAATATTGTTTTGCCGAAAAGAGAGATAAATTAATGATTGAAATCCCACAGGACATTTTTATTACCACCAGTTTTGAGCTGTGTGTACCTTGCACAGCAGACCGACTAGGATCTGTGTGCGGGCCAGCAGTGTGTCCGGACTCCGGACTCCGAACTACGTGCTTACTATCGGGAACACGATATGTGTGTGTACGTATGGATCTCATGCAATGGCAGCGTGCACACATAAAGGACACACTTTACGCTTTTTTTGGGGTGGGTGGCTCTTACATTCTAGATGGCATATGGCGTGTGCATGTACATACCTCCGTCACAGGGGAAGCTCTCGGCCAGTAATGTGAACAATTTATCGGCAAGCAGGCATCTTCCTCGTGGTCCAAGTGTGACTCGACAAATGGGACATTTGACTGTACGACCTCGACAACTATTGCAGAGTACGTGTCCATTACAGCATTGCCATCCGGGTGGTTTAACGACCTATTTGTGCAAAAAAAGAGACAAAAAACCAATGAAAGCACGACGACACTGACAAAAAACAAGCTTGTTACACTGAAAAGGTTTCACATTATTACGGAGGAGTGGTCTGATGGCGTTGTAGTCGTAGATGATGTCGGATGAGGAGGTGCCAACTGGAATTCAGGAAATATTCGTGATTTAAAGGAGGACTTGTGCTGGGCGATGATCCATGAACGGGTTCAGTTGTCCTTAATTCGCTTTTGAAGTGACCTTGGAACTTGCAGTGGCTGTGTTATGCCCAGTTGTGCTAAGCAAACTTAGACAACAGCAAATGGGAGAATAAAAAGAGGCAACCATTAGACACAGCGCGTAGCCGATGAGAGCAGTTACCGAAATGTGCAATTGATCACGTAGGCCAGTTAAGAAAATGAAAAACAAGAATGCACGGCGACACCAGTCCGAGAGTGCATGTGTGACATTTTGAGCGGTCGGTGGCCGGTGGGGAGGGAATGGATGTGGAAACAGCATTAGTTGCGGGCTGCTTGGAGGCATCGATGCCATTTAACGTGTGGAAAAACCGGATACACTGCACAGACAGGGGCTTCAGTGCGAGGTGTGATGCGTCCTAAATTGGGTAGAAGCCCCATTTCCGTAGTCCCTGGTCCATTTCGAAAACAGGGTGGATTTGAAATGATTTTGTTTCCTTGGGTCTTGAAATGAGACAAAGTGGGTCGATGCAACAACGGATTAAGAGATATGGAGTTCTTGAAACAGTTAATTTAACCACATCCTACTCGCCATCATTTTGGGCTTACTGGTCACTCAACTGCTGACTGCTGCCTGTCATGCGTGTGTCGCTTTGTCGGTTCGTTCCGTTCGTTGCCTGTGTTCGTTTGTCGTATGGTCGTCCTGTTACTGTGGCGTACGTGACTTCATAAGCTTGTAGGTCGCAGCATGCCAAATTGATGACACTTTTCAATGTACAGTGTAAAATGTTGAACCTTGGGCCATGAGTGACAAGGATCTGAGGAGGACCAGAGCCTGCGTTGGCACTGCCCTTGGTTAGGACTTCCATCGATTCTTGAGCTCTTAACTGAAAATACTACGAATGACAAGCTGGCACACTAACGTGGCACAACACCTTCGTCCAAGCGCATGGCATAAACCCTCTGCGACGCATCTGTAGAAGACGACTGCAAAGCACTCCCTCTGCCATTGTGCCGCCTTCGATGTAGTCAGGTGTCAGTAAGTTGGTGCTGATAATGTCAGAGCTCCTTCTTCTTCTTTGATTGGCGCTACAGTCCAGGATGGACCTGGGCCTCAACCAACATGCCTCTCCTGCCAGCAAGATCTTTCGCCAGCTGTGCACACCAAGTTGGTTGAGGTCCTTTTCCACTTGTGTGCGCCATCCCGTGCGTGGACGTCCTCTGTTGCGCTGTCCCAATGGCTCGGTATCGAAGAGAGAGTTCCAGTATAGTGTTAAAAGCCTCTACACTGAATCCATACCAAGAAGATCCGTCCTTCGCTACAGCAGGTCTACTTTGAGAACCAAGCCATTCAATGTTTGCAGAAGGACGGTCCCATAGAAGGATCAATTGACAGACGATATTCGCAGCATTTTAAAGCTTTGGAAGTCCGCCTAGCATAGATATGTCACTATCGACTAAGTCAATCGAAGAAGTGACAGGGCGTGCACTTAGAAGCGTGCACACACTTGCAATTTGGATCTACACAACACTGACTTCTGCAAGAGTCGCATGCAAGGTGTCTTAGCAGATTAGTGTGTTGACAACCTGCACGGGTAGTCAAAGCAAGCGTCAGTCACATCTACATTCAATTACAGAATGAATTGTAAAGGACCGGGTGACCATGGGACAGTCACCTCCAGACACCCCAGACCTCGGCTTAAGTCTTAGGTGCAAGTTTTGTTCGTATTTTCTAGCTTATTTTGAGATTGAGTAATGTTCTCTAAAGGTTGTCTCAGGATTGGCACAGGACTCTTCCGCCATTTTTCAGTCAATTGTCGGCAACACTGACCACTTGCCAAATTGGATTGGACCACATTTTTTATTTAAATCAACAGTCAGTGGTACTGACGCTAATTATCGCATTATGATAGCACAGTTTATTGGATGATCTTGATGTGGCTAATGGGCACTATCAACAAGACATAAAGGTGCCGCATGTCATACAGCCCGTGAATCAATTCAGTTTCTCGACTGATAGTACAATTCTAATTGCTTCAGTTCAAATTAGCTTTTAACTAGTTCCGTGTCAAATGTGTCCCCAAGGACATTGAAGCCTATTTACTTGCACGTCCTGAATATATGGCCTACTCTACTCTAGGGACAGCGAATGAACGAAACTCAACGAAACTATGTGAACTTATGCTCCTAATAATAATAACAATATGACTGGCATTACAGCTCATTGAGGATCAGGGGCTAACTTCTCAGCAACCACTCGTTCTGTGCGTGCTACTGTACTCTCACGAGAGGAAGGGACCAACAGTTTTATGCCGAGTACGAACGCTGAACGGACAAGTTTGAGAAGCTTCTTCTAGACCAAAGTATTAGTTGAGCATTGTTCGTTACTCGAAAGAGGTGAAGCCATGAAAACTACTAGACCAGGAATCGAACTTAGACGTCGAGGTTCAAGTGCGCTGGCCACCTCTTATTCGTTTAATTGATTCAGTAAATTGTGACTATGATTGAGGAAAACAGTGCTACTGCTACTGATGGCATCCCTGCTGAATTGTTTCAAGCTGCGCCAAATGCATCAGCAGACTTGCTGCATCCGGTGATATACAAAGCTGCGGATAACAAACAATTCCCGCAGGAGTGGAAATTGGGATAATCATCAAGCTTCCGAAAAAGGGAAACCTTATGGAATGTGGAAACTGGAGAGGTATATGCGTTCTTACAGCAGTATCGAAAATAATAGCTCAGATATTTCGGGAACGGGTCAAAGAGCATTTAAATTCAACTCTCGATGTCGAAGAGGCAGGGTTCCGCATCGACCACACAAACACCTTAGGGAATTGAGTATAGGTCTCCGCTGCATCTACTGTTCATTGACTTCGAGAAGGCTTTCGATAGCTTGAATCAATCGATAGCTTGAATCAATCGATAGCTTGAATCAATCGATAGCTTGAATCAATCGATAGCTTGAGGCATTCCGGAAAAACTCAAAAAAGACTACATACGAAGGTAGTATGTAGTGATGGGCGCATTCGAATGATATCTCGAGTGATAATCGATTATTACAACATCTCCAGAACATCTCGATTCGCAATCAATCACTCGAATGACTACTAATCTCTCGAGTGACTACTTACCACTCGCATGGCATGGAGTACTACATTTACCTCGACCACTGCATTATTACAACATTAACTCCATTCAACTCCATAATAGGTTCATTTCACGGAATTTCAAAATGAAAACAGGGGACAAAAAATCAATAGTATGGACATTTTTTCCAGAAGAACACACACAATTCTGTGCATCGTAAGATCTGCAAAAGAACACTGAAATTTGTTGATAATACTACGAATTTGAAGTGTCATCTTGAGCGAGTCCATCCTGTGCTACTAGCAAAATCCAGCGATAGACCTGAAGAAGTGCATCAAGACATTTATCGAGTTAGCGTCACTCGAGTGATTAGTAGTCATTCGAGTGATCATTCGATTATTAAAATATCTCGATTACAAAAGTCTCGATTCATTAAATCATTTGTTTAGACCCATCACTACTAGTAAGTGTCACGTCTTGCATAATGGTGAGTTTTCCGAGGAATTTGAGGTCCAAGGTGGAGTGCGTCAAGGGTGCATACTGTCAGCACTACTTTTTCTGGTGGTTATCAGCGATGTACTCCGTGCAGCACTGATGGGCGGAAATGATGGCATTCGTTGCACAATGGTGAGTTTTCCGTGGAATTTGAGGTCCAAGGTGGAGTGCGTCAAGGGTGCATACTGTCAGCACTACTTTTTCTGGTTGTTATCAGCGATGTACTGCGTGCAGCACTGATGGACGGAAATTATGGCATTCGTTGCACAATGGTGAGTTTTCAGAGGAATTTGAGGTCCAAGGTGGAGTGCGTCAAGGGTGCATACTGTCAGCACTACTTTTTCTGGTGGTTATCAGCGATGTACTGCGTGCAGCACTGATGGACGGAAATTATGACATTCGATGGACTGTGACATCTTACCTTAAACACCTTGACTACGCTGACGATGCTTGCCTCCTTTCGCATCGGATCATGGATCTTCATTTGATGGCCCATAACCTAGAAGCTGGGGCAAACAGTGTGTGTCTCAAATTAATTACGGCTGACAACCGGATTTGTTCCGTTCAGTTAAGAGAGGGAGTTGGCTTGTCTGCTACCTTCTGTGTGTGTCCAGTTGTAATTAGTTACGTCCCTTAACATAAAAATAATAGTTACTAGGTATTGCGCTACAGCCCGTAGAGGATCAGGGCCTAGCTTCACAGTAACAGCTCACTATTTTAACAAACGATGCTCAAGTGAGCTGGCCAAGAGGATCCTAGAATTAACCCGCAGTACACGTCTCGCCAGGAATGCACATCAGTTCACCCTTGAGCCTGCTTTCGGATGCACAGTGAAATTTTGAAGCTCGCTTTTTAGCCGCACCACACGAATACGGAATACTCTTCCCAGCTCAATGTTTCCCATAGACTACAATCCGCAAAAATTAAGATCAATGTGCAACCAATGGAAATTGGTGCGTTAAGCGAACCTGTGATGCGACTTTAAACACCCCATCGACCCTATTAAACATTAATCTTTCCGGGTTTCCACAAATAAACAGTCAACCACTCCACAAATAAATTCCAACACCCTCCTCGGCAACTGCCCATCGCAGGTGATTATTGCTAGAGCCTGCAAGTGCTGACATTCTCTTTGAAGAATGCACCCTCAATGGGAAACTTTCATCACACCAACTTGAAACGCTTCATTTTGCTGTACCCAGTGCAATCAACTTATCCGATCTTTAATTTTCCGGCAACGTCGGCCACCGCCACGGGGCGCCTCCATTATCCTTGTGAATTACGTTAAATTCATTAAATGTCCGGTGATAAATTCCCCCCATTAAATTACGTATCGAAAAGGCAACATTTTTATCCGCAATTTTCACAAATCTCCTGCGGCGATTCGCATAACTTCACACATCCAGCAGACGACGGATGTGTTGTAGCCACAATGGTTCCACCAGCTTGTAATGACACTTTGCTACTCTGCTATGCTTGGTTCGTCCCCCCTTTGTTTTCGCCACAGCTCGGGAGTGGCTTCATGCTGCTGCATGTGATGTGTTTGCCTCGTACTTACGAGTGTGTCCGTGGTCATATTGTTACACAACTTGACTACAATGGACCGAATGCCCCTTGGGTGCTGCGATGTTTTGTTTTTTTGTGTTTCTTTTTTGTTTTCCTCAGAGGGTAGTGAAAGCCCTGTGACATGATGGGATTCTAGTTAACGATGATTGGTTTGGTTTGGTTAGTGCATGACGGGGGGATGAGCGGAGGAATGTTTGATCAATGTGATGGTGATGTCGTAAGGACGAGCATCGAGCTGAAAGGCTTACCTCCAGGCAGACGGGACACTCCAGTAGCTGGGCGATGTTTTGAAGGCATTTAGCGAACTTTTGCAGTGATTGCTGGTTAATTGCCTAGAAGGGGAAAGAAGGAAACATTGAGTAGAATCAGGGCTTCGCTTAGTCGGAGAGGGTGTTGCTGTCTACAGGGCACCGAAGACGCATCTCGCCAAAGTCGCCGATTAAAGACATTCGCTCCGCACCACACTCCGCCCTCGACTTACACTATTTTCAGTCTTGTTGCGCCAGATGAGCACCGTGACATAGGTCCCACCACGCTCCCAGTGCTGTTGAATCTTAGCGGCCAGTTCGGAGATTTTTTGCCCCAGCACATCGGATCCATTCAACTCGAGGACAGTGTCACCAGTCCGCACGCCACCGTGATACGCGTTCGAGTCCTGTTGCACTCCACTCACCCAGGGGTACGGATCCCAGGGCGCACGACTCAGATGCAGGCCAAGCGTGCCATTTGGGCAAGCGGGTATCTTGCATAACTTCAGCATTTCCAATCCACACAGACTCTTCCAGTGTTTGGCCTCGCAACATGTATGGCGGCTGGTGCCTCCACCTAAAACGAAAAAGCAAAATGCAACGCATTGCAATATTAGCACTCCGCCGGAGCAGCAAGCCGTGACGGGCTTTATATTTATGAGAGTTTCTTCAGCTTCACCGACGCTGCGCTGCGCAACACCGACCACTGTGCGGCATAACCGAGACGTGACTACGCCACGAAGCTCCGTCACTACGCATGGAAAAGAAAAAGAGGAAAAAATAAACACAACTACTTACTAGCTGGCAATAAGGTTCTGGTGGATGACTGCAGGCAGACAGACAGCGACAGCCAAAGGTGTGTGTGAAGGGTAAGCGAAGACTACCGCCGTGGCATACTAATGGTTTTGTAATATGTGAGCAATTTGGCAAGCAGCCCGCTTTTATGGGGCTACCGGTGTAACCTTGACGATAGGTGTATTTCAACAGTTCACCGAAGTGGCTGTTTATTGCCTTGTGTGCGCGCTGATGGGGTAGAGGTTGAAGTGACACGATGTCGCTGGGTGGGGTAGTACGAATTTATTTCGGCCCACAGGGGGGTGGCTGGCGAATTAGACTTGAAGGAGGCTGGGGTGCTTTAAGGGAGCAGACTTAAGTGGGCCACTGCAGTGGGTGGTCGCACTAGGGTCAGTGATACGGAGTGCGTTGGTGCGTGCTACGAAGGAGAGTTGTAGAAGACCTCAATCTTTTGATTTTAAATATTAATTGACTTCATGTCTGGGATTTTTCAGCTCCTGATTCATTTTGAAGTCGTGATTGGATCAATCTTTGCGACCAGTCTTTTGATTTGAAATGAATCGAGTGCAGGTCTATCGACTGACAGTGCACTCCCTGAAGTAACTTTGAAGTGTTTACCATTCATTTGAAGTCACCCGCACTCAATTGAAGTCTTTTCGATGCAGTCTTTGGGACTTCAAAGTTTTTATTGTTGCAGTCTTTCTGACAGGTTGAACAAGTCAGAGAGAATCACGAATCACATTTTTATATAGAGTATATAGCGCTTTTAGGTTTAGAGGAAGAGGAGTACGTTGTATTCAAGTTGGGAGGAGGTTATGGCGTCGTACTATTACAAATGGAGCACTCAATGAGTGGGAAAGTAAATGGATTAAATTTATTTGAATTAAGAGCATATTTAACAATTTTCCAAACGATTGACTTTCAGAAGCAACCATTTTGCAAAGTCTGAAAGGGCTGCTCGCCGACGCGTATTCAGTAGACCAGCAAACTGTAAATAGGATTTACTATAGCCAGAAGCAATCGTGGCCCGTGGGTATGTGCGTCGACCCCAACCACGACGTCATAGGTTCGATTCCTGCTCTGTGCGACGAAAACAATTTTCACGACCCCACCTCTTTCGAGTCACTGACAATGCTCAAAGAGTATTTCCTGTCTAGAAAAAGCTTCTCAAACTTAGCCGTTCGGATTCGGCATAAAACTGTAGGTCCCTTCCACTCGTGAGAGAACAATAGCACGCACTACACGAGTTGTTGCTGAGAAGTTAGGCTCTGGCCGCCTATGGGCTGTAGCGCCACCCATATTATTATTATTATATAGCCAGAAGCAAGTCTGGAAGATTACGTGTGGAAAAGATTGTATTGCTGGTGCCTCGCCTGGCAAGTTCATCGGCTTCGAGGGCAAGTACAGTGGGTGTATGGTATGCCAAACAACCCAATTTTGAATGTCGTATAGATCCTGATCCACTGACAAAATGCCGATAGTGCCATGATCTCCGTGAATTGGGAGGTGTAAGGATATACATAAGTTAACACACTCAAAGTGCGAACAGTTCCAAGGGAGCGAACAGATATATGTGTTTTACGTGATCACCTGCCGTTAGGCTTATATCACGAAGACATTTAAATCTTTTAGTCCATTTTACGACGCTGGACCAGACGCCTTCAGTAGGAATCTCAAGTCCCAAGTTTAGAAACAAGCTTATGGACTTATTTCTCCACCTTGGTAGGGTGGCGAGGCCCATCTAAAACCTCTGCTACTCTTTGGGTCGTAGCACCCGGTTGTTATCTGCACCTCCACATAGACTTGAATCAATACCTTTCACGTCCGAGAGTCGCAAATGCCCAACGCAGCAAGATTAACTCCCAGACATGCAGGTATATCTCCACTTCTCCCCGCGGTTTTGGGTTTTAAACCACAGCCACCACGATGCTCCCACCTCAAGTGATCAGGATGAAACCTATGCGGGTCTCACGGGCGGAAGCCTGATCTCCCGTGGCACCAGACTATAGCCTCTGGTCAAGCTACCAGTATGATGCCATAACATCACGGGACTGGCCGCCATTGTTATAAACCAAGCCTTTTATTTTATGCAGTATCTATAATAAGATAATGCACTTACCGTTCATTCCTTTGTTTGCGAGCTTGAAACCATCATTCTGACAAGCAACGGAGTAGGTTATTTCCTAAACCATTAGCTTTTAGCTCAGGATTTTAGTCGCCTTTTACGACAGGCATGCCTTACCTCGGGTATATTCTACGACCCCTACCCGAAGGGGGAAAGTGAGCGAACAGCACGGCTATAGCTCAGCGTTTTGAGGCGAGCAGTCAATTATGACACCACCAACAGCGATTGAACCCGACACCACTGTGGGAACGCCGTCGGTCATTGACCGCGGTAAAGGTCATCGCTCAACGACATCGATCGATTAGAATAAGTTAGTTGTTCGAAACGATCGAACTGAGGCACATCCGACCGAATTCTTTTATAAAAAAGTGGCTCACAGGAGGAAATTAAAGTGAAAGACAAAAACTTAAATTAACACTGACTTTAATTTCCTTGGACTCCACGCCAGTGTCTCATCCGCCTTCAGTGCCTGAGTATCAGATGCTCGTGGATATTGATGCACATACAGGACGCGCTGCTTCCTGTTTCCTCATGCATATCACTCCTGGATTTCCTTACGAAACATCCTTATTGCAAATTTTCTAATTAATTCATGTTCATCCTCTTAACGTTATTATTACACTTTAGAACTCACCACCTAAGATGGTTTTTTACGGAATATCAAAATTAGTTCGAAATAATGGGAGTCCCACATAGAGGATGATTTTATGTTTGGAAAATTGTGGCCAATGCCAAATTATTGGAAACAAGCAATTCGAGTTAGAGAGAAACTCGGGAAGAGCTCGACTCATCCACAGGTTAATTTGGGTCACGTGGACACAAACCAACCTAAAGCGCCATCTGCGGGAAATGACCGAACACAATTCGGAGTAGGAGCTATAAGCCGACGCTATTACAACCCTACACACAAACCACCAGTAAATGAGTTCCTGTACATAAGGCCGGAGGGAAAATCTGTTGGTGGTTGTTGTGTTGCAATCGAACGAGGCAGAGCCACTTGAATTCTGCTAAAGAAGTTGTAGTCTCGCTCTTATTTGCTTATTTTTTCTAGGTATCACTTGGCTCTATACGTTGTAGACCTCTTCTACTCCAGAGCAATCGAAAAAAAACCGTATTTGCATTCCGTTTTGCTGCTGGGCGCCGATCTTGATAATGTCTTCCTATCAGCATCGAGATTTATTTCAATTTTAATTCGGTTTGGTTTGGCAGATTGACAGATTTTGAGCTGAACCAAGCTTCTTCTTCTTCTTTGATTGACGCTACAGTCCGGGGTGGACCTGGGCCTCAACCAACATGCCTCTCCAGCCAGCACGATCTTTCGCCAGCTGCCTCCAGTTGCGCACACCAAGTTGTTTGAGGTTGTGTGCGCCATCTAGTGCGAGGACGTCCTCTGTTGCGCTGTCCCAATGGCTCGGTGTCAAAGACTCTTCGGGCCAGAGCTGTGGTGTCCATCCGCTCTACATAACCTAGCCATCTTAAGCGTTGGATCCGAAGACGCTTAACTAGGTGCATGCCGCTGTACAGCCCGTATAGTTCTTGGTTGAACCTTCTCCTCCAAACGCCATCAACGCAAACAGGACCAAAGATCGTACGCAGAACTTTTCTCTCAAAACAACCAAGAGCTTCTTCATCCGCTTTCAATAGCGTCCATGTCTCTGCACCATAGAGCAGGACTGGGATGATCAGGGTTTTATACAAGGTCAATTTGGTGTTTCTAGAGATGGCTCTGTTACTCAATTGCCTCTTGAGCCCAAAGAAACAGCGATTTCTGATTTCAAATAGGTGGTGGGTGTCGATCTGCATCTCTTGAGTCTTTTCCAGGATCTGCCGGAGTGTAAATATTTGGTCTATTGTAGACTTTCCTGGCCTGAAACCGCACTGATAATGACCTACCAGGTTGTTGACAAAGGGTTTCAGGCGTTCACACAGAACGGCAGAGAGTATCTTATAAGCGATGTTAAGGAGGCTGATCCGTCTATAGTTGGCGCAGTCAAAGGGGTCTCCTTTCTTGTGGACCGGACAAACGATGCTGAGATTCCACTCATCGGGCATGCTTTCCTCCGACCATAGGTTACAGATGAGCTGGTGCATGCGCCCAACCAGGTCATCTCCAGCTGCCTTAAACAATTCCGCGGACAATCCGTCCGCTCCAGCAGCTTTGTTCGACTTCAGTCTAGAAATCGCTTTCTTGACTTGGTCTAAGTCGGGGGGACGGAATTCGTGTTCATCATCGTCCAAATTGAGTGAAACATTCTGCCTGACAGCGGAATTTGTGTCGTCATCGCCGTTTAACAGTCTACAGAAATGATTTTTCCAAATTCTCAGCATCGACTGCGATTCTACTACTAGTTGTCCATTTTCGTCCCTGCAGGCTTCGGTCCGAGGTCTATATCTTCCTGATACTTGTTTTACCTTTTGGTAAAACTTTCGGACCTCCTTCCTGTCGTAACACCTCTCCATCACCACGACCGCGCGCTTCTCATGCTCTTTCTTTTTTCTTCTGAGAAGCCGGTGCTCTTCCCTTCTCTTCTGTTCGTAGAGCTCACGAACAGCTCTCGTTGTTCGATGCAGCGTTGCCTTGTAGGTCTCCTGCTTGGCTGCATGTACCTGCCTGCACTCGTCGTCAAACCATGGGTTCCTTCTGGGTGGTGTCGTGAAACCCAGCACATCAGTGGCAGCTTCTTTGATGGCTTTTTGACAACGTTTCCATTCTTCTTCTATTGAAAGTGCAGGCAGCGACGAACTTTCAGAGAGTTTCAGGGAGACTCGGTCGGCAAAGTTCCTAGCGGTCGATTGCGATTGTAGCTTTCCGACGTCAAACCGTAGTGTTCTTTCTCGACTCCGTACTTCTCTCGATATCCTCATCCTTACCTTGGCTACAACAAGGAAATGGTCCGAGTCGATGTTGGCTCCTCGGAACGTTCGGACATCGAGAATATTGGAGAAGTGTCTGACGTCGATCGCAATGTGATCAATCTGGTTGACGGTTGATTGATCAGGAGACCGCCAGGTCCCCTTATGGATGTTGAGGTGTGGGAACCGCGTGCTCATCACAGAGAGGTTACGCCCCGAGGCGAAATCTACGAGCCTGAGTCCGTTTCCGGATGTCTTGTCGTGCAGGCTGTGTTTTCCGATGACTCTTGCAAAGATTTCTTCCTTGCCCAGCTGTGCATTGAAATCTCCTAGAACGATCTTGGTGTCATAGCTGGGGCATCGATCGTATGTTCTTTCTAGGAGATCATAGAAGTCATCCTTGATATCGTCATCCTTCTCCTCCGTCGGGGCGTGTGCGCAAATTAGGCTGATGTTCCCGAATTTAGCCTTGATGCGGACTGTTATGAGGCGCTCGCTGATATAATCAAAGCTTAAAACTTTTTGCCTAAGTCTGCCACGAACAACGAATCCGCATCCAAATAAGCGCTGCCTTCCCTCTTTGTAGCAATCACCGTAGTAGATGTCGCAGTTTTTCATCTTCCTTTTGCCCGGCCCATCCCATCGCATCTCCTGGATGGCGGTGACATCTGCTTTGTAGCAGTCCAGGGCCTCCGAGAGTTCATCGGCTGCACGTGGTCTGTTCAGAGACCTCACATTCCACGTGCAGAACCGAAAATCATTGTCCATTAATCGTTTGCTGGGGTCGTCAACTTTGAATCCGTCCATGTCCGCGGCCTGTTGTCGGTTCGTAACCGTTGGTTTTTTATGTGGTGAGGGAGTTAACCTCACTCACAACCTACAACTGGTAGGCCAGGCCCATTATTTGACCCTCGGGCAGAGGGGGATCGTTGCATACATTAGTTCACCACACAACGGTTGTTGTGATGGCTATCCAGGGGCGCCACGAGGAGGCTGTATGTCAACTTGACTTATGGACAAGCATGGATCGCGCTGGTATCCTTCCAGGTTGGGTGCAGTCAGCAACTTTGCCCTGTGTACATAAGCCCATGCCCAGTGTATATAAGCTGAATTAAGCACAGGTCAGCAAATACCAAGGCAGTGGGGCGAACAGTTATACTTGAACCAATACCGAAATCAAAAGCAAAATAACTCTGGGCAGCTGGTGTCCCTTTTGACTCAAGAGGCAGCTGAGCAATAGAGTCCTGTCCTTTAATGCAGTCAATGTCACACGGTCGTTAGACGAATATATTGATAAGATAATGCGGACATTAGCAACTGCTGGATTGAGAAAAATCGTATCCAAGTATCCTACGTTTTGCAGTCTTCCATAAAGATTGGCAATTGGCCACATTCATCGAGCGAGATACTGCCTCAAGACAACTCATTTACTGGTTTGTTCGACCACAAATGACAACGAAAGAAATACAAGTCGATGGCATTCTACCCATCAGGCTGCAGAAGACTAGGGCCATCAGCGCTTCCGTCTTGAAATCCTAATCCCCTTCCAATCTTGGCTGGTTCACGGATATTTTAAGAGTAATTCTACTAAGCTTATTCAGTGCAATGACTGACTCTCCAGCTCTACTGATTATGAAAATGAGACTCTTATGATATCAGACCTGATGTGCGTTGCAGATGCATAAACAATCTCAAGAGTGAAAATTAAGAAGCTGTTGGTCTGGCTGGAGTTCAGCCTTAGGTCCTGTTGGTGTAGGTGGCATCTCGAGGAGAAAATTCAACCACAAGCTGCACGGGACATATGCGCAACGGATCCAAAGCCTATTGCGAGTCAGAGCACTTAATTCAACTCTGAGGCTATGTGGGAAGCTCACAGAAAATTATGTGAACTGGCAAAAAATAAACAAACTGCAATTAATATGGATGACAGGACATGAAGAAGGAAGGAAATGGAAAGGCTAACACACAAGCCAATAAGGGTTGTCAGACTCCTATCCTTGGGCCTTCACCACTTTCGCACGAACACACATCTCCACATACGCAAATGGACCACGAGACAGATGATCCAGTTTTGCAACAGAAAGGTGGGTTCATAAAAAAAAATCCAACCAAACAAGCTAAAGCAACTCTGGAATACGTCGTCCAAAGGTTGCTATGTGGACTGCCAAGAAGTCACTGAGCTGTCTACAGTTCTGGTGCCTGCATGACACACTCCAGGTACTTCTATTCAATTCGACGGTGGCTGCACCATGTGGAGGATGTGAACAGCTGGCACCTGCCTCTTCTTCGTTGCAGCCTTAAGTCGCCCGCATTTCTAAGCATTTCACTATGTAAGGTCATAGGTACCCCACTCTAGCCGCAAAAGCTGTGCAATCGGTGCAATTCGACGAGCATCCCTCTCAGTTCTTAGATTTCGGACGTTTAAGGGAAAGCCCGCGTCTATCACGTGCACCATTAGAATGTCCATAGACCCTTGGTATGTAACCGGACGCAGATATCCCGAGAACGCTACGGAAAGGCATGTTGGTTGAGACCGCGGCGACTATGGTTCAAGTGAAATTATCAGTAACCTTTTTTTGATGAAGACTCTTATCAAAGTGCGATGTTACGATGTCCGATCGTAGCTGAAGGAGCTGTGGGACATGTTTATCGGAGAACATCGAATTGTACTCACCCCATTTGATCAAAGTGTTCATATATAAGGTCACTGCGAGTACGTTTCTGATCTTGATGTAGCTCCAAGAAATCTCCCAATAAGTCCCTCAGGCATTCCAAAAGAGTAGACCTCGTGCGGGATGACAACGCACGGCATGAACGATAAGTATGTGGTGAGTGTTGGTTTGTTTTTCTGAAGTCTAGTGCAATTATGCCTTCATTGTTGGGTGCACAAAGTACTTTCGAGTGCTGCTAGTTTCCAGCACTGACCACACAGTCTAATGCTTGTTTGTGAGGTTGAGGTGCCAGTTTAGAACTTGACTCTAGTCTCACATTCGTCGATTGCCAAGATCCCTTATCAATGGGTGTGTCTACATTTGTGAACATTCTGAATAGGTTGAAGAAATGCTCACGGTTAGCACCTGATCAGACTCCACATGACTTGTACCGCTTTAGTGAGCGTCGCCTCCATTCGACAAAAACAAAAAAGATCGCTGATCGCCGCGCCTATTGCATCTTTGTAAGAAACAAACTCTGGACCTTCAGAAAACCTACAATCCTCTGAATCGGTGCTTGAGGTCATTTCGTGTTCATCAAGCGAATCGGCAAACCATGCAGTAATTTCTTCAGCCGAGAGAGTGGAATCAGGTGCAAGTCTAGCCAACAGCTGCAGTGTTTCGACGATTCGATTATAAGCAGAGTCCAATGGTAACAGTGCTGCTAAAGGGATGTCGTCTTCGTTGTCATACTGATAATCATCCCAATTCTTGTAAAACCTTTTAAGGCCGCTCATCCCAAGCCATTTTCAATAGCAAAATTGCGTTACGAAGATCGTGCTCTTGCAGCAAATTGACGAACCATCTTTAACCACCTAAAGCGCCAACAACTGATTGCGATAAACAAACGTTTTGTCATTCTTATCGGATTCTGGTCCATTGGTTGAACAGCTGCTGTGACATTTGGTGGGAGAATCGTAGAAAAACTGTTCCCGTCCTCAGGGCGAAGTTCTTCGAAAGCCTAGTGCGCTCGATCAATAAAAGAGTTGCCCATGCAGCCAAGCCATTTTCAGCACTGAATCGACGTACCTAGAGGAACACACGCATTTTTCGCCGATTGATAATCGTTTTTGTCGAAGTCGTCCTGACGTATGCTTAACTTTTGCGCGTCTTAACTTTTTCGGGTCTTTACTGTATTTGATTTATTTCAAGTAGTCAGTCGCTTCTTCTGCTCTAAAGGTTCAATGGATGACGCCTTCGGAAGGATGGCATAAGAAAGATACGGGTTACTCAGATTTACATCGCTACTCAAGCGCCCTAAAACGCCTTCACACTACGAACTCCTTCACAAGCCTCTTCCCCACCCTCGACGGATCGAAAGACATTGCGAACGGAACGAACTCAGATCATGTCAAGGTTGAATCATTCAAGACCAAGACGCTCGGCAATGTCCCTCGAATCGTTACAGAACGTGCACAGATTCACATTCCAGCTGCGGCAGCAATCGAATAAAATTCCCCAAAACCCAATCTGCGTCGCGTTTCCCGACCGCCGCCAACCTTCGCAGGCCACACAACGCCCACAGGAAGATGCAATTAGACATAATGATTCACTTAGTGTTTCAATTTCGAAAATTCTCCCCTTTGGCCGCGTCTGAGGAAGTGTGTCAATTAATACGCACAGATTCCAGCAAATTGCCTCTCGCACCATTCAAAACACACTCGCCCCCAAACAGAGGCGAGCAATTACTCAAAACACATTGTACACGGTTTCGGCTGCCGTGCAGGAGGCTGCTCTGCTCCTGCGGACACCCCCTTCAGCCCACACCCGCATAGACACACACTTGCGCGTTGGCCATCGATCGATTGAATGCCAGGCGATTGATACACCAGTGGGTCTTGAAATTTAATCGAATGCCAAACAGCTTAATTGCCCTCAAACAGCGCCAAGAGCCCGCCAACGAAACACGAGCTCGTCGTCGCGTCGCCCACAACACCGGACTGGTTATCATGATGGCAACGGGCCCCCTCATCATCCGACAGCGCCATCCTAACCGCCCCACGTCAATATTTCTGTCATCGACGTCGGCATTGATAAGGCTCACGACAATGGCGATGAAGACGACGGTGAGGACGACGACGCCGACGGAGGCAATGCCTTCCCCGGTTGGTCGAGAACTTGAGAGAGGCGCATCGATGCTAATTTTGGAATAAATTTCTGTCTGGCAGAGAGCGCGCTGCGGCCGGAGGCAGTCATGCGGACAAACAGTGCCGGAGTGTTGGAGCGGTGAAGTGCTAAAATGCCCGATCTACTCCACCCTCGCCGGGGATGACGGTCGAGTAGCGGGCGTTCTACATGCCCGCCACCCCGTGGGCCAATCGCCCATCCGCCCCGGCCACTTGCCGCTTTAATTACCATCCGCCTGGTCTGCGCCGTGCCGTGGGAGGCTGTGGCAGCAGTGTAGCGTCATCATCCACTCGAGAGTGTTTAACATCCGCATAGACTGCAAATAAGAAGAGTCGGCGGCGATGGGAATCTTTATTGAGTTGATATCTCGAACCGGATCGCTCGTTTCGTTCGGCCTTGGCAACTAGACATGTTCTGCGGAGCATCGTTAGGCGATGTGTCAGACGGGAGAGCGGACGTGTGCTTCATTCATTCTTGATTCCGTAAAACGTGACGATTCAATTGGAATCTCACAACGTCCGCACGGCCCGAGGGCGCTTACGAGTGTCTACCTGACAGATGGGCTACACAGCGCTCGCGTGCGTTTTTGTTTTTTTCTTTCCTTCTCTTGCATCCGTAAGACACTGCCGAGCGGGCCGTTGAGCACTCGTATGTTGGCCAACACAGCCGGGTGTGTGTACACGCTGTTTAATTAGCTCTGGCCCAGTGGTGCGGGCCCCGTTTCCTCCAGCCTTAGGGCCCTCAACTCGGTTGACGCTGACAGCAGTGTTGTGTTCCGTGTGCGCCGCGTCTCGTCGTGCTGAATACATACGCGCGGTGAAGTGCTTGTGGGGCGGGCGGTCATTGTTGGGAACTGGTTTTCTCTGACACCTATATGACCATTATTGGGCAACTGTGTCGGAACAAGTTTCTTGTTTCCGTCTCCGATGTAATGTTGTTGACGCTCGTTGCAGGTGCTTGGCTGGCTACGTGCGAACGTAGACATTTGCATTGATGCTTTCATATTCATTATAGCCTTGCTGGAAGTGGCTACATTACATAACGACTCCGACGTGAATGTTGCTCGACGGGGAGATGCTTCAAGTGGCAGTGGGTTACCCTGAGTTTTGATGTCGCACAAGAGGAATCCCGCGTCAAGTGGCTTGACATAACTCTCGTCAATATCTTCAGTGGTCAGCTCTTTGCAGGGTTACAGAGGAGGTGGACGTGGTGGAGTGGAACTGCTGTTAGCTTCTGCAATAACCACTCGCCGTGGAATGGAGGGGAACTAGGGTGATGCGATGGCGTGTCAGCTGTCAGCTGTGGCCTGCAGTTCTAACTGACTATAGATACTATGCTCAACTTAGTTCCAAATCCAAATTTAGCTTTTTATTTTCGCACGTTGCCGGGGGATCAGCAACACCGACTTGTCCGCAAAGGCCGTGCTCCTCCCCAGAACCTGGTTGCCCTGCATCGAAGACCGTCCTCGGCACTCTGCTTCTAGTCATACAGATTAGTCTTGAGTCTGAGTTATGCGATGACTTGGTCGGATTCGAACTCTCGTTCCTGCCCTTGCAATAAATGTGCCCGAGGAAGGCTCCTCCATAAGTCGGGCTGAGAGGTAAAGAAGTTGCTTCTTTCAAATGCCAGATGGCACAACAAAAACCAAGCTGTCGTGAAAATATTTCAACCCGGTAGACCTAGCGAACGCAGCTATGTGCTTTGACCAATCATTTACACCCAACACCCAACGATGTTGCTTTTCCAACACCCAACAATTCCACTGCAGTGTCCGCGCACGAACGAAAGCACATCCATTCTGATGGTCTTTACTCGCCATTACAGTCTTCGTCTGTTCAAAGCCTAAGTGCTCCCATGCCTCCTGTAGGCCCTTCCGCTGTCGGTGCTAATTTTGAAGGCAGACCATCGGCTTAGAGAATAAACTTGAAAAAACGATATCACTGCTTGAGTTTGACAGTAGGACGTGCGTAGATTTGTGATCATAAAATAAAGGGTTTTTCTTTTAATTAAAAAAAGGTCAAGTGTGCTTCATTGACATTTTGTATGCCTTTGAAACACTGCTGCGGCTTCTGTCGGTAGCGCGCACCTGAAATGTCTTTTTTATCCATCACCCTGGCGCATAGATGAGACTGAATTTGTCCTCTGGCAAGCGCTATGTTCACCTTGAAGCAGAGGTAATGGAGGCGGAGATATGCAACTTCTACATTTCTTGCCCCTCAGATTCATCTGACAGCCTTGCGTTGTTTATAACATTCCACAGCTGTTTCACATCTGCCCCACATTCGTTTTACAGATAGACTGACGACGTGCCAGTAAAAGAAAGCCAGGACTAGCTTATGCGACAGCTGATGAGGTGAATTAGCCGACATTTTGGGCTTTGCCACAAATTTGAGCGGCAAATATTCACCACCAAAAATTGAGGGAAACTAAGAGACAGGTGTTCGCAAAATGTATTCAATTATGTTCCTTTTACGATACTGGAATGTTCCATTAAAAACTGCGTTAAATTTGAAAACTAACAAGTTCAGGATAGACAGGATAGCTCTGCTCCCGCAGTTTCTGCACCAAATTTTGAAGACTGTCATTTTTTAAGGAAGGGGGGTAAGAACCACTCAGATCGAAGCAAAATATCAAGAAAGTACGGAAACGAAAACGTGTAACTAATGCCATTTTTAAGAGCTTGTTGGGTTTAATATGACATGAGAGACGATATATGTATGTCAACAGTGTCTATTGCCTAATCTGTACTCAGCTTAGTAATGATTCTCAGTAAAACGCTTTTTTGCTGAGTTAAATCTTTCTTTTGAAAGTTGGTACGTGTGCTTACGTCCATAGCATTAGATGTGATGTCAAAAGTCAAAAATAAGTGAAATTGAATTCACAAAAGCAAAGGCAATATGTTATAAAATAAATAATATGAATGATCTATCATCAACGAGGAACATCAAATAATCGAGTGCTACCAATTCTTAGTAATTAAATAGTTTACTCTGGCGCCATCTATAGTTTCGATATTTCAACGCGTCCTAGTCAGTGATGACATTAAAATTTGGGGAGTTTTAGCTCAGTACTTCATCTACCTTGGCTCCCAAGTTAATAGCATGAAAAACATCAGTACAGAGATTAAACGCAGAATAACTCTTGCCAACCGCTGTTTCTTTGGGCTCAAGAGGCAATTGAGTAGTAGAGCCCTCTCTCGAAAGACCAAGCTCACAATATATAAGGCCTTGATCATCCCTGTCCTGCTGTATGGCGCGGAAGCTTGGACTATCTCAAGAGCGGATGAAGACGCACTTGGTCTTTTCGAGAGAAAAGTGCTGCGTTCAATCTTTATTCCTGTTTCCGTTGACGGTATCTGGAGAAGAAGATTTAACCACGAATGAACGGGCTGTATAGCGACATGAGCCTAGTCAGGCCTACGGATTCAACGCCTAAGATGGCTAGGCCATGAAGAGCGCATGGACAACACTTCTGCAACCCGAAGAGTCTTCGACTCCCGAACCAGTGGGACAACGCAATAGAGGACGACCATGAACCCGATGGCGCACTCAAGTGAAGAAGGATCTTGCTGACCATTCACCAACTTGAATGAAATTTCTTCTACTCACTTACTTCTCAGTCCTGCGCTCCATGTAAGGTCTCGTACTGAGCAATATGTAGCTGACCGTCCCAGGCACGCTGTCATCAATGGCAGCAGCCAACTTGCAGCCGCGATTTCCACCGGCGGTTCGGTCTTCTTCTCCACGAACCAGAAGTCTCGGATTCGAAAACCCTCTTTGCTGAAGCGTTGTTGTCCATACGCTCGAGGTGACCGAGCCGGTGCAGTACTAAGTAGAGTTCGCGTTGTGCTGTGTCTCCTCCTAAATTAACCCTCCTCGCAGACGGGACTATACACTCTATGTTGAATTATTCTTTCGCCTGCTGTTGTCGTTCTCGTTCAGCTTTCGGTTCAATGTATGATTTTAAAATAAATTATTTCGATTGCGATTGTCCGCCCTCTGTGTTCCCTCTTATATTCTTCTTTGCGACGACCATCTGAATTCATTACCACCCGAACTGTATTCAGTCCAATCAGATGCCGACGAGTGCGTTAATCGCTCGTGAGTCATAAAAGCGACTGCGAAAGGCCAGCAATACAAAGCAGTGAGTGAATTCGGAGAACGAGGCACATCCGCCGAAAGTCACATAACACGACTAGAAAACATAATCGGTCTCGGATCAAAGTCACGGCTGCTATGACATGTTTGCCCGTCTTGCCCAACACACACACACTCGCCCATCGCAAACACAATTCACCAGTTGAAGATGTCTCAGGAAAATTGATTTCACTCTGAAATGGTTTTGAATGAATGGCAAGCTAGTTGGTGATCAGTGACTGGGGTGCAAGTAGGTCCTTCGAACCGGATTCGTGCAGCCGATGCCTTATTGCCTTCGTTTACATGACATCTGACGCTGGGTATCTGATTGTCTTTAGAGGAGTGGCAGTTCAGTGGTCGGCTGCGTTGGGGTTTACACGTAAGCGAAGTCATCCGTCCATATTTCTGTGAGAATGAAGTTGCCCAGGCTATCACCGTCAATGGGCAGCGCTATATGCGGAAGATTATTAACTTATTTTGGACGGATTTCTACCATGTGGATACCGACGACATGTTTTTTTTGTAATTTTCGCGTGCTCAAGGGGTTGTTAATACCGGGATCAAGACACCGCACGGGCCGAAGGTATAGAGGGAGAGGAGGTACCTGTGCACATTGGTCTTAAATATAGGCGTACTAAAGTATATGGGAAATATTGAGCTGGGAAGAGCATTCCATACTCGTGGGGTGCGGCTAAAAAACGAGCCTCAAAATTCCACTGTGCGTCCGAAAGCAGGCTTACGGGTGAACTGATGTGCATTCCTGGCGAGACGTGTATTGTGGGTGAATTCAAGAAGAGGAGGAATGCAGTTTGCTAGCTCACTTGGGCATCGTTTGTTAGTTAACGATGAAACACGGACAAAGAAGACACGCTACGTCGATGTTCGAGCCTAATGAACCCGCGTTATCGTTGTCTCCTATAAGTTTTATCGCTCGCTTTTGGATTCTATCTAGTAGGTGCATGGTGGTCTTGGGGGCAGCAGGCCAGATAGAGTATACGCCTTACAGATCAAAGCCACATCAGAGGGGGTGACATATTTCTTGCATCGATCAAGAAAACCTAAGGTTTTCGCAGTAAAGTAAGTGTTGTGTTGATGCACATACCAAGGCTGGAAAGTTTTCCGGTTCCGTCGATACAAGCGCCATTCATAGATAATAGCTGATTGTCAGGGGTTCGCTTTAGAGACAGCAAGACTCGCAGTTAATTATGCTGCCAAGATCGGAATTGAATGCGCTTAACATACGCTGCCGTTCCAATACTACGAAGATATGCGGTTTCAATACCATGGCCCACGCCCCACGCCTTGTTGGCAATCTTACAAAACGGACTCAAGGGCTGAGTCTGTGAAACACTTAAGGTGTGAACTGTAAACCACAGCAGCCTTCAAAGCAGAGCCAATAGAATAACAGAGATATTCAACTTTCCATTGGAAGACCCCAGCCCACCACAGATCCGCCACAGTACACCTCTGATTTTTACGTTGCCGCTCTTAAGTCACTCATACTACTTTATTTTCACGCACATTTGTTGGGAGTACAGAGCACCGACATCTTGCATTTAATATCTACCCCAATAATGGCAATGAGCGATATTGACCATGATAATATCAAAAATGGCCAAATTGGCGATTATTCAAAAATGTTGAATTAGCTTACGTTTTTTTTGAATAAGTAGTTCGAAGGAGTAGAAACCAAATGAAATCCCAGTAAAATCTTGTTTAATTTACATGTTTTGCTAGAGGTGTTTTTCTGACTGGTCAGTACTCAGCTGAGCATGATTTCACACGGGAAGCAACAACAACACATCTCACTGAGTTAAAACTTCTTCTACTTCTTATGGCGCTAAGGTCCGGGGTGAACCGGGGCCTCAGCCAACAAGCCTCACCAGCTGGAACGATCCTTGGCCAGCTGTCTGGTTGAAGGTTTGTAGCCACTTGAGTTCGAAATTGGCTTCATGGTCGTCCCCTTTGCTGGGATGTCACTGACATTGCTCAAAGAGCATTTACTCTCTAAAAAAAGCCTGTCAAACTTGGCCGCTCAGAGTCGGCATAAAACTGTAGGTCCCTTCCACTCGTAAGAGAACAATGGCACGCACAACGCGAGTGGTTGCTGAGAAGCTAGGCCCTAGGCTTCTATGGGCGCTACCCATATTATATTATTATTATTAGCAAGGACTCTATTATCGAGAGAACTGTAGTCGAATCTCGAAGGATGTTCCAAGCCCAAGGAAGGGACAAGCACTGTACAGTACCTTCGTGGAGGACGACACCATATCGCTGTACGCGTTGTTAGGTTCATTTGGGTTGATTGCACAAGCGGAAACCTAACCCTTAACCCACGACTGACGTGCCCACATTTTCACAATTATACTGACGTAGTAGTACACCAGACAATATTTATTTGACAGCTGATATTTCAAAATCAGTTTTATAGTCGAATTCGTAACCATTACAGCTTGAAGTAAAGAGTGTGCATATTTTACTAAGCTGCGAACGTATAAAAGGGTTAAGTATACCACAGAATGGTACAGAGAACGCGAGAGCCAACATTTGAAAAATTACGGCTCAACACAAGTTTTGTTCGCTCTTGTGGTGTCTGTTATACTACTGCGCCAGCCGCAGAAGGTCACAAACTAGTTGTGTCTATTGCGGCAGTCGAGTTGTGCTTCGGGCCTTGTTCAACCCTTTAACCACTTTGAGGACAGTTCAGGAACTTCTATGAATCTGATCACCGGATAAATGAAGACGCCGATGAACTTGCCTGAGAAACGATCAGAGGAGGCACTCTTAGGACACGAGCCCGCGTTGTGATTGATTCTTGGTTGGACTTCCGTGAGCAGAACCGGAGGTGTCGTGACCAAGATGTAGACCGACCAGACACATGCTCCCTAACGATTGTCAGAAATCCGCGCCACGTTTGACGCCTCTTGACACAAACGACAGCAGAGGGCCACTACACATTCGCCAAAACGGTAGCGAAGTCTGTGAAGAAGTCGGCCAGACTGTAGGGCACTTCCTTTGCAACTGCCCGCCTTTCCTGGAATCAGGTGGTTAATGGGTGCTGATGAGGTATGATGATGATATAAGCTCATCATCACAGACGGTCTCACATTTCTCCGGGAGACCATGCAGTTTTAGCATGCTACCGGCTTGCTGCCCGGTAGTACAAGAAAAAATTCAATCCAGGTTTGAAATTTCGATTTTTTTGCAACACTGACATAACCACAAATGAACGCCAAGTGGCTGTTGCAGTGAGAGAAAGAGTGTCCTTGTCAAAATCCTCTACCTCCCCCTCCGGCTTGCCCCACCGGGACCTTATCAAATCTGCAGCTCCATTATATAGGCGTGGCTGTGACTCACCCAAGCGACGCATTCGATCGCCTAAGCCATAAGCCGGCAGCCTCATGGTTCAGCTGCCGGATGTATTGTTTAGACATGTAATTGCCTTTCAACGCCAACATCGTTAAGACCAAATCAATTCATTAAGCCATAAACACCTAACAGACGGAAGTCGCGCACAAAGAGCGTCAAGGTGTTCTGTACTCCAGTGGATTCCAGTACCCGCCTGACCCCCAAAATCTTGTTAAAAAAATTCCCCTCCATTAACCATAATTACTCATTTCACAAGACACACATGCTAATGAATGCCATCTAGATACGTGTGTAGCCAGGCGGTTACTCCATGAATCCCTCGCCCAAATAAACCCTCAGTTTGAACCTGAGCGCTGAATGAGGACCACACAACAAGAGTGGATGAAAGAAACCCTCAAAATGATACTCGACTAGAGACAAATGCAGAACTCCCGTGTGCATCTAGGCAGTGTCTTTCACTCGGCACGCTCTATCTTCGTGGATCTCACCTCATCCGTAATGTAGATGGGGTGGCTCGGGCGGCGCGGTGGTGGCGGTGGTTAAAGTGTTTGTGTTGTGCAGCAACTCGGAATTGCAACCAAAGTAAATTGTGTTATTTTTCAGTGAAAAGGATTTCAGCTGAAAGACCCATTCAAGCGTCTCCACTCGCGTTCCACCCGGACTGGGTTACAACTGAGGGATGCTCTGCGCTTTTCATTCATTTAAGGGACCGTAATCTGGGATCTGGGACTGGCTGTGTTTTTCTTCACAGAGGCGACCCTAAAAGGTATACGTCATTGAATTATGGCATAATGTGGTGAATTATGGTGCGTACATGAAAGACTCGACCGGAAAACGTCGGTTGACGGAGCGGGAATGGGGCGGATTTCTTGGAATCAGGGCCGTGATGATTCAGGCGAGAGTGGACTCTCACTAGGCCTTGAGATAATTCATGTTCGGCAAAACGGTTTACATTCACTGTGCGGCTTCGTATCCTTGTGCAGTGCCGGAAAATGTTTTTGATATTCTATATATGCCCCTCAGAAAGGATTCAGCGTGAGTACACTCTGTTGCCGTGAAGCAGTGTTAATGGTGCAGAATGGAGATAACATAGAATTCGTAGCGGAGCTGGTGTGGGCATTAGCACAGAGTTTGAGCTCGAATTTGGGCTCACGACTGATATAGCCGAGCTGTAGGGCTAACAAGACGGCCGCGGCTCTACAAACAATGCCGCCCTCGAGGTTATCCTCTTATTGGTCGGTAAGCAGACTCTTGTCGACTCTGTCATCGAAAACGTCAAATCGTTAGTCACCATTAACACGTTGAGACATTTGGAAGCACTGCCAGTGAAACCGATGTAACCAGTCGAAGTGACATAGCAAGTGATGTCCATTATGACCTGTAGACCTCGTACAGGGCCGGTCAAAATGAGGATGTACTGTCTACGACATCTACTACCACGTTTGCAACCTAGAGCAACAGTTGGATGTGGACTTGATGTTTGAGACTGGCGTGGACAAAAAGTCTTGACACCTCATCAAGGCTGAAGTCTCTAGCATAATCCTTGGTTGAGTGTGGTTTTGGTTATAGGGGTCCCCGGTTCGGATCCATCCCAGTGAAAGGAAAAGTTAATTTGTTCTTATCTGGTTTTCAAATCCGGACCACCATTCACAATGGACCACCAAAAACCCTTGGAGACACATCCATCAGAATGGTAGCCGCAAGCCGCAACCCCCAGGGGGGTCATATTTCCTCTTCCATGGGTGCTAGTAATAAATAAAATCCTCGATGACACTAGACTATTGGGCACCAGAGAAATTGCATACTGCGACGACGGGGTGATCCTTTTCCAATGGGATGGTAGGGGTAGGGGTGATGAATACTCGAGTAAAATTTAATCCAACTCTCAGTTAACTAGTTGAAATGGAGTAGAAGCCCTCCTCAAATGGTCGAAATATTTTGGTCTAGGTATTAGCCTGATAAACGGAGTTGGAACTCTTGATCAACAAGACGGTCATTCTGCGATTTGATCTGGCAACAATTGAAGGCACAACGCTCAAGGTACGAAAAACCTAGGGGTCGTCCTAAGGCTCGACGATTTGCAAAGTGTGTGCTCTATACATGAGCGACATGATATTCTGAAAAATGTGGGCCCAATCCCAAAGACAACCCTGTGGATGCAGGCAACGATTACAAAGCCGATCTTGACTTAAGACGTTGTAGAGTGGTGACAATCTAAAGCTGTTAACTAGGTGTTACGGAAGCATTTTCCACCACCCCCACTGCAGGCTTAAAAGCTTCTGCCACATGACCTCTCTAAGCAGCTGCTGCAAAGAGGGCTATCGGAAATGTTTCATCTAAGGGCTGGCTTTCTAGTCCGAAAGTGATTACCGCTCACATATCACGACTTTAAAATTCCCTTCAAATGTTATTGCTCGTCAAGGAAGGAGTGGATGACAAGAGAACCCAACAAAATTTCGTCCATAAATGCAGACAGACGCGGGCATGGGTATTTTCTCCGAATTTTTAAATATGCACTGCTCTTGCAGTTTCGAGGTCGAGGCAGTCAAAGGAGTGTCGAAATAAATGTTGGAGATACTTCCGTCTGACACTACCATCAAGTGGCCATGAAAGCAAAGTCGCAGATGGTCGTGAGCTGCTGCGATTAAGTCAAAGTACTAAGCACGCACAACGCAGATCCCAGGTCTCAGGAAAAAACTTCAAGAAGTTGCCGGGAAAGGGGCCGAAATCGACCCAGTTCATGCAATCGTATGGATTCATTCGACGCTGGAAGATGTGAATAATAAGGTAGACGACAAACTGCATGATCTAGCGAACACAAGATGGAACTTCATAAGCACCTGTAAGACAAGTCGGATGTCCAGCATCGCATCGGATAATAGATCTAAATCCGACAAACTTCACTCATCTGGCACAAATAGCTCTAATGGCGCATAACCATCTGAAGTACCACGAAACAGAAGTGGGTATATACCCAGATTCCTTATGCAGAGGCTGAAGAAACATCCGTCAGGAGAAACATCAGTCCACAACCCACTTCACCTCGTGACTTCCCAGACAGCAGCTTTGAGACCCTGATTCCTGAAAGATGTCTGTGGTACGGCGGCACCATACCTTCAAAGGCGCATTCACTTTTGCCTGGGACCTTTATAAACAGGGGCAGGCACTCAACCAACTGCGCCATCCAGTTGTTGTAATGCACTTTTATACAGAAGACGGAAGATGGCGTAGTAGGCGGAGTGCGTTAACCTGAACTGATGTCTTCGTCTCTCCGATCACTGCAGTGTCTTCCAAGCGGCAGTAATGGCGATAAGCGAAGCCTTGTCCTGGATAAGGTGAAACGTGATACCCGCCCGAGATATCTGTATCTTTGCGGATAGCCAGGCAGCACTTAAATCCTTGCATCGTTATTTTTAAGCTCAAGCACAGTAATCGACTACCGCGCCGCTCTTAACGAGATATCCGACCAGTTCAACATTCAGCTCGGCTGGGTGCCAGTTCATAGAGACATTCCAGTCAACTGTAGAGCTGACGAACTCGCCCAACGCCACCAGACTGCCGATTGGTGGCATCTTTGGAAACGTACATGGGTCCCCCTTGATCAATAATCTCCCCACCCTGAAAATAAATTCAAGATTGTTTACAGGGAACAAGGAAACAAATCTGGCCCTACCGCGATCCAACAAGATCTTCCTAGGCGATGATCAAAAATTAACACAGCCATTTTTTTTCTCTACAACTAAGTGCAGCACTTAATCAGTAGTTTGTCTTTCATTATTTGGACTCTCCAGAAAGATCAAGGGATCTAGTCCTTTGAAGCGCAAGACATTAGTTCCGTCAAGTATAAGATAAACTACAAATTCTGTACGCTCTTCTAGGCGGCGCTTATGTTTACAAGCAAAGTTCTTAAATTCATCTTGGACTCATAAAATTCCAAGATCACTGTGGATATCGTCGCTTTAACTGTAGTTCTAGGTATCTTCTTTCGAAAAGCCTGTATAATGTTTACATAGCTTGCCCTGGTACAACCCAAAGTTTAGGTTTTAGGATTTGCTTGTGTACAAGCAATTTGTTGTCAATACTTAGCTTGGAATGTTTACCAATAAGCCAGTTCATATCTTTGTATTTCGGGTCAAGTTCTGCTCGTTTCTTTTTAACCTGCTCCTTTCACTTGAGTTAAACGTCAAGAGTCATCCCGAGGTATTTCGCTTCATTTCCCAAAGGTACGGTTTAGGAACACCGGCAAGTTATCAACGACGGATTTGCCTTCTTCAGAGTCAATTCGCCAGGATTTCGTCGATCCACTTGTGTCTGATCTAGGGAGCGTTGTAATTTTGATGTGGATTCTTCTACCGTTTTCCCTGTTGCCAGAATGGCAGTGTGGTCAGCAAATACGCCTAAAACTGTGTGTTTTTCTTCTGGTAAATCACTCGTATACAGCATGTATAGCACGGGGCCAAGAACACTCCCTTGTGGTACACCAGCATTTATATCTTGAAAAGGAGAGTATTCATTTCCATGCTATCTCTCTGAAGATTCTATCAGTTCACTAGAACACTAGAAAAGTTTTCCCGTGCAGTGATCGGTTAAGTTTATATTTCAGGCCTTCGTGCCAGACTTTTTCATAAGCTTGCGAAGAATCGAGAAAGTCGGCTGAACAAGCGAGCTTTTGTTCAAATGCCTTTTCTACTACATCAGTTATGCTATGTACTTGGTCAATACTTTAATTAACACAGCACAGCCTTAACCCAAACAGATTAGCCTCCTTCTCTAATGACTACCCTTGAAGCTGTCGAGATGACAATGAGGAGGAAAGCATCGAGCACCTCCTTTGTGACAGTCCTGCTCTCGCCTCAACTAGGAAAGCCACGCTGATGCCTTTTTGACAGCATTAGTGGCCTCAGCAAAACACTGGCAAAATTGGTCGACACACTGACTGGCTATCATAATACACTCTCCATATTTTTTTGAATTACCCACGTGACGGTACAATGGGCCTACTTTGGCCTAAGTGCAAGAATGCCACTACATACCTACCTACCTGCCCAACATCAGTTGGACATCACAATGGACGCGTCTACCCACGTATCACGACAAAATTGTTCATTCTCATTCTTCGATATAAAGACCTTGTGATCGCAGACACAAGACTGCCGGACCTTGACGACTGAAAGCAGTGTGCTCAGCTCTTACACTAATTGCGTTGCTGTTTTGTAGGAATTTGTAGGAAGGACTGTATTCAATCATCTCTGCCCTCTGACAAAGCCACCAGAGTAAAAGTTGGTTTGCAAGATCCACTCGAATCGAACCCCACCACAAAACCAAAGAAAACTGAAACAAAAGCAGATTTACGACCCGATTCGGACGTTTCGAGCCAGACTGGTTTCGCACGACCCTTAAACAGTGCGAAGGAACGCTTTATATGTCAAGTGCTTTGAAAAAAAAAACAAATAAATGTTCGATCACCGATTACCAGGGTAACTACGATCAGTAAGGCATCAGTATTTCGATCACAACCACAACTCTTTACTGGCCCAAGTGCGATAATGGCCTGAGGTCAGTCACTGTTCGATACACCCGTACGCTGGTGCGCCCAAAGTCCGCTCTTCTAGTTCTTTGTTCCCGCCTCTCGTGAACTTTAAGTCCTAAATGTTGAGAAACAGGCTTATCGTCTTCTTCGAACAGAACAAGTTTAAGCTGCGGCGGCATCTGAAGCGTTTGTTTTCGTTGCGCTTCAAAATTGAAGAACAATTTAAGCACTTCATTTATTCACTCTCAACGTCGAGCACGATCTAGGCACAACCGATCTGATTGATTCCGAGCATAGGCAACCGAAACAAAACAAACTAATGTCACCCATTCAGTGTCGTCGGCAAGGTCAAACAAAGCACCACAACCACATCTGATTCATCGGTCCAGAGACAGCACTCGACACCGGCCGACACTTTGTTTCAGATTCGAACATAATTTCCGTTGAGTTTAATTTCAACTGCCATTGCGAGACTTGTGCGGTCTGGCGATTTCTTTGTTCTTAATCTCCGCAGTTCCGGCTCGAAATGTGGCCAACGGTGGTGGTGGCAGCAATTAATCGAGACCAGTTTCGAGGTACCCTTCACTTTGCGGAAGCTATGGCGCGGATGACTTAAGCATTTATTTACAAGCAATCAGCGCTAAGTAGCGGATTCCAATAGCTTAACTGTGTTGCATATCTTCACTTACCGTTACGCAAACGAAACCTAACAGCTGAGTATCCAAATGTGTAGTCGCACGGGCGCGTATTAATTCGGGAATACTACTCGCAAAGATCAGCCACGGGAGCGTATTAATTCCGAATTTCTGGTTTCAAAGATCACGCACTGTACACTCGCGTGCCTTTGGGGCAAATTTTTACCGTTTGAACCGTCTGTTAAGACATCCCCGACCAACTGCGACGACCAGTTGTTCAGTTATGAATGCGAAAACCCCAAGAAGGCAGCAGAGACACACGGAGCTTTCGATTTCAGCAATCGCGTCGATTGCGTCACAGACGTAGACAAAACCAACAAGAGGCACAGACAGACAAGAGCGACTTCAAGTCCAGTTTGGCATGCGGACACAGACGAAAGAAACCCGGACCACTGGCTGCTTATGAGTGGCTTGCAGCGATGGTAGTGTACCGGGAGACTGTGTATCTCGTTATTTCATCACTTCCTCGTAACACACCCGCTTGCACGGGCTCACCGATCGATATCGTTGCTGCAGTCGTTCTGTTTTGGTTTTTCGGTCTCGCACACGAGAGTCGAAAAGAAGCCAGTCACCAGTCACCAGTCACCACACCCGCACGCATGGGGCTTTGACATTTGTCTGATCACCATGTGTCGACAGCGGTCACTCAGCGGATGGGACGACACAGATTTGAATGCTGGCTGAGCCGTGGATTATGTCGCTCGAGTGGAAGCTCCATTTGCGCAATGGGCTTAAGCCAGTCTGAAAGCTCTTTTTGCTTATTCATTATTGCATACTTTTCGGTGTCGTCGAAATGCCCGCAGAGATGTTGCAATTTCCATGGTGAATTGGTCACTGACGGCTCACGTAAGAGTAAAATGTAGCTCCAACGGCATGGCTCGTGCATCCCGCAATTTATTTTTTTTTTCAGCTAACGTTTATTTCAGACTGACACGTATTAGAGTTGAGCAAAAACTCACCAAATGCGATTAAGTTTTGACTCCATACACGTGACTGAAGCGCGTCTGTACATCAGCACGTCATGGGGCATCACACAGCGAATATTAGAAGCGGGGGTATTGGATTTACTTTTGACATGTCATACCAGCACTACGACTATGTATATCCATATCACTTAGAATGATTGGCTTAAAAGAGCAGTTTGGGGTGGTTTTTTTTTCTATATACTCTCTCGTCGGAAATAAGAGGATGGTGTTACAGCTTAGCGCCAGTGAGGAACTGTAGCTTAAGCTTAAAAAAAACACATTGTAATTCAATCAAATATGAGGGATGTAGGCTTTTTTGTGTAAATTCTAAACGCCTTCGGCAATTCTACGCGCCTTTAGTAGTTTAACGATGGCTTGGCTCTGTGATGGGAACTATCGAAAAAGAACTGTCTAGTTATTCGAAAATTGTACCGAATGGGTATCTGGACAAGGGAACCGAAAGCGTTTTTGGACAAGGGAACCGAAAGGGTTTCTGGACAAGGGAACCGAAAGGGTTTTTGGACAAGGGAACCGAAAGTGTTTCTGGACAGGGAAACCGAAAGGGTTTCTAGACAAGGCAACCGAAAGGGTTTCTGGACAAGGGAACCGAATGGGTTTCTGGACAAGGAAACCGAAAGGGTTTCTGGACAAGGGAACCGAAAGGGTTTTTGGACAAGGAAACCGAAAGGGTTTCTGGACAAGGGAACCGAAAGGGTTTTTGGACAAGGGAACCGAAAGGGTTTTTGGACAAGGGAACCGAAAGGGCTTCTGGACAAGGAAACCGAAAGGGTTTCTGGACAAGGCAACCGAAAGGTTTTCTGGACACGGGAACCGAAAGAGTTTGTGAACAAGGAAACCGAAAGGGTTTCTGGACAAGGGAACCGAAAGGGTTTCTGGACAAGATAACCGAAAGGGTTTTTGGACAAGGGATCCGAAAGGGTTTCTGGACAAGGGAACGGAAAGGGTTTCTGGACAAGGGAACCGAAAGGGTTTTTGGACAAGGGAACCGAAAGGGTTTCTGGACAAGGGAACCGAAAGGGTTTTTGGACAAGGGAACCGAAAGTGTTTCTGGACAGGGAAACCGAAAGGGTTTCTAGACAAGGCAACCGAAAGGGTTTCTGGACAAGGCAACCGAAAGGGTTTCTGGACAAGGTAACCGAAAGGGTTTCTGGACAAGTAAACCGAAAGGTTTTTTGGACAAGGGAACCGAAAGGGTTTCTGGACAAGGGAACCAAAAGGGTTTCTGGACAAGGGAACCGAAAGGGTTTTTGGACAAGGGAACCGAAAGGGTTTCTGGACAAGGCAACCGAAAGGGTTTCTGGACAAGGTAACCGAAAGGGTTTCTGGACAAGTAAACCGAAAGGGTTTTTGGACAAGGGAACCGAAAGGGTTTCTGGACAAGGGAACCAAAAGGGTTTCTGGACAAGGGAACCGAAAGGGTTTTTGGACAAGGGAACCGAAAGGGTTTTTGGACAAGGGAACCGAAAGGGTTTCTGGACAAGGGAACCGAAAGGGTTTCTGGACAAGGGAACCGAAAGGGTTTCTGGACAAGGGAACCGAAAGGGTTTCTGGACAAGGAAACCGAAAGCGTTTCTGGACAAGGAAACGAAAGGGTTTCTGGACAATTAAACCGAAAATGTTTCTGGACAAGAGAACCGGAAGGGGTTTCTGGACAAGGGAACCGAAAGGGATTCTGGACAAGGGAACCGAAAGGGTTTCTGGACAAGGGAACCGAAAGGGTTTTTGGACAAGGAAACCGAAAGGGTTTCTGGACAAGGAAACCGAAAGGGTTTTTGGACAAGGGAACCGAAAGGGTTTCTGGACAAGGAAACCGAAAGGGTTTCTGGACAAGGAAACCGAAAGGGTTTTTGGACAAGGGAACCGAAAGGGTTTCTGGACAAGGAAACCGAAAGGGTTTTTGGACAAGGGAACCGAAAGGGTTTTTGGACAAGGAAACCGAAAGGGTTTCTGGACAAGGAAACCGAAGGGGTTTCTGGACAAGGGAACCGAAAGGGTTTCTGGACAAGGGAACCGAAAGGGTTTTTGGACAAGGAAACCGAAAGGGTTTCTGGACAAGGAAACCGAAAGGGTTTTTGGACAAGGGAACCGAAAGGGTTTCTGGACAATTAAACCGAAAGGGTTTCTGGACAAGGCAACCGAAAGGGTTTCTGGACAATTAAACCGAAAGGGTTTCTGGACAAGGCAACCGAAAGGGTTTTTGGACAAGGGAACCGAAAGGGTTTCTGGACAAGGAAACCGAAAGGGTTTCTGGACAAGGAAACCGAAAGGGTTTTTGGACAAGGGAACCGAAAGGGTTTCTGGACAATTAAACCGAAAGGGTTTCTGGACAAGAGAACCGAAAGGGTTTTTGGACAAGGGAACCGAAAGGGTTTCTGGACAATTAAACCGAAAGGGTTTCTGGACAAGGGAACCGAAAGGGTTTCTGGACAAGTTAACCGAAAGGGTTTCTGGACAAGGAAACCGAAAGGGTTTCTGGACAAGGAAACCGAAAGGGTTTTTGGACAAGGGAACCGAAAGGGTTTCTGGACAACCGAAAGGGTTTTTGGACAAGGGAACCGAAAGGGTTTCTGGACAATTAAACCGAAAGGGTTTCTGGACAAGGGAACCGAAAGGGTTTCTGGACAAGGGAACCGAAAGGGTTTCTGGACAAGGGAACCGCAAGGGCTTCTGGACAAGGGAACCGAAAGGGTTTCTGGACAAGGGAACCGAAAGGGTTTCTGGACAAGGGAACCGAAAGGGTTTCTGGACAAGGGAACCGAAAGGGTTTCTGGACAAGGGAACCGAAAGGGTTTCTGGACAAGTTAACCGAAAGGGTTTCTGGACAAGTAAACCGAAAGGGTTTTTGGACAAGGGAACCGAAAGGGTTTCTGGACAATTAAACCGAAAGGGTTTCTGGACAAGGCAACCGAAAGGGTTTTTGGACAAGGGAACCGAAAGGGTTTCTGGACAAGGAAACCGAAAGGGTTTTTGGACAAGGGAACCGAAAGGGTTTTTGGACAAGGAAACCGAAAGGGTTTCTGGACAAGGAAACCGAAAGGGTTTTTGGACAAGGGAACCGAAAGGGTTTCTGGACAATTAAACCGAAAGGGTTTCTGGACAAGGGAACCGAAAGGGTTTTTGGACAAGGGAACCGAAAGGGTTTCTGGTCAATTAAACCGAAAGGGTTTCTGGACAAGGGAACCGAAAGGGTTTCTGGACAAGGGAACCGAAAGGGTTTCTGGACAAGGGAACCAAAAGGGTTTCTGGACAACCGAAAGGGTTTTTGGACAAGGGAACCGAAATGGTTTCTGGACAAGGAAACCGAAAGGGTTTTTGGACAAGGAAACCGAAAGGGTTTCTGGACAAGGAAACCGAAAGGGTTTCTGGAAAAGAAAACCGAAAGGGTTTTTGGACAAGGGAACCGAAAGGGTTTCTGGACAACCGAAAGGGTTTTTGGACAAGGGAACCGAAATGGTTTCTGGACAAGGAAACCGAAAGGGTTTTTGGACAAGGAAACCGAAAGGGTTTCTGGACAAGGAAACCGAAAGGGTTTCTGGACAAGGAAACCGAAAGGGTTTCTGGACAAGGGAACCGAAAGGGTTTCTGGACAAGGGAACCGAAAGGGTTTCTGGACAAGGGAACCGAAAGGGTTTCTGGACAAGGGAACCGAAAGGGTTTTTGGACAAGGGAACCGAAAGGGTTTCTGGACAAGGAAACCGAAAGGGTTTCTGGACAAGGGAACCGAAAGGGTTTCTGGGCAAGGGAACCGAAAGGGTTTCTGGACAAGGGAACCGAAAGGGTTTCTGGACAAGGAAACCGAAAGGGTTTTTGGACAAGGGAACCGAAAGGGTTTCTGGACAAGAAAACCGAAAGGGTTTTTTGACAAGGGAACCGAAAGGGTTTCTGGATAAGGGAACCGAAAGGGTTTCTGGACAAGGAAACCGAAAGGGTTTCTGGACAAGGGAACCGAAAGGGTTTTTGGACAAGGGAACCGAAAGGGTTTCTGGACAAGGAAACCGAAAGGGTTTCTGGACAAGGAAACCGAAAGGGTTTTTGGACAAGGGAACCGAAAGGGTTTCTGGACAAGGAAACCGAAAGGGTTTCTGGACAAGGGAACCGAAAGGGTTTTTGGACAAGGGAACCGAAAGGGTTTCTGGACAAGGGAACCGAAAGGGTTTCTGGATAAGGAAACCGAAAGGGTTTCTGGACAAGGGAACCGAAAGGGTTTTTGGACAAGGGAACCGAAAGGGTTTCTGGACAAGGGAACCGAAAGGGTTTCTGGACAAGGGAACCGAAAGGGTTTTTGGAGAAGGGAACCGAAAGGGTTTCTGGACAAGGGAACCGAAAGGGTTTCTGGATAAGGAAACCGAAAGGGTTTCCGGACAAGGAAACCAAAAGGGTTTCTGGACAAGGAAACCGAAAGGGTTTCCGGACAAGGAAACCAAAAGGGTTTCTGGATAAGGAAACCGAAAGGGTTTCTGGACAAGGGAACCGAAAGGGTTTCTGGACAAGGAAACCGAAAAGATTTTTGGACAAGGGAACCGCAAGGGTTTCTGGACAAGAAAACCGAAAGGGTTTCTGGATAAGGAAACCGAAAGGGTTTCCGGACAAGGAAACCAAAAGGGTTTCTGGACAAGGAAACCGAAAGGGTTTCTGGACAAGGAAACCGAAAGGGTTTTTGGACAAGGGAACTGAAAGGGTTTCTGGACAAGGAAACCGAAAGGGTTTCTGGACAAGGGAACCGAAAGGGTTTTTGGACAAGGGAACCGAAAGGGTTTCTGGACAAGGGAACCGAAAGGGTTTCTGGACAAGGAAACCGAAAGGGTTTTTGGACAAGGAAACCGAAAGGGTTTCTGGATAAGGAAACCGAAAGGGTTTCTGGACAAGGAAACCGAAAGGGTTTCTGGACAAGGGAACCGAAAGGGTTTCTGGATAAGGAAACCGAAAGGGTTTCCGGACAAGGAAACCAAAAGGGTTTCTGGACAAGGAAACCGAAAGGGTTTTTGGACAAGGGAACCGAAAGGGTTTCTGGACAAGGGAACCGAAAGGGTTTCTGGATAAGGAAACCGAAAGGGTTTCCGGACAAGGAAACCAAAAGGGTTTCTGGACAAGGAAACCGAAAGGGTTTCAGGACAAGGAAACCGAAAGGGTTTTTGGACAAGGAAACCGAAAAGATTTTTGGACAAGGGAACCGCAAGGGTTTCTGGACAAGAAAACCGAAAGGGTTTCTGGACAAGGGAACCGAAAGGGTTTTTGGACAAGGGAACTGAAAGGGTTTCTGGACAAGGAAACCGAAAGGGTTTCTGGACAAGGGAACCGAAAGGGTTTTTGGACAAGGGAACCGAAAGGGTTTCTGGACAAGGGAACCGAAAGGGTTTCTGGACAAGGAAACCGAAAGGGTTTCTGGACAAGGGAACCGAAAGGGTTTTTGGACAAGGAAACCGAAAGGGTTTCTGGATAAGGAAACCGAAAGGGTTTCTGGACAAGGGAACCGAAAGGGTTTCTGGACAAGGAAACCGAAAGGGTTTTTGGACAAGGAAACCGAAAAGATTTTTGGACAAGGGAACCGCAAGGGTTTCTGGACAAGAAAACCGAAAGGGTTTCTGGACAAGGGAACCGAAAGGGTTTTTTGACAAGGGAACCGAAAGGGTTTCTGGACAAGGAAACCGAAAAGATTTTTGGACAAGGGAACCGCAAGGGTTTCTGGACAAGGAAACCGAAAGGATTTCTGGACAAGAGAACCCAAAGGGTTTCTGGACAAGGGAACCGAAAGGGTTTTTGGACAAGCAAACCGCAAGGGTTTCTGGACAAGGAAACCGAAAGGGTTTCTGGACAAGGGAACCGAAAGGGTTTCTGGACAAGGGAACTGAAAGGGTTTCTGGACAAGGAAACCGAAAGGGTTTCTGGACAAGGAAACCGAAAGGGTTTCTGGACAAGGTAACCGAAAGGGCTTCTGGACAAGGGAACCGAAAGGTTTTTTGGACAAGGGAACCGAAAGGGTTTCTGGACAAGGGAACCGAAAGGGTTTTTTGACAAGGGAATCGAAAGGGTTTCTGGACAAGGGAACCGAAAGGGTTTTTTGACAAGGGAACCGAAAGGGTTTCTGGACAAGGAAACCGAAAAGATTTTTGGACAAGGGAACCGCAAGGGTTTCTGGACAAGGAAACCGAAAGGATTTCTGGACAAGAGAACCCAAAGGGTTTCTGGACAAGGGAACCGAAAGGGTTTTTGGACAAGCAAACCGCAAGGGTTTCTGGACAAGGAAACCGAAAGGGTTTCTGGACAAGGGAACCGAACGGGTTTCTGGACAAGGGAACCGAAATGGTTTCTGGACAAGGAAACCGAAAGGGTTTCTGGACAAGGTAACCGAAAGGGCTTCTGGACAAGGGAACCGAAAGGTTTTTTGGACAAGGAAACCGAAAGGGTTTCTGGACAAGGAAACCGAATTGATTTTTGGACAAGGGAACCGCAAGGGTTTCTGGACAAGGGAACCCAAAGGGTTTCTGGACAATTAAACCGAAAGGGTTTCTGGACAAGGAAACCGAAAGGGTTTTTGGACAAGGGAACAGAAAGGGTTTTTTGACAAGGAAACCGCAAGGGTTTCTGGACAAGGGAACCGAAAGGGTTTCTGGACAAGGGAACCGAAAGGGTTTCTGGACAAGGGAACCGAAGGGTTGCTGGACAAGGAAACCGATAGGGTTTCTGGACAAGGGAACCGAAAGGGTTTCTGGACAAGGGAACCGAAAGGGTTTCTGGACAAGGGAACCGAAAGGGTTTTTGGACAAGGGAACCGAAAGGGTTTCTGGACAAGGAAACCGAAAGGGTTTTTGGACAAGGATAAGGATAAGGAAACCGAAAGGGTTTCTAGATAAGGAAACCGAAAGGGTTTCTGGACAAGGGAACCGAAAGGGTTTCTGGACAAGGGAACCGAAAGGGTTTCTGGCCAAGGGAACCGAAAGGGTTTCTGGACAAGGAAACCGAAAGGTTTTTGGACAAGGGAACTGAAAGGGTTTTTGGACAAGGAAACCGAAAGGGTTTCTGGACAAGGGAACCGAAAGGGTTTCTGGACAAGGAAACCGAAAGTGTTTCTGGACAAGGGAACCGAAAGTGTTTCTGGACAAGGGAACCGAAAGGGTTTCTGGACAAGGGAACCGAAAGGGTTTCTGGACAAGGAAACCGAAAGGGTTTTTGGACAAGGGAACCGCAAGGGTTTCTGGACAAGGGAACCGAAAGGGTTTTTGGGACAAGGAAACCGAAAGGGTTTCTGGACAAGGAAACCGAAAGGGTTTCTTTACAAGGGAACCGAAAGGGTTTTTGGACAAGGGAACCGAAAGGGTTTCTGGACAAGGGAACCGAAAGGGTTTTTAGACAAGTTAACCGAAAGGGTTTCTGGACAAGGAAACCGAAAGGGTTTCTGGACAAGGGAACCGAAAGGGTTTCTGGACAAGGGAACCGAAAGGGTTTTTGGACAAGGGAACCGAAAGGGTTTCTGGACAAGGAAACCGATAGGGTTTCTGGACAAGGGAACCGAAAGGGTTTCCGGACAAGGGAACCGAAAGTGTTTCTGGACAAGGGAACCGAAAGAGTTTTTGGACAAGGGAACCGAAAGGGTTTCTGGACAAGGGAACCGAAAGGGTTTCTGGACAAGGGAACCGAAAGGGTTTTTAGACAAGTTAACCGAAAGGGTTTCTGGACAAGGAAACCGAAAGGATTTCTGGACAAGGGAACCGAAAGGGTTTCTGGACAAGGGAACCGAAAGGGTTTTTGGACAAGGGAACCGAAAGGGTTTCTGGACAAGGAAACCGATAGGGTTTCTGGACAAGGGAACCGAAAGGGTTTCCGGACAAGGGAACCGAAAGTGTTTCTGGACAAGGGAACCGAAAGGGTTTTTGGACAAGGGAACCGAAAGGGTTTCTGGACAAGGGAACCGAAAGGGTTTCTGGACAAGGGAACCGAAAGGGTTTTTGGACAAGGGAACCGAAAGGGTTTCTGGACAAGGAAACCGAAAGGGTTTCTGGACAAGGGAACCGAAAGGGTTTCTGGACAAGGAAACCGAAAGGTTTTTGGACAAGGGAACTGAAAGGGTTTTTGGACAAGGAAACCGAAAGGGTTTCTGGACAAGGGAACCGAAAGGGTTTCTGGACAAGGAAACCGAAAGGGTTTCTGGACAAGGGAACCGAAAGGGTTTCTGGACAAGGGACCCGCAAGGGTTTCTGGACAAGGGAACCGAAAGGGTTTTTGGACAAGGAAACCGAAAGGGTTTCTGGACAAGGAAACCGAAAGGGTTTCTGGACAAGGGAACCGAAAGGGTTTTTGGACAAGGGAACCGAAAGGGTTTCTGGACAAGGAAACCGATAGGGTTTCTGGACAAGGGAACCGAAAGGGTTTCCGGACAAGGGAACCGAAAGTGTTTCTGGACAAGGGAACCGAAAGGGTTTTTGGACAAGGATAAGGATAAGGAAACCGAAAGGGTTTCTGGACAAGGGAACCGAAAGGGTTTCTGGACAAGGGAACCGAAAGGGTTTCTGGACAAGGGAACCGAAAGGGTTTCTGGCCAAGGGAACCGAAAGGGTTTCTGGACAAGGGAACCGAAAGGGTTTGTGGACAAGGGAACCGAAAGGGTTTCTGGCCAAGGGAACCGAAAGGGTTTCTGGACAAGGGAACCGAAAGGGTTTGTGGACAAGGGAACCGAAAGGGTTTCTGGACAAGGGAACCGAAAGGGTTTCTGGACAAGGGAACCGAAAGGGTTTCTGGCCAAGGGAACCGAAAGGGTTTCTGGACAAGGGAACCGAAAGGGTTTGTGGACAAGGGAACCGAAAGGGTTTGTGGACAAGGGAACCGAAAGGGTTTCTGGACAAGGAAACCGAAAGGTTTTTGGACAAGGGAACTGAAAGGGTTTTTGGACAAGGAAACCGAAAGGGTTTCTGGACAAGGGAACCGAAAGGGTTTCTGGACAAGGAAACCGAAAGGGTTTCTGGACACGGGAACCGAAAGGGTTTCTGGACAAGGGAACCGAAAGGGTTTCTGGACAAGGAAACCGAAAGGGTTTTTGGACAAGGGAACCGCAAGGGTTTCTGGACAAGGGAACCGAAAGGGTTTTTGGACAAGGAAACCGAAAGGGTTTCTGGACAAGGGAACCGAAAGGGTTTCTGGACAAGGGAACCGAAAGGGTTTCTGGCCAAGGGAACCGAAAGGGTTTCTGGACAAGGGAACCGAAAGGGTTTCTGGCCAAGGGAACCGAAAGGGTTTCTGGCCAAGGGAACCGAAAGGGTTTCTGGCCAAGGGAACCGAAAGGGTTTCTGGACAAGGGAACCGAAAGGGTTTTTGGACAAGGGAACCGAAAGGGTTTCTGGACAAGGAAACCGAAATTGTTTCTGGACAAGGGAACCGAAAGGGTTTCTGGACAAGGAAACCGAAATTGTTTCTGGACAAGGGAACCGAAAGGGTTTCTGGACAAGGGAACCGAAAGGGTTTTTAGACAAGTTAACCGAAAGGGTTTCTGGACAAGGAAACCGAAAGGATTTCTGGACAAGGGAACCGAAAGGGTTTCTGGACAAGGAAACCGAAAGGGTTTCTGGACAAGGGAACCGAAAGGGTTTCTGGACAAGGGAACCGAAAGGGTTTCTGGACAAGGAAACCGAAAGGGTTTTTGGACAAGGAAACCGAAAGGGTTTTTGGACAAGGGAACCGCAAGGGAAACGAAAGGGTTTCTGGACAAGGGAACCGAAAGGGTTTTTGGACAAGGGAACCGAAAGGGTTTCTGGACAAGGGAACCGAAAGGGTTTCTGGACAAGGGAACCGAAAGGGTTTCTGGACAAGGGAACCGAAAGGGTTTCTGGACAAGGGAACCGAAAGGGTTTCTGGACAAGGGAACCGAAAGGGTTTCTGGACAAGGAAACCGAAAGGGTTTTTGGACAAGGAAACCGAAAGGGTTTCTGGACTAGGGAACCGAAAGGGTTTCTGGACAAGGAAACCGAAAGGGTTTTTGGACAAGGAAACCGAAAGGGTTTCTGGATAAGGAAACCGAAAGGGTTTTTGGACAAGGGAACCGAAGGGTTTCTGGACAAGGAAACCGATAGGGTTTCTGGACAAGGGAACCGAAAGGGTTTCTGGACAAGGGAACCGAAAGGGTTTTTGGACAAGGGAACCGAAAGGGTTTCTGGACAAGGGAACCGAAAGGGTTTCAGGACAAGGGACCCGAAAGGGTTTTTGGACAAGGGAACCGAAAGGGTTTCTGGACAAGGGAACCGAAAGGGTTTCTGGACAAGGAAACCGAATAGTTTTTGGACAAGGGAACTGAAAGGGTTTTTGGACAAGGGAACCGAAAGGGTTTCTGGACAAGGGAACCGAAAGGGTTTCTGGACAAGGGAACCGAAAGGGTTTCTGGACAAGGAAACCGAAAGGTTTTTGGACAAGGGAACTGAAAGGGTTTTTGGACAAGGGAACCGAAAGGGTTTCTGGACAAGGGAACCGAAAGGGTTTCTGGACAAGGGAACCGAAAGGGTTTCTGGACAAGGGAACCGAAAGGTTTTTGGACAAGGGAACCGAAAGGGTTTCTGGACAAGGGAACCGAAAGGGTTTCTGGACAAGGAAACCGAAAGGGTTTCTGGACAAGTAAACCGAAAGGGTTTCTGGACAAGGGAACCGAAAGGGTTTCTGGACAAGGGAACCGAAAGGGTTTCTGGACAAGGGAACCGAAAGGGTTTTTGGACAAGGGAACCGAAAGGGTTTCTGGACAAGGGAACCGAAAGGGTTTTTGGACAAGGGAACCGAAAGGGTTTCTGGACAAGGGAACCGAAAGGGTTTCTGACAAGGGAACCGAAAGGGTTTCTGGACAAGGGAACCGAAAGGGTTTTTGGGCAAGGGAACCGAAAGGGTTTCTGGACAAGGAAACCGAAAGGGTTTCTGGACAAGGGAACCAAAAAGGTTTCTGGACAAGAGAACTGAAAGGGTTTTTTGACAAGGGAACCGAAAGGGTTTCTGGACAAGGGAACCGAAAGGGTTTCTGGACAAGGGAACCAAAAAGGTTTCTGGACAAGAGAACTGAAAGGGTTTTTTGACAAGGGAACCGAAAGGGTTTCTGGACAAGGAAACCGAAAGGGTTTCTGGATAAGGAAACCGAGAGGGTTTCTGGACAAGGGAAACGAAAGGGTTTCTGGACAAGGGAACCGAAAGGGTTTCTGGACAAGGAAACCGAAAGGGTTTCTGGACAAGGGAACCGAAAGGGTTTCTGGACAAGGGAACCGAAAGGGTTTCTGGACAAGGAAACCGAAAGGGTTTCTGGACAAGGGAACCGAAAGGGTTTCTGGACAAGGAAACCGAAAGGTTTTTGGACAAGGGAACTGAAAGGGTTTTTGGACAAGGGAACCGAAAGGGTTTCTGGACAAGGGAACCGAAAGGGTTTCTGGACAAGGGAACCGAAAGGGTTTTTGGGCAAGGGAACCGAAAGGGTTTCTGGACAAGGAAACCGAAAGGGTTTCTGGACAAGGGAACCAAAAAGGTTTCTGGACAAGAGAACTGAAAGGGTTTTTTGACAAGGGAACCGAAAGGGTTTCTGGACAAGGAAACCGAAAGGGTTTCTGGACAAGGGAACCGCAAGGGTTTCTGGACAAGGGAACCGAAAAGGTTTTTGGACAAGGGAACCGAAAGGGTTTCTGGACAAGGGAACCGAAAGGGTTTCTGGACAAGGGAACCGCAAGGGTTTCTGGACAAGGGAACCGAAAGGGTTTCTGGACAATTAAACCGAAAGGGTTTCTGGACAAGGAAACCGAAAGGGTTTTTTGACAAGGGAACCGAAAGGGTTTTTGGACAAGGAAACCGAAACGGTTTCTGGACAAGGGAACCGAAAGGGTTTCTGGACAAGGGAACCGAAAGGGTTTTTGGACAAGGAAACCGAAAGGGTTTCTGGACAAGGGAACCGAAAGGGTTTTTGGACAAGGAAACCGAAAGGGTTTCTGGACAAGGGAACCGAAAGGGTTTCTGGACAAGGGAACCGAAAGGGTTTCTGGACAAGGAAACCGAAAGGGTTTTTGGACAAGGGAACCGAAAGGGTTTCTGGACAAGGAAACCGAAAGGGTTTTTGGACAAGGGAACCGAAAGGGTTTCTGGACAAGGGAACCGAAAGGGTTTCTGGACAAGGAAACCGAAAGCGTTTTTGGACAAGGGAACCGAAAGGGTTTCTGGACAAGGAAACCGAAAGGGTTTTTGGACAAGGGAACCGAAAGGGTTTCTGGACAAGGGAACCGAAAGGGTTTCTGGACAAGGGAACCGAAAGGGTTTTTGGACAAGGAAACCGAAAGGGTTTCTGGACAAGGGAACCGAAAGGGTTTCTGACAAGGGAACCGAAAGGGTTTCTGGACAAGGGAACCGAAAGGGTTTCTGGACAAGGAAACCGAAAGGGTTTTTGGACAAGGTAACCGAAAGTGGTTTCTGGACAAGGTAACCGAAAGGATTTCTGGACAAGGAAACGGAAAGGGTTTCTGGACAAGGGAACCGAAAGTGTTTCTGGACAAGAGAACTGAATGGGCTTCTGGACAAGGGAACCGAAAGGGTTTCTGGACAAGGGAACCGAAAGGGTTTCTGGACAAGAGAACTGAATGGGCTTCTGGACAAGGGAACCGAAAGGGTTTCTGGACAAGGGAACCGAAAGGGTTTCTGGACGAGGGAACCGAAATATTTGTGGACAAGCAAACCGCAAGGGTTTCTGGACAAGGAAACCGAAATGGTTTCTGGACAAGGGAACGGAAAGGGTTTCTGGACAAAGAAACCGAAAGGGTTTCTGGACAAGGAAACCGAAATGGTTTCTGGACAAGGGAACGGAAAGGGTTTCTGGACAAAGAAACCGAAAGGGTTTCTGGACAAGGGAACCGAAAGGGTTTCTGGACAAGGGAACCGAAAGGGTTTCTGGACAAGGAAACCGAAAGGGTTTTTGGACAAGGGAACCGAAAGGGTTTCTGGACAAGGGAACCGAAAGGGTTTTTGGACAAGGGAACCGAAAGGGTTTTTGGACAAGGAAACCGAAAGGGTTTCTGGACAAGGGAACTGAAGAGGTTTCTGGACAAGGGAACCGAAAGGGTTTCTGGACAAGGGAACCGAAAGGGTTTTTGCACAAGGGAACCGAAAGGGTTTCTGGACAAGGAAACCGAAAGGGTTTCTGGACAAGGGAACCGAAAGGGTTTCTGTACAAGGGAACCGAAAAGGTTTCTTGACAAGGGAACCGAAAGGGTTTCTGGACAAGGAAACCGAAAGGGTTTTTGGACAAGGGAACCGAAAGGGTTTCTGGACAAGGGAACCGAAAGGGTTTCTGGACAAGGAAACCGAAAGCGTTTTTGGACAAGGGAACCGAAAGGGTTTCTGGACAAGGAAACCGAAAGGGTTTTTGGACAAGGGAACCGAAAGGGTTTCTGGACAAGGGAACCGAAAGGGTTTCTGGACAAGGGAACCGAAAGGGTTTTTGGACAAGGAAACCGAAAGGGTTTCTGGACAAGGGAACCGAAAGGGTTTCTGACAAGGGAACCGAAAGGGTTTCTGGACAAGGGAACCGAAAGGGTTTCTGGACAAGGAAACCGAAAGGGTTTTTGGACAAGGTAACCGAAAGTGGTTTCTGGACAAGGTAACCGAAAGGATTTCTGGACAAGGAAACGGAAAGGGTTTCTGGACAAGGGAACCGAAAGTGTTTCTGGACAAGAGAACTGAATGGGCTTCTGGACAAGGGAACCGAAAGGGTTTCTGGACAAGGGAACCGAAAGGGTTTCTGGACAAGGGAACCGAAGGGGTTTCTGAGAGACATGCGATGTCTTTTGTCTCTGTAAGGCTGACAGCGCGGCATCTATCAAAGTTGAAGAATAGAGCGGTGTTCCTTGAGGACAGCTACCCATATGCTTGTGCAGTTGGCTGCTGCTCAATTAAAGACGCACAAGTGATCACCTTCGATCAACACCTTGACAATTTACAAATGGACGCGTCTGGAAGTGAAATTCACGCCTCTCTCATCGACTGCTTGAACTGTTCCCCCTTGAAGAACATTCACCTCTTTTTCAAAACAGTGACTTCAAAGTGAGTTAACAACGATTTTGGCGTATACTCCAGTCCGCAGATAGGGCCAATTAAACCGGATGAACCCAGCCCAGCACGGAGTTCTCGTTCAGCTGAATGCGGCAGTGTGTGAATTCATATCTGGCTTATTTTTCAAAGAAAATAAAAGCGGAACCCAACGCACTTTTCCACTGATGAAGCCAGCTCCCAAGCACACACCAGATCCAACTATGTGTGTAATCCTTGTTTACACTCGCAAGGAACTGAACAAAGCATTGCCTGTGAGCGGATTTTCAAAATCTCAATCATGCATGAAATATCCGCATTTTCCCAGAGCGATCCACACCCCGAACATGGAATGGTACTGCCATACATCCACGAACAGGCGTGTGGCTTTCAATTTCAGTCGACTTTTCGGATTGAGTTTGCCTCCGTTCCCGCCCAGCCAACCACCCCAATACTGAGGACCATTGTTCACTTTATGAATGCTGCATTCCCGGCAAGTGGCAAACGTCAGGGTGCATGCGAATTTATTTCGATATCTGCCCCCGTCAAGCCCCCGTCGTCAGGCAGGAGTCCATTGTTCCAGACCAGAGCACTGCGCTCGGAACATGCTGTTTGCACAAAGGTGAGAACACGAGAGCACACGTTTAAAGATAAAGCACTACCTGGCACCCCCTCTGCGGCTGTTTGGCTGCTGAATTATGCAAATATCAAACAGATCACCGGGCCCCCTGCGATGGGGGAGGCGGCTGATAGGCAGTCGGAGTGTCATGCTGATGTGACGTACGGGGTGCCGGTGTGCCTATTCAATCGGCTGACTGGTTCTTGTGCTTCCACCAAGTCACGTGTGTGTGCGTGCGGATGCGAAGGATATTCCAAGCCGAGTGCCGGTGGACTAAATGGACTTTCCTTCAATGGCACAGTTGCTGATGGCGCTTGTCCGACGCGTTCGCCTAATGGACTCCTTGTAGGCGAATCGACCTGCAACAGGAGCAAACGATTCCGACATCAATTAGGACAACGACTTGAGCAGCAACATCGCAACCGATGCACAATCGTCGAGGCGTAATTAATTAACTCTTTAATGTAAAATAAAGGATTCACACTTGAAGCGCGCCGGGCAATGAAAAGTCCAAGTCCAAGTCCAAGTCCAAGGTAAATATTCCAAATGGAGCTGCTGGCATAAATTACATTTCAAAGCGAACACAAGTGTCGGTGGCGTTAACATTAACGGCTCCGAACCGCAAAGTGTTATTCATTTGAAAATTACTGGTGCTCTCGATTGTGCCGTCGGACTGGCCATCATCCCGTGTCCGTTCTATTCAAATGAAAGCGATGTACCAACGGGCCGTGCGGAGGCGGCAGGGACGTCCCTGTAAGTGCTGGGCAAATGTCCATTGAAATTCGGTTCGGTTCTGTTTGCCTTACCATCAGGTGGGTGTGTTCACTAAATGCACATCAGTTTGTCTATCATTGGTCGGTGGACGGTGGACGGTGGTCGGTGGTCGGCGGACGGCCTGTGTGTGGGCGACGTGAACGATTTTCGAAGGATTACGGTATCCGTATGACTGAGTCGACGACAGATTGTAATTAAGACCTGCGCTGGGATTCCTCGTGTGATGCACAGCTCAATGGGATAATTACTGAAGCTAACTACCTGTAGTGAGATTTTTTCTGTTGATTTTTTTCCTGAAGCAGGAAATGACTTATTGCATCGGTGGTTATCGATTTCTTTTGACGTGCTATGAGAAGTCACTGTACGTGGATGTGTATCCATACAGACTACGAGAAATGGGTGTTGTGCAATTTGATCATAGTATCCGCTTCCGTGAGTTTCGTCAAGTTTCGTTGAATTTTGATTAATTAAGCGGGAAACGAAGGTGCAGTCCAGGTCCAGCCGAACTGCAGCCCAATTAGAAGAGGAAGAAGTGGGAGCGTCTCTGCCTAAGTAAAAGGACAAATGAGAAAATAATTATGGGCGTTTGGCAATTTTAAGAATCTTCCCGATACTTTTCATCGGCGGTTGAGTTTTCTTCTTCTTCTGACGATTTGTAAAAATTTGGTACGAGCGTTTTCATCTTCAACACAGCAGTTTACTTATCCGTGACAGTTTAAAGAGAGAAGCCATTTTGGGCAGGTATAGCAATGCTGTGATCTTCTACCCGATTCCAAAACTGTGGATTCAGTTTGAAGGCTGATTTTTTGCTCTTGATGGGCTTTATTGAAACACAACGTGAAACGTCCACGCAAGCCTCATGGTGTTTTCTTATAATTGTTAAAGCGCCCTTAAGCCAGACAACTGTCGTCACAAAAATGAATGGCTACTTTAAGAGCGTGTTCTTAGTTAGATCATTTTCGAGGATGAAATACAGAATGTGTCGTCAAAATACAGAATGCGCGACACTACCCGTTTGCTTTACGCCACACACTTATCGACATCATCAGATGAGAGGACTCATATCTGTATGGTATGTACTTACTTACTTATCAGGCAGACGAAACATGAAGGGTCTGAGCCTGAGCAATTGTTGCCTTCCATCGGTGACGGTCCTGGGCACGCTGCAGTCATCAAGGCCAAGCTGTCTTACATCCGCGATGACTTGGTCTTTGTACCGGAGGTTCAGTCTTCCTCTCCCTCTCGAAAAAGGAGACTCGGATCCGAGAACCCTTTGCTGGAGCGTTGTTGTCCATTCGCTCGATGTGGCGGAGGCACTATAGTCGACGGATTTTTGCCTTCCGGACTACATCCACATCCTTGTCCAGCTCGTAGAGCTCGCGGTTGTGTCTTCGCCTCCATTCGCCTTCCTTGCACACAGGACCATATATCCGACGTAGAATTTTTCTTTCGAAGGCACCACGAATCAGCTCTGCAGGCTTACTTAATGTCCAGCTTTCGTCTCCATAAAGTAGGACTGGCAGAACAAGGGGCTTGTAGAGCATGGCTTTGGTCCTTCGAGTTAGGAGTTTCGAGCCCAGTTGTTTTGACAGACCGAAGTAGCATCGGTTGGCAATTGCTATTCTACGTCGGATCTCCACTACGATGTCATTCGTGGAGTTCACGTTTGTCCCGAGGTAGACAAACTCCCTTACTACCTCCAACTTGTAGCTGTCGATTGTGGCGTTTTGGCCTAGGTGGTGTGCGGCGGATCGCCAGTATATATTTTTTTGTCTTGTCCTCGTTGACCTTTAGACCAGCTCGTTTCGCCTGTTCCCCTATTGCCGTGAAAGCTTCCACTACGGCGCGCGATAATGTCGATGTCGTCAGCGTATCCCAACAGCTGGACTGACTTGTAGAAGATAGTGCCTTCCGTGTTTACAGCCGCCCGCCGCTCTACCTTCTCCAGTACCAAATTGAAGAAATCACACGACAGCGAATCTCTTTGCCGAAATCGGGTAAAAGTTTCGAACGGTTCAGAGGTTTTTGATCCGAACTTCACCGTGCATCGCGTATGTGTCGGCGTGGTGCGACACAGCCGGATCAATTTTCCCGGGATCCCGAATTCGGCCATCGCTTCGAATAGCTCCTAGCGATGAATGCTGTCGCATGCGGCTTTAAAATGGATGAAACTATGGTGAATATCGATTTGAAGCTCGCTGGTCTTCTTCAGGATCGGCCTTAGTGTGAAGATTTGGTCTATAGTCGATTTGCTGGGCCGCAAGCCGCACTGGTACTCGCCGAATAGTGCGGTGCAAAACGGCTTTAGATGTTCACACAGTACGCTGGATAGAATCGTGTGGGCGACATCGAACAGGGATATACCCCTATAGTTGTTGCAGCTTGGTAGGATCGCCTTTTTTTGTGGATGGGGCATATGGAGCCGATATTCCAGTCGTCGGGCATGCTTTCATCTTCCTAAATTCGACAAATGATCTTTTGCATGCTCCCTACCATTACATTGTCCCCAGCTTTGAAGACCTCCAATGGTAAGCCATCTGAGCCTGCGGCTTTGTTGTTCTTCAGCCTTTTGATGGCTGCACCGACTTCTTCAAAGCTAGGTGGGAGGACTACATCGTCGACTGGAGGTGGGATGTCTGTATGTGTGGACTTTAATTGGACCATTCTGTATAAATTTCTTCATTGCTTACAAATCGAGTCAACTTTCCTTCAATTGTGGACCCTTTAGTAACACAAGACTGCTCAGTACAAGCAATAGCTTGAAAACTACGAACTCAAGTGGAGCAGATGATATTGGTAATGTGATAATTAAGAACGTTGTGAAATACAAGCTTAGTCTGCCCTAAGGGATTTAGTAATAATTAAGCTTCCAGTTCGGAACTAGCTCCTACTGACGTAAGACCTCTTTAATTAAACCGATCTTAAAAACTGCCAATAAAAGTAACCCTATTGACACCAGGTCAATAAGTGTTCTATCTTCCTGTCGGAACCGTAACGCACTGTCCCTAAAGAGGGGTGTCCCTTATAGAGGAGTGTCCATTAAGAGAAGTTTCGCAGTAAATGGTTTTCAAAAAGAGCCGATTTTCATCATTCACGTGCCGTGGTTTTCCCCACTTTCATGTATCCAGTATTTCGCTTTTGATTTTGTGGACAAACTTAGCACCTAATTCAATATCCAACAGTTTCCCCAGATGGTTCAGACGAGTTTTTTTCGTCGTGGCGCAAGATTTTATCGCCATTCATTGCAAGCTTATCTTTTATCGTTTCCCTTCTCGCCGACCAGTCACCCGTTGTGTCGCAACTACCGGTAAATGAGGAGCTTTTCTTACGTATGGTGTGCTAGGCAAGTTGTGAAACTGATCATCAGTAATCAGCAAAGATTAAAGCTTGCTTCGACTTTTAGCTAATTTCTGGTAGTAACTAAAGATCAAGTGAGGCTGCCTTAACGCGTCAATGCAAAGAAACGACTGCGATTTCTAAATGATCGCCTCGCAAACCTGCGACATGCCTCTGAGTCTGCAAGCGAGCGCAATCCGAAACGAAGATAAAGCAATTGGCAAAGTTATCCAACAAAGCCCCGCATGAGTTCCTCAGACTGACCGACAGTCATGGCTTCATAACACAGATTTCTTATGGGCTCCGAGATGGTAATTTTCTCGCCCCTTCACCGCTGTGGACTCCGATTCCAAGTCAAAGATCTCCATTACAGTGCGGTCGCGACAAACTGCCCTAAAACCCATCGCACTGGCCGGAGACTTGATGAGTGTATCAAATGCGAAGCGGGAAGCGACCAAGCCCACCAATCCACTCTCTCTTACTTCATCTGCTCATTTATCCCCCATTCGCCGTGTCTCGCTCTCTAATTCTACGGTATAACTCAATTTAGGTGAAGGTCAAAACCGAACCATTTGAAAGCTCTCTACGTCTACCTCACCCAGCTGAAGAGGCAGTCGATTCGAAACGCGGAATTCCATTCAGTCGATCCACAGAGCTGTGCACAGCAGCACACACCGGCACGGTCATGTACAAACGTCGAACCAATGTTGAAGCGTACCACGATCAATCGGAATCAACGAGCAGCAGTACTCTGACGCTGCTCGGCAGTGAATTGAGCGAGTCCGGGTGTAATGGAGATGTCACGGTATCATCGGACCATTACAATCCAACGTTGCGTTTACTGCAGATACCGCGATCATCGAGCGGCTCGTTGGGCTTCCATCTGACGCGCAGCAAGTGGGATCCGTATCCATGGGTGCATATCTCGATTAAAGCGACTTAGCTCGCGACCAGTGTGATCTCTATCAATGAAGTGTGTAAACTATTTTTGCAGGTCAGTGCAGTGGATGCCAACACCCCGGCGAAGATAAACGGCCTAAAGGCGGGTGATTGTGTCTTAGAGGTCAGTGTGAAGTTTTCATGTATTTTCATTCCATTACCAGTTGTCTTGATTATTTTCACTCCGATCATCGTCTGGCGTGAGCTCGGCCTTAGTTTGTGTTCCGACTCGGTGTGCAATGGCAACAGCGATAAGTGTTTAAGTGGAATTTAATGAGTTAGGCGGGAACACATGTCGAGCAGCGACGACAGCTCACGGTGATCACTTCCTAAACTCGTCCGCCGCTGTAACAATTGATGTGGCAAACAGAAGACCGCATGTCTTCCGTGTTTGCGAATACGTCAGCGAATCGTGATCAAATACTCAGATCGATGGTGGAGTCTTTGAAAAACAAAAAAAATTGAAACGTTCAATTAGCGAGTGTTGATAGACATGTTAATTCCCTCAGGCGATGGATCTTGACACATGTATAGTTGATTAGAATTGACTCGAAACCAAAGCTCGGTCGGGACTGCGATCAGATAGGGCCCATCGTACGTCGTAAATAGAATCCAGCTCGTTTGAGAATTTGAAGACAGACACCTGTGAGCTCATCGTGGTCGTTGACTTGAAATCCGATCTGGTTTTGAGCCGCCCACTGGTGGCTACATAAATGTCGTTTGTGCCATGCGCCAGTACAGCATGGCAGAATACTCGAGTGAGTCAGGGGCTTCACTAGGGCTTGCGGTTGATTTTTGTGTGACCAAGTGTGTAGTGAATTTACCTGCGTATGTTTCAGTTGTGTCATTCGCTTGGTTCGGGGATGAAGGCCGGTCTGACATGAGATCTAAGACCTATGACGACACTAGAGAACGTCTGCTAGTCTCCCTGTTGGTGAGGCATTTCGTGAAGGCAGCCTAATGTAACACGAGTTAAACAGAACCGAATTTCATAAGAAGCGTTTTATTCGTTACGCACAATTGAAGTTCTTCTTCACGGGGGCTTCGTTGTTCCACAGACCCGGTCTCGAACTCACTTCGGATTGGAGTCAAGTTGCCCCTGCGCTCCAAGTGAGCCAGATGTCCTTAGCATTGGCTTCGAATGCGCCTTGCTAGGCTCATGTCGTTTTAGAACATGTAATGGTCGTTGCTAAGTCTTCTCCTCCTGATGCTGTCAACGCAAGCAGGACTATAGATCCCACACAGATCCACTCGTCTATCCACTTTTTGAGATCATACACGCCTCTGCCTGCTGTACGAGGACTGATATGATCAACCTCCTTTATAAAATGTCGGCTTGATTCGATTGACCGTTCCACTGCGACTTGAGTCCAATTTAAAGATTTGAATGAATCTCTCTGCGAACCAGTCATTCTATTTGCGAACTCGTAATACACGAATATTCAAACGCAATCCACAACCTCCACGACCACAAAATTCGCATTGAAGTGTCAGTTTGCACCCGAAGTTCTCTGCGGATGATACAACTCCATATGAATGAGTTGTCAGAGTTTGCGAAGATTGCAATTCGTGGTGATGTCGGAGTGTCGGAGTGGCGGCTATGAGTGGAATGCATCACGTCGGATGAATTGGCGAACATTTAACTTTTTATTCCGTTTGACAGTTCATCTTCACATGTGTGCATCATTTATGGATGGATGTGTATTAATGATTAAAACGCACCGAACAAGAATGATGTATGCATCATTCTTGCGCAACTAACGTATTCGCCAATCGATCTCGGTGATCAGCAAAGCCTAGTGGCATTTTTTACTAGCTGCATTCTGATGCAAGAGGGAACAAAATTAAACTGAAAATTCAAATTTGTCGGAAAATTCAATTCGACAACAACAGCGTGCGATATTGTGGTTCATTTACATGAATGTAGCGTTCTCCAAAAATTATCACAATTAAACTCTTGATAATCGCTTGGTACAAGACTTAATTTTCTATTTAATTTCAATCCTTCAAGTCACCACCATATTTCGCGATTTCAATGTAAATTCCTATCCCTCAAAGAGCTGTGTGCCCGGAGGACCACGCTGCATTTTGGCACTCGGTAAGCCACTGAGGAATAAAGCCATCTCTCGAAGAACCAATATATCTCTATATATGACCCTGATGGTCCCAGTCCTGCTGTATGGCGCAGAAGCATGGACACTAACTAAAGCGGACGCGGATATTCCTGGTCGCGTCTAGAGAATTATCTTCGGCCCCGTATTAACGGATGGTGTTTGGAGGAGGAGACTAAACGACGAGCTGTACGGGCTGTACAGCGACATAGATCTGGTCAAACGATTTCGAATCTCTCGTCTTGCTAGGTCACGTCCAGCGAATGGACACCAATGCTCCGGGCCGGAAAGTCTTCGACTCGACAGGACCTTGCCGAGTATTACGAGATGTCGAACGGCCGGATCGTGGTCTGTTAAGCGTCCCAACATTCCAAGTGCAGATTCGAAAATCATTGTCCTTATGTCGTCTGCTAGGGTCGTCAGCGATAAGATCATCCATAACCGAGGCTTGTTGCTTCATAACTATTACTTTTCGCACGGTGGGAAAGTTACCCTTACCGAGAGCATTCAATAACTTTGCCCTGTATGCGCAGGTCTATGCCTATAAGTGTGAATGGTCCATACGACGGTCATACAGGCGGCAGTACGGAATTTCAACTTCTTTGCCTCGGCCGCACATAAGGTAGTGTGAACAGATTTCAACGAGCGAGCATCAGCGGATCAATGAAAATGGCATGTTTTCTCGATAGATCGATAAAGGGATCGTGTATTAGGATCGTGTATTTATTTAGAACAACATCTCACTGAAAGAAGAGCCGATGTTGATGCCACAGCAGAGTACAATGTCAACGCAAGTCATTTTCTTGTCGTTCGATACGTCCTACCACCCGCACGTCTGAACGTACCTTTTGTTGCAGATTTCAACCGTAACGCACGCAACAGATTCTATGGACTTGGGTCTTGAGTGTTGCCCACTAGCAGGTGCCCACTGTCTCAGGTGCTTGCAAGGAGTACTTTTGCACGAACTAATTTCGACAGCAAGCTTTTTCATCTTATCGGCAAGAGAGGTGAGACATAGGAAAAGCTTCAACCCCCTTGTCAACAAGATGTAAAGGCTTGCTGTCGAAATTAATTCGTGTAAAAGTACTCAAGTGGTTCCTATCGGCCAACAATTCTTTCCAAAAAAATAACTATTTGGGTTACACAGCTTTCGCTTTATAAATGGGCTTTCAAATTTTTCCAAACGTTGTTCAGGTGTTAAGCAACTCATTTGGCTTCGTGGAGGTGTTATACTGACTTTCGTGCTTGAAACAGCTGTCAGCGTCAAAATAACTTGTGATTTATAAAAAACACTCGGTGGTCCGCTCGGATATCTCACCTCGTTGCATTTAATAATTTGGTAATATTTTGAAGACGGAGCTAATAAGATGTGACATGACAATTCATCTACATGCGGCTTGCGAGGTATCCTGTCCAACAAGGGCGATCATGAGCAGATTGTCGCTTTTGTGCGAAAGCCCTCCAAGATGTCTCTCCTTTCGCGGTATTTATTGGACAAACAACCGAAAAGTGGCGCTAAACCAGTCAGTTGCCTTGAGTTCCCATCAATTGCAATGTACGCCGTGTAGTATTCTAATCGTAACTCCTTGAAAAATATAAACGGCAAATTCCTGTTTGGTCGGCCGTTATGGGACCGGCTACTCTTTGGGCTACTCATTCATCAAGTAAATTAAAATAATTGATTATGATTCAGAAAAAAAAAATCGTCAAGTCGAACGACGCGGCGATGTGACAGCGTCGTTACTCGCATGTTTATTGTTTTCCCAACCGAGTGGCACATTCTCAAATATACGAGTATTTTGTCTTGTTTTTCAATGCAAATGAAATGGTTTCAAATTATACAAGATTTGTGTAACGCTAAATCGATACCCCTTGGAGCTAATTTTTAGGGTCTGGGGCTCATTGATCTCGGCAGCCTTGACATAGTTGGCAGCCTTGTCGACGATATGCGTCATCCAATATTTATTTTTCCTTGATGCCTCCTTATTGGAGTAAGCCAGGGAATCAACCAACAAGCCTCTTCTGGACGGATATGAGCTGCCCATACGGTCAGCATGGCCATCCCCCTTAGGTGTGAGAAACCTGAACAGTTCATGGTTCAAACTTCTCCTCCAAATTCCGCCAACGCAAGCAGGACCATAGACCAAGATCTTCATCCGCTTCTGAGATTATCCATACCTCCTGGAAGTTTTTTTGGGCTTCATAGTCATAGATCCCATGTCACCGTGAACTTATCTTCAGTGCGTTCTCGTGTCTCTCTCATGGTGGTCACCCGCCATCAAATCGGTTTACTTAATAGAGCTTAATTGAGGGGATCACTAGATACTGTCAGTATCGTGCGTCCAATGCGGCTTCATCAGTAATCAGCAAAGATTAAAGCCTGCATCAAGTTTTAGCTAATTTCTGGTAGTAACTAAAGATCAAGTGAGGCTGCCTTAACGCGTCAAAGCAAAGAAACGACTGCGATTTCTAAATGATCGCCTCGCAAACCTGCGACATGCCTCTGAGTCTGCAACCGAGCGCAATCCGAAACGAAGATAAAGCAATTGGCAAAGTTATCCAACAAAGCCCCGCATGAGTTCACCAGACTGACCGACAGTCATGGCTTCATAACACAGATTTCTTATGGGCCCCGAGACGGTGATTTGCTCGCCTCTTCACCGCTGTGAACTCCGATTCCAAAGATCTCCATTACAGTGCGGTCGCGACAAACTGCCCTAAAACCCATCGCATTGGCCGGAGACTTGATGAGTGTATCAAATGAAGCGGGAAGCGACCAAGCCCACCAGTCCACTCTCTCTTACTTTATCTGCTCGTTTATCAGTGTCAGTATCGTGCGTCCAATGCGTCGGCTGCTGTAACACATACCATATATGGGTCTAGCTTCTCGGCAACCAGTCGATTTGTTCGTGCTATTATTCTCAGTTTTATGCCGACTCCGAACGGTCAAGTTTCGCATTGTCAGTAACTCGAACCGTCTGCTGTGGTCTGTCAAAAAAGTCACGCTGGCCCATGTGTAGTGTACATCTTACTTATAGCATTAGCCTTTGTCAAACTCACCGAATTGCTCAGGATAACCACACTTGGATACAGACTGCCAAAAAGTCAGCGCGGCTGCGTTCTTCCTCTTCGCATCTGTATCCTACTCGACTGGCTGCAGATGTCATTACACTACTTCAAGTGAGGTTGCGTTTCCTTAATTCCAAGAGTTCCGATTGCCTCCAGGTGCTCTTAGGATGACCCCTGAATATTTTTCCCTTGTGGGTTCCATTCTGACGACATTCTGGTAAAGCGTGGCATATCCGATCCATTTTCATGTTTGTTTTTTAACCTGTATCACAACTGATTCCTCTCTTGTCAGAATATTGGACTTGAGGTTGTTGTTCGATTTCAAACAGGTTTCGCTACGGACTAATTTAATACATGCGTTGAATATTCTGAGCTTCGTGGTTCTGGAAATGTTGGAACTACTTTACATAGGGCGTAGCTGTCCGAAAGCTGCTGTTGCTTTTCGAAGTCTGTCATCAACATCTCCTTCTGCGTTTCCGACAGTTGTTGTCATACCACCCAGATAGTAGAAGATATTTACATATTCCACAGGGTCTCCTTCAATGGTAATGAATCTGCTGTTGCAAGTGACTCTCAGGGCCTTGGTTTTCTCGATATTCATCTCCAACCCGGCGCATCATGCTAATTGTGCTTTTGCGAGGTGTTATCGTTCAGCTTGTGTGAAAGTAGACAACTATTGTCTATGTACTCTAAGAACACTAGTTGTCTTGCGAGACTCCATGTTATTCGACGTCTGTTTACGCAGACTTCTTTCAAAATTCCACCCAGAACAATTGTCAACAGTTGAGGTGAGAAGGGGCAACCTTGTTTTACTCCGGTATTTGTAGTGAAAGAGTTACTGATGATCCCATTGTTCGAAAATTGCTCTAATGATGTTCATATTTTATGGGGTACTCCATTTTTACTCAATTCTGTCGAAGACCTTCTACAAATCGATGAACAGCAAGTATAGAGGTGTGCTTTCTTTAGATTGCTCAACTATGTGTTGGCTTAATCAACGTCGCTTCTATGTGAACGGCAGCCAGTCTGTTGTTTTAAAGTCTCCCTCGCAAATTATATGGGTGCCGCTACAGCCCGTAGAGGCCAGGGCCTAGCTTTTTAGCAACCGCTAGTGGTATGCGTTTGTACCGAATCTGAACGGTCAAGTTTGAGAAGCTTTTCTAGACAGACGTAGTCTTTGAGAATTATGAGTGACTCGAAAGAGGTGAGGCCGTGAAAATTATTTGTGTCGCACAGAGCAGGTGTCGAACCTACGAAATTGGGGTTTAGGTCGATGCCCACAATGCCACGGGCCATCACCGTGGTTTAAGGGGATAACACTAGACAAATATATTCGCAAGAGGAAGTAAGTCGTGCCAGACATTTTGTTTACCCATTATATCTTAACCAAACGAACGACAGTAATTGCAATATGTGTGCCAAATTTCATTAAGATCCGTTTCATAATTCAGATCCCATTGAATTCTTCCGCTCTCCCATACAAACCAGACCACTGTGCGATCTCTGACTGGCTGGTTCCTGTGATCCATTTAGTCTGAGAGACTTCTTTTAGTCTGGTGGAAGTCCATATTTTTAGCTTGAGCTGTGCTATACCCAGTGTTTCTTATCCCACTTAATGTAGGGGTACAATATCTTTATGTTTATGAACGATTTTGATACCTTCTTGTGTACACCATATAAATATTGATCAGCTTTCGACTTATTGAAGTTTTCACGCCTTCTTCTTGACATTATCAGTCAGCATATAAATACTTGTTGCAACTCACAAATCAAGAATATTTTAATCAATAAAACCCATGTATACCCTTGTATACCCACACCCTGCCAAAGATGCAGTCCGTTGCGTTTCTAGCTTTCTGTCACCAAACCTTGCTGTTGTTTCGCATATCAATAATTTCTCATGCGGACTATAACAACGAATGGAGGAGATGTATCCAGTTACGACTAGAGACACGAGTAGACATTCCCCATACCAACCACAAGTCATAAACTACTCACGAGGAAAGACATCCAAGAAGTTTAGCTGCCAACCTGACGATCTGTCTGAAATCGCCTTAAAAAAGTACAATAACAGCAGTTCGCCTTGACAAAGGCATAAATAAAGAACAAAAACCAGTTGTTCTATATTTGCATTCACAACTATTCGGACGAGATAACAGATCAAATTTGTTTTTATAACTTCATTAGCATCTACTTGCAATGGACAAATGTTATCCCTTTCAATCCACATGCAAATGTTGTATTCGACGTTTTTATAGCCAGTCAGCGGTCAGTGAAAGTGAACCTCCACGACACTGATCAAGTGCAATTTGAACTCATCACCTGACTCCCTCATGCATAGCGGCTTGTGAGTGCTTTTAAATTGACATAACACTTAACGTAATTTGTGATTGAACTACAGGCCAGATCTTCATTGGGCAGATCAGCTTTAGTTCGATGAAGTGATGGCAGTGGGAAGTTGGAAGCAACAAGTGAGATTACAAGAATAGCTCAAAAAATTGTCGATTTGAAGGTATATGCAACATTTCAAGACTATTTATGCATGCAAGACTGGACCGTTGGAGTAAATTTCTCATCAAAGTAAGGAACCAGTTATGAGCAACCTTCAACTTGAAAGCATGCAAGCTTTGACTTTTCTTCAAAAATATGCCAGCAGCTAACTGGTCCCTACTTTACAACTTTCTTAGAAGTTATTTCAATCAAGCACTCCTAAACATGATTACAGACTAAACAAGAAAAGGTGTAGAATTGGGATCCGGTGGATTTGCGCGTAGTTATCAAAGAGAAGTCACGTGAACGAAGCCACTTTCCAAGGAGCTTAACGTCGTTTGTTAGGTTAGGTTAGGTTGTAGTAGCTGACTGCTAAGTTCAATCACACTTAGGCCAGAGTAGGCCCATTGAGATACCACGCGATTGACTTCTCTTCAGGTGGTGCTTGTAGCTGGCCTATGTTGGCGCTGTTTGAATCATTGAGGTTATTGAAGTAGTAGGCCCCTGATGTAGGAACCTACGATTAGTCAAACCACTGCACGAGCGGAGTAGGTGATGAGTGATTTCTTTCTCCTCTTCATATATGCAGCTTCTGTAGAAATCATTATATGGGGCACCCATCCTGCGAGCATGGGTGGCAATTGCACAGTGCCCGGATATGACTCCTATAAGAGTCCTTAATGAGTGCTTGCTGAGTCTGAGTAGACTGAGTGACCGTTTTAGGCTAAGTGATGGCCAGATTTATTTTGTTTTAATTCAGGTGGTAGCTTCTATGTTTGATTGTGTGAATTCTTAAAAGATGGTAGACTGTAGCGATCGGCATGGAAGGTGGTACCCCTGCTATTGAAATGGATGAGCTAGTACCATACCTGTCGAGTTCCTTGAATGTGACAGTGTCAACTTGACTTGTTGCAAGTGCGTCAAGCAGAAGTAATATTGCACGTGCCAGAAAGTTGCATACACTGAAGATTTCACAACGAAAGTAATATTACATATAAGTCCAAGACTGAGACTGAAGGCTCAAGATTAACCAGGTTTTTGCATTAAAATAAAATCTTAAAAAACATAAAAATCAACACCTTCTAAAAACACTTTTCGATTTTATTTTACTGAAATTCTTTGACATATAGGCTGCGTGACAGTAATTTTATCAAGAGATGATAACGATAAAGTGGGCTTTAAGTCGACTATAATTATCTAAAATTTTAAACTGTACTGACTATAATCTTACGCCATTGGGATAACGCGGTACGTAGCCTACAGTCAGCATAAGCTTTCACGCAAGTACAACGAAATGGCACACACTGTGGCTACAATGATCGTTTGTCAGCATCGAGAAGGAAGCGGCCAACATGGGCCTTGCGGTTAATGAGGTTAAAACAAAGTACATGCCGTCTATATTGGTTAAGTTTCGACAAAACGTCACTACAAACAGCTATAACTTCGATGTAGTGGAAGATTTTGTCAAGCTAGGCTCCGAAGTTAATACAAGCAACGACACCACTGCGGAGATAACACGAACGTTCACGTGGGCCAATCGCTGCATTTTCGCACTTGGAAGGCCACTGAGGAATAAAGCTATCTCTCGAAGAACCAAGATATCACCATATAAGGCCCTAATGGTCCCAGTCCTGCTGTATGGCGCAGAAGCATGGACACTAACTAAAGCGGACGAGGATATTCTTGGGCGCTTCGAGAGAAAAGTCCTCCCAATTATCTTCGATCTCGTATGTACGGATGGTGTTTGGAGGAGGAGACTGAACGACGAGGTGTACAGCGACATCGACCTGTTCAAACGAGTTCGGATCTCTCGTGTCAGAAGGCTAGGTCACGTAGAGCGAATGGACACCAATGCCCGCAAAGACTTCTACACCAACCCCTAGGGATAACGCGGAACAACAAGACCACACCTACGGTGTCGCACGCTGCGAAAAGGGGACCTAAATAAGTTGAACGCGTGTGGCTAGAAGCAACTAGCACAAGACCGAGCTAAATGGAAAGGCATGGTGGCTGAGGCCCAGGTCCACCAAGGACTGTAGCGCCAGCCAAAAAAGAACAAGAAGTTTATATTGGTTGAGTTTCGTTCACTTTGCTTGCATCGGCGATACCTACTTGCATTCAATTTGCAGTTTGCTAGCATATTTTGAAAGCAATTTCATGGAATTAGTTTAGTACACATTGGATAGGTAAGGGAAACAGGTTTGACAAAAAATATGGTTCGATATCCACTTCAGGTGTGGTGGCTCGTGGCTCGACGTCTTAGGTTCGATTCCTGGTTTGTGCGACAAAGCAATTTTTACGGCCCCACCTCCTTCGAGTCACTGACAATGCTCATACACTATTTTCGTCTAGAAAAAGCTTCTCAAACTTGGCCGTTCGGATTCGGTATAAAATTGTAGGTCCCTTCCACTCGTGAGAGAACAATAGCACGCACAGCACGAGTGGTTGCTAAGAACCTAGGCCCTGGTGTTCTATGGGCTGTAGCGCCACCCAAATTATAAATAACCCATTTCAGGTCATGCAATTACTAGAGTAGCACAAATTAAACTGATGAAACGCTTGTGACATCGGGGGCTGGTATTGTTATTGAATCCGCGGCAGCAAGTGCGAATTGTGTTATTTTTGAAAAAAATGTAAACAAACTAATGTCGAAGGCTGGATGGCGTATTGGTTGAGTGCTACCATTGGTTTGGGGGTTGTCCGGTTCGAAAGCAGAGTAGACTTGTATTGCGTTTTCAGATTTGGCCTTGTCACCATTTCCAGTTGGGATTATAAGAATCTCCCACTGTACTCTGACAATATTTATCACAATGCATCAATGATTGTATAGATGTGCTGGTAATTTCCGTAGCAGCCTGGTGAGTTTACTGGTTTCGTTAAGTTTTGCCTACTTGACGAAGTGAATTACTCTAAGTTTTGGTTCACTTTTGGCATAAGCTTAAGTATGCCAAAGTTGGTTATGGTGTTGCCCTAAGGTTGCTATTACTTTCTGTAGCGGAACTGTTATTGTCGCCTTAGTTTGTCGAAGAAGGGATCACCTTGGATATCCTATGCGCTGCTTCTAGGTCTGGTCAACAACTCGATGACTATCATTGTTATGTGTACATTTTATTCGAGCAGAGAAATCCTTTGTAAATTTACTTTTGCTCTGCCGTGGTCTACCTTTGTCCCCTGCGAACTTACGTCTTATTATGCGCGTATCCCATGACGCCATGTCCTGAAAAGGGTAGTTTCAAGCTTCAGAAAGGTGATAATCAACAGCAGTCGTCGCAAAATCGCTGAATTTATTCGAAGTCACCTTGCAACAAGATATTTATTTCTCCGACCTTCGGTTCTGATCTGCACGCCAATAAATCGTCGGCGTACGCAATTAATTGCGGCTTTGAACTATTAGACCAGCAGTGAATATTGACAATAGCATCGGCATACCAACCGCTCCCTGTTGCAGACCAATTTTGATGCCAAAAACCGTGAAAGAAGTTACATCGCCACTTTTCACGAGGAACTTTCTACCTGTTGTCATGTCATAGATCGTGTATGGCAATGGTTTGCTTATGCCGAAGCTGACCAGATTAAATAAGAGGCCCTCCAACCAAACGGTGTCAAAGGCTTCCTCTAAGTCAGACAACGTTTGGCATTGTTTTGTGTATTTCGGACACCAGTTTAGACGCGGGATGTATGGTTTCGTGTCCCGTTCTGCACCCGAACTCATTGTCCGGTACGATATTATATCTTGACGTATTGTTTCAGAAGTCGAATGACTGTCTTTTCAAACACCTTGCTGATACTAGGAAGAAGACTGACCGACCGAATGTTTGTCGGGATAAATCTATCTTCGTCCCGTTTAGGGATTGGTTGCACCACAGCCATTTTCCAATGTTCTGGGTAATACGCATTGGTCAACAGTGTTGTCTAAATTTGCACTGCTTCCAGGCCAAGATGGCGAAACACAATATTTGGAATACAGTCTTTGTAAAATGTGGCATGCATGTGATCCGTCAGCAATATTGTCTCGCTGCATTAGTGCAAGTGATTTGAGTCGAATCGATACGGGGTTGTGTGTGTGGTTTCCGAAGCTGCTTCAGCACATTTGTTTTCTTTTGTCAGTGCTAATTAACACTGAAAAAATGTTACTCTCTTTTACGCAAGACTCCTTTATTTACTCAGCTGAAGGCGTGACGAGATGCAACTGCTCCACCGTGTTGTCACTCGACTACCCACGGTACAAGAATCCACTCTCGCTGACTGTTCAGTTTGCAAATGCTGGAATGTACACCAGTTTTACTCAAGCATAAAATATTCCGATCATCAAAGTCAAGGTTAACCCAAAAATCAACCCATCTGTAGTCTACACCAAGCAAAAAACAAAACACATAAATTTGTCAGTCAGATAGCACACAGAGATCAGAAGTAGTTTACTGTTCCGCAGCTTGGGCCATACCCAAAGGTGGGGCACATTGTTTAATCAAAACAAACATCTACCGAGCTTGACTACAGCACGCCATCCACGTACACAATAAACTACCAAAGGCTGGCCAAGTTGATTCGAATCGCAAGCTGAAGTACTATCAAACTTCCAGGTTTATCGAACCACCTGACTCGCATATGGAAAGCACAAGCATCGCCCGCAGTCAGTCACCCCGAAAAACACTTGTCGCAACTTGGCTACAAAGGCATATAATCAAAGTGAAAAAGTTACGCCAACGAACGCCGGAGAATGAGATCAGAAGAACTAATTTTAATTTTCTCGTTCGCCGCGCGGTTACGTAATCAATGCGAAGGCAAACCGAAAACACAAATGCAACTCATTTCGGAGTAGAATACGAAGCAATTACTGAACTAAACGGCTTTCCCGGAGGTACTCTCGTTCGATTATGCGTGTCAAAGGCGAGCAAAGTTGAAAAACCGAAAGCTCGCTTGGCTGCTTCTAGCGCCCACTCGCTTGAGAAAGTTATTGAACAGTGTGGCGTGTACTTCGAGTTCTCGGTTTGGAGCAATTTTCCAGAAAAATCTCACTTTTTTGCACGAAAAGTTCGAGTGTGTCAGAGCCTTGACTACGTTCGGTGACGCACTTCTACATTTGCATGAATTGTATTTCCGAAGAATTAAACGGTAATCCAAGCAATGCGGAAGTAAATAAGGAGACAACGGATTTGCATAATTTTGCCCATAAAAAGAGCGGCTCTCGTTTCTTCGACAGTCGACAGGTTCTGCTCAGTTTCAGGGAAAATCAACACTCCCTTCTCGCAGAAAGCCGGTAAGCAACGGTTTGTCCTAACTTGGTATCCAATTTGACTTACACGACACAATTTCCATGCAGTGACTGCAAGCCGAGCTTGAAAAGTAAGGAAACACAGTCGACTCTCGATTATTCGAACCACAAGCGACTTACAAAAAATTCGAAGTAACGAAAAATTGCCGAGTTGAAGTGAAGGACGGAACCAGCACAAGCAACTGATTTCCAACTACAGCCTGTTTGCTGGCAGCCCTCTCAGCGATCACTTCGAATTATCGAGTTTCGAATTACAGTAGACTTTCCTTAAATCGATACCGTGATGGCCGTGGCGTTGTGGGTATGTGCGTCGACTCCAACCTCGGCGTCTTAGGTTCGATTCCTGTTCTGTGCGACAAAAACAATGTTCATGTCCCCACCTCTTTCTTCTTCTTCTTTGATTGGCGCTACAGTCGGTGGTGAACTTGGGCCTCAACCAACATGCCTCTCCAGCCAGCACGATCTTAAGCCAGCTGCCTTCAGTTGCGTAAACCAAGTTGGTTGAGGTCCTTTTCCGCTTGTGTGCGCTATCTAGTGCGAGGACGTCCTCTGTTGCGCTGTCCCAATGTCCGAGACGTCGATGTTGTGCGTCCTTCCGTGATGACAACATGTACTTTGTTTTGCCCTCATTCACCGCTAAACCCATTTTTGCCTCGCCATTTTTGACGGCTCGCTGTGTTCGTCCAATCACGTCAATGTCGTCCGCGTAAGCAAGCAGTTGAACGGACTTTTGGAAGATCGTGCCTCGGGTGTTTACGTGTTAGAGTTTCGCACGATCTTCTCAAGTATGATGTTAAAGAAGTCACATGACAGCGTGTCGCCTTGCCTAAAACCTTTTTTGACATTGAAGGTCTCGGTGAGTTCGTTACCGACCTTGATGGAGCAGCGAGAGTTCTCGATCGTCATCCTGCACAACCTGACGAGTTTGGCAGGAATGTCAAAACTAGACATGGCGCTTTATAGCTCGTCTCTATGCACGCTGTCATATGCGGCCTTGAAATCGACAAATAGGTGGTGGGTGTCGATCTGCATCTCTTGAGTCTTTTCCAGGATCTGCCCCACCTCTTTCGAGTCACTGATAATTCTCAAAGAGTATTTCCTGTCTGGAAAAAGCTTCTCAAACTTGGCCGTTCGGAGTCGGTATAAAACTGTATGTCCTGTATGCCCTCTAGTGAAAGAACATTAGCAGGCACAACAAGAGTGGTTGCTGAGAAGCTGAGCTTACCCTAATCCCCACAAGGTGTCAAATATATTCGTGAATGTCGCTATAGCTGGTTCATTTGGTTCATAAAAGGGAGTGATTTGTTAAGTGCATGCTTTAAAAATATCATAAAAAAAGACTTACAAATTCCATTATTGTGCACAATTTTTGTTTGTTTGCTGTCGGAGCAATCCCTGCCATTTTATCTGCATGATAAAATTCGGTGCAGTTTTGGAGTGCATTCTAAGCGGATGAATTTTCAATCCAAGGAGCATGTTGCTTACTCGAAATACTCTAAAAAATATCCTACCAAGACAGAAGGCTGCGAAATGCATTAGTAGCCAAGTAGCCTTTGCTTCATACTTCATTGTCACTTTTTTGAAAAAATAGACCAAAGCAAGCCAGTCTCACTGTCTATCTCACCCAGTTGGGAGTAATTGCTTAGTGTTACCTTCGAAGGCTCCTGTTGGCGCTACTGTCTTTCGGAGATATGCTAGCAATTAATCGCACGATTCAATGATCCAAACAAGGCACAATCTGCTTCGGTCAGGATTATAAATCGCATCGTGGCAAATCCCGTGTTGTCTGAGGTTGCTGTTTGTTTATTTGCGTACCCACTTAACTAGAAATGTGTTTCGTCGCAATTCGTTGTCGGGTGGGTGTGTTTTTCCACGATCAATTGACAATGCTAACTTACTATTTAGACACCTGCCATGATTCACACGCGAATTGTCACAAATAGAACAGTGAAAACAAACGAGACAAATCACAGGTTGGGCGTAGAATAATCTTCTCGTGATTCAGCTACAGTTTGGAGGTGATGCTGGACTTAACTAAACAGCCCTTTTAGGCGGCACAAACAATAGTCAGCCACAATTACGCACGACGAGTTGGCTGAGATCTTTCTCCATTTGTATACGCCAGGGGTTTTGTTGACGTCCTCAATTGCCTTGTCACATTGGCGCGGCACCAAAAACTCTCTTTGTTGTAATACACTCTAAATGGGCTAGCCATCTTAGGGGTTAAATCAGTAGATCCTTGGCAAGACACGTAGTTCGTTGTTGGAACTTCATCTCCAAATGCCATTAGGACGCCTAGCTATTTACTAATTGAAGTGAGCAGGGGGTTCGAGGCAATTGGTCGTCTCTGAACCGAGATCAAGCGTAGGATAACTACTGCCAACCGCTGTTTCTTCGGGCTCAAGAGGCAATTGAGTAATAGAGCCTTCTCTCGAAGAACCAAGTTGACTCTATATAAGACCTTGATCATCCCAGTCCTGCTATACGGCGCGGAGGCATGGACAATCTCGAAAGCGGATGAAGAATTCCTTGGTCTTTTTGAGAGAAAAGTTCTACACACAATCTTTGGCCCTGTTTGTGTTGACGGGTTCTGGAGGAGAAGATTCAACCAGGAACTGTACGGGCTGTGCAGCGACAAGAGCCTAGTATACAGATATAACGCCTACGGTGGCTAGGTCATGTAGAGCGTAAGGACACCACAGCTCCGGCACGAAGAATCTTCGAGTCCGAACTTGTCGGGCAACGCAACAGGGAACACCCGCGTTTAGGGTGGCGCACCCAAGTGGAAAAGGACCTCAACCAACTTGGTGTGCGAAACTGGAGACAGCTAGCCAGGGATCGCGCTAGTTGGAGAGGCATGTTGGTTGAGGCCCAGGTCCACCCCAGACTGTAGCGCCACACAAAGAAGAAGCAGAGCAGGGGGATCGGATATCAATCCCAACGAATGATGACTGGACCAGATCTCAAAACTGGATAAAAGCGTATTAACATTGCTTTCACTGTCATTCGAACCGGTGACCCCTCTAACCAAGGGCAAGCCCTCAACAAACTGCGTCATCCGGCTGTCATCATCTTACGTCTTCTTCGAGATTCGATGGTTTCATAGAGTCATTCCTAAAAACTTTGTTGCAATAGGCTTGACGGAGGGGCTAGTGACACATTGAAAGTCTCGACACGCGCTGCACAGAATATCAAATATTCAAGACCTTAGATGTAACAGTAGATGATCTCCGTAAGTTAAGCACATTAATGGAGGTCTTAGGTTAGGTTAGAGTGGCTGACTGCTAAGAGAAGTCACACTTAGCCCAGAGTAGGCCCCTAGATGTAGGAACCTACGATTAGCCAGAGCGCTGCACGAGCAGGGTAGCTGATGAGTGTTTTCTTCCTCCTCTTCATCCAAGCAGCTTCTGCAGAAATCATTAAATGGGGCACCCATCTTGCGAGCATGGGTGTCAAATGCACAGTGCCCGTATATGACTCCTATGAGAGTCCTTAATGAGTGCTAGCTGAGTCTGAGTAGACTGAGTGACCGTTTTAGGCTAAGTGATGGCCAGATTTCTTTTGTTTTAATTCAGGTGGTAGCTTCTAGGTTTAATTGTGTGAATTCTTAAAAGATGGTAGACTGTAGCGATCGGCATGGAAGGTGGTACCCCTGCTATTGAGGGTTGTACCACAGCTAGATTTTATCGGATTTTCAGTTTTCTGGTATGCCACAGTGTCCCGGTACCCACATGAAGTGAATGTTAAAGTGCTCATGCCATCTCGTTAAGAGACAGAATGCAATTACGGGATATTTTTGAGTAAAGCATGACATTGTGCCGGGATTTTATAGCGGCCTGTTTGATAGCATGTTGTTTTTGAGCCATGACAGCGCCGCTTTAATCGTCATGGCTTCTGCCACAAAAACCCTACAGTGATCAGGGAGGTTCAGAGAAGTAGCTATGTTGAGATCATGGGAATAGACAGCCGCACCCACCCCTTCATTAGTCTTCGATCCATCTGTGGAAATACGCAGAGAGTCATACAACGTCTGCCTATCAGACATCCAGTTGGATTTAGAGGGAATGCTGATCGAAAATTTTTCTCGAAGTTAGCCCGGGGTTTTAGGCGGTCAGTGTCGCTAAGCATTAAGTAGAATTCCTAGAGAATGGTTGAGTGGCCGATATTGGGTTCGGATCATAGTCGGAGTGTTTTGAGTCTCAAGGCTGTACTGGCTGCTGTTTGAGGTCTTAAAATAGTTCGAATCAATGCTAAATAAACAGTTCATCCGATCCAGCTTATTGCCAGCGTAACTGAGACTTTGTCTCATTACTAGGGAAAGCAAATAATTACTGGTTGACTGCGACAAACAAGTAGTGAGCCCTAACTTTAGCCAATGCAGAACCCCACCGAGTCTCCAGTGGACCACTATGAGTATCACTCTTTTATATTCGTCTGCTTCTCCGTGAGTCACTGAATGGCCAAACATCGTTTGTATTCGATTATCCTGGATTCTCCATCATCGACCTCAACTCATCCAGATAGAAGACTTCCGAAGTTATCTACGTAGAGAGCAAACAAATAGGACTGAGCACACATCATTGTGGAACTCCTGTCTCTACTATGCAGCTCTAGCAAAAGGCATCTCCAATAACAACGTTACTGGGTCAAGAGACACAAATCATTGGTTGCAATACGTATTGCTGAAACGGCTGCATGGCCTGCCCTTGGTTATAGGGGTACCCGGTTCGAATGCAAGTGAAGACAAAAATTGACATGCCTTTGCACACATGATTTTTACATCTGGTCCAGTTGCCATTTGCCGGTGGTATCAAATTAACGACACTAAGCATAACAATCGACTAACAAGTGTCCTGGAAATTTCGCTGGCAGCTCAATTACCTTACCTTGCCTATAACGTAGATCTGAACTGTGGACTAATGGGGTAGGATTGCGCCACAGCTCACAGACGGCCAGGGCTTAGCTTTTCACCAACCACTCGTCTTGTACGTGCTAGTGTTCTTTGACGAGTGGAAGGGATCTACGACTCCGAAAGGCCAAGTTTGAGAAGCTTTTTCTAAACAGAAGTGTTGCTTCAGGTGGGGCTGCGAAAATTATTTTTTGTCGTGTTGGGGTTAACGCATATATCCACACCGCCACAGGCCAACACATGACTCGCCGACGAGGAATCAAATCGGTCTCCCCGTGACAGGCGGGACCACTACTACTCTTGGCTCGGTACTCGTATGTAGTCGTCTTATCTATTCTTGCCATCCCTTGTAGAAGTCCAACGAAACTGACCTGCTGTCGACTAAATTTGTACAATAAATAAATGTCAATAGCAAAAACTGTGTACACGGTGACATCCGTTTCTGCGTTTCACGTGAATTCAGGACAAGCGTAGCTTAGCGATGCTCCAAATCTGATTGTCGCTCCAAGTTGACGCCCATTTCAACAGTCGACACTTCCCCTACGCCCACTCGCTACTAATGCAGCCATCAAAAGAGCCCCCGTTTCTGGCCACAAAATGGAATCTCAATGATTGCCCTAGCTCAGGGGAATATCGAACCCAGCCAATCAAGTGTTACAACATCATTGCCTGGCGAAAATTCCCTCCCTCAAAAATTGCCCATAAAACGCCATCGAATGCACACATCAGCGATGTAGTAACCCATCTGCGAGTCGTGCTATACATCCAATATTGGCGAAGCACTTCAAAGCGTTGTCATCGACAGTATCCTGGTACGGGCGGTAATTACAAGCTGATGAACTCGGATGTGTCAATTAATCGAGCTTAACGCGGTGTTTATGTGCGCAGTTATACTGCGTAATGGCATGGAAGTAATGAAACTCTTAGACTTCAGCCGGCTAATCTCAATGAAAATCAAACTAAATATGTTAACGGGACGTTTAATTTGATGTCCTTGTAAATACCGACGCCTCCTTTATGGCATTTGTGAGCATAAAACCTAATCAAGTCTGCTGAGTATTTTATTACCGCCCGCTGCCAGCCAGTGATGTCGGAGGCGGTTATGGGCATTCCGTCGATGATAATTACATTAAAACAACACTCACTGACTACTCAGCGACTGACTATTCGCGTTGCGTTGAGATTTCATATAGCCACGCCGCCGACGAAGGTGGCATCGACTGTAGAAAATGCTATGAACGTTAACTGGTCACGATGTCAATGGTGCCGCGAAGGGTTTGTTTATTTGGGTCATGCCGTATTGATTCGATGAATGTGGGAAATGCGAATGTGAATGAAGTGTGCTTTCGAGTGTCGGGGGAGAGGCAATAATGTGAACGTGCACACATTATTTTTAGGGAGCAGCATCATCGGTGCAACAAACTTAAACAAGCTGAATGCTCGACCTAGTTTGGGGAGGGTGATGTAGACAGGATTAGGGTAGGTGGGTAAGAACTGAGTTGGACATAGATGTGATGGTGCTGATGCTGAGGTGGTGTGTTGGGGTTGGTAGAGGAACTGAATGCACACGGGCCAGCGAAGTGTTGTGACCTTGAAACCCAGACCACTTCAATGCGACAAATGTGGACAGCGGCGGAGAGGTGGCCAGTCTTGGCTGCCTTATTCGTGAAAGTGTCTGACAGAATTTATACTAGGGATTCTGTGACAAGGACGTGGAAAACGAAAAACGGTGAAAGCTTAAGAAAGTTAAATTGCTGTGCCCTAGCGGGTAGGTGTCGACCCTTACACTAGATCAACCGTTTCAATGGGTTGGTTCAAGAATCTGGAACAGGAAAACACAGTGTGGCCGCATGCTGATGAAGGTGTGTAGTGATTTCCCTGGAAGCCATCAAAAACCAACGGACCCGCAAAAACAGACGAGTAGGCACAATGATCAACAAAGCTGACGAACTTCTCACCAATGGAATGCTTGCCGTATCATGTTTTCCTGATAAACATTGGCCCATACAAGCCGTTCACTTGAGCGGACCGTAAGTCATTATATGCAATATTTAAGAAACTTTGAACTTCGCTGCTCGGAGTTGGTAAAATTGTACGTACAACACAAGTGGTTGCTGTAGCACTTCGGCCCAGACAAACTGTGGACTGGAGCGCCAGATATAGTATTTAATGACAGGGCCAAGCGCGGAATAAATGCTTGAAATCTAGGAGACGTCAATATCATCACAAACTACAACACAACGAGGAAGCGGATAGAAGTAGTCCCTTGCAGAGGTAGTGACATGATTGCCATTTACTTACTTATCAGGCGGACGAACCATGAAGGGTCTGAGCCTGAGCAATTGCTGCCTTCCATCGGCTTTCGACTCCATAAAGCAGGACTGGCAATTTAAAAGTTTTGTAGAGCACGACTTTTGTCCTTGGAGTCAGGAGTGCCGAGCACAGTTGTTTTGACAAGTCGAAGTAGCATTGGTTGCCAAGGGCGATTCTACGTCGGATCTTCACCACGATGTCATTCATGGAGTTTACGTTTGCCCCGAGGTAGACAAACTCCTTAACTACCTCGAAATTGTAGCGTTTTGGCCTAGGTGGTGTGTGGTGGATCGTTTTTTGCTAGACAGCATATATTTGGTTTTTTCCTCGTGACCCTTAGACCAGCTTGTTTCGCCTGTTCCTCAATTGCCGTGAAAGCTTGCATTACGACGCGTTTGGACCGCTCGAGAAAACATGATTGCCATTTATTGATCTTAAATCGAAGAACGTCATTTTTAAAACTAGAAAGACGGCAGGGATCACTTAACCCGTACAATACATTTGAAAGTGCTAATCATTTTTTTCAATCATTGCTTTTGACTGATGACAGATAAAACGCTAAACTTCAAATTAAATCGCCGTCTTCCACGTGTTAAGTCTTCTTCTTGATTGGCGCTACAGTCCGGGGTGGACCTGGGCCTCAACTAACATGCCTCTCCAGCCAGCACGATCTTTCGCCAGCTGCCTCCAGTTGCGCACACCAAGTTGGTTGAGGTCCTTTTCAACTTGCGTGCGCCATCTAGTGCGAGGACGTCCTCTGTTGCGCTGTCCCAATGGCTCGGTGTCGAAGACTCTTCGGGCCGGAGCTGTGGTGTCCATCCGCTCTACATGACCTAGCCATCTTAAGCGTTGGATCCGAAGACGCTTAACTAGGTGCATGCCGCTGTACAGCCCGTATAGTTCGTGGTTGAACCTTCTCCTCCAAACGCCATCAACGCAAACAGGACCAAAGATCGTACGCAGAACTTTTCTCTCAAAACAATCAAGAGCTTCTTCATCCGCTTTCAATAGCGTCCATGTCTCTGCGCCATAGAGCAGGACTGGGATGATCAGGGTTTTATACAAGCTCAATTTAGTGTTTCGAGAGATGGCTCTGTTACTCAATTGCCTCTTGAGCCCAAAGAAACAGCGATTGGCAAGAGTAATTCTGCGCTTGATCTCGGTACTGGTGTTGTTGTCCCTATTTACTCCGGAGCCTAGGTAGACGAAGTCCTTGACTACCTTAAAGATTCTGCTGCCCAATATGACGCTCTGTCCGAGACGTCGATGTTGTGCGTCCTTCCGTGATGACAGCATGTACTTTGTTTTGCCCTGGTTTACCGCTAGACCCATTTTATCCGCTTCCGCTTCAATACTAGCAAACGCCTCATTGACGGCTCGCTGTGTTCGTCCAATCACGTCAATGTCGTCCGCGTAAGCAAGCAGTTGAACGGACTTTTGGAAGATCGTGCCTCGGGTGTTTACGTTTGAGTTTCGCACGATCTTCTCAAGTATGATGTTAAAGAAGTCACATGACAGCGTGTCGCCTTGTCTAAAACCTTTTTTGACATTGAAGGTCTCGGTGACACGTGTTAAGTCATACCCAGCGATAAAAAAAAAATGGATTCTATGTGGTCTGCGTAGGCTTTTGGACCGAGGTGACTACCTTGCGGTACACTTGATATGTGCTTACGAAATAGAGAATCTAAATATTCATTTCTTCAGAACTCAATCCATTTGACGAAGCAGAGCTGGAAACAAAGAGCTGTCAGTTTAATTCTGACATGGTGTGATCTTTAAGTCGATTGCTTCCACCTCAATGTTGGCGTCACTGATTCGGGAAAGTCCCTAGTGTCCGAAGCCTTCTTGAAGAGAGAATATAGTGCCTTTCAATGAAAAAAGTCACTCAACCCGATGTAGAAACTGAGTTGCATGGAGCGCTGGGAAATACTCCTTCCAGCAGCCCTTCTACCTTTTCTGTTCACCTCTAGAAATATTTGCAAAGAATTAGCAGCCTTCACAGTCTTGAAACTCAAAACACTCTGACTGTGGTCCAGACTTACCATCGGCCACTCAACCACTCTTAACGAGTGTAACTGTCTGTCTCCTTAAGGACACCGATATCCTGCTACCTCTTCGAGAAGAAAGTCTCCATCAGCATTTCTTCCAGATCGGATTGAATAGCAACCCGACGCTGGCTGGTCCTCTGTGTATCTTCGGACTGGGTGCAGGTGTGTACTCTCCAAGACCTTAATATTGCTATCTCTTTTAAGCTCACTGTAGTGTCTTTAATGTAGAAATCATTGCGATAGTATAGCGACAGCATGACTCAAGAGCAGTGCAATATTCAAAAGTGTTGTCACCATCTGTTCGGATGGCAATCAAGTCTCTGGATAATACTAAGAGTTTACCACCAGTTTCAAGACCAGACTGGCTCTTAACACTGTTCCTTATTTAGTGTCAGTTTGACACAGTTTTTTTTTCCAACAAGCAAAACTCCTTATAATTGAAGTGCTATTGCCAAACACTCCCGGCTCCGGGGACTACTCTCTCGTCCAGAGGGCTCTGAAGACTTGTAGCGTGTTATTACTTATCTGATGTTTTTTCTGGTGTCAATTCGACACAATGTAGTGCCCATCCAAGAGCTCAAGAGGCAATTGAGTAACAGAGCCATCTCTTAAAACACAAAGCTGACTTTTTATGAAACTCTGATCATGCTTGTCCTGCTCTATGGCGCAGTCCATGTCGCTGCGTATGAATGAGCTCGTGCGATCGTGGGTCCAAAACCGGCTTATGGGTCACAAGTACACTCAAACTCTGAACGCAAAATACACTGTTTTTTTTTTTTTTTTTCATTCATTTTTATTTACTTTTTTTTCTGGAATGGCTTATACTAGACAAAAATGACTAATTCTATCTTAATATCTAACAATTCATGTTCTTAATTCTATCTTACTGACCCTTCGCGGGTACTCTAAAATAATCTAATCTATGGAACTTATATATTTGCCTTTCGGCGTCTAAACTATCAACTTTTTTTTTTTAGTCTTTAGGACAAACTTTATTATTTTTAGACTTACGGCCAAGAAAACTATGGAAAAACTTGGCTCTCTAGACATACTTATTAGTACTTAACCTAGACCTTAACCTAAACCTTAGTAACCTATTAAAAATGAGTTAACCTAACAGAATATTAGCCTAACTTACTATATATCCGTAACATTACGGACGTGTACACAAGAGCGTGTGTGCTATGCTTATGCGTAACATATATAATACACACGCCCTTGTGCACTTTTTTTTTTATTTTTTATTTATTTTTTTTTTTTTTAATTTTTTTATTTTTTTTTTTTTTTTTTTGTCTTAAATCGACCCTACATCGTAAGTGGGCCGTTAATCCACTACACCAACTATAATTTTTCAGGCAGGGGCGGGCGACGGCGGAGACTGATTCTGGTGTAACCACCAAAAGAAGTGCCGCTCCTTATCACTCTCTCTCCTGTCTCGAGCGGGGATCGCTCTACTGAACCGGAGGAGATCATCGTGTTCGCGGACGACATCCGATTCGTACAGGAGTCGCCTGTCAACTGTTCGGCGTACCGCGTGGTAGATTACAGGACATCCTTCCGTGTCCTGGATCAAGCCGATCGAATCCAAGTAGAGGAATGCTTCAGGTGGAACAAAACCGTTGTGGCGCACCTTTTCATGGTACATATAATTGGGGTAATAAGCCCCGAAGATCAGGCTGTTGGTAGAAGTCATACTTCTTGCAATGTGACTTCTTATTAATTTAATAATAAAATTGTCTATCCTTTTCACGTTTGCCGGTTGTACAAGACCTCGTTAGAATAGTACTTCTTGTACTCAGACTCGGGTGTTCGATACAACCGGAGACAAGTCCTAAGACACCGTCTCTCGAAGACCCTCATCTTTTCCATCTGGGAAGGACTCACGTTGAACCACAGGGGACAACCATACACCATGACAGGCCTTATGAGGGCCATGTAGCAGATTACCTTCACCCTGGTATCAAGTTGGATGCTGTAAAACAGCTTACTTGCCACAGCAAAGGCTTTTCTAGCGTTGGTCAGAGCCTTCTCTGTATGTTTGTCAAAATACAGAAAATGATCCAACCAAATGCCAAGATATCTAACTACAGTTTTCACGGCTAGCGGCTGACCCTGTGGGTCAACTATGGCGAACTTCTTCCAGTTTACGCGTGTATCCCTTGAGGCCTTGGCAAGCGGGGTACGGAAAAGGATAGTTTCACATTTCTGAAAGTTGATAAGCAGCTTCCAGTCATCGCAATATTTGAAAGTGTTGTCGAAGTCACGTTGCAGCAAGGTATTAATGATATCTACCTCAGGACCTGATCTGTACGCCACTAAGTCATCGGCGTACGGGATTAGATGCGGTATAGACCTTAGGAGATCTGCAGTGAATATAGCAAACAATATCGGGGAACCAACAGCCCCCTGTTGTAGACCATTATTGATATTAAAAACTGTGGTAGAAGTTACACCGCCACTTTTAACGACGAACTTTCTACCTGTTATCATGTTGTATATCATGTATAGCAAAGGTTTATGTAAGGCAAGTCTAACGAGCTTAAGGAAAAGGCCCTCTAACCATACGGTATCGAACGCCTTCTCTAAGTCGATCAGACAGGCACCCGTACATTCTTTCTTATTTTCGTTCCATTGAATGTCGGAAACCAGTTTTGACGCGGCATGTGTGGTGTAATGCCCCGCCCTGAAACCAAACTTGTTGTCCGGTATAATATTGTTGTCCTCGACCCACGTTTTCAGGGCTCGAATGACAATCGATTTCGAAGACCTTGCTGATGCAAGGAAGAAGACTTATCGATCGGAGATTTGACGGGATGCTTTTGTCTTTGCCCCGTTTAGGGATTGGTTGCACTACAGCTGTTTTCCAATGTTCTGGGTAATATGCATTACTGAACACGTTGTTAAACAGTGTAGTGTAAATGTCGATTGCATTCGGAGGGAGATGACTAAGCACAATGTTCGGCATACCATCTATCCCAGCAGACTTCTTGTTTTTCATAGATTTAAGGATCCCTTGGAGATCTTCTTGTGAAATCACAATATGGATCCCATCATTGGCAACGGCATTGTTTGCCATATTTTCATCATTGAATCTGGTGAAACCGGGATTCTCCAAACGCCATTGTCTAATCTCATTATTGAGATAGAAGTGGTTTAAGGAGGCTCTGTTCTCCAGGTCGTGATTCGGCATACGAACCTCGTTGACCGTATACACTTTCTGGAAAACAGCACCGATTGTTTTAACCTTCTGCTGGTGATCTTCGATCACGAAAAACTCGTCGTCTAGCATAGACTCATCTGGATCAACATCGATTGAGGTTAGTAGTTGTTCGTTGTCAAATGTTCTGGGAAGTCGGACGATCTGAATGTCATTTTGATCTTTCCTCCTGAATATTTTATTTATTTGCAGGAACATACCCGGGTTGTTGGATCGTACATCCCGGATTTTGTTGCTCCAGTGCAACTGTTTATAGCTAAATTGTAATTGATTTTTATTAGTTGTTGGAGGTTTTTGATCTCTGACTTCAGGGATCAGACTTCCGGACTTCTCGGGTCTGTAAACCGTCTGTGCAGGAGTTTAAGTCTTGAAAGCAGTCTACTTTTGTGCACGTGAAGTGCGTCGATGGTGGTATTTCGATAAACATCGATGTCATCGGATTTCACTACTTTCGGGATTGTTTTGTCCATTTTTTGTATTATGGCGTTTTCCATTTGTCTGAGGTACCCGTCAACTTCTTCGTTCGTAAGGTTTCTGTTCGCTGGTGGATTGATCGCACTTGAACGGAGTTCGGCGGATAAAACCCTGGAGAAACGTGACCACCGAGCCTTATCGTAGTTATATGGGTTTTTTTGTACATATTCCCTCAGTTCAACCACCTTGTTCGGGATCTGGCAAAATACACTGTGTTTGCTGTGACATGTGCGTGAGACCAATTTTCCTAACTGCTAGAAGTGTGAAGTACAGCATCCTAAATGAAATTTCACCATTCTCGATTCGATCCGTCCTTTTCTGCATTTTTTCTCTTATAACGCATTTATGTACTCAGTTTAACTGGGGTTCTATTGTTTCTTAACAAAAAAAAGAAGTTTTCCCTAACAAACCAGCTTACGATAGCTTATTTACTTCACAAAGGGCAGTCAAAAGAAAACAGTGTTTCAAATTAACACAACAGATTAGATTAGCATGAAGAACTAAATATAGACTAGTTGGCAGAGCATATCAACGTGCTTACAGGCTGGCCCGTCCCATGGAGAGCCTGAGCAATTGCTGTCTTCCATCGCTGGGCACGCTGCTTCCAGTCATCAATGCCAAGTTGTCTTAGATCCGCGATGACTTGGTCTCTATACCGGAGGTTCGGTCTTCCTCTCGTTCTCGAACCAGGTAGCTCGGATTCGATGACCCTCTCAGCTGGGGTGCTGGTGTCCATGCGGTGTGGCCGTAGCAGTCTATTCGTCGGATATTTGCTTTCCGGACTACATGCACATCCTGGTACAGTTCGTGGAGTAGGCAGTTGTGTCTTCTCCATTAGGCTTCCTCGCTGACGGGACGGGAACACTGCACGGTGCATCGCATGGCGATTAGTCCGATGCAAAATGGCCTTAGACGTTTACACAGTACTCTGCACAGGATTTTGTAGGCGACGTCTAGCAAGGATATACCTGAGGTGTTCATGCATGAGGTAGGATCTCCTTTTCGGTCATACTTTCGTCTTTCAGTCAATGGTCTGGTGCATGCTTCCTGCCAGAGTCTTGTCACCAAGCCTTTGTTGTTCTTCAGCCTTTAATAACTGTGCCAACTTCCTCAAAAGCTAGGTGGAAGGACTACTTCATCGACTGGAGTTGGGATTTGGTTCTGGTTCCCTATACCTCTCTCCTGGTCAGACCCGCAAAGCAGCTGTTGGAAGTGCTGCTAAACACATACACCGGGTCCGTAACCAAATTACCGTCGCAATTTCGAAGAACCTGCGTGCCTTTTCTACAGAATGAAGCTGACTTTTGACTTTTTTGTAAAAGACTCTTCGATATCCTTGGGCTGCTAATAATCGATATACCTTTTCTTCAGGTGCAGAATCTATCTAGGCGGTTGCTCTCCTCTTGTTTTCCGTTGCAACGCTTTTTGGTGTGCACGTTCTTTTCTGCACAGACTACAACACTTTATATATTACTCATGCTTTTCGTCAATGTGCACATAATTGATTTGATTGGCGGTCCGCCCGTCCGGAGATCGCTAGGGTGCTGTGTGAATTTTCTTGCAAGGACGTCTTGAGCTACTTGTGACCATATAATGTTTCTCTCAAAGTCTATGAGTCGGAAGGCGTTATTTGTTGTTGTGTCATAAAGGCGCACTGCCTCTGTTCCCTCTGTCAAAGATGAGTTCCTTACCGGTTTTGAGGTCGAAGATTTTGACATCGTACTCTGGACAGGCTCCGTAGGTCATAAAACTCCTCTTTGCCAGAGTCTTCAGTCTCTCCGCAAGGGCGTGTGCACATACAGAGCTCTTGATGTAGAATCTGCCTTGGAGTGTCTAGATTTGAATCAGGGAACATTTTCGGGGCTTGTTTGGCTACAGTCCGTAGGGTTCCAGGACCTAGCTGGTAGGGAACTACATTCTTATGCCGACGCTAAACGGCCAAGTTTGAGAAGCTTTTTCGGGAAAGAAGTACTCCTTGAGTATTGTCAGCCTTCGAGGTTTAAGTGGACTACGGTCGATGCACACACCCACAAGCCACAGGCACCACGGAAACATCTGGACGTCAAATCCTTTTGAGCAACTTATTTCGGAATCGTTTTTAACCCCTCGATTGTCAAATATTTCCGCATCACGCACACTCGCCTTACCTTGAAACAGCCGCAACTCGATGCGCACCATCGAAAACCGTCCGTCAACAAGTTGAACGTCTTCTCGTCAGAGTCGCCGCAAATGCTGATAAATATTTTCGCTTAGTTAATTTCATTATCAGTGCACTGCAAAATATTTAGACCACTAATTTGATTGATATGAGTCCGAAAATGGTCGTCTAATTAACAAGTTTAGCCGTCTCCGCGTCTTGAGCAAACAAGACTGGCCCTCGTGTTTGCAGTGCACATTAATTCAGCGAAGTTGGAGATTAATCAATTTATGCCTACGCTTAGCATTAATATATTTTTTCATAATTCGTTTTAATTCCATGCGACTGGCGGAACTGATTTGTTTCTTACTTCCACAACTTGTCTAATGCGAAACTTAAACATGTGGACGAGTTGATTATTCCTCTGAGTGGTGGTGTTAATTGCTTCGCTGGCAGTGTGACGTCTTTTGTCTGAGTTCGTGCGGTGTGCACATGGCGGAAACTGAGGCATTGTGAATGCACCTTGTCACTATAAGAAGATGACTTTAATAAGGGAATTTGAAGGGAAAAAATGAGTGCGTTCCCTTGAGCATCCTTGGTGGTCTAAAGACACAGCCTCTCAACCACCAACACTCTGTCAGCAACTTTTGGTCTTCAGGCTCATGTCCCTAGCCTCCATCGCAAGCTACTAGGATGCAATTCAAACGAGCCCCCATAAAGGAGGATTCAATGCGGACTCTGCCAGTGGTTGGACTGTTGCGATCACAATTGATAAAGTCATCAGTACGCAGCAAGCAATCTATGAATCTTGCTCAAGCAAGGTGAGCAGAGGTACAAGGAGAGTCATTTCGTCACCCCTATGATCCTAGTGGCTAAGACGTTGGAAAACAAAGGACTTGAAGTAGCTGTGATGTGGCATCCTCGTATCAGAAAAATGTCTTTCAACGCTTCGCGCCTCAGTGACGAATAAATAGTAGTCAATAATTACTTGACTCCAGATCGAGGACTGAATGTCAACCAGGATAAAATGGAGTTAACAATAATATGAGTGGCGCTACAGCCCGTAGGGGGCCAGGGCCTAGCTTCTCAGCAACCACTCGTGTTGTGCGTGCTATTGTTCTGACACGAGTGGAAGGGACCTACAGTTTAACGCCGAATCCGAACGAAAATACTCTTTGAGCATTGTCAGTGACTCGAAAGAGATGGGGTCGTGAACATTGTTTTCGTCGCACAGAGCAGGAATCGAACCTACGACGTCGAGGTTGGGGTCGACGCACATACCCACAACGCCACGGGTCACCACTGGATAAAATGGAGTTGCTCCTCTTTAATAACAAGAATACCAAAGCTGGCTTGGCTGTCCAAATATCAATGGAGTCAAAGTCAAAGCTCTTAAGGCCAGGAAGTGTCATGTTTTATGTTTTATACGCGCAAACCTTCCTTTGGGGGGCTTCAAGCTACGAATGATATACTGGCTGCATACCACGATCGTAAGACGTGACAAGACGAAATACCTCTTAAGGCTCACAAAAGCACCGACCAGCCTAGAAATGACAACTTGTCTTAGAACAACACCGAAGACAGCACTGCCGACCATCTTATTCCTAGATCCCCTCGACCTATTCTCTGCACATTAACCAAGCAGATCATCTGCCACCAAAAATAGATCCGAAGAAGACCTTCCACTCTCGCAATAGGAAGAGCAGCAGAAGGAGAACTCGCCCTGTATACCGACGGCTCAGAAAGAGTGCGGGAACAGGCACAGGGGTCTTTAAGAGACGCATGCAGCATCTTCCTAGCTAACATACACGAAGACGAGAACGCAACGCAGCCAACGAGGCGATCTTTATTTTCTGACCCATTCAAGCAGCAAGCAAGCAGCATTCCACATCTTGACTTCGAAAATTGGCAGGTTATGCAGACAAAGCCTCAATGAAATATTCTTAGTGAACATGGTGACCCTATGCTGGATGCCTGGCCATACTGGCATCCGAGGTAATGAAAAGCGGACAACCGCTCTAAGTCCCCTTAGCGTTCAGGCCGCTTAGCTCTGTGAGCGAAGCTCTGGATGAAGTAAAAACTCCTTGTCTCAGTCTGAAAATTGGTGAATTAGCAAGGGTCCTGTGGCTGGAGTTGAATAAAAAAATATCAACACCATCTTCGGTGACGCTACAGCCCTTAAAGGGCCACTCGTGGTGTGCGATGTATTTTCATCGATCGTGGAATACGGCGTGTCTGAGATTCACTTTACTCACTCGATTTACTTTCACCTGCCATATGTATGGACGAAAACGGTGTGCAAACTACCTTACCGATGACTATTTCGTCACAAACTACAGCAATGTTGTCACATATTCTGACAGCCAAGTAGCAATCATATTGAGGAGTGCAGGCATGTTCAACTCACAGACTTCTCGGAACTGCCGTTTATTTCTCATCGAGAAACCTAACTAAGTAGCATTCAACATGTTTATTTGTCGAGACACGGTAATGTTCCTGAACTCACCAGAAAGGACAATGGTTCCATACTGACTCTCGGACCAAGACTGAGTACTCCTACACGGACTTCTGGAGAACCTGCAAGAGACGAAGAGGAGCCAGAAACGTTTGCACACCTTCTACGCAACTGGTCTGCTCTGGCCACATGTGGAAAGCTGCAGTCCGGGGTGGACCTGGACATCATCCAGCCAGTTTGATCTTTCGCCAGCTGCCTCCAGTTGCGCACACCAAGTTAGTCTCTTTCCACTTATGTGGGCCTTCTCTTTCGAGGAAGTCCTCTGTTGCGTTCATGGTATCAAAGACGAAGCAGTAGTGTCCATCCGTTCTACATGACCTAGCCATCTTAAGCGTTGGATCCGGAGACGCTTAACTAGGTGCATGCCGCTGTACAGCCCGTTCGGTTCATTGTTGAATCTTCTTCTCCAGAAACCTTCAACGCAAACAGGACTAAAGATTGATCGAGTCGTCGATGTTTTGTGTCGTTTCTCGAAGACCGTATACTTTGTTTTGCCCTCATTCACCGCTAAACCAATTCTCACCGCCTCCGTTTCAATACAAGCAAGCGCTGTATTGACGACTCGCTGAGTTCGGCCAATCACGTCAATGTCGTCCGCGTATGCCAGCAATTGCACGGCTTTTTGGAATATGGTGCCTCTAGTATTGGCGTGTGAGTTCACACAGAATGTGTGTTACCACCAGCTTATTAGATCCCTTTAAAAGACATTCTTGCGGGCTCCTGCTCATCCCAATTAACATCCCGCCCACGCCGTGTTCACACATCACGTCAATCAGCCACAACAGAACGTAATCCACTCCACCACCAATCACTCTTCAAACACAAGCCCCAGCTTTTCACTCTATCAACTGTGCTCACTTTCATTTCAGGTTAACGACAAGGACGTTCTCGGGCTTCGCATTTCGGACATAGCCAAATTGGTAAAATCCCAATCTGACGATTGCGTGTCGCTCCTCCTGTGGAGTGCTGGCTGCGACACAAAATGTAATCCAGAGGTATGTACGTGTGCCAATCTAATTCCAGCCCCTCCTCCTGCCCCACTCCCACTCCCACTCACTCCATCATTCAGTAATAAATTTTCCATCCCCGGCCCATGTCAATCGGTCGATCTGTCTGTGCGCTCTCCAATCTAGGATCACACATATTATCCCTTTCGCAGAGCTTATGCTGCGGACCGATGCCGTTGAATTTAGAACGCCTCTCGGCATGCACACAAACAATCCTGACAATAATCGAGTGCCCGGTTTGCCTGGACACTATTGCGCCGCCCGTGCTGCAATGCCAGAATGGACACATCCTGTGCGTGAAGTGCCGCATCCTTTCGCACACTTGCCCGGTGTGCCGGCAACGCTTCTATCCCGGCAGATCGTTAATAGCTGAGCAGATTTACAATACCATCACGGACACATTTAATTTACGCCACCAGGACAAATTGCGCGAGAGACTCTTCGGGGCCAAGTACAAAAGGTCGCCAAAGGACATCGAACAGCAGCAGCAGCAGCAGCAGCAGCAACAGCAACAGAACAACAGCCTAAAGCATCCGCATGAAGTGAATAAATTCGGAGCCCACCACCATTCACCCCTGCCGACCAATAAATTTCTCGCCAAATTGTTGGGCAAGGCATGTTCCATGGACAACCTGAGCACCAGTTCGTCCCGACCACCAGCGGCTCCATTGTCCATGAAAAATGCAACAAATCAGCCAACGACCGGACTGCTGGTTGCGGAAGAAATGCCGAACATGGACGACGACGCCAAGGGCAACAACGTCGACGACAATTTCGATGAACAATCGAGACCCGGCGACCTCTTCACGTCCAGCTATCGAGAGCCTGGCCAGCCGCCCATTGCCAATTCAAAGCATCTCTCGGTATCTGCGTACGATTTATCGAAAAAAGATACGGACGGGCAAGAAACCGTAGATGGGAATCCTTCAATGAACCGCCTTCAATACATGCGATCCAAGCGCAACTCCGTACACTCGCACAGTCCGGTTGTGCTGGTAGCGACGACTACACCGCCGTCCTCGCCCAAAATTGGCCTGCAAAAGCGTAGACCGTGCGCCTCATTGAACACCTCAATGGAGTGCGTTGCGAGTGCCATTCACCGGGACAGCAGGCCGGGACTGGAGCACTCCGCAGCCATACGTCCGGCGATACCCCGGATACAGATATCGTGTTGCTTGGGCGAGCAATCCGAAGATGTCTTCTTCCTCTGTCCGCTTGCCTGTGGCAGCAGGTTCACCGGTGAGTGCTGCACCCGCCTCCTGACATAGAGCTCAGACTAATATTCTCATTCTCTGTTACAGGATCAACGCTGCAGCAGCACGTCAAAGTGGATCACTGCGCGCCAATTTTATGCTATGGCGGCTCGAGTGCCGAACTCTCCCTGCCTCTGAGGGCTCCACTCGACGCTGCGTCAGTGCTTCTCGTGTGTGACGGCATGGATTTCTGGATAAAATTAAGGACACATGGGTAATTATGTTTGCTCCTTGATTGCATTATTCCACAGCCACCCCCATTGCGCGGGTGTGGGTGGATGTTCCATCAAAACGGCAGCAAGTGTACGAACGTGCAGTTCGTACCCTTTGCCCCGTTTACACTTAAGTTCTCTCAGATTTCTGAATGAGTTCCCTTCCCTTTTCTCGGTCTTTGTACGGCCCGCAGCCTGGAGGGGAGCATCACCGCCTCAGCACTTCTTCAAGGAGCCGAAGATGAAAGTTCAAATTTTATAATGGAAACTCGATTACGGAATCGTCTCCCCGACGATCGTGATAGCCACACCCGCAGCGACGTTGCAGACAGCGGTGGGGCCCACCACGACGATGGGATACTCGAGCGCGAACTGATAACGAGGTCGATTGTTCGTTCGATGACTGTGACAACGTGGGAGGCGCCGTCCCTAGTGCAGACGCCCCACGGTGGAGCGGACAAATCCATCGGCATGCTGTACAATCGCGAGAATATTCGAATAACTTTCGGCGAAGCAATTGATTATAACAATCTCTTGTTGGAAATCACTATCAAGCCGCGACTGCCTGTGGGGGGGACCGCGGCCGTGAGGAAAGGTGAAACGTCTCTGGTAGTTCGCTACTGAGATTGTTTCGTGGGGTTGGGGTGGCTTCGCACTTGCATCGCAGCATTCCTGGCGCGGCCTTGTGATCGAACACCCCAGCCACCCCCTGAGTGGTGGAGATGCCGAATCGGTAGCATTAAGTCGGCTAAGCAATGTATACGAGATTTGTTGACATAAACGGAGAGGTGTGTGCGATAAAAACAGGTTTTCGTTTTTGTTTCGTCGTGTGGTTGCGGTTGTCCCGCGTCGGCAGTGCACTTTACTTAATTACACTTTTCAGTTGTCTGAGAGTGATGTACTGGCTTGAGAGGGATTTGTGGGTCGTCTGCGGTCGGACGCACGTCCTTAATCCTGGCTATTGGTGTGGCTTATTAAATGTTTATGAGAGTGCTCGTGGGTTGGGGTGGCTAGGTCATGCTGGATTGATCAGGATTGTATCCGCTATGCATTGGAAGGGAGGTACATATTTTGGTTTCGGCTGGGGGTTACGCGAGTATTTAGGATGACCGAGACGGTGAAGCAATCGTCCATACAGCTGTTGTCGTCTGAATGCAGTGGCTGCCGGCCGTGCAAACAAGGAAGGGATTGGGACACACAGGTGCATTACATCGAAACTAGCCATGGTCAAAAAGCTACTGCGGCCATCCTCACGAGTGGATTGTAAAGTGAACCTACAGTTTTATGCCGACTCCGAAGGCTCACTCGCCCGTATCATCCTACTGTTCCATTTCTGGAACGCTTCCTTTACACTTCCACACAATGTTTATTTGAACGCATTTACTTTTCATTTTTGGGATCTGGCATCACTGATATTCATGCCGATTATAGAATCCGGCGGATCGACTGCGGAGGGAAAACATTCGCATCCGCATATTTTCCTATTACAGAAAACGCAAATCAGAAAGGCAGCGGATGTCGGTGAAGTAGTGCGAAAAAATGCTATTATAGAAAACGCAACTTATCCGCACTTCATACATTTTGTGACGTTTTCAATCCGAACCAAATGAGTTGCGGACTTTGAGGGAAAAAGGATGTGTGGTTGCAGCGGAAGTATATTTTAGAACAAGAAACAAACGAAATTTATACTTGATTCAAATATAATTCGCTTCCCGTTTTTTCGCCCATGCTTTAATTTATTCCCATTGGACATACATATTTTTCTAATAGCTACACTCGGAAAGAACAATTGAAACAACTGCCAACAGTACTGGTCCGATATCCATTCTCATCCAGGAATCTTAAACATGCTGCAAACTTATGTTCCGAAAACAAGAATGAGGATCTTAACACAGGTGGCAGTGTTTTCGTCAAGATAACATATCTTAATCCTGCTTTAGTCAGCCTGAATCATTTTCAAATTTGAAAGAAGGGTGCATTAATGAAGGTTGATTACAAAAGAACTTCTTCTACTACGTTTAAATATCCTTCGCCCTAGTTCTTATCTTAAAACGAATATCTTGGGAATAATTTTCTTGCTCTGCTCAATACATAAATAATTATTCTTCGGAACAAAAAAAATCAACAAAATCAAAATTGACAGCAAACAGCTGATTACAGAAGTTGTCGATAGGCATGGTTTGCGGACCGATAATGTAGTTCATCCGACGGATTCCATAATGGGGTTGAACTTCGATTGCGGATGTGAGTGACTCCCTCCGCAGTCGATCCGCCGGATTCCATAATCGGCATGATTATAGATTGTTAAGTCACATTCGTCCAAAATAATTATTCATATCGTGTGGTATTTTAGAGTGTTCAATAAAAACATGTTTCGCTCTAGAATGTAAGTATAGGCGTGTTTTTTTTTGACTGGTCAGCTTAGTTATGATTCTCAATAAAACGCTTTTTTACTGCGTTGAATTTTTCTTCCAAAAGTTGGTACGTGTACTTACGTCCATTGCATTAGATGTCAAAGATTAGTGAAATTGAATTCTCAAAAGCACAAATAATGGATAGCCCAAATGCTAGGTTTCACTTTGCCACCAAAAAGAAATCCCTGGTTCGATGACGAATGTCAGCCAAACAGGGAGCATACAAAGCGGCACTGCAAAGAAGGAGAGAGTTGCTCGTGAGACGATGTTCGGAAAATGTAGTAACAGGTAAAAAGAGCCAAGTTCACAAAAACGGAACGGAAGCTTGCAAGAACAAGGATGGGAACCTGGTAGAAGGATTAAAGTCGGTGCTGCGAATTTGGAAAGACCACTTCTGCAGACTATATGACGACGAGGACGACCGGCAGAATAACCCATCCAATATAGGCGATGATGGACAAGAATTCCGCCCTACCGACCTGAGTGAAGTGACGGCAGCAAAGTCCAATAATGCTGCAGGTATCGATGGACTGCCTGCCGTGCTGTTCAAAGCAGCTGGTGATGATTTGATAAGGTGGATACACCAACCCATCTGTAAAATCTGGTCGGATGAAAGTATGTCCGATGGATGGAATCTCAGCATCGTTTGTCCGACCCTAAAGAAAGGAGACACTCTTAACTGTGCCAATTATAGAGGGATAGGTCTCCTTAATATATCCTATATAACCTTTTCCGACGTTCTGTGTAAACGCCTGACGCGCTAAACCGTACGTTAACATCCCGATTGGTAAACATCAGCGTGGGTTCAGGCCAGCGAAATTCACTATTGACCAAATAGTCACATTACGGCAGATCTTGGCAAAGACCCAGGAGTTTCAAGTTGATACCCACTACCTATTCATCGACTTTAAGGTCGCGTATGACGTTTATGGAGAGGAGCTGTAGAGAGCCTTGTCCAGCTTCGGCATCCCTGCAGGGTTCGTCCGTCTTTGCAGAATGACGATGTAGAATGCCCGATGCTCCGTCAAGGTCGGTAAAGATTGTACCAAGACTTTGATGTCAGAAAGGGCGACCCACTGTCATGCGCTTTCTTTTACATCATTCTCGAGAAGATCGTGCGGAACTCAAATGTCAACACCCGAGGCGCGATCTTTCTCAAATTTGTGCAACTTTTCGCATATGCCGGTGACATTGAGATTATCGGAAGAACGCAACGGGCTGTCAGTGAAGAGCTTGTGAGCATGGAGAAGGAAGCGGCTATGATGGGGCTTGCTGTTAATCTGTGTAAGACAAGGTATGCTGTCTATGAAAAAGGCCCACCGGGATAGATGGAGAGGCATGTTGGCTGAGGCCAAGGTCCACCTAGGACTGTAGCACCAGCCAAAGATGAAGAAGTGTAAATGTGGCAACACTGTTTAAAATATCATAGAAAAAATAACCATCAAACATACGAGAGAAGAGCAGGTAGACGGGTACACAACTGGCCAACTCGAGTCGATAAACCGTAGTCAATTGAGTTGTGCGTTTACATATTGTTGAACGAAGCCTCTGTCGGTGGTGAATGTTTCTTGTTGTCGCTTGCTTACTGTTTACCATGGCAAGTCATTTATTGCACCGAAATGGAATCCCACTTGACTGCAAGCAATCTACATCTTCTGCTGTGAGATTGACAAAAGAAATGTGGAAGTTAAGATTGCAGTCACAGCAACATATTTTGACGGCATTATTTCGATTCATTTTTTGTGAACACTCGGTGCATTTAAAAGAAAATATACAAAACTTTAGCGTACTCCGCGAAACTATTGTCCGTACCCAACGTCCGTATGGCTCAAACTGAATGCACATTTTTGAGATTTAATCACCACTGTCTCCGACTTGTTGCTTTAAAGAGATGTTAAAGGGCCATGACAAGCCCAATAAGAATGAAAACACTTGTCCCGCACTCCAGCTCATTAAGTGTCCCCTCTTGACCAGCGGCCAACCACCCACCCAAACAGATATTTGTTACCCTGACAATTTGTCATATCCATGTCATGTTTCTGTCAAACAATATTCAAGCACAGAACGGCGCATATCCACTCATGTTTTTATAATTAATCAGTTCATCCCCTAACCCACCCCAGCCGACAGACAACTATCTCTGACATCGCAACCGCCCCTGCTTCGAACAGAAGACTAATTAAAATAAATCATATGCTGTTTGCACACACGACGACGCCAGTGTCCTGGCGATACCCCAACTAAGCATATCGCTCATCCGACAGAGAGCTGAACAACAGCAATTAACGATGTCGTCGTCCGCCCTGCCCCTCGGCGAGCGCCAGACGGGTGATTTGAAAAATATGCGCAACCCCAACGAAGCAAGTTGTGTATTTGTTAACTGGTCACAGGACGAATGAATGGAACGGAGCTCCCTAATTTCACTCCGGGTGCCCAGGCATTGATCAAAAAACTCGAGAAAATGTGAGTTGAAATAGTTGGGGTATCGCCTTCAGCGCCTGTCATACAACCCCTTCATTGCCTGGACGGGTTCGTGAGCCCTCATCCGCTTCCCAACTCAACTGCACGTCCCGGACCAGGACACATCACTTCTTCGTTTGACTTCCCTTCAATGACGAGGTAGTCGTCAGACTACGGCGCGCCCTGAGTGTGAGTGCAATTCTGGTGTGCATTCAGTGAACAAATTGCTCTCAACCGCCCATAAATTCACGACCATTGTGATAAATCAAGACGATGAACTTCTTGCAGCTATCACGTTGAGCTTTAACTACTTTTTCACTCTTCCGGAGGCGTCCAGGGTCGAACAGAATGTGTGCGAACATGAACGTCACGGCGAAGAAAGAACGACAGCGAAGGACGAAAAAAATAAACCCGTAGAAGAAGGACCTGCAATCCTGTGTCACAGATGATGGACGATAATTTGGCCTTTCATTTACGGAACTCGGCAAAGTTACACCATGTCCGTGCTGAAATATAACGCGCAATGAACTCCGAAGAATGGGGCTGCCGGAAGTTGGACAAGTGAGTGACTCCTTATCGTGGAGATCGTTGACAAATGATTGAATCACGAAAAGTCAAAGTTTCTCTACGTGGTCCTTAATTTTTTCGGATTTTCTGATTGTATCTCGAATGCTTGGCGAAGTTTGAATGTGATTTTCACCCGTTTGTTGACACAGAACCTTGCAATTGCTGAGAATTGGAAAGGATGGCAGCGGGTGTGGTCGCAAGAGGGTTTTTTTTACTTTCTGATCATTCGTCTGATAAGACATGGGGGATGCTAAAGGAGAGGTCGTCGGTCGGCTTCATTCAAGACAAGATTTTTTCGGAGCGTTTGACGGATCTCGCAATAAACTGTACGGAAAATTTAAATGTGCCAACAATTGAGCCGTACAGTGATTCTAGCGAACGGCCGACATGCCAGCCGAAACAAATGTAATGTCATTGAAGGCACACTTTGAAGGCACAAAGAAAGCTTGGCGGTCACAATTCACAACTTTCTTTCAAAATATGCGCGAATATTGATTGACTTCGGGCCACTATGAAGAGAATAATTCCAAGGCTTAAAAAGTCTGAATCTATTGATGGCAATAACCAGGGTTAGGATTTCGCACAATTAATGGTTTGTCTTAAAGACTGATGAAACGTCCCTTGACTATAGCGACCATTTAAATTTTCGACTGTAGTTAAATCCTCCATCCTTTTGGTGAAATACAAGGACACATGTTATGGAGTTGAAAAAAAAATGAAAGAAGACACTTCCCAAGGAACTGATCTTCACTTGTTACAAGTGCATCAAACCGTTGCCTTTAAAAGTAACATATTGAACGTCCCAGAAAAATGCATACCCTAGCCAGTGCACAGTGAAAGGACTTTAATATGAGAGTGCAGGTTTTGAATCTGATTTAAGCAGTAAAGTCAGGCAACTGTAACCAAAGGCCTATTTAATTAAATTGTTTTTTTTAATATTCTGACGTGGACACAAATCAATCCAAAGCGCCATCTGCGTGAAACAATCGAACACTATTCGGAGTAGTACCTGTAATCCGTCGCTATAATGACGGACGCACCACCCCCAAAGTCTCTGGAGTAAATGGGTTCCAGTGCATAGAGCCGGGGTGGATATCATTTGGTGGTTGTTGTGTTGCAAGCGAAGGAGACAACGTGGCGCCGGCGCCACCGTGTAGTTATACAAATTAAGTTTTCGTTTAGTGAAAACTCCTAAAATAATATTTATTTGAAGCTGAATCCTTTTATTTGTCCAATATCACTACAGAGCTAACTACAAAATAAGCTTAGTGCTAACATAACACCTATGCGGTGGAGATATGGGACTGAAGGAATGTGGGACGATATTTGGAATTGGAGTATGCCGAGTGTTCGTTCCGGACGCGAAGTCAACAACATTCACCCGGAACATGCCGTATCTGGCTGTTGCAAAAGTGGGTAGGTGTCAGGTGATCTACAATTCTGTTCTCGTGGACGTGCTGCTGTTGGGATGGCGGCACGGTGTCAGTTGGCTCCAATGCTGTGCTCGTGGACGATTTGTTGGGAATTCGAGATGGTATCAAATGTTCTCATAATCTTGTCACTCCCCAAAAGCTTAGTTTGGGAATCTGTACAAAAGTGATCAAAATCTATCACTGTCTATAACTTATTTGTGCTGTTTTTTATTCTAAAATTGTAACGTTTATTTTAGAAAAACATTTACAATAGTATTTCTCGAAATCTGAAGGTAGGACTTTTTCAATGACAACTTTTTACAATGACGGTAGCTTTCCAACGCATTTTCCATTGGAATAATACACCTTACGCCATCTATTAGCAAACCAAACAAAAAATTATATACCTATTAATGTCACCGAAGGAGTATCGCTTGATACGCGAGTTCGGAGACCAACCGTCATGATGGAACATGATCTAACCGAGAACGCATACGTTCGACATCATAATGACATCAAGACACTAATGCATCATGATTCCTATCCAAGGCTTACTTATTCGCATCTCTTCGAATCCTTTTCGACTTGCCACCTGAAGGTGCATCAGCATACAGCTCGAAGGACCTACCTAAGATGTACACCAGAACACATCAATAAACACAAAAATCAAATTAATTGAATGAAACCTCAAAAATGGATCGTTTTAACTGCCACTCTATCGCTTGAGCTTCATCTTCTGCAAGCTACTTTTGTTCTACGTTCATTACACTACTCTTCGATCATCGATTCTCTGTAAGGGGCAGGACCTAGCCAGAGATGAGAATCCACTTCATCTGTAGTAGATCCACTTCATTAATTGATTTTCATGCATTTGCTACGTAGCAACCTTTTTCTACTTAGCTTATTGTAATTCGAGATGGAGATTGGGATTAATATATTTGCCAAAGAGCTGTCTGATGAAGTTGAACAAATTATTACACAGTTAACTTGACCACATCCTACTTGATGTAGTTTTGGGTTTTTAATTTTCAGTTCGCTTATTTCATTAATCATGCCGATTATATAATTTTTTCAAAATATTCAATTGTTTGCAAGGATTGGCTTTTAACTAGTGAAATAAAGTTATTCATGGATTCAATTGGGTTTTTTATGGATCTAGACGAAGAAGAAGGCGATTTAAGGGAAATTCGGTGGAAAATAAGAAGTAGGGCGAATACCGTTTTATCGGTACCGGACAATCAGTAAGTTAAAATAATTTTGTTTGTTATCAGCATTAATTATTGCACCATTCTTTCAGGCTTGTGAAATAATTCAGGTTGAATAAAGGGGCATTTAAATATGTATTAGATACATTGAGGGAGCTGCTGCCACCTGTGGTAAGATCCACATCATTGACTCCGGAACTTAAGTTGGCTGCGTGCTTAAGGTTCCTGGCTGAGGGTGGCTATCAGACTGGAACTGGCAAAAGACTTTGATATTGGACTGGCACAACCCACAGTTTCTGTAGTTCTTTCCGAAGTATTTGACATCTTGGAAGCACAATTATGCCCAAAATGGATAAATATAAAAATGAGCGAGGAAGAAAAGCTAGAGGCGAAAGTGAACTTCTACGAAAAATCAGGTATTCCGGGTGTTGTAATGTGTGTAGATGGGACGCATGTTAAGATCAACATCCTTGCTTCCGGAACATAAATTTGCAGCATGCTTAAGATTCATCGATGAGAATGGATATCGCACCAGTACGGTTGACAGTTGTTTCAGTTGTTCTGTCCGAGTGTTGCTATTAGAAGAATATTTATGTCCAATAGAAATAAATTGAAGCATGAGGATGCAAATTATATTTGTATGAATCAAGGATAATTTTCATTTGTTTCTTGTTCTAAAATTCCGTTGCAACCACACATCCTTTTTTCCTCCAAATCCGCAACTCATTTGGTTCGAATTGAAAACGTCACAAAATGTATGAAGTGCGGATGAGTTGTGTTTTCTATAATAGCATTTTTTCGCACTACTTCACCGACATCCGCTCCCTTTCTGGTTTGCGTTTTCTAAAATAGGAAAATATGCGGATGCGAAAATTTTCCCTCCGCAGTCGATCCGCCGGATTCCATAATCGGCATGAATATCTCTGTACATTAAGAATGTAATATTCCATTATAGTGTAGGCCTTAAAATATAACATTGTTTGAATTTATGAAGTGACTGTGACAATAAAATATTTCACGATTAAATTTAAGAGTTTTACAGTGTGTTTTCAAAGTGAGCTTATTATATTAGAAGTTAATGCCGCCAAATTAAGGTTTATATTATATGTAATATTTCAGTGCGTATTACAGAGTTGTGAAAACAGGCGGAGCAAAATTGTAGAGGTAGACGATTCCACAGGTGTACAGCATGAATGAAGAACTGCCTGCGCGATGTTAAACATATGTGAACTGAGGGTTTCAACGTTGTATTACGACTCGTACGACAGAAAGTTATTTTCATTTCATTTCATTTCATTTATTTACTGATTTTATATACCTGTATCTAGAATAATACATGTATTCTTTTGATAGTACAGGAATAATTCAATTAAGCATACGATTTTAAATTTATTTTTTCATGAACAACTCAGCGAACAACTCGCACCCTTAGGATAAAAGAAGCACTATGAGCGCTTCGGCATGTTTTAGTTTGACATTAATAGGGAGTATAAATTTGCTAATTGACAGACCTCTAAGAGACGCATACACCTTCCACACTATGCTGTCTATATGGTCAGTCCATGCTAGTTCAATATTACGCATTATGCCAAGATTTCTTACACAGGTAACATATTCGACGACAGAGATTATTTCTATGTATAGTTTGAAGGGGGAATGCTGTTTGGAGAATGGAATGACTTTGGTCTTGTCAGGATTGAGCAAGAGAGCATTTTCTTCAGCCCAGTTCATAATCGAACTCATTTCCTCGTCTAATTTAGCAACTGAATCTTCAATCATACCTACAGGAAAACTATGGTAGATTTGAACATCATCTGCATATATTGTTGAACATTGAGAATAATAATGGGCCGAGAATAGAACCTTGGGGTACTTCATTGTGGATGCCACATAAGGACGACAGTTGTGAGTTATATAAAACTGCTTGAGTACGGTTAGTAAGGTGCGAGAAGATTAATTTGTAGTAGGACCACATATGTGTAATTGGGTGGTCAGTTTGTGACATAATATAGACGGGTTGACATTGTCGAATGCTTTCGAAAAGTCAAGTAACGCTAATAAGGTTGTTTTATCTTCGTCAATGGCTTTTCGTATGTCATCAGTTGAATTCAGCAAGGCTGGAACACAGCTATGTCCTTTACGGAATCCTGATTGCATTGGATTTAAAAGATTGTGCCCCTCAATGTGGTCTTCGCATGCATCGACTCATGATACGTTCGAACACTATTGACAACAATGCAAGGATAGCTATTGGTCGATATTCAGGTGGGATAATCTTTGCTTCTTTCCATAGAGTTGGATAAGTCGACGTCGTGGTTACTGTATTGAAAATATGCGCGATATGACAGTGTAATCGGAGTCAAGATTTTGTTAAAGTCGAGGCGGATATTAATCAGTTCAACAGACTTTGTCTTTATAGAGAATATTGCACCACCGAGTAAGTACGTATCTACTCTTCCTACTTCAAATCCAGCATCTTGAGTGTTGCTTACTAAGGGTAATGTCACATTGGGAAGGGCTACGGAGGGGCCAGATGCGAAACGAATGTTTGATTGGTAAGGGTCAATGACATTATCGTTTGATTGCTTATGAGTTTTCGTGAGTCCAATATCTCACACTTGCTTCCATAAAAACCTAGATGATCGGTTGCAGTCCTTATCATCAAGTTTACATGGTTCGTGCAAGCTTCGTATTCCGTATACATTTCCGTGCAACGAAATCGTCCTCATCGTCGGAACAGAAAGTCTCTCTTACTGATCGCGAGGAGGATTCTGTCGATTAACCAAGGACATGTTTTACTCCTGACATTTCTAGTACGAGGGCTTAGTGGCCACTCGGTTGGTTACGTTCTCTGCCCAAGAATGATGTACACATGATTAGGCCTTAACCGACAGATGTGACGTAGATAAATTAAGATAAATTCAATTATATTGGTCTAATGATGACTAAGGAGATTTTAATGCAAAGCTGGGCAAGGAAGAAATCTTTGCTAGAGTCGTCGGTAAACACAGCCTACACGACAACACGTCCGACAATGGATTCAGGCTGTTGGACTTCGTGACGGGGCGAAACATCACTGTAGCCAGCACGAGGTTCCCTCACATTTATATTCACAAAGGGACCTGGCGGTCCCCTGATCAATCAACCGTCAACCAGATTGATTACATTGCGATCGACGTCAGACACTCCTCCAGTGTCCTCCATGTCTGAACGCCCGAGGTGCCAACATCGACTCGGATCATTACCTTGCTGTAGCCAAGGTCAGAACTCGTATATCGATTGTACAACGGAGTAGAGCAAGACCAAAACAGTTTGACGTTGGAAAGCTGCAATCGCAATCGAGCGCTGGGAAATTTTCCGATCGAGTCTCCCTTAAGCTCTCAGAGAGTCCAACTCTGCCAGGCGAAACAATCGACGAACAGTGGAACCGTTGTCAAAACGCCATTAGAGAATCTGCCTCTGATGTGTTGGGTTTTAAAATGCCACAAAGAAAAAACCCATGGTTTGACAATGAGTGTCGGCAGGCGCATTCAGCGAAGCTAGCAGCATATAAAGCGACGCTGGATAGAAGGACGAGAGCGGTTCGTGAGCTCTACGAACTTAAAAGAAGGGAAGAGCACCGGCTTCTCAAAAAGAAAAAGAAGGAGCATGAGAAGCGCGCGATCGAGGAAATGGAGAGGTGGTACGGCAGAAATAATGTCCGAAAGTTTTACCAGCGGGTGAAACAACTATCCAAAGGGTACAAACATCGGACAGAAGCCTGTCGGAACGAAGAGGGACAACTCGTAGTAGAGTCGCAGTCGATACTGAGAATCTGGAAGGATCACTTCTGCAGACTGTTTAATGGCGAAGAGGACACCAATACTGCTGTCAGGCAGAATGTTCCACTAGACCCAGAAGTGAGAATTGAGCAGTAGAAGAGAATTCCGTCCCCCCGATCTAGACGAAGTCAAGGTAGCGATATCGAGACTGAAGTCTAACAAAGCTGCTGGAGCGGACGGATTGTCCGCGGAACTGTTTAAAGCAGCTGGAGATGATCTGGTTGGGCGCATGCACCAGCTAGTCTGTAGGATATGGTCGGAGGAAAGCATGCCCGACGAGTGGAATCTTAGTATCGTTTGCCCGATCCACAACAAAGGAGACCCCTTTGACTGCGCCAACTATCGGGGGATAAGTCACCTTAACATCGCATACAAAATCTTCTCTGCCGTTCTGTGTGAGCGCCTGAAACCATTCGTCAACAACCTGATAGGTCCCTATCAGTGCGGTTTCAGGCCTGGGAAGTCCACCATCGATCAAATTTTCACATTACGGCAGATCCTCGAAAAAACCCAAGAGATGCAGATCGACACCCACCACCTATTTGTCGACTTTAAGGCCGCATATGACAGCGGCGTGCATAGAGACGAGCTATACAACGCCAAGTCTATTTTTGACATCCCTGCCAAACTCGTCAGATTGTGCATGATAACGAAGGAGAAATCAAGGTCGGTAACGAACTCACCGAGACCTTCAATGTCAAAAAAGGCTTTAGGCAAGGCGACACGCTGTCATGTGATTTCTTCAACATCGTCCTGGAGAAGATCGTGCGAAACTCACACGCCAACACTAGAGGCACGATCTTCCATAAGTCCGTTCAACTGCTAGCATACGCCGACGATATTGACGTGATTGGCCGAACTCAGCGAGCCGTCAATGAAGCGTTTGCTTGTATTGAGACTGAGGCGGCAAAAATGGGCTTAGCGGTGAATGAGGGAAAAACAAAGTAAATGGTATACGGTCTTCGAGAAAGGACACACAACATCGACGACTCGATCAGAACGTCACCATAGGCAGCTACAACTTCGAAGTTGGCTGAGATTTAACGCAGAATAACTCTTGCCAACCGCTGTTTCTTTGGGCGGCAATTGAGTAGTAGAGCCCTCTCTCGAAAGACCTTGGTCATCCCTGTCCTGCTGTATGGCACGGAAGCTTGGACTATCTCAACAGCGGATGAAGACGCACTTGGTCTCTTCGCGAGAAAAGTTCTGCGTTCAATCTTTTGTCCTGTTTGCGTTGAAGGTTTTTGGAGAAGGAGATTCAACCACGAACTGTACGGGCTGTACAGCGACATGAGTCTAGTCAGGCATCTACGGATTCAACGCCTAAGATGGCTAGGCCATGTAGAGCGCATGGACAACACTGCTCCAGCCCGAAGAGTCTTCGACTCTAGTGAGAAACTAGTGCGACAATGCAATAGAGGACTGTAGCTCCACAAGAAGAAGAAGAAGAAGAAGAAAGATGATTAAGTCTTGTATTTTTTTGTAAAGTTAGCAAAGTTGTATTCCAATTAACGCTTATTTTCTTGAAATTAAATGACGCTATATGTCACCAAAAATATGCCGGATTTTCACATTTTACATCATTTTTGTTCTCTTCCAGTGATCGGCTGTCGTATGGTAGTCCTGGAAGGTTGTTCTTCCAGTTGCGTCGCTCAATACTGTGTCGTTTGATTGTTTGGCTCCACTCCCACATGCATATCTTCTCATGTGATACATTCTATCAAGACTCTTTTAAAGGCAAGGCGCCAGTGTCAAGCATATGACTTTTAAATTAACACATCTACTAGAAGACAAGAAGACAAGGCCGTAGCGTGAGGACACTTACTGTTGGCGAGGAGTTTTCAAATAAATAATTTGTTTTTATAAATATATTTTTTTGCTTCACTTGTAAGTTCACTGCGATTTTTTGAGCATTTTGCGTCACTTTCTGGGCTCGGCATTCTCATCCCTGGTCCCAGCCTGATACCTTGTCATTCTTTGACGTTTACATCATTTTCTTTTCTAATTCCCTCTTCAGCTGTAGAGAATAAGCGCGATGAGCTGAAACTGAATTTATGCGCCGATTAAACCTACTTAGTGTGTCCGCGTATTCACAATTAATTTGTCCCATAGGGCTGAGGTGGTGGTTTGCGTGTGGCGGTATTATAGCTTTATATTATAGCTGCTACTCCGAATGGTGTTCGATTATTTCTCACAGATGGCGCTTTGGGTTGGTTTGTGTCTACGTCACTGTATAATGTAAAAATAAGAAACTCATTTAAATTCATCCGATAGGAAGTCGTTAATTAACCCTAGTTCGATTTCGCTAAATTAATAATGTTGTTCAAATCCCGGCGTAGGATGGTAGGGTTCACTTTATCAAACGAATTAGCGGAGGGTGACCTGTATAGCGCCGCAGATAACCAGATTGGACTTCATATCGTAGGGGATTGCGGGGCAGGTGTTTTTTGATTTATGGTAAGCTCGGAATTATGCTGATAATCCCAGGAAAGGATGATGTGATAATACAGCAGCTCTTAGTACGAATTAGTTGGTGCACTGTATAGAAATCACATCGGCTCTTCGTATTCCCCAGTGGAGCCTGATTTTATGCCTCTCTCTAGGATCCTGGTGCTGGATTCAGTGCGGTCTTCTTACTTAGTTATCAGGCAGACGACCTATGAAGGGTCAGAGCCTGAGCAATTGCTGTCTTCCATCGGTGACGGTCCTGGGCACGCTGCTTTCAGTCATCAAGGCCAAGCTGTCTTATATCCTTGGTCTCTATACCGGAGGTTCGGTCTTCCTCTCCTTCTTGGACCAAGAGGCTCGGATTCGAAGACCCTCTTTGCTGGAGCGTTCTTGTCCATTCGCTCGATGTTTTCGAGCCAATGTAGTCGACGGATTTTTGCCCTCCGGACTACATCCACATCCTTGTACAGCTCGCAGAGTTCGCGGTTGTGTCTTCTCCTCCATTCGCCTTCCTCGGAGACGGGACCATATATCCGACGTGGAATTTGTCTTTCGAAGGCACCAAGAATCAACTCTGCCGTCTTGCTGAGTGTCCAGCTTTCGGCCCCATAGAGCAGAACTGGCAGTATGTTTTGAGTTTTATAGAGCATGGCTTTGGTCCTTCGAGTCAGGAGTTTCGAGCCCAGTTGTTTTGACAAACCGAAGTATTGCGATTCTATGTCGGATCTCCACTACAATGTCATTCACGGAGTGTGCGTAGACAAACTCCTTTACTTCCTCGAAATTGTAGCTGTCGATTGTAACGTTCAGTGAGGTCTTCGTATAAGTCATAAGTTCTCTGCTCCGATGTGTAACCGAATGACAGCCGACTATTGACATATGTCTTTTAACTTACTTTGCCCAAGGATTACTGCCCAGAATTTCTGGAGCCGAAAGTATGTGGCAAACTCCTTCTGTGCCCATGACTGGCATTGCCTACAATTAAGGGTTTGTTGAGTGAGCTATCCATGGTCGAGTTCGTTGAGTTCCTAATGTATCCAACACCCTTTCGGTAGGTAGGTTTCTGTAGACCCATTGTGATGCCCAGTCGGAAACAGAGGAGCTATCAAACCAATATTTACCAACAGGAGCAGGAATTCAAAGAGCAGGTAGGTTCAGGAATACATATCTGTTTATTGTCATAAGTTCGTAAATAAATACGAATGCAGTTACAAAAATACATCTAAAATATAGGAAAATGTACATTCTACTTAAAGCTACCTTACTGAGAAGAAACACAATTTTTTTTTTTTTGCATATCCTTACAGGACATCGAAGACACGTGAAACAAGCACTTACACTGGCGCTTCACAGAGCACAGCGAAGGCCGTGATTAAAGTTTGAAACCTTATTCTAAAGTAAATCGGGCGGTGAACCCTCAACGCAAACCATGCATAGGCTGGATATCAAGAGTTGGTCTGGAAATGACTGCGTCCTTATGTACACACTCCTGGAAGGCGGACTAACATTGCACGTGATTTTTGAATAAAAATAAATGTAAAACTAAGAAAACAGGAGAAAAAATGTCATTTATATGTACACATCACATCCGTGGTCGGGCTGCTGGGCTGGCGAAGCTCAGAGGAAGCTGTTCAGGTATTCCATGTCGAAGTTGCTGTCTAGATCGGCGTCATCGTCGCCGGTGGCAATGGCATGGTTGACGGTGGCGTTGTGGTCACCGGGGGCATCGACGTAGTCGAATGTGTCCGACAGGAGCTTCTTGACATATTCAAATGAGACGAATTCATTACCATCGAGGTCGATAACGTCACTATCGGCGGATGTGTTTTCGGTGGCGGCTGGCGGGGACGTGGATGGATGTGCCCTGCTGGGCAGAGGGCTGCTGGCATCGATGTCGACCGGGTACATCCCGACGTAAGCCGATTCCAGCTTGCATCCGTCAATGGAATGCTCGTTCTGATTACTTTCGATTGTCACTATGCAATTAGACAGCTCATTAAAGTTCATTGAATTGTTGTCGACTGACGGTAGGGTAGCCGGCCCCGAATGGGATTCAATGGTCGCGGTCGATGTTGATGTCGACGGTGGCGGTGGTGGCGACGATGTGAACGATATCTGCGTCATCGGTGCGGTGTCGTACTGGTGATGTTCCTCCTGCTGATGACCGTAGGTTTGGTGTAATTTAATGTTCCCATTCGCGTAATGCTCGCTAATGGCAATTGCATAATCACCGTGGCCGCGGTCCGGGCTGGCGAACGTAGCATCGGCGGCAGTTTTAGCGGACCCGACGGAGGCGGACCTCATGATGTATGATTTGTTGCTCTTGCCCACGGCGAATGCATCCTCGAAGAGCAGGTAATCACTTTGGAAAAAGTCATCTGGCTCCTGTAATGGATGCAGAGCCTGATTATGCCGATGATGCTGATGATGGTGATGGTGCTGTTGCTGCTCCTGCAGTCCCTGTTGCTGATGCTGCTGGTCATGCTGATGGCTGAAATGACTTTGGTAGTGCTCAGGCAGCCGCTGTTGCTGTTGCTGTTGCTGGTTCTGATTACTGGAGGACTTATTGTATTGAATGTTTGATGAGATCATTGATGCGGTGACTGTGGAATCTGTGTTGTGTACGCTGGTCGATGTTGTCGTTGGGTTTTTGGAGCCAGCGCCCCCAGCCAGTGGCAGTGATGATTCGGAGTGACGCCGGATTTTCGACTGAAGCCGTGCTGATGTGCTGGTTATTGAATTATTTATCGAGGCACTGGAGGATTTTCGTCTGCCATTTATGTTGCCATTACGCAGCGAGTGATTTTTAACGTGCTTTCGCAAACTGGAGGGATCCGTGTAGCGTTTGGTACATCCGGCTATTTGACAGGCATACGGTTTCTGTAATGGAAAATTAAGCAAATTATTGCATGACATTCAAGGATTATTTTGTAAATTTATCATCAGTAAGGACTGATGTCGTGGACGAGGAGATTTTTGACAACTAACGAATGATTGTCACTTTTAAGCACCAGTTCTTTAAGTGGCGACGTGATGTGGCTTGACGGTTGCTGCGTTAAGTCGTCCACAAGTTGCTTATGGAATGCGCTCGTTGCGCTGTCAAAAAATAAGAACTCACTTTTAAGAGGAAGGGACGCGGTCCACAAGTGGAACACAAGTGGAATTCATCGCAGCGGAATGAACTGCGTTTTGCGACTTGGGATCGGCGACTTTTGCAGATGGTAAGTTTGTGGCATTTTTAGATCGCTTCTTAGTCGGGTGCCAGATAAATTATGTTAACAAATCGACAATAAAATGCGTAATTGTGCGTAGGTGCTGAACAATAAATGTTTGTGATAAATCACTGCTCACGTGAAGTGTTGCACGTTGCTGCGTTAAAGAACGTTTTCTGGGAAATGCTGTTGGGCTGAACTAAGGCATACACTTTACAAAAGAACTGAAACAAGGAGTCAAGGGAGTTCCTTGCTTCGAAATTTATGATTTTTAGCCAAGGGCAGTGAAGACACGCAAAAAAAAAAACTGAAAAATCTTGTCGTGCAGCGTACAAATCTTATGTTCCCACATCCAATCACCCAGCTGCCATGGCAATTAAGCGCGAAGGCTTGAAGGCTGAAGGGTCAACTGATTGTCTGTGAAGTGCCCAATGACCTACCAAAATCATCTTGATTTCGCTCCCAATGAAGCAAGTCAAATTGAACGAAACTTAACGAATCTTTTTAATTGAAGATGTGTCTCACATTTCGTTTCGTTGATCCTTAACTGCAGGAGTCCGCACAAATCGTTACAATGCTCCCACCACCCTCACTCTGCGAGAAGAGAACATCCAACCATCATGAAATGTCTTTTAATGAAACCGGAAAACTATGTGACAGCGCCCAATTTGTCTTCTCACACAGTCCACTTCCACGATAATAATTTTATGCAGCGTGAAATGGAAACAGGAGCCATGACCATCATCATTTCAGAGCTTTTTTTTTTTTGTTCTTTCTCTCCGTCCACGACAAGTGTACAGCAAGCTTCACCCTGCCGCCCATCAGCGTTTTTCGTTCTTTGCACAGTGCCAACACGATTACACGACTGATTTATTGCGAAGAACATGTGGCTGAAGTGCCACATGACGACACATACAACGCATCCTCGTCGAACCATACCGCGCACGTCACTTGAATAAGGCGGACAGCTGGACACCTCTATTCGCACACATGTGCAAGTGGCAAGGAGTGTATGTTAAATGAAAGGAATGCACATGCAGCACTTACCGTATCATAGTGTGTCCTTTGATGTTTCGCCCGATCGGAACTGTTGCTGAATGCCTTCAGGCAGCCCTTGTACTGACAGCCGTACGGCCGTTCGCCGGTATGTGATCGCTGATGGATTTTCAAGTTTTCCAAACGCGAGAACGCCTTATTGCAACCGGAAAACTGAAATGACACAAGAAACACACAATCACGTTACGTTCTTGAAATAAATCATAATACTCTGTGGAATTGCGGAGGGAGGGGAGGTGGCACTAATATCTGATAATTGCAACATCGAGCAAGCAGAAAATGCGGTTGCAAAGTGAATAAGAGTCTGCTTGCGACAGACAACAAGCACTCGGTCTCTCATAAATTTTCCCCTCAGTGTGACTTAAAAGGTTGAAGGGCAGCATTCACAGACCCTTTAATGAGGGATCCCATTCAGGAGGTTTTTTTTTAATGATATTTCGTATTTATTCTCTTTTCTTCTTTTTTTTTTTGCGCTGAACTCGGCATCCGCTTTTGCTTCGGCCTCATCCGTCGCTTTGTTTTACGAAGGAATTCTTGAAATTCCTGTAGCTGGAAGGATCCCTCTCTCTCGGGTGTATCTCCACTGCGCTCCATGGATGGACTGTAAGTTTGTTAGTTTGTAATGCCTGTTACAAGTTGGACTCGGCCCTCCTTCCGTCCTGCCGATGATGTCGAAAGTTTACCCTCGCAGCACTCTTCACTGCTGGAGTGCAGGTTCTTTTTCAAGAAAAATGTACTCCAGTCGTCGCTGGCTGGCAAGGCTAGCCATCTAATCAAATCATGCTTTCATTTTAGTTCAAGCATGCACATAACTGGGGAACAAAACAATGGAAAATTTTGCTCCGTTCGTTTGTGAGTCTACCGTGTTTTTTTTGCATTTTCGAATTGACAGAGTAACCTACTATTTTCTTAGTAATTAGCATATTTATGTTTTCTGTTCATTTTCTCTTCCTTTTTTTTTTGTTCAAGACAACGATGCAGTGGAGAGAATCAACGAACCAGGATGCCGGTGATAGTTTTGAGATATTCCATTGAGAAATGAAAATGCGATGAAATTGAAAAGAGTTAAAAAAAATACGAGGATTTCTCGCTTGAACTCGTAATTAACGTTAAAGGATACTCTTCCTGCAAGTAATTGTTTGATTTGGTTGATGGTAGAGTAATTAAAAAACATTGTCCGACAGAACGGAAGAGGCTTGAGGTATTCTGGCTGCAATTAATATACAAGAATTAAACAGACTTCAAGTGGCCTGGGGGCTATTTGTGATGGCAATTAGAATGGACATGGAGAAGGACAGCGCTGAGGGAGGCTTTTAATCGAGCGATATCTGATTACTTCTCATTCTGAAAGGTTTCGCCATTGCAATTTGACAAAGGATCGTTTTAATCAGGGTCGACAGAGGTTGGAGATGGAAATTCAGCAAGAGTAAGGTTGTTCCTCGAAATTCGAACGTGAATCCACTTTGGGAACAGAGCGACAGTGGTAGGTACATTGGAATTAAGATATCGATCATTTTTCGTGCGAAGATCATCACGTATTAATCAGCATTTTTTTACACGTGATAAGGCTGCACGAACTCCGTGAATTAATTTCACGTAAATATAATTACACGTGAAATTAACATTTTCAGCAAATATCCACTTATGCTCCAAAGTTCTGAGAACACCTTGTGCACCTTCCGAACCCTGTTTTAGAAGCTTGAAGCTAAACTCGCTTAGTTACAGTTCCAGTAGAATGTGCGTGATCACGTGCCTATAAGCATACGATTAAAATATTCGCGTGACGATATGAAATATGTGACGTGAGCCCGGTGGAGTCCGAAATGTACGTACGTGTCAGGTGACCATGTTTAGATTTGCGCTCAGAATCTGATAACGACCTGAGCTCGGAGCAGTACGATATGTACGTACGTGTCACGTGATCACGTGTAGATTCACGCTCAAAATCTGATAAAGACCTGAAACCGGGGCAGTGTGACATGTATGTAAGTGTCACGTGATCACGTGTAGATTTACGCGCAGAATCTGATAACGACCTGAGCCCGGGGCAGTGCGACTGGTACGCACGTGTCACGTGATCACGTGTAGATTCACCCTCAGAATCTGATAACGACCTGAGCCCGAAGCAGTCCGACATATACGTACGTGTCTCGTGATCACGTGTAGATTTACACCCAGAATCTGACACCGAACTTGGAACCAGTCACCTACGCGAGGTACTTCTTGACCACAGCACAAAATCAGATCATTATTGGAACACTTGCTGGCAATTGGTCTTCTCGCACTGACCCAAAGCTGTAGGTGCCTCCTCTAACAGGCAAACACTCACATTCGAATGAAAAAGAGATGAAGACCTTGAGTGGATGGACAAAATGACGGCAACGAATCAATCACCGACTGAATGTTACCAAAGGCTCTACAAAACCCGCACCGACCAACAAAATAACTTTCTCCGAGTCCACTTGACAAGATGCAATGCCGAACACTAAATTCCGAATGAGCGTCCAGAAGACACCTTCGATGTTTTATTTCCCCTTAACACCGCACGCTGACTGAGCTTAAAGACAGAACATTTCCCTGCCCTTCCACGACAAGGCAGAAATTTAAGCACCGCCACCCACCCACACAAGCCGACTAAAGGGAAAACCCATTTTCAATTAGCAATCAATCCTCACTCCATCCAAAAAAAATGAAACTCACCGGACATTTATTCGGTTTCTCTCCACTGTGGACCCGCATGTGAATTAGCAACTTGTATCTGGCATTAAATGGCTTATACCGCCTCGGGCAGTCCACCCAGAAGCAGGAGAAGTCCTCGCCCTTCTTTACATCGACATGTCGCTTCTCGATGTGCGCCACAAACTCCTCTTGATTGGGAAACACCTCATTGCAATCGGTCCATTGGCATTCCAATTGATTCAGTGACAATTGTCCATCGCCGTCCATTGGCAGAGTCGTTTGCGTTCTGACCGCTGTAGTCAGGGCTGAATTGTAAGGCGTTTCTTGAATTTCCATAAACACCGAATCGTCATCGTCATCAATATCCCCTCCGTCGGCACAGTGCTTGACATCATCAGCATCGTCATCGTCGTCGGCGTCATTATCATCATTGGACGGTGGTGCACCACCCCGGGGAGGAGTGTTATCGTCGTCGCAATCGATTGCTGCATTGTTATCGTAGTCCGATGCTGTTATTGAGGACGACGAGAATGAGGCAATGACAACCTCAGCCAGTTCGCCGGTTCCGTCCTCGTCGTCGTCGTCGTCCTCGCCCTTGATTTCTTCGATTGTCCAAATGTCCTTATGCTCCCGATTCGGTTTCTCATGCATCATCAGTTCGCTGCTGTTGTAGTTCTCGGGCAGGTGTTCATAGGAATCGTTGCATTCCTCACTTTTCGGACTGTAGTCGTGGTGCTGGTGTGGCGATGTCATTTCATCGTAAGCCATCGTATCCACGCGCAGCTCCTGGCCCGGCGAGCACGAGATGGACGTGGGCGTCGGCGTCGGCGAGTACTTCATAGTCGATGCGAACGTGCCGATGCTGCTCATCGATGGCAATTTCGTGTACGACTGGAGAATAAATTTATCCGAAGCGCAATTTTCCCGGGTGGGCCGGCTGTCGTCTTCGCCGGCAACGCAAGAAGGTTCGTCCTTTAGCCTGGCACAGTCGAGTGACGATGGCTGAAAACTTAGTTTTGAGTGATTGACCTGCTGCTGGCTGAATTCGTACGAGTAGTCCGGATGCTGAACGGACGAGGCGGACGACGATGCTGAGGTGTTGTTGGCGATTTTCGGGGACGTGGCCTGTGCGGGGCAGCTGTCACGCAGGTTGAGCGTCATCCAAGGATCCATCAATTGCGGTGACGAGCACGGAGACTGGTTCTTTGACTGGCAATTGATTTCGTCGTAGTTGAAGTATTCGATGTCGAAGTTCAGGGATGCAGTGGTGGAGGACGTGCAGCCCGCATTGGGCTGGGGCTCCGTGTAGTGCCAGGTCTTTGACAAGCGCTCAATGTCCTCGGGCTCAAAGCGGAAAACCTCCTCACGGAAGGCGATGTCGTTCGTGTGATACCCGCCGGGGGTGCATGCTTCGCTGAATACCGAATTTGGGGTTTCGGCGCAAGACGGAAATGGGTCGCTGAAGTCCGAGTACGGGCTGGCGAAGGTCTTCATGTCGAGAGTGGTGACGAACTCTTGACTGTTCAGCGGGTACATGTTGGAGGTGTTGGTGCCGCTGCTGTAGTGGAAGCCGGTGTACGGAGAAGTGGGCGTCAGAATACTCGTCGTCTGTGTTGGCGGCGGCGCGACTGTTGACTGGACTGTGGTCGTTGACGGCTGTCCGAACATTTTTAAAATGTTTTTTTTTGTTGAAGGGGAATGTAACTCTGATGATCACAAAATGCACTTTCACTCGATTACGCGCGAAATTAGTGAGCAACTAAAACAAGTGACGACCACTCAGCGGTGGTGTCATCTCAATGATTAACAAGAGTCTGAATGGGTTGTTGGCTCTGCATCCCAAGTGTACACACGCGCAAGACAAGCGTCCGTTCCGAGACAAGACACACAAGATCCCGCGAATAAACGAGCGAATTTTGAAAGAAATATCGCGCGGGAAAACCCTATGACTCAAGAAGTCATCTATTTTGGGGAGCACGTTAATTGATGTATCTTTCTATCCGTTGGAAGCACTCCACTACTAGGCCGGGATCCAAGAGTCGTATCCTCTTGCACAAACAAAAAAAGACACACACAAAACGACCGACAGTGAAAATTGCGAGAAACAAAAACGAATAATCACACTAAACTGTTCGTTGTACTTATTTTTGAACTTATGTGTCACGCTGCGGATCCAAGAGACACACGCTCCACAGTGGTATCTCGTGTGAGGCTACTTAGAGTGTCTTAGGATTGTTGCAGCTGAGGTTGAGGGTGCGTTGTTGTACGCACAGCAGTTGTACTTATAATAAACTATACGACATCCCGATGCACAGTATTTAAACTGACGAGGAAGATACTTTCCGTGTTCGTCTTCAAAAACGAAACGAGAACAAAAAACGAACGAGATGGAAGAGCGGCAAAGATTTCTGCTTGAAAACGGGCATTTTCGTGGTTGGATTTTCCGTTTCGGTGGATCAGGAGCACATATGGTGCAAGTGTGTTGGATCGAGCATATTTTCACTGCGTTACGGTGTTCGGAGTTCAGATACAAAAACAACACACGCACAAACGAAGAGCCATAAGTTCTTGAAGATGATGCAGAGAGTTACACTGCTCGGGTTATTTTTTTGTTTTCTATTCTTTTTTTTTTTTGAAGTACGTATCTATGGACTTAGTAGCTTGAGGTTAGAGCAGATCGAGCGCATAGGTTTTTCCTTGAGTTCTAGTTTTTCTTTTTCCTTCCTTTATGTCGCTACGGCTGGTTGTGTGTGCTGCCGTTGAAGTTTGTTTGTTATTGTTGGCTATTTTTAATGTCGTATAATTGGGAGCGACAATGTGTTTTTAATTTAGTGTAAAATTTGTATCTACGAGGATTGATTTGCATGCGATGGGGTGGATTATGAGGTGAAAATAAATTAAGACATGGACGCATATTCTAAATGAATGCAATTATCGCGTTGGACGACTGCTGTTTGGCAAATAGTCAGCAAGGATTTTTTGGATTCTGATGAATGAAAGTTTTCTTGAGGAGCGGTTAGTGAACACAATCGGTACGACGTGGAAGCGGTCTGCCATCACAGGTTGTGATAAATGACAGGTGCGTTTATTATCACAGACTCACCTCGGCTTCGCACGAGTGCAATGTCAACGTGGAGCCGTTAATGATATCCCCACAGTGAAGTCTCGATAATTCGAATTTCGTCGGACCAGGGAAAAGCCCTAAAAAATAGCCGACAACCTGATCCAAGGAGCTTTCCATTCTGTTTAAAGCTGAAGAGAGCTATTGTCACCATGTCCCCTCTTCAGAAACGGATGGACATACAGTGGGGGAAAACTAATTAGAAACACAAATTAAAATAATTTAAGGAATTAAAATACTCCAGTAAAAAAGGAAAGTTTCTGACTCAAGTCATTTATGGAATCAATATAGGCTAGCACTTTGTCGGGAACCCCTTGTTAGCAATAACGGCTGAGCAGCGTTTTGGTAAACTAGCTACCAAGTCCTGACATCGTTTTGCTGGAATATTTCTCCAACCCTCCAAATTTTTGAAGGATTTTGATCCTAAGATCCTTTCAACACAGCCCACAAGTTTTCAATTGGATTCAGATCAGGACTCTGAGCTGGCCAGATGAGAACCTTTTCCTTTTCTTCCTGAAACCAATTTTTCACTATTCGTGAAGTGGGCTTCAAGTCGCTGTCTTGTTGGAAAATTAAGGATAGTGGCAACATTCACAAGAATGCTTTTGTACACATGCTGATCCATCCGCGTTCAACACCGTTTGGTTGGAGGGCCTCTTCCTCAAGCTGGTCAGGCTCGGCATAAGTAAACCATTGCCATACATGATCTATGACATGACAACTGGTAGAAAGTTCGTCGTGAAGAGTGGCGATGTAACTTCTTCCACGGTCTTTGACGTCAAAAACGGTGTGCAACAGGGAGCGGTTGGTTCGCCGATCCTGTTTTTAATATTCACTGCAGATCTGCCACACTTAATTGCGCTGACGATTTAGTGGCGTACAGATCAGGTCCGAAGGTCGAAGTAATAAATATTCTGTTGCAAGATTTGGGAAAAGGGTTAGTGGACACATGGGTTGTCGAAACGGCACCAGATACTAGAGATAGGCGATTTTTCGCAATTAGTCATTTCAGGTCACTTTCTCCGACACTTGTTCCGTCTCCCAGTGGTCGTAGTGGCATGGTATATAGCTCAAAGGAAGCTATATACCAGTTGTAAAGCAATTTCCAGAAGTGTGAAACTATCCTTTTCATATCCCCGCTGTACATGGCATCATGGGATACGCGCACAAACTGGCGTAAGTTCGCCATTTTTGACTCACACGGACGCCCTTTAGTTGTGAACAGTGTAGTAAAGCATCTTGGCATTTGGTTAGATCAATATCTGTATTTTGACAAGCATGACAAAGCTAAAAGCTTTTGCTGTGGGAAGTTAGAGCAGCCAAGTTGATACCAGGGTGAAGATAATCTGCTACATGGCCCTCATCCGGCCAATTATGGCATACGGTTGTCCATTGTGGTTCAACGTGAGTCCTTCCCAGATGGAAGAGATGAGGTTGTTCGAAAGACAATGTCTCCGGACTTCTCTCCGGTTGTATCGTACATCCGAGTCTGAGTGCAAGAAGTACTATCCCAACGAGGTCCTGTACAGCGAGGATAACCTCAGCAAGGTAGATAATTTTATTATCAAGTTGACCAGAAGGCATATTGTACGAGCTATGACTTTGTCCAACAGTCTGATCTTTGGGGCTAACTACCCCAACGTTATGTACCAGGAGAGAGTGCGCCGTACTGGCTTTATTCCTCCCGAGGTGTTCCTCTATCTCGACACAATTGGCCTAATACAGGATCCACACGGATGTCCTGTAATCTGCCATGTCGTACACCGAACAGTGGACAGGCGACTTCAGGATGAACGGGATGTCGCTCGCAGTCGCGAGGATCTCCTCCGGTTCAGTAGAGCGATTTCTGTTCGAGACAGGAGAGAGTCTGCCAAAGAACGGCAATTTTACTGGTGGTTACACCAAAACCAGTCCCCGCCGCCGCTGGCTTTTCCAACTGACGCGGTAGTTGACCATGATGGCCAACTGCCATCGATTTAAGGTAGTCGTAAGAAAACGAACGGACATAGTTACAACCGATAGTCTTAAGTATTAATGTTAGGTTAATTTAGTTTAAGTTAGGTTAAATTAGAAACACAGAGCCAAGTTTTTCCTACTATTTTCCTTGGCGAAGAAAATTAAACAAAACCAGTCCCTTAACATAATACAAAAAAAACATAGCATAGACCGAAAGGCAGACAGACATTTACGATTAGAATAGCTTATAGTACCCGTATAGGGTCAGTTGGCTTACCATCGGAGCTTTTCAAAGCTGGGGGCAATGTAATGGTAGGGAGCATGCACCAAATCATTTGCCGAATTTGGGAAGATGAAAGCATGCCGGACGACTGGAATATCAGCTCCATATGTCCCATCCACAAAAAAGGCGACCCTACCTCCTGCAAGAACTATAGAGGTATATCCCTGCTCAATGTCGCCTACAAGATACTATCCAGCGTACTGTGTGAACATCTACAGCCGTTTTGCACCGCACTAATCGGCACGTACCAGTGCGGCTTCCGGCCCGGTAAATCGACTACAGACCAAATCTTCACACTAAGGCAGATCCTGGAGAAGACCAGCGAGTTTCAAATCGATACTCACCATCTTTTCATCGATTTTAAAGCCGCATACGACAGCATTCATCGCAAGGAGCTATTCGAAGCGATGGCCGAATTCGGGATCCCGGGAAAACTGATCCGGTTGTGTCGCACCACGCTACACATACGCGATGCACTGTGCAGTTCGGTTCTAACACCTCTGAACCGCTCGAAACCTGCACCGGATTTCGGCAAGGAGATGCGCTGTCGTGTGATTTCTTCAATCTGGTACTGGAGAAGATAGTGCGGCGGGAAAAAGTCAACACGGAAGGCACTATCTTCTAAAAGTCAGTCCAGCTGTTGGGATACGCTGATGACATCGACATTGTCGCGCCGTCCCAACGTGCCATCGTGGAAGCTTTCACGGCAATTGAGGAACAGGCGAAACGAGCTGGTCTTAAGGTCAACGAGGACAAGACACAATATATGCTGTCGAGCAAACAACGATCCGCCGCACACCACCTAGGCCAAAACGTCACAATCGACAGCTACAATTTCGAGGTAGTTAAGGAGTTTGTCTACCTCGGGGCAAATGTAAACTCTACGAATGACATCGTAATGGAGATCCGACATAGAATCGCCCTTGGCAACCGATGCTACTTCGGTCTGTCAAAACAACTGGGCTCGAAACTCCTTACTCGAAGGACCAAAGTCATGCTCTACAAAACTCTTATCCTGCCAGGCCTACTTTATGGAGCCGAATGCTGGACATTAAGTAAGCCTGCAGACCTGATTCTTGGTGCCTTCGAAAGACAAATTCTACGCCGGATATATGGTCCCGTCTCCGAGGAAGGCGAATGGAGGAGAAGACACAACCGCGAACTCTACGAGCTGTACAAGTATGTGGATGTAGTCCGGAAGGCAAAAATCCGTCGACTACACTGGCTCGGCCACATCGAGCGAATGGACAACAACGCTCCAGTAAAGAGGGTCTTCGAATCCGAGCCTCCTGGTTCGAGAAAGAGAGGAAGACCGAAACTCCGGTACAAAGACCAAGTCATCGCGAATGCAAGACAGCTTGGCCTTGATGACTGGAGCAGCGTGCCCAGGACCGCCACCGATGGAAGGCAGCAATTGCTCAGTCTCAGACCCTTCATGGTTCGTCTGCCTGATAAGTAAGTAAGTATAGGGTCAGTAGGTTAGGTGTAAGAACATTTGTTAAGTTAGTTAAGCTAGTTTTAAGCATTTTTGTCTAGGAAAAAAACAAAAAAAAAAATGGGCAGACGCCCACACCATAACATTTCCACCACCATGTTCTACGGTTGATGGTGTACTTAGGATCGAGTTCTCTGTTCACATTTCACCTTACCTACCGCTTGCCATCAAATCCGAACATATTGAACTTGGATTCGGCGCTCCAGAGTATTTTGTTTGTTTAAGTGCTTCATTGCGAATTCCAATCGATGTTTTATATTTTTCTTGGAAACGAGCTATAATTCGAATTTTGTTGGACCAGACCAGGGACCAGGGAAAAGCTGGAGGCGACAGTTTTATTAGTCGACGGTATGTACATATATGTGTAATGTAATGGTCCGTAGAGTCAAGAATGTTTCAATACAAATTACCCAAAAATTGTTTATCTTGTTTGCTTTAGACACACGCTAGTTACGAGCATTTACATGCATTTCCCTTGCAAACAACATAGAAAAGCGTGCTATCGAAACTATCGTATGTAAACGCAGCCTTAGCGATCGCAGACAACCTGACACAAGGAGCCTTCGCTTCTGTTTAAAGCTGAAAAAAGCTGGCGTCGTCATTTAATAATAATATAATAGGCGTTGCGCTACAGCCCGTAGAGGGCCAGGGCCTAGCTTCTCAGCAACCACTCGTGTTGTGCGTGCTATTGTTCTCTCACGAGTGGAAGGGACAGTTTTATGCCGACTCCGAACTGCCAAGTTTTTGAGAAGCTTTTTCTAGACAGAAGTACTTAGTAGACAGAGCAATGGCAGAAAGAGGTGAGGACGTGAAAATTATATTTGTCACGCAGAGGTTGGGGTCGACGCATATACCCACAACGCCACGGGCCACCCATCGTCGTCATATCTCCTCTCTAAAACCGCATGCACATAAGTTAATAAGAGAACGTTTCGCTTTATTTGTAACTACCGACAGAACTGGTAGCTCGTCCTCAACTGCATCAAGAGCCGAGTTTTCTTCATCAAATGATAGTGTTCCTGCAGCCCTTTGGGCTTTAGAGCAAGAATCTGCTCACCTTTTGTTGTGTTTGAGCAACACTTCCAACAGCTGTTTAGTGGGCCTGACCGGAGAGAGTGATAAGTCAGACAAAGTTGTCCTCCCACCTAGCTTTGAACAAGTCGGTACAGCCATTAAAAGGCTGAAGGACAACAAAGTCGCATGCCCAGATGGCTTACTATCGGAGCCGTTCAAAGCTGGGGGTAGGGAGCATGCACCAGATCATCTGCCGAATTTGGGAAGACGAAAGGATGCCCGACGACTGAAATAAACGCTCCATGTGACTCATCCAAAAAAAAATGGTAGCTGTCGCAAGAGATCCTCGTGACTGCTAGCGACATATTGGAATCGCCTGCCCGACATCAAGTGAATGTCCCTTATCCGATGTGAACAATTGTCGTCAGCCTACTGAAGGTGCTTAAGGTAGGGTGCCATAGTCCATCGAATTTTATAACTTATGCTGCGTGGAGTACATCGTTGGTAAACATCAGAAACAACAGTGACAACAGTCTGCACTCTTGTCGAACCCCATTGGGGACCTGAAGCTTCCCTGTCAACTCACTGTACGACATTCTACAAGGTTCTACAAAGATGGGAACTCATTTCAAACTACCGAAAGCTTCAGGTGTACACCAGGAATAGGGGTAGACTTGAATCCTCTTCAGCCCTTTCACTATTTTCTGTAGAGCGTGCACTCTGATGATGGATAGGCCATGAGACGTGTGTCGTCAAAGAAACAATCATATCAAATCCGGGACACGAATGATATGACAATCACCTGTGCACCTTGACATGTGTACCAGGTGTACCGGTATGAAATTTTTTCTTAAGCACTAATTATTAATGGGAAAGTAAAAACATTTTATTCAAAGTATTGGCCATTGTTTTCTATACATTTTGACCACCATTCTGGCAATTTGGTAATACCACGCCAATAAAATTGTTCGTCTCTTAAAGCAAACCAATCAGACACCCAATTTTCGACTTCTTCGTAGGAATCGAAGTGCTGCTCAGCCAATGCAGCCAATTTTCGACTTCTTCGTAGGAATCGAAGTGCTGCTCAGCCAATGCGTGTCCCATCGATGAAAACAAATGGTAGTCGGAAGGAGCCAAGTCTGGTGAATACGGCGGGTGGTGTAGCTGCTCCCAGCCAAGTGTTTTGATTGTATCCTGAACCGGTTTTGCTTTGTGTGCAGGTGCATGACAATGGAGCAAAATTACCTTGCCGTGTCTTCTGGCCAATTCTGATCGTTTCTCGATCAATGCATGGTTCAAGTTGATCATTTGTTGTCGGTAGCGATCAGTATTAACGGTGTCACCAGGTTTTAGGAGCTCGTGGTACACCACACCTTTCTGGTCCCACCAAACACACAGCATTCTCTTCTTGCCGAATCGATCTGGTTTTGCAGTCGATGTTGATGGTTGTCCCGGATTAACCCATCATTTTTTTTCCGTTTATGATTCTTACGTGTCTTTGAAGCAAAATTTCACAATTTTTATTTCGGTTTTCCATCTGTCTTTCATTCAATTAATGCGGCACCCATTTTCACACTTTTGGATCTTTCCCATAGCTTTTAAACGGTCAGAAATTGTTTGTTGCGCAACATTTAACATTGCTGCCATTTGCTTTTGATTCAAAGTGTCATCTCCATCCAACATCGCTTGCAATTCGGAGACTTCCAGCTTTTTTGGTGGTCTTCCACGTTCTTCATTTCTCACGTCAAAATCATTATTTCTGAACTGTTGAAACCATCTTTTGCATTTTGCTTCTGATAGAGCCTGATCACCATATGCCTCGATAAGCATTCGATGCGACTCTGCAGCACTTTTCTTCAAATGAAAACAAAAAATTAATGCTTTCCGCAAGTCATCACTTTCTGGTACAAAATTCGACATTTTTAACACGATGAAAAAATATGATTTTGTCTGTTCAATGACTTGATGTATAGTAAATATTTTTCACAGTCATAGCAAAAAAACAAGAAAAAAATATGGGCTCGTTCACAACAAATGTTCCCTATCGAGACATTTGTACCTTGACGCACTTTATACCGGTATACCTGTTATATGCGCCACCGCCGCTAATAAAACTGAATGAAAAAGGTGCGTATGTACATTAAGGGACAGCTTTTGTTCACAGAAGTACATCATCCTTTGGGCCACCCAACTCGATGGACATCCAGACAAGCACGTCACTGAAGAAAGCAGCAATTTGCTACTATTAAAGGTAAATACAACAAACACTAATAAATCCATAGGCTTACTTACCGGTCACTGCCTTTCCAAACATCAATGATGACGGAACCGCACACGAACGACTCCAGTAGGAGACCTGGGCATCTGCAGCAGTTATGCCAAATCCTGGGACACAGCAAATAGGTTAAGCCATCAAGTGAGAACTACAACCAGAACTTCACACAAATAAATGGCGTATAAGGGTAGCCATCCACCCCGCCGTTCGATTGTACAAAGCCCATTAGGATTCCGCACTGATGGACCGCAGCCACGTGACCGAAATGGGATCCAAATGGCAATGGCCGCCGCCCAACCGCATGTTCAATTTGACTTAATTTTTTAATCAAACGAGGCAAAGGAAAGCCAGAAAAAAAAAGCCCTTCATCACGTACCTATTCACCACAAATCGACTAAATTTCGAACCGCACTGATTTTGAATCAAGCCACAACACCTGCCCCCCGCTCCACTTTCCACGCACAAGTGTACAATTAATTATCGATCTAATTTGTTTGCAGTCCTCGAAAGCAACATTTAATTTACCACACTCGCCGCACGCTCATTCGCTTCTCGTATCCGCATCGCCCTACCACCAGGCGTACGCAAATAAAATATTCATCAACTTCAATTAGAGACGCGGGGGTGGTGTGCGCGCGATTCTATTTCGCTTTTCACACATGTTCGATTCAAATTAAAAATTCATTTACACCCCGATTCGGGGGCACCCTTAACAGCACACACTCCCACGGCCCACACGCTGCACATGCGGCAAGGCACGTTTACACGTGATCACACGGGGACCATAATACACCCGACACCCGTATAGCTGCACAGATTGTCACTCATTGTTTTCTAATTTCGCGTTCCGCATACAGGCCGTGGAGAGCGTCCCAACTGGTGGCGGTCCCGTCATGGCACACATCGTTTCGCACCTCGTAACAGCAGTGTTTATTTCCCAAGCGGGTCCCATCCACTAAAAATGTCATGACACGCAGCGATGCATCTCGTAAAATCAAATAAAATTGTTTTACGCCACCGCCGCATCATCATCATCGCCACCGTCAGCGGCATCACTCCGTCGTTTCTTTAATTAAACAAACCGAAGGCGGATGGCGGCGATCTCCGGACCCCGACCCCCGTCCTCGGTCTAAGTCGACGTAAACAAACCACCGCCCCCGTCCCCGGAGTGTGTACCATGGTCCAGAGTGACCCAAAATGTTGGCTCTGGGGTGCGGGGCACGCTCATCGATTACGCGAACACACTTGAAGTTCAGCGTGGACTGTCCGTTGGCAGATGTCACTGCTCCGGGGTGATGGTGGCATTCGGGTCTCTGAAGTGGAGGGCCATTCTGACGTTCGCACATGGCGTTCTCATAACTTCGAAATGTGTCGTGGACACATTCACGCGTTGTTCCCGAACTGCACTTGTTAAGTGCTGAGCAGAGGGGAGTGACACACTTGACAAAGTCACAAAACAGTACCTCGCTGCCCGCGGGGGCATCGGATGTTGAAGATCCTTCGACCGTTCTTACCATCCGTTCGCTGCGAGTAATCGAATTGGTTTGAAGTTACCCACACTTGCCAGGGAACGAGGCACACTTTGTTGGAAAATTGGCGCTAGTTTGGTTCGAGAACAGTCGCGAGCATCAATGAACCTGAAGCGTCTCCAGAAGGAAACATAAATAAATTCAATTCAGTCCAATGAGTCACAGTCTCGAAAAAGAACTCATCACGAAACAGGAACAAATGTCGAAGAGCGAAAGCAGTTTTGTTCGACAATCTGGACATGTCTCGTTGGCAGCCGGCCAAAGACACAGCTCAGTGTTCTCCAGCTGTGGCGTGAAGGCACGTGATGGGTGTTGGTTGGTTTGCTGTTCTGCCACAATGTAAAGTACACTCGGAGCTACCTTCTACAGAAACTGCTTATGCTGGACGCGTAATTGTTTTCTCACGAGTGGAGGGCAGCTAGAGTCTAAAGTGTGTTGTACTTTGTGAAGATATGGGGAGAGGTGGAACCGTGGGTGAGATTATTTTGGTTTAGTGGGCAGGGCCTCACTTAGGTCTACATACAGACTCTGAGTTAGGCTAGTTGTAGCCCTCTAAAGCCTTAGGGTGTTTCGTTGCTGATTTGCAATTTTTTCGGGGAACGATTGATGGTTTCACGACTGACAAATCAAATGGCCGACCTAGTATTTTATTTTCCAGATCTGGCTCACGGCGGCTGAAAACATTTCTGTATAATATGGGTGGCCCAAAGACCGTAGAGGGCCAGGGCCTAGCTTCTCAGCAACCACTCATGTTGTGCGTGCTCGTCTCACTAGTGAAAGGGACCTACAGTCTTATGCCGACTCCGAACGGCCAAGTTTGAGAAGCTCTTTCTAGACAGATATACTCTGTGAGCATTGTCAGTGTCTCGAAAGTGGGGCCGTGAAAATTATTTTTGTCGCAAGCAACATAGATCGAACCTACGACGTTGAAGTTAGCGTCGACGCACATACCCACAATGCCACGGGCCACGGGCCACAACGGCCTAAAAAACATTTATCTGTAGGAATAAGACGGCAAAGCAACACAACCGAGTGCCACATGTACGCCCATGTGTATCAGCGGAGCGTTGAGAAACACGTAGCTCTTCAACCTTCACCCGCATGGACTTCTTCGGCAAGCAAACGGCAGCAATCACAGCATTTTTCCAGCTCCTACCCAAGGACACCGCATGCCAAGTGCCTTAAACAATGCTCTCGAAAAATTCGCTACCAGTTCCCCTTCGGACTGGATGCCTGACAATCAGACGCTGGACAATCACCTTCCGGTCTCAGACACACAAGTGGCTGGTTGTAAGAGCCTACTTCAAGGAGCTCGATATAGTCAACTCATTGCAACTTCCTGACCAGTCTAGCACTGTTAACCAGTCTAGCAACTGTTCTAGCCAACCCCATACGGCGTGGCAATTAGACTCCTCAACTCAAGAACATTTCTAAAATGCTTGCTGTCTCTTAACGCAGTAGCAGAGAATTTGATTATTCGCCTCACGTGGGTAGCCAGACACAGTCCAGAGTTAAACAAAACAAGACATCAACTCTGTCAGTGCAGTGTTCTAGCAAGTCGTGGATCTAGGGCTTACTTTTGAGACAACTTCAGCTATCTTAATGGAGTCAATTCAAACCATTACCGTGGTAAAACAAAGGCCCTATGTTGGCAAGTTTGTATGCTCTTCCCTCTACATTCTGATGAGCAACTATTTCGGCTTGAAAAATGAAGCCACTTTCGTGCAGATTGCAATTTCTTGTGAGGACACCAGTTGCGTTGAATACCACAATTCGAGCAGCTTAGTTTAATTTAGAATTATCTGTGGGAAAGATGAAAGCGTTTTTCGTCCTGGCCAGGGCTTTTTTGTTGGGAGGTTTAGACGATGGAATGTTGATGGTTTAGTATTACTTAATTACACAGACCGGCGGGCAATGGAGTAGCCGAGCCTGAACAATTACCGCCATCCTGGACACGCTGCTTCCATTGACGACTGGAAGCTATCTTATATCCACGATGACTCTATGCCGGATATTCGGTAGTCCACTCCGGGTCTCAGTTCGCATTCGAAGACCCTCTTAGCTGAAGCGTTGTTGTTCAAGCGCTCGATGAGGCCGAGCCAATGTAGGTATTGCTCGTAAAGTAAGTTATCATGTTTGTTCCTCCAGTACAGTTCTTCTTTCGATGACATCAATATATCTCTGAAAGCTTCCGGATTTTAAATCATCATGATCATCAAATGCCTTCGTGCCGAAAGCTGGACGCTAAGAAAAAATGCGATACTGATTCTGAGTGGCTTCGAAGGGGAGGTCTTATGTCGGAAATATGGTCCCGTCTGGGAGGAAGGCGAATGGAGGAGAAAACACAAGAGCAAACTGTACCAGTTGTACCATGATGTAGATGTAGTCCGTAAGGCAAAAAACCGTCGACTACACCGCCTCGGCCACATCGAGAGCATGGATGGAGATTCCTGTTTCGAGAAGGAGATTAAGGCCGCACCTTCTGTATAGAATCAGGTGATGGCGGATGTAAGACAGTTCGGTCTTGATGACTGGAAGCAGCATCCCCCGGACCGTCAACGATGAAAGGCGGCGATATTTCAGGCTCAAACAATCCATAGATCGCAGGTGGGATAAGTAAATTGGTAATTAAGTCAAACCATAAACCATAACCTTGAAGCTTGAATCCTGGAGCAGACTTTTCTCTCTCGCAATAACTGGTCTGTTCTAAACGAACGAACTTTAGATGTCGATTCTGTCCACAACTCACTCGAAAGCGTTTTATTCGATACTTATTTCAATAAATTCTTGGGATGATTGACTCTGATTACATATTCATTGCAAATTTAATAAACAAATTGTTTCTTCTTCTTATGGCGCTACATTCCGGGGTAAACCTGGGCCTCGGCCAACAAGCCTTTCCAGCTAGCACGATCTTTAGCCAGCTGCCTCCAATTTGGTTGAGGTCCTTCTCAACTGAGCCATCGGCTTCGTGGTCGTCCTCTATTGCCTTGTCCCACAGATTCGGAGTCGAAGACTACTCGGCCATCTTAGGCGTTGAATTCGTAGACGCCTGACTAGACTCATGTCTCTGTACAGCCCGTACAAGTCTTGCTCTATCCGAGTTCTGACCTTGGCTACAATAAGGCAATGATCCGAGTCGATGTTAGCACCTCGGAAAGTTCGGACATCAAGGATACTGGAGAAGTGTCTGGCGTCGATCGCAATGTGATCAATCAGGTTGATGGTTGATTGATCAGAGGACCGCCAGGTCTCTTTGTGAAAATTTAGGTGAGGGAACCGCATGCTGGCTACATGAAGGTTTCGCCCCTTCACGAAGTCCAACAGCCTGAGTCCATTGTCGGACGTGTTGTCATGTAGGCCCTGTTTTCCTACGACTCTAGCAGAGACGTCTTTCTTGGCCAGTTTTGCATTAAAATATCCTAGAACGATCTTGGTGTCGTACCTGGGGCATTGATCGTATGTTCTTTTTAGGAGGTCATATAAGTCGTCTAGGAAGTCATAGAAGACAGACAGTCATAGATTACAGAAGTTGTCTATAGTCGCCTGTATCCTCCGTTGAGGCGGGGGCGCAAATTAGGCTCATGTTACTGAGTGTTGCCAAGTGTTCCCTTGATGCGGTATGTTGTGATGCGCTCGCTTATGTATCTAAAGGCTTCTTACCTAAGTCTGCCTTGAACAACGAAATCGCATCCAAACAAGCGCTGCCTTCGCTCTTTGTAGCAATCGCCGGACTTCATGTCGCAGTTTCTCATCCCCTTTTTGCCCGTCCCTTCCCATTGCAACTCCTGAATGGCGGTGATGTCAGTCTTATAGACTTCTAGGGAATCCGCAAGTTCATCAAACTGGCCGATACAGCTGCGATATTTTCTTTAGTTCGCACTCTACGTAAGCGTGTTGGTGGTTTAATGTCGAACAATGTCAATTTCGTGCGAAATTTAGTCACAATAGCCCGAATAGATGATTCAGTGGGTCGACCATAAAATGGAAGAAGCGCGCGATGAACTTTATTAACTTTCTCAACGCATTTTGATAGTAAAATTCAATGATTTGCAAGCGTTGTTAGTTTGTAAGACGATTCATGGTTAAAATATAGACCAAACTGAAGATGCTTGACAGTGGCACAAAACACGAAATGTGAGTCAGCTGTTTAAACCCGTGTTGCCAAAAAGATAATAGCTAAAAATCAACCTTTATGTATGCAGGCTCCGCTGTCAGACAGAACCATTCTGTCAAAGTAGAAACTGATGGAGAGAGCAGCAGAGAACTAACCGACTGCATATTAAGCCAAACTATTGATGTTCATTTCCACCTCGAAAGGAAGGCACGACAATTACGAACTAACGTAACGTCTGACGTAACTAGCTCAGACAGGCTTTCCATCTAAATGAACGACTTCGATCCAGTCGCAATCCAGAAACCGACTGCATGTCAAACGCAAAAATTCCTTGCAAAACGCCGACTGACGTCCTCACTCAACGAGCCCTGCCCGAATCGCCCTTTTAAGAACCAACTAGCCTGATGACTCCGAAGCATAACACATAACTCTCTCACGGGCCATTCGCTTAACTACACCAGCTGCAGTACCGTGACCTTCTAACAGCATCACTAATTGAACCAGATTCCAAAACCAAACCATGTCCGTGAATGGAGAAGCGTGAGAAAAGCGAGAAAAACAAAACAAACACACATCTCGCTGACACCTTGCTCCAATAAAAACCACACTAACTGAACTGTAAAACCGTCTCCTTCCAGGCTACATTTGAAAACGAAACGAAACACACAACCCAATCGGTGCTCGATCATATTTAATTCGTTGCAACGCCCACGGAGTCAGGCATACACACATGTGTGCACAAAGTACGTTACGGTACATATGTGAGTACATTTTCACTCCTGAAGTAGCTGCGATCGTTGAAATAACAAGAATTAAGTAGCCGAACCCTCACAGCAAGAGAAACTCCAGTCAAACCACCAAAGTAAGCAAAGTCACAGCGAAAAGATACACGGCATAGATACACAACACTGCACGGAGTCGTGCACGTTGTTTACTCACATGGCAATCAACGACCGAAACCCAAACATCATCGAAATTATTTCACTTCGTTCGCCGTTCGCGCAAGGGACCCGTTGATTTTGTAATTTGAGTCCGCTCCCCGCCCCCGCCCCCGCCCCACGAATATGTCCTGCCAGGATCAACAACGTCGCACGACAGGCGAGCTGGTGCAACCCCGCCCCCAACAAGAGAAAAAAAAAGAAGGATGAATCTGTTGAAATATCCTCGTACACATGAGTGAGGCACAGAGCTCATTCCCGATACTCCGATTTCCCAACCCCTACACTTGTTTTTTCCTTTCACTTTTCATGGTTTGTCAGCTCTGAGAGGGAATTTTGACAATTTTTCGTTTTATTTTTTTTTTTCGTCTACTGCTGGGGTATGACCTTTTGACACATCGAAGACATCAATTTAAATTGACAGCCTGTCTGGCCTAGTTATACGTCACACGGCCTTCGGAGATTTTTAGTTCGTCGTTTATCTCCTATCGGCTGTTGTCCTTGAGCCGAGCCAGAGGATGAGGGAGGACTTCTGTAAGTCATAAAGTTGCTGCCGGATTGGTCATTACGGTGAATTGCTGTGTATCCCAGCGGATAGTAAAACGTAATGATTCGGAATGTGAAGGATGTCTCTGTTGAGTTTCGGTAGTGGTGCTCGGTTGGTGTTACTCATCTCGCCTGCTGCTGTCGGCTGGGTTTCGTCGTCTGTGCTGTCAGTTGCGGGCAATATAACTTCGTTTTACTGTCTTATCCTTTTTTTATGTTTTAATACATATGGACACATTAAGAAGTGATTTCTCTCTGTGTTATTTGAGAAGGGTTAGCAGTCACATTCGCTTTGGGGGCAGTGTGTGGTAACTGTGTACACACCAACGTTGTCGGCGGCGAGGCGGCTTGCTGGTGGACGATCTCATTCTTAGCACCAGTTATCTTCGCTTGACTCTCATTTGTTCACCTTGGACGTTAACTAGATTCGGATTACGGTTTGAAAAGATCTCCGCGCTTTGCCGAGCCGATGGATAATTTTCCGATTGCTGATGCTGATGGAAAGCAGTTGGATGACATTTCAAATATGCTTTGAAACTGAAGACTAAGACTTCACTTCTCCTGGACCGCGAAAAACATGACAATTAGCTGTGATAACAGCGAAAGAACAGCTTTAGAGGGTGTTTGGCGGGATGTTGGACTGCGACCGATCTGCGAATAAAGTGCTGCCAGCAAACCATTAGCCGAAAGGCAAGTTTCATCTACTCTACTCTTCAGATCTCTTTCCGAGTAGATGGAAAATAGCATTTGTCCAGCCCGTCCTTAAAAAAAATCGAATCTTCGTCACCCAGCTCGTAGCGACCCATAGCACTTGTGTCCCTTCTTTCTAAGATCATGGAGACGCAGATAAATCATCAGCTCATGAAATATCTTGCATCGCGGCAGCTTCTTAATTACCGACGGTATGCAACAGCTCCACTTGTGATTTAATAGCTTATGTCACCGAAAAGTGGAACCAATCTTTGCACAATGCAGGCGAAAGCAAGATAGTTACGCTTCATATTTCTAAGTCAATTGACATAGTTTGGCATCCATCTCTTTCGGAAATGCGTGCCTATGGTGTTGATGAGTCTCTGCTTCTATGGATTAGAAACTACCTCTCAAGCATCTCAATCCAACTTGTTCTGGAAGTCAGATATCCACAAAATAAATGCTGGTGTCCCCCAAGGCTCTTTTCTGTCTCCGACACTCTTTCTCATTTTTATAAATGACCTCCTGTCTGCCACTTCTAATCCAATCCACTCCTTCGTTGATGACAACACTCACGTTCCAAAATTCACAACCCCTTCCTTCGGACGTTGTATTGGAACGGCAGCGTATGTCAAGCAAATAAAATTCCGATCAGCATAGTTAACTGGGATAAGAAGAACAGAATGGAATTCAATGCTTCCAAAATTAAATGCTGTCTGCTGTCTCTTAATCGAACCCCTGATAATCAACCATCATCGATGAATGTTGTGGCCCGTGGCGTTGTGCGTATGTGCGTCGAGCCGACATCTACGTCGTAGGTTCGATTCCTACTCTTTTCAACAAACACAATGCTCACGGCCCACTTCTTTCGAGCTAAGAGAATACATCTGTCCAGAAAAAGCTTCTCAAACTTAGCCGTTCGGAGTCGGCATAAAACTGTAGGCCCCTTCCACTCGTGGGAGAACAATAGCAAGCACAACACGAGTGGCTGCTGAGAAGCTAGTCCAAGGTCCTCTACGGGCTTTTGCGCAAACAAGTAATATATGCAAATACATTTTATGCGGCTAAAAAAAAATTTAAATACAATTTTTATTTTTTTTATAATCTGCTCGTGCTCTTTATGTCTCTCTGGCTGCGAAATATTTTAAGATTCATGCAGTTGCAAGGACGATGATGACGGGCGCGAGCACAAAGAGACTGGAGGCAGCGGGTAACAAGTGCAAATTAACGTCTTGATGAACACTTAAGGAAGGGGGGTGTGGATTGGGGGATGGGGGCTGGTGATGAGCTCCCATTTATCGACTCCTAAAGCCATGGAAATCAATGCTGCACAGGGCAATGACAAAATCAGTATCAAAGCTGCTAAAGCTTGCCCTCAGGGTAGGCTACTATGTCCCCACTGCGTTAATGAAGTGAATAAACTGATTGTCTTCCTCAGCAACGCGGGCTTCTATGTCCAAGAATATGCTGATGACATTGTGATTCTCATTAAAGCAAAATTTGAAGACACAGTCTAGGACCTACTACTCAACCTTGTCCGCTACCTTGTCGCTAACTGGTTCGTAAAGGTTGGACTCAATGTTAATCGCAGACATCTAATTTAGATGTCAAAGCAGCGGCTGATGTAGGAGGAGCAGTTGGACACAACCCACACCTGGTGACATCCTGACTTGACAATCCAGTGATCCCAGTCATCCATTCCCATCCCAGGGCCACATCCTCGCCGATCGGACCATCGATCTTGATACCGACGAAAAAGGTACCGGTGATGAAATGGAGCCTTAAATTTAGCTGGGACTCGAGTCAGTCCGTCACCAGTTTGTGGAGGAGTTGAGGGAAGCGAGCGGGTTCACCGCGGACGAGGTCTATGTGTCTGCTTACGATTTGTTCGAGGGAAAGGCTGCCGAGCAAATAAGCTCCGTTTTCGTAATTGGCAGGGCTTAGTAGTTGAGGGCAGAGTTTCTACCTCCGGGGTACGAGGAGCGGTTGTGGGCAGAGATTAGAAGTAGAACCCAAGGTCAGACGGAGACGATCGGGATCTACGTGAATGTGATGCAGCGCCTGTTCGCCCGTCTAAATGAGAAGTGCAGCGAAGAAACAAAGCTTAGGCAGATGAGACGGAATCTTGCCCCATTCTACCAATCTCAAATGGCCTCGGTGGAGATCAACTCATTGGATCACCTGGTTGATGTTGGGCATCGTCTCGAAGCGACACGCTACTAAGTGGAGTGTTTCGCATCTCCCCCGACTCGGAGAACTGCTCTGCTCGAGCCTGATCTGGCCTACGTTTCCTTGTGTACCAGCAACAGGCTCATCGGTAAGGACGGCGCCTTCAAAATATCTCAGGCTATACACAGCCATCACCAGGCCATACCCACGCCCGCTGCCCAGTCTGGTGGTATAAATCAAACCAAACAAGTGCACAGGCCATGCCAATTTCAGCATCGCAGGGGCAATGAGGACAACCCCCACCCCTCCATCAGCAAATAAAGAAAGAGGCTATGGTAAGTCGGAAAACATAGCCTACACGACACCACCTCCGAAAACGGATTTGGACTCACTGACTTTGCCACGGGATGTAACCTCATGGCGGTCTCCAGATCAATCCACAGTCAATGTTTTATGTTGTCCGGGATCAAGACGCAGCACGGACCGAAAATATAGAGGGAGAGAGAGAGAGGAGGTACCTGTGCACATTAGTCTTAAACATCTGCGGATTATAGTCTATGGGAAATATTGAGCTGGGAAGAGCATTCCATATTCGTGTGGTGCGGCTGAAAAACGAGTGTCGAAATGCTGTGCGGCCGAAAGCAGGCTTAAGGGTAAACTGATGTGCATTCCTGGCGAGACGTGTATTTCGGGTGAATTCAGGAAGAGGAGGAATGCAGTTTGCCAGCTCACTTGAGCAGCGTTTGTTGAAATAACGATGAAACACGGACAAAGATGACACGGTACGTCGATGTTCGATCGAGTCTAAAGAACCCGCGATTTCGTTGTCTCCTATAAGTTTTATTGCTCGCTTTTGGACACTATCTAGTAGGTGCAGGGTGGTCTTGGGGGCACCAGACCAGATTTGAGCGTTGTACTCAATCTGAAGACGAATCAGAGCGGGTGAAATATTTCTTGCATCGACTAAGGAAACCTAAATATTTCGCAGCTTTTTGGCGATCTCGAATATGTGATCGTTCCAACTAAGTGTTGTGTTGATGAACATACCGAGGATGGAAAGTTTTCCGGTTTCGTCAATACAAGCGCTGTTCAGGGATAATGGCTGATTGTCCGGGTTTGGTTTTTGAAACAGCAGACAGCATTGAGTCTTGGAAGCATTGAATTCCACTCTGTTCTTCTTACCCGAGTTAATTAAGCTGTCAAGATCGGAATTCAGTGTGCTTGACATACGTTACCGTTCCAATACTACGTCCGCAGGGCAGGGTCTTGAGTTATGGAACGAATATGAAAAGCTGAGGGTGCTGTCATCAGCGAAGGAGTGGATTGGATTAGAAGTGGCAGACAGGAGGTTATTTATAAAAATGAGAAAGAGTGTCGGAGACAAAACAGAGCCTTGGGGGACACCAGCATATATTTTTTTTCTTTAATATCAGACTTGAACCAACTTGGATTGAACGGTTCGGGAGTTAGTTTCTAATCTATTGAGAGAAAGACTCATCAACACCATTAGAACGCATTTCGAACAAAAGGGCTTAATGCCAAACTCTGTGAAATAATTTAGATGTTAGCGTTAAATGCTTGTTCATGGACGAATGTCGCAATGGCCCTCGACTCCTCACTTCGTAACGAAGCACTGAGGCTTTGCTAAGATTATGATTTCACCTATCCAACAGATTTTACTCTCTTGGAGAACTTGTCTCGTATCATATGTACTTCAATCAACAAGGGAGATGCCACTCAATTTCACAGGAATTCCATTTGCTTCACGTAGCCTTACATGTACTGTCTAAAAGTTGTCCACTCGAGTGCAGTAATGAAACAATATCTGTAGCAAAAGTCAACGAGTACGCTGGCCCGCCATATTGAATGGGCGGTTGTTATGTCGCTGTGCACTCACTGCAAATGTATAATAAACATTTAGGTAATTGAAACAAGGAACTTAATTGCGGACAACGTTTGCGAATCGAGTTGCACACATTCCGGTAAAATTAAAAAAAATAAACATGATAAGAATTGCAACCAACTTCCCTAGAAGCCTCAAGCGGCAAGTTCCAATTCCAAGCAAGCTCATTCCTGAGGTACCCAGTACTAGCGACAATTGTGTCCAAGTTGTCTCCACCCCACCAATGATCCTGGCCAACAACAAGCCCAACCAATTTGTGAGTGAAGCACTTCCCGGGTTTAACAAGATTACATTTTAACAATTTCCAAACGTAAACTGCTGCCATTTGCGGATGTTTGACTTCTTTTTCTTGTTACTTCATTCCATCTGAACGCACACCTTCAGGCAGAAGAAAAGTAATCTAAGGAATCACGAAACGCTTGTCCACAGTTGGAGAAAAAAAGAGAACCCAGAAACTAGCTAGTGAAGGCATGCTTCAAGTGCACGTCCTCTCGACAAGAATTGTAGTGCTTTGTCCAAATGGCCATCGTCCCCTCTTATGTTTGCGTCAACTGGTTGAGTGGGCGTTGCATTGTTTACGGCTGGAGGACATACCGCACGTACCTTGATTTTAGTTGCTTACTCCAAAACGAGTGCAGTGAGGAGTGGCAGCGTCTGTCCACGCGTCCGTGTTGCGTGTTCAACTTGCTGCCACCGAGTGGCTTGTTGTCGAAATGTCAGAAATAACTGAAGGAAAACTGTTGAGTCTACAAATGGGGATATCTTTTTTAAGCTGATTTATTTTGCTTAAGGGGGTTTTGGTTTTCTCAATTACAAGCGACCACTCTCGACTGAGTGATTATTCGAAAATTTTGAAGTACGTTTTTGGCACTTGAATGATTTTTGGTTGCAGCTGTAGCCTCTGCGAATCCTTAGTGATCCGTCACTGATGGTGTCCACATATCCTTTCGATCAACAAACAATTTCAATGTTTTCTAGTGGAAATTAAAGGGCAGTCTGGGGGTCTTGGACAAAGCGACATAACTGTTCATATCGTTAGACTGCGATCTTTGCAATAGCTTTGCGGATACGGTTTACCGGAATAAGTGGGATCCTTTTTGCACTTGATGGGTAGTAAATTCGCACGGAGATGAGTCCCATTTACTGAACAGACCTTCCAGGTATGCGGTCCAACACTCCTGTAGGTGGATCGAGTTGTACGTGCATTCTCGAGTCATTGGGACAGATTTCTGCTGATTAAGGTTGGAGAAACTCTCTCTGGACTGGACTAGCTAGTGACTGTGAATCAGAAGAGGTTAAAGTACGAATGATGAAAATGTCCCTATTCGAGGCTTAAACATAGAATCACCAGCATAGGAATCGACGCACTCATCCACGGTGACCACTCGTCAAATGTTTACTAAAGGTTAGGTTCTTGGGCTGCCAGAGAATATGTCAGCACACTTACACCATTGTTGGCCCATTGTGATACTGGCTATCGATCGCAATAGCAAAGACTGAACCAGATTTGAAAAGCAGAATGAAAGCCTATTAACTTTAGCTTTCATTGAGATTCGAACCTGGGACCTCTTTAACCAAGGGCTCGCTCAACCAAATGCGCCATCCATCCGTTAATGTTTATCAAAAGTTTGCATTTTTGTCCTTGCTAGAGCAGTGTTTTCGCATCGTCTCTCAAACCTCTACAAAAGTCGCTGCAAGGAATGAAACGACGTTGACACAGTACCGGCACTGTCTTCCCACTAGTTTGAGTACATTTGTCATGGGTAATTTCTGGATCCAGACAGTTATTAGATGCGTTGCCCATGACTTCATCCCCACAGCAACCTGGCGAAGTCAAACCACCAATCAAATCGACCATGTGCTCATTGACGGAAGCCAAGCGTTAAATATCCTGAATGTGCGATCATTAGGAAGAGCAAGCGTCGACTCTGACCATTTTCTTGTGGCAGCAAGATTCAAAGCTCAACTGTCCAATGTCAGAAAGCTGCACCAACCAAGAAAGAGAATTTTTGACATTGGACGCCTGATCATACCGGAGATAGCCAGAGCCTACGAAGAGCAATTAAATGAGCGCCACTTTGGTCTGCCTACCAGTGTTACCACACGTTAAATTGTGTATGAGTCCCAGAAGCTGTAATACGGAGTCATTTTGAAGATAAATGAGTCCCAATAAAGGTTTTTGATAACACCATCCCTAGTACGTTTTACCTTTGCTGAAGGTTTGAATAGCACATTGGAACACACAGACTCAAGACTTGTCCATTGTACTACTAGGCACCAGTCTACAATTCCTTAGGAAGGGCAGCAGTTGTTTCTGTGAAAAAGAGCCTACAGAATCAGCTCTCACATCACCGAAGACGTGCCACCTGATCAAGTCGGGACAGTGACAGAGGAAGTGCTCTGCCGTGTCGTTGTACTGGCCACATTAGTCGCAGAGGGTGGTTTCTTAAATCAAGCATAGTGAGTCGTAAGCAATATTGTCTGTCAAGGGACAACAAGAATGCAGCGCATTTATTACAGACGTTTAAGAGCAAGTCTATCTAAATGCAGGAGGTCTAACCATCAATGTTAGCCCTAACCGCAGACGTAGATAGTCCGAGCGCAGGTTCAGTCTCTGAGAAGGTTTCATCAGATCCTTGTCTGGCAAGTTCCTCAACGATCTCATTTCCAGCGTTTCCTTGGTATCTTGGGACCCAGATGAGTTTCATTAATCTCTGATTAAATTCAGAGAGGATTTGCATTGCTCAACTATCTTGGAAGTGGTTAAGTGGTTGACTAAGGCCTAAAGCACAGCTGTCACTACAACCACAGATTTGACGACCCATTCACCTGATCTTCTCCACATTTTCATAATTAGATTAGAATGTACTAATGTTGTCGCCCTTTGGAGCCATCCATGAAAATATGACTTCATTGATTTTCTGGCTCGAAGTCCGGCCAGAGCCATTCCTGGGTGCAGTCCAGTATATGCTCAGGCATTTTAAATGAAAGAGTTCAGGAAATGTTAAAGCGTAGTTCACACCTTGCAAAGTCATGAAAATGACAATGTGAAATAAAATTGGTACTTTTGCTCTTGAAGAAATTAGTCAAATCTAAAAATTATGAGTCCCTGAATCATGGTAAAAAGAATGAGTCATTTTGTCTCAATAGAGTCTTTGTGGTAACACTGGCCTTCGTCGAACATAAATACCAACGATGTGCGCTTGCAGTGCCGCTCGGCCGGCAAAGAGCTGCACCGACAAGAAACCTGCGGTATAATGGTGAATGTGAGCAGTAGAAAAGGTGCAACCAGTGTTGCCGCTGATGAATTTGACAAACTCGCAAAAAAAGGTTTCTTGGACCAGAAGAAAGTCGCAATAAGAAAACAACACCAAGAGAAGTAATTATCAGAAAAATACAGGAAAAATATTTTGTCATCGATGTATATTGGAAAAGTCGTGTAGCGTCAAAAAAGAAAGGTAAAATCGCGACTAAAGTCACATAGTGGCAACACTGCGTGCAACTGACAGGACTGGCTGTGAGTAGGACTCGGGCTAAAGTCGGGAGGAGAAAAAGCTTCTACGCATGAAGAAAAGGTCTCGCGACCTCCAAGCTCAAGGATTACCAAAAGTCTAGTGACAAACAAAAAATACGGACCTTTAACAAAAAAGCCAAAAGCCTGGTCTCAGGGCTTAGGAAGAGCACCCAGGCTCTTCGAAATTGCGAGTGTAACCTAGTTTCGAAACCCACAGTGAATGTTGAATGCGTTTAATCAGCACTTCCAACAGCTGCTTAGCAGGCCTGGGCAGGAGAGAGTGACATGGCATCAAAACCAAATCAAAACTCCAGTCGATTAAGTAGTCTTCCCACATACCTTTTCATGAAGTCAGCACAGCCATTAAAATGCTGAATAACAACAAAGCCGCAGGCACAGATGTCTTACCAACGGAGCTCTTCATGGATTGTGGCAGTGTGCTGGTAGGGAGCATGCAGCAGATCATTAACCGAATTTAGGTAGACAAAAGCATGCCCATCCTCCCCATCCACAAAAAAGGCGACCCTATCTCTTGCATCAACCACAGACCCAACCACCTGCCCAACTTCGTCTACAAGATCCTATCCAGCGTAATGTGTGAACGTTTACAGCCGCTTGCACAGCTCTAATCGGCACGTACCAGTGCGGTTTCCGCGACGGCAATTCGATCAAATCTTCACATTAAGACAAGGCCCGGAGAAGACCTGCGAGTTTCAGATCGATATACCACCTTTATCGATTTCAAAGCTACATACCACAGCTTTCATCGCAAGGAGCCACTCGAAGAGATGTTGTTGTGTAGCACCACGCTAACACAGACGCAGTCCGCCGTGCAATTCAGTTCGAAGACCTCTGAGCCGTTTAAAACCTGCATCGGATTTCGGCAAGGAGATGCGATGTCGTGTGATTTTTTCAGTTTAGTACTGGAGAAGAAAGTGCGGCGGGCTGCTTCAAACACGAAAGGCCTTCTTGTTGGAATATACCGATGACATTGACATCGTCACACGATCTTAATGAGCAGTAGCTATATCTTACATGGCAATTGCTGCTGGTCTTAATGTCAATGGGGACAAATCAAACTACGTAGTATCGACCCAGAAACGTTTCCTTACACACAAATATCTCGGTCGACAGCTACAATTTTGGGGTAGTAAAGGAGTTTGTCTACCTCAGGGCAAATGTGAACTCCACCAAGGACATCTAAATGGCGATTGAACGTAGAGTCGCCTTCGTCAACAGGTGTTACTTCAGTTTATCGAAACCTGGACCCCAGTGGTCTCACCTGACGACCTGTTCTGCAAAACTCCTATTTTACAAGTCCTGCTTAATGGAGCCGAGGGCTGGGTGCTAAGCAGAAGTGCAGAGCTGTGCCTTGGGCCTTCGTCGGACATTTGGTCCTATCTGCGAGGATGACGAATGGAGGAGAACACATAACCACGCACTCTACAAGCTGTGCTTGGCCACGTCAGATGCATGACCACCTGGGTGTCTTCGATTCCAAGCCTCCTGATTCATGGTGGAGGGGAAAGCCGAACCTGGAGTAAAAAGACGGAGTCATCGTAGACGTAGACGTAGATCTGTGTGACTGCATGGCTGAAACAGCGTGAAATTCAGCTATTGCTGAGGTAGTGGCGCGTGGCGTTGTGGGCATGTGCGTCGACCCCAACCTCGACGTCGTAGGCTCGATTCCAGCTCTGAGCGACAAAAATAATTTTCACGGCCCCACCTCTTTTGAGTTACTGACAATGCTCAAAGAGTATTTCCAGTCTAGAAAAAGCTTCTCAAACTTGGCCGTTCGGAGTCGGAATAAAACTGTAGGTCCCTTCCACTCGTGTGAGAACAATAGCACGTACAACACGAGTGGTTGCTGAGAAGCTAGGTCCTGGTCCCTTACGAGCCCTGATAAGTAAGTAAGCAAGTGCATATTTCCTGATCAGCACCGTTCCTTTCGGCTGTCCCCAAGACAACATATTCTTACCCTTTTTTCTGAGTTGCAACATTTCTACACAAGACATTGTTACCTAGGCCAGCTAAAATACTTCGACCGCTTGAGCTATTAACCAGCTCACCAATGTCATCGAACAGCACAAGAGGCCCTCTTTTAATTTCAGCCCAAAACTGTCATTCCTCCAATCGACTGAAAAACGCAATCTCATCAGTGCAGGGCAGTGTTTTTAATCGGGGACTTATTTCCTGGGAGCGCAGAGCCCAAAGGATTGCACGGACATTTAAGGCGCCTTTTGTTTCGATGCCAATTAAAATGGTGTACAGAGAGTCAGAGATCAATTCCTGTTAGCCGTTGCATCTGTGCAATGGGTATTAAGGACTTGTCGTTTATTTTAATTACGATGCTGTTTTTTTTTGAAACAGTTTGTATACACCGGAGATTGCGAGGTGTGAGAGAGTGGATTTGCGGATTGAGTGATTAAGGCACAAAGCGTACATGTTCCGGGGCTGATTGACCGAGTTGAGAGGATATCCCATTGACGGGGGAGATTATCCAGATTCATATGACGAAAAGAATGGAGGAATAACACTGCGCGTATTCTGTGGAAAGCACTTAGTTCAAGTGAGATGGGGATGGAGGGTTGGATTTGAAAAAGTGCGTAGTAGGTATTGTTATAGGAATAAATCGTAAGTGTAATCAACCAGTTAGAGATGGAAAAGGCGCACAGTGTGCTGAGAGCAGAAAAAACTTAGCTTTTTGAGTTGCATGTCTAAGTTCTTTTAGATAAGCAGGGCTTATTATTTTAAATTATATTTTTTGTTAAATTGTTAAAATACAATTGAAGCATATTGAGTTGGGTCGATTTCGAGCCCCTTCCTGGCAAGTTCGTCTGCTTCTTCACTGCCAGTTAAGTCTCGGTCACCCTGGATCCAGAAGGAAGTAATCGCGTGCTGTGTCCTGAGAATGTTAAGCTCTTCCCGACAGCATCCGACCAGCTTGGACTTGCTGTCCGTCGCAAAAATTGCTTTCATCGTTGCATAAGAACTTGACCCGTGAAAGCTTGACTATCAATAAGAATGGTGAATAAGGTAAAAGATATATAAGATGACTGTAATGAAAATAAAGTGTTGCAAAGCTGCTGGCGTGGTTGATATCTCAGCTGTACTGCTATGCGCTGACAGCAGAACATCAGCAGAGCTTCACATCACAAAGACAAGAACCTCCTCGCAAACCATCGCACAAGGAATGATCGTGAAGATGCCGCAGGACGATTTGAAATAATGCATATAATGATGATAATAAACTGGGTGGCGTAAGAGCCCCGTAGAGGGCCACGGCCTTGCTTCTCAGCAACCACTCGTGTTGTGCGTGCTATTGTTTCCTCTTGAGTAAAAGGGACATACAGTTTTATGCGGACTCCGAACGGGTAAGTTTGAGAAGCTTTTTCTAGACAGAAGTACTCAGTAGACAGAGCATTTTGAGAAAGAGATGGGGCCGTGGAAATTATTTTCGTCGCACAGACCAGGGAACGAACCTACAAGGTGGAGGTTGGGTTCGTCGCACATACCCACAACACCACGATCCTCACATAAGCTTCTATGCTTGACGAATGCGCTTAAAACTAGTTTACCTAACTCAACAAATGCTCTTACATCTAACCAACTGATCCTAAACGAGTACCCTAAGGTACTCCCATTTTTAATTTTTAATGTGTCTTTCGGCTTGGGTTTGTTTTTTTGTCTAATCTGCTTTCCATTTTTTTGGGCCAAGAAATTTTGTTTGACGACGCCCGCTTTCTGCCCTAACAGAGTACCATCCGCAGATACTTAGAACCAATGGCTTAGAGACCTTCTCTCCCTCTCTCTCTCTCTCTCCCCCTTTATAATTTCGGCCCGTGCTGTGTCTTGATCCCGGGCACTTAAGGGTGTTAGTAGTACGCATTAGAACGCGCGAATTTTTAAAGAAAAATTGTATACAGATCCTGAGACACATGGAAATGGATCGAACATTCCATCGGGATACAAGCCGACAGAATGGCGTTAGAATGGAACTTTCAAGTCAAAAGATCCTGTGCCTTTCCCAAGAACATCTGAAGACGATCACGTTGAGTAGTGTAAGGCAGCAGAAGTCAACCGAGTAAGATGGAGGTGCCAAGTGGAAGCCCTATGGTCCCTAGAGGAGTGATAAAGGTGAAAAATGTTAGAGCATGCGACATGCATGGAGAAAACTTAAAGGTTTCCATGTAACGCATGTAGCCTCCTTCTCGCTTCTCAAGAAAACGAGTCGACTCAAGTGACCAGTGCTTGTGCTTTACAACAATTGTGGTAGATCTACTTTTTTTTACGAAGTTTTCAACTCCACCACATCTGCTACCTAAAGTGCAAAATCGACCACACTTATTAAGTCTTCCCCTTTATTCAACTTATTGTTTTTTTGCTTTGTTGTCGCTCCCAAAACTCAACTTTCAAGGAAAATATGTACACAAAATTACAAAAATGTAAATACAGAGGAGAACTTAATTTATGAGAGCAGCCTTAACGTGGTATGTGAAATTTCTGACAAATTTAATAGAGGCTGGTTAGATTTTAAGGGCCGATGTTGAATGTGAACCACACCTAGACGTCAAAATTTGTTTCAGCATTTCATTTGACATTTCTCAATTTCAGACTAACTTAATTTGAACCATGGAAAGACACACAATCAAGCACAACGCGTTAAAGTTATTCAGGCTTATTATGAAAATGGGCGTTCATATTAAATGGTCAATTTAATCGTCCAAATATGCGTACAATCGGAAAAATCGTGTAAAAATGTGTGCGAACAGGGTCTGTAGGAGATGTGAAAAGACCAGTGCATGCTCGTCAGCTCGTACTGCAGAAAATATTGCTGCTGTTCGCTATAGTGTGGCTGAAGAGCCGTCCACTTCAACTCGTCGTCGTGCCCAACAATTCCACCTCTCACGCCGTCGTTTATGAACATTATGCATAAAGGGTTGCATTTACACACTTACAAGGTGCAACTGACTCAAGAACTAGAGCCTCTTGACCATTTCAAGCGTCGTCAATGGTCAGAATGGTGGCAACAAATGGCAACAGTGGATGATCTATTTTCGAAGAAAATCATCTTCAGTGCTGAGGCCGTTTTTCACCTCAGTGGATTCGTCAATAAGCAGAATTGCCGCATTTGGGCGAATGATAATCCAAGAGTGACTGTCGAAAAACCAATGCACGCACAAAGAGTGACTGTTTGGTGCGGTTTAAGGGCTGGCGGCATCATCGGGCCGTATTTTTCCAAAATGAGGTCAGGCAGTTACTGTGAATGGTGTTCTCTATCGTGAAATGATAATGAACTTCTTACCGAATTGGAAGATACGAGTGTGTGCGATATGTGGTTTCAACAGGACGGTGCCACTGCCACACAATGGCTCTATTGCGCTACAAATTCTATGGCTGTGTTATCTGACGTGGTGGCGATGTCAATTGGCGGCCAAGGTCATGTGATTTAAGAGCGTTGGATTTTTTCTTTGGGGTTATTTGAGAGAAAAGGTGTACGTCGATAAGCCAGTAACAATTCAAGAGCTAAAGGATGAGATAATTCGGCACATTAACGGCATCGAACCTCAATTATGCTTCAGAGTCATCGAAAATTCGGAACGTCGGAATGAGGTGTGCCGCAGAAGTCGCGGCGGCCATTTGGCCGATATTTTGTTCCAGACATAATTGGACCTATTTCCTAAATGATTTGTGTTTTATTCCAAATCAACATCGGCCCATTCAATTAAACCACCCTTTAGATAAACCTGATCTACCGCGCTTTTTTCAAATCTAGATATCTACCACGCTTGAAGATTTCAAGTCCCAGCCCTGGAGATGACGACTAGACCACCGTGCATCATCTTCGCTTCAGCCTGTGCCCAAGATGGCTCATCAAATGAAATGCCTAAACTCAAGCGTGGCACCAAGCATAATCTGTACACATGCACAAGTTGAAACTGGTTCACCTGGAATAAATCCTTTGACTGCGAGATATTGGATCAATTTTTCACGTAGATTCATCCCCCAGCAGTGCCGGAGGTCAATGAGCCAAACCGGGGCAAGTCTATCTCTACATGAACCGAGGACACTCAGGGAGACGCGATAATAGCAATAAAGCTTCTGTCACAAAAGATTTTTAAGTACATCTCCAAAAACGGATTAAAAGAACGGAAAGAACTCCCATTCTCCCCCTCTCACTCACTCTTTCAAGTGGAACACTCAACCTCGCACGCCGTCATGGGAGAATTGCTGCGCAGACAATCGATAATCGCTCTTAAGTGGCTGCAAACAATTTTACTCCCATTGACACTGCCAGTGGCCCTCGGTGTGTGCGTGGCTCGCTGCAGAGCTGCTATCCACTAAACCGCACTTCAAAAGAAAGGAGTTTCTGAGTTGGTTCTCCTTTTTTCCTCAAGCTGGATGGATCTCTTTTTGGGGCACAACCACAGTGCAACTAACGGCAACAGCAACAGCAACAGCAGCCCTCCACCCATGGCAGTACATGGTTCGCTGATAATGGAAGCACCACTTAATTTCCCATTTGGATAAAGGAATTTGAATATCTAACGGGAGTAGCGACGATGGAAATGGCTTTTAAATGACTTAAACGAGACGTAAAACGTGACATCTCGGCGAGATGTGCCGCGTTAATTCGTTGATCTCCGGTCGGGCACTCAGCCCTCAGCGTCTGGGTGTCTTGAAGCGAAGCGAAACGAAAACATTGGTCGGGCTTAGCTGCAATCCACGTCCACCTCGCTGGGTGTTGGCTTGAAGAAAATTCACACGCTCCCCGAAATTGATTTTGAGTTCTTTCAATCAAGCAGCGAAAGGGGTTGGCCGGTTTATCAGCGCACACATGTGCACATGTGAATCGGCTCCCCGACACGTCGTCTCTATGACATGCCAGTTGTGTGCTTATTATAAACCAATCATAGTTGTCATCATCTGAAAGACATCTCGTTCATCTCGGAATTAGACCGAACCGCACGGCACCGCACCGAGCTGAACGTAACGAGCACACAAAACCGAACCCTTTGCTGCGACGCGTCCATGTGCGCGATGCGCGATGCGCTATGAACTATTTACGATCGATTTGGTCGGAACAAGTGCATGAACTTCTAGCAAATACTGGATGATGCTGATGATCTTTTGGAATCCTTGTATGGGGTGAAAATGGATATTTTTAGGATTTGGAGATATTTTTTTATGTTTCCGAGTTTTATTTCGTAGCCCCGCCAACCGGCTACGCACACTAACGAGCGATCATAAATTTATTTCGTTTCGGCGTTTGACAAGTTGAAAGGATATTATTGGAGTTATGAGGAAGAATACAAAAAAGACAAGCAACAAAAAAAAAAAAACACAAAAAAGTGGAACGGTGCACGGAGATGATCGGTTGGGGATGTATTTTTAAATCGTTTGTCTGAATACTGTCCTCAATTGAGAGACTTGGGTACACACTTGGTTGCTATCAAAGGCTGCCTGGTGGATGTGCAGTCAAATTAATTCGGTTCCGTGGTAATGATTTATTTAAGAGGCGACCCGCGGGCTTGGCAGCTTAGATGATGGGTCTTTTGGTACACGTGCAGTCTGCTTGCGTTGCACTGGTTACGGAATTCAATGGCGGTAGTCAAGTGAAACTCGCTATTGCATGTGATGTCTCTGTGCCCACGCTCACATCTCTTTGATGGCGGATGTTGCAGCAATGAAGTGGTTGAGATCTATTCACGCACACCTTGTAGGCACACCTTGTAGGCACCCCTTTAAGGCTTTATGAGTCAATTGGGGCATATTTAGTGACAATCGTGGCATGCAGAGAGGTTTGAAATTGATGCAAATAGTGCCAAAAAATTCGAAATAGAGACGAATTGGGTTAGAAAGGCACTACTTACACAGCATACAATGGTTCACAGTGAAAATGGTGTACATATATTTTTGTTAAGGAAAAGTTAAGCGTGGTGTCCCATTACTACTGTGAGCCACTGTGTTTCCAAAAAGTAAGGTAGCCAGCACCATGCTGTGTGAATTAGATGTGATCAGGAATGGGATTGACTGGGACCACGTAGGCAAGCGGCAGAGGTTCAACAAACAAGTCTCTGCAGCTAGCTCTGTCTGAATATCAGCCCCTCTAGTTAAGTACACTAGCATGATTGACATCCATCTCCACTTGTGTCCACGCTAGACGCGAGCCTCCTTTGTTGCATTGGACAACCTCAGAGGGATAAGTCTCCTTAGCATCGCATACAAGAACATTGCTGCCGGCTGAAGCCGTTCTTAAAAATGATCCATATCAGTGTGGTTCCAGACCAGGAAAGTTCACAATAGACCAGATCTACACACTTCGGCAGATCCTGGAAAATATGCAAGAAATGCAAGACGATACCCACCGTCTGTTCGTAAATTTGTACTGCTGTGTGGTCAGTTTTTCGCTCTAAGAGCACCAGGTACCAATGAAAAGTTGACCAAGAGAGCAGCTATGTACATCGACAGTCAATTGAGGAGATCCTGATTTGGGCACGAGATACAGAGATCCCTGAAGACTTGTGAGGAAATTAGGGCCGGAGTTATCGGGAACTCACGCAACCACATTCGATGAAAGACCCAGGCTGGTGGTCCTTGTCATAAGGCGGCACATTACAGCGCGCAAAGAAACGAGCTATACAACGCCATGTCTGGTTTTGACACTCCTGCCAAACTCGTTAGGTTGTGCAGGGTGACGATGGAGAATTCTCGATGCTCCATCAAGGTCGGCAACGAACTTACAAAGACCTTCAATGTTCAAAAAGGCTTTTGGCAAGGCTACACGCTGTCACGAAATAGTACTTGAGAATAACGTGTGGAACAGAAACGTCAACACCTAGGGCTCCATCTTCTAAAACGGCTTGCCTACGCGGATGACACTGATGTGATTGGATGAACGCAGCGAGCCGCCAATGAGTTTACTGGCTGAGAAGCAGAGGTTCCAAAAATGGGTCTGGCTGTAAATTAAGACAAAACTAAGTAGATACACACTGTCATCAATAGAGAACGCAAAACATCGTCGTCAGGGACAGAGCGTCACAATGGACAACAAAAACTTCGAGGTAGTCAAGGACTTCGTCTACCTCGGCTCCGCACTGAATAGCTGAAACGCCACTCCAAGAAGAAGACAAAACTGAATTGAATTGAATGCCAGCAGAAGAAGAAGAGTCGGAATAGATATAGCTCAAGAAGCAATTGAGAAATTAAGAGCCCTCTCTCGAGGGTCCAAGCTGGCAACACCTTGATCATCCCAGTCCTCTATCCACGGCGCAAAGAAGTGGATGCTATTTAAGGAAGACGTGAAGGCTCTGGGTCTTCTCGAAAGAAGAGTTCTGCGTTTGATTTGTGGTCCTGTTTGCGTTGTTGGCGTCTGGAGGAGAGATTTAGGAAAGAGCTCTAAAGGCTGTAGGGCGGCAAGCGCCTAGTCAAGCGCCTACGGATACAACGCTTAAATTGGCTAATCCATGTAGAGCGTATGACCAGTTCCGGCCCGAAAAATCTTCAAATCTTCGAATCTATTGGGACAACGCAACAGAGGACGCCTATGAAACAGATGGCAACACCCAGGTGGTAATGGACGTCAATAAACTTGGCGTGCGGACTTGGAGGCAGCTTGCAAAATGTCGTGCTGGCTGGAAAGATATGTTGCTGGAGGCCCAGGTACACCCGGGACTGTAACGCCACTCTAAGAAGAAGAGAAATCTGAATTGAATTGAATGGCAGCAAACGTTTCGAAGAGGCGGCGGTGTATAGCGTCTATCCTCTCTCCGTCATAATCGCCAATGAAATCGACTAGTCGAAGTGCATTTTTTTCGAAGATCTTCCGAAGTGTAAGGACGTGGTTTATTCCATCAACCATATAAGGCGACAAAGAAGATTTTGTGCGCGAGGTGTCGCAGTGAAAGGGGATGCTGTCCTCTTAACAGATGACCTGTTGCATGCGCACGGCCAGTACGAATTCAGCTTTAAGTAAATATTTCAACAGATTGCATTTTTTCAATTCAATTCAATTTATTTGAACAAAAACTATACTATGCTTGATCTTACATGCTAAACATTTAAGCTAAGTAGGGGTTGGCACAATAATACGGACCCAACGGATGTACAATGCTTACAAGGTTTACAATGTAGTCAATTATAATATTTAAAATTGTTTATTTTCATTGGAGATCTGTAACATCGGGGTGTTCAAGTCCGTGTGGACTTGCTGCTCCTCTAGGGATGGGGTCATTTAGCCCGTTGCATGATGTCTGCTCATTAAGCAGATTCAATAGAATTGTTGCCCGGTGTCGAACTTCTCGGGTCCCTGATGGCCATGTTTAGGTGGTTGCGGATGTCACTAAGTACTCTTGTTTGGGGACGATGCGAGCATCCTCGTAAAGTTTCTTGTTGCTGAGGAACTTCTGCCGGACCCTGTCATGGGTGAGACCAGTGCATATTCCGAGTATGTTCCTCTCAAAGATCGAAAGCTGTTCCTGCTGGTCTTGGAGATGGTATGCCATATGAGTTGCTCATATGCATTGTTTCCGAATGAGCGGGTAGATGCGGAGAAATCTGAAACTGGCTTTATTGAGAGTAAGCTTTGAGTGGTTGGCAATTTTTTGTTTATCGGTGAAGTTAATACCGAGATACTTCACCATGTCAGCTGGTGTTATTGTCGGCACTCAGCTAGTGATCTGTACCAACCTCCGGATGGTCTTCTGAAGCACATGAGTACCGATTTAATTCGGATACCCCATTTGGTGTCGACATCACAACTTCTTCATTTTTTAGTTTTCGACTCTCCGTGCTGCGATTCGTGGTGACATTGATGTATCGTGCACGTGAGTCATCTGCGAACAGACAATATTTCACTGCATCAGCTAGAGCTGGAAGCAATAGACAATATTTCACCGCATCAGCTAGAGCTGCAAGCTCTACCGTAAAGATGTTATGTAGCCATGGTCCCAGCTTTGATCCTTGAGCGACTCCTACTTTGATGTTCCGTTCCGTTGATTGACTTTTCTCGAACGGAGAAAGCTGTGGATAATTTTAATTAGATTGGGGAGAAATCCCACCAGATTAATTTTGTAGATGAGCCCCTCTATCCAAACAGTGTCGAATGCTTTTTCCACGTCCAGCCGGCCACTGTGACTTGGTGACATAAAGCATTTAACTTTTTTTCTCTTGGTTTAGACGAGAAGTGACAGCACCTTTGACCATTATCCCGATTGGATGGTTCATTCTGCGTTACAACAGTGTTTGGATTCTTGTTGCAGGAGTGAATGGAGATGTCTCCAGTCTATCATATTTCTGCCCCCTCAATCGCGAGTTTTTGTTGCCCTTTTGTTGCCATTTATCAGGATGAAAATAGGGATTTTTTCCATTGTTGTGGTGGTGTCCCTTGAAAACACCTACATTCTCCTTCGAGCATTTGTGCAGTCGATCTTACAGCGAGTTACAACAAGGGCTGTAGCCGTTCGTTACGACTGTTGGTTTCGACTGTTCGTTACGACTGTTGGTTTCCAGCGTCAGACCGTGGTAATCTCCCATAGAACCCCGATAGTTTGCAAATGTTTCGAGCGATCTGTGGCTCGTCGCCAGGTTCGGAGATCAAGAAGATTGAAGATGTGCCTGACGTCGATCGGAATGTGATCAGTCTGGTCAGGTCAGGCCGTCGAAAGCAGAGGCCTACCGCCACGTGAAAACGACCACCAGCCTAAGTCTTTTGTCGGATGTGCTTGCGTGCGTTCCCGATAATTCCAGCCCAAATTTCCTTCACAGATCTCTGTATCTCGTACCAGCGTCAGGCTCTCCTCAATTGACTGTCGGTCCTAGCTGCTCTATTGGTCTACTTTTCATTGGTACCTGGTGCTCTGGGAGCAAGAAACTGACCACACAGCAGAACAAAATGCCTCCCAAAAATTAGAATCATCTTCTATTGAATGGCCGCCAGAAAAAGTGAATTCATGCCAGTGCATCCATTCACAGTCCAAGGAGATTGGATTTTTTCCAATCAAAACGCGAAACTTTTGTTTGCACTCAGTTTGATTATCTCCTGTAAACTTAACGAATCTCTTCGAGCCGACAACGGAGATGGTTGGAAGTGAATTTCTCCATCAAACTTCGAGATGCAAATACACAGATCTGGCACAGCACAGGTCAGCATTGTGCTTAGCCATCCATCCACGGGAGCAGAGCCGCGATCTCACCTGCGAGGCCGGCGGCGCTCAATTCGTTCGGAACTATTTTCATTTAAATTCCTGAAAGAAAAACAAAGCCCAGCGAATGGGCGGGCGGAGTGGTCGGTCGATGATGGGGCCGCAAGAGCACTTGCTTCGTTTGCATGTTGCTGAGGTTCTTGTAGGGTGGCGGATTTAAAATTTCATTAACTCTCATCTGTTGAGTCTCGGGCACAGCGAAAATATGCTAACGCGATAGAATTTCTCATTCGCTACTGGTGGTGTGCTCCTGTTGTTATCCATACACAGTCTGCCCCCAATTGCATGACCAACATCCATCCGCGGCTTTGGTTTCATCAACTTTCCACTCGCAGGAGGAGCGGGCATCCTTGAAGCCGCACAGCTAAACAAGTGAAATTGTTTTTCGCGGTACTAGAAAAGTGCCCCAGCAGCAAAGAGCCATTGTTTGCATATCCCTTTCAAATACCCCGCATTCACACACCCATGCTCGCTGATATACAACATTTTAATAATTTGTTGAAGGAGCTCGCAGCCATGGCATGGGCGGCAAAAATGAAAATAGTTTTGCTGATACGGAGCTCGGTTGATGTGAATCTTCCTGGCAGGAGCTACGTATAATGAAACAAAACTGCATGTGGTCGGATACGGTCGGTTGCAGAGCGGCAATCTATCCAATACGAGCGCCGGATCACATTTTTCGCGGAAAATGAAATTATTTGCTTTCGGCATTTCACAATAGATGGTCTTTTCGGGTTAACAGATGCCGTCGTGCTTCTGAATCTCCAGTGCGGGCTGTCAGGTGTGTGTGTGTGCCCACAGGTTGCGGCGAGTGGTTGTGCTCCGCCTGGGGTGGCATGGAACCACTTGGATTTGGTAGTTTCATTAAAGCAGGATTTTTCCTTTTTTTTCTGTGACTTGAGTACGTTGGCCTTTTGTCGACCCCAATATGCACTCGTGTGGCTTCCATAAGACTGTAACTCACGGATTGAGGTCGGTGGAACTAATCAACGGCGTTTCGAAGCCAGTTGCCTTCCTCGTGAAATACATATTAATTCCAGCATTCGCTGACTTAGATTGGACTGCTCAGACGGCAGGGACATGAGTGGGCGCCTAGTTTTATCCTTGTTTATGTTTCGCATCATCAACCGGCAAGCTCTGAAGCTTAGACTTTGCGTCATCAAATATCAACGAAACTTAACGAAACAATGCAATGTGGTTATTTTGCTCACAGTACATCTGAAATTACAGCGGATTATGTAGAATCTGACATCACAGCTGATCGTCCTCTTGCGCACTGACGAATTTTGGTGATTTTTTGACAGTATGTCATGCATGTTTGGTCCTGATTGCGTTGAAGGTTCTTGGAGAAGGAGATTCAACCACGAACTGTACGGGCTGTACAGCGACATGAGTCTAGTCAGGCGTCTACGGATTCAACGCCTAAGATGACTAGGCCATGTAGAGCGCATGGACAAAACTGCTCCAGCCCGAAGAGTCTTTGACTCCGAACCAGTGGGACAACGCAATAGAGGACGACCATGAACCCGATGGCGCATTCAAGTGGAGAAGGACCTCAACCAACTTGGAGTGCGAAATTGGAGGCAGCTGGCTAAAGAACATGCCAGCTGGAGAGGATTGTTGACCGAGGCCCAGGTTCACCCCGGACTGTAGCGCCACAAGAAGAAGAGGAAGATGTCATGCATGTTTGACTATCAATCTTTGGCCTGACAAATTGTTGCAAAAACCCGCTGTCTTAAAACTGTTGTATTGTACACTGAGTACAAAGTACACATACTTTATAGGAAAACACTTTGTGAGTGTGACTGCGCAGAAACGAACAGCGTGAGACACACAACACAGGCTGAACACTTTCATCGGAACATCAGAGAGCTTGCTTTATGCAATCAGTGGTCATGTCATCATGCTGGGCTCGCCATTCCCTTTAAGAATTATTACCAACCACGCAAACATTTTGAATGGTTGATATTTCTTGCCCGCAAAATGCACGATTTAATCGTGAATATTAATAAAAATATGGGTGACTGTGTGAGATTGATCTGGACACACGTAGCTCTAACTACTCATATTTAAGTTCTCAGCAGCTTAGCGCTTAGGGATTTCGACGTATTTTCTTGAACACACCCTCTAATTGCATTTAATATATAATTTATAATGTAAAAGTGTGCAGTTTGCAGGAACAGCATTTTACGCGTTAACTTCACCGTACGTGGCGGTTATGGTTGTTCGCTTTTCCATAGAAAATGCGTGCAAATTAGTGAAGAATTTATTAAAGTTCTGTTGCCATTGGTAGTCCTTTCCTTTCGTTAATAATGCAAGTAAAATGTGACAATGCATTAACTTTCCGGTGTTAATATGTGTTTTTTTTATTAAGCCCATAATCCCGGATTGTATAGTGGGCATAATAAAACAGCTGAGAGTGCAAAATATAGCTGGAAGTACTTGCACATTTACCTCTGTCAAAACGAACACAGACTATGTTGACATTTTTTAGTTTTTTTCATTTTCCATGTAATTTCATTCATTTACTGATTTTTATCACTGCACTTTAAGAAGTTGCTTCTCACCAAAAGCTCGTGTTGTGCATGCAATTGTTCTCTCACGAGTGGAAGAGACATACAGTTCTATGCCGAATCCGAATGGGCAAGTGAGTAGATTGAGTAGAGTTTTGTAGACAGGAAATACTCTTTAACCCTCATCTCAACACTCTAAAATTTTGCATGAACAAAAATTGCTCTCAAATATTGACCCAAAATGAAAATTTTAATTTTTTTTTGGAATACGATAAAAAACTATATTTGATGACGCATTTGTAGAACTCAAAATATACATCAATTTAAAAATGAAAAACATACCCAGGTTTGTGGGTGTCGACACAAGGGTTAACCATTGTCAATGACTCGAAAGAGGTTGGGCCGTGAAAATCATTTTGGTCGCTCAGACCAAGGGTCGGAGCTACGACGTCGAGGCTCAAGTGCATTGCGGTCTACGCACTTACCGACAACGCCACGGGCCACCACAGATACCACGATTATGAAAAATAAACTTGCACAAATAAATTTGTAAGTTTTCTTAACGACTAGATTTATGAGAGCAGCAAGCGTTTTTGACTGTCTATAAAATTGTCTATATTTGGTCTTCGACTGTACCTGTGGCGGTAAGTAATTCCACAGATGGACAAGTAAAGGTTGGTTAATTTTTAAGGGCCGATGTTGAACCACACCTAAACGTCATGTTTATTTCTGCATTCATGACATTTCTCAATTTCAAACTAACTCAATTTGAACCATGAAAAGATACACAATCGAACAACGCGTTACAGTTATTCAGGCTTATTATGAAAATGGGCGTTGAAATCAAAATGCATATCGTGTACTTCGTGATTTTTTCGGTCAATTTAATCGTCCAAATGTGCGTACAATCGGAAAAATCGTGCATAGCATATGAGCAAACCAGGTCTGTAGGAGATGTGAAAAGACCAGTGCATGCTCATCAGCTCGTAGTTCAGAAAATATTGCTGTTGTTCGCGATAGTGTGGCTGAAGAGCAGTCCACTTCAACTCGTCGTCGTGCCCAACAATTGCACCTCTCACGCCGTCGTTGATAAACATTATGCATAAAGGGTTGCATTTACACGCTTACAAGGTGCAACTGACTCAAGAACTAGAGCCTCTTGACCATTTCGAGCGTCGTCAATGGTCAGAATGGTGGCAACAAATGGCAACAGTGGATGATAAATTTTCTAAGGAAATCATCTTCAGTTATGAGGCCGTTTTTAACCTCTGTGGATTCGTCAATAAGCAGAATTGCCGCGTTTGGGCGAATGTTAATCCAAGAGTGACTGTCGAAAAACCAATACACCCACAAAGAGTGACTGTTTGGTGCGCTTTATGGGCTGGCGGCATCATCAGGCTGAACTTTTTCCAAAATGAGGTCAGGCAGTTACTGTAAATGGTGTTCTCTATCGTGAACTTTTTATGGACCGAATTGGAAAATATGAATGTGGACGATATGTGGTTTCAACAGGACGGTGCCACTGGCACACAATGACTCTATTGCGCGACAACTTCAATGGCCGTGTTATCTCACGTGGTGGCTATGTCAATTGGCTGCCAAGGTCATGTGATGTGTCATGTCATGTCCAACGCTGTTAGATTTTTTTCTTTGGGGTTATTTGAAAGAAATGATGTACTTCGATAAGCCAGCAACAATTCAAGAGCTAAAGGATGAGATAATTCGGCACGTTAACGGCATAGAACCTCAATTATGCTTCAGCGTCATCGAAAATTTGGACCATCGGATGAAGGTGCGGCGGCCATTTGGCCGATATTTTGTTCCATACATAATTGAACCATACCAGTATTATCATAATAAAAAGAAATGACAATCATTTTCGAAATAATTAAAAATTTAACCATCCTTAAGGTAATATTACGACTCGGTCGACAGAGGGTGATATTTTCAAGTAGTGTGTATGACCCATAGCTGACGACCTAAGACATGTTCATATCTGCGTAGGTTAAATACATATCGTGTAGCCGCATTGATTACTCTTGTCGATTTTTGGGAAGACGAATAATCACAGTCAGGGTACAATTCAGATCCATATGTCAGGATTGGCACTATGAATGCTCTGGCGAGATTTAGTTTTATTTACTTTTGGAGCTACTTTTGTACAATAGTATTATTCAAAGTATTACCCATCTGAAGCTGTGACTTTTTCAATACAAATTTTTACAATGACAGCTTGCCAGCGCATGTTCCAATGGAATAATACAAGTTACGCCATCTATTAGCAAACCGCACCGAATTAAGTTTTAGACATAATATTATATTGTTATACTTATTTATGGGTTTATTTTATTCTCTCATCAATCTCATTGACCAAACAAATTTCAAAGTAAATGCACCAAAAGCATTTTAGGTCTACAGAGCTTACCCACTTACTTAAGGTGGCGCTACAGTCCGGGATGGACCTGGGCCTCAACCAACAAGCGTCTCCAGCCAGCTCCATCTTTAGCTAGCTGTCTCCAGTTTCGCACGCATAGTTGGTTGAGGTACCTTTCCACTTGCGTGCGCCACCTGAGTCGCTGTCTTCCTCAACTACGTCCCTCGGGGATGAGATCGAAGACTTTTTGGGCCGGAGCATTGTTTCCCATCCGCTCTACATGACCTAGCCATCTCCGTCGTTTGATCTTCACTCTTCTGGCTAAGTCGATGTCGCTGAACAGTCCGTAGAGCTCGTCGTTATATATTCTCCTCCACTCACCATCTATGCAGACGGGACCGAAAATCACACGAAGAATTTTCCTCTCGAAGCAACCAGGAGCAGCTTTATCCGCTTTTGACAAAGTCCATGCCTCCGCGCCATATGGCAGAAAAAGCACGATTAAGGCCTTGTAAAGCGTTATCCTGGTTGTTCTAGAGAGTGCATTGTTTACCAATTGCCTTCTCAGCTCAAAGAAGCAGCGATTGACAAGAGTTAGTCTTCGTTTGATTTCAGCGCTGGTGTCATTGTCTGAGTTGATAGCGGCCCCTAGGTAGACAAATTTTTTGACTACCTCAGAGTTATATCTGTCTGCTGTGACGTTCTGACCGAGACGTCGGTGTTGCGTGTCCTTTCTCGTTGACAGCATATACTTGATCTTACCCTCGATTACCGCTAAACCCATCTTCGCGGCCTCCGTTGCAATACCCACAAAAGCGCCACGCTGCGTTCTTCCGATAATGTCAATACCGCCGGCATATGCGAGTAGTTGAACGGACTTCTAAAAAATTGTTCCTCTGGTGTTGGCGTTCGAGCTTTGAACAATTCTTTGAAGAACGATGTTGTTAAAGTCGCATGAAAGTGCGTCGCCCTCCCTATCGTCAGACCGACACTTCTGTAACCAGTCTCAGTTTGGTGGACAGCACTAAACAAGGCTATAAACTGCAATGCACTCAACCGAGTATAAAGACTGGCCTGCCTGTGTATGAGCGGGGCACTGAGAAGTACTCCGTCAGACGCACTGAATATTCTCCTCCATTTTCCACCTTTGGAAATATTCGGGAAACAAGCAGCAGCAAGCACAGCCTTGAGACTCAAAACACTTCGATTGTGGTCCGAACTCAACACTGGCCACTCAACCATTCTCAAGGAATTCAACTTCCTATCTAGCGACACCGACCGTCTACTGCCCCAGGCCATCTTCGAAAAGAAATTTCCAATCAGCATCCCTTCCAGTCAGATGGATCAAAGTCAAAAGAAGGGGTGTCTATTCTCAAGACCTCAACATTGCTATATCGGTGAAGCTCCCTGATCACTGTAGCGTTTTTCAGGCAGAAACCATAGCCATTAAAGAGGCGCTGTCTTGGCTGAAAAACAATGCGATATCAAAAAGGGATAACACCATCTGTTCCGATAGTCAGGCCGCCATAAAATCCCTGGACAATGTCATGTTCTACTCTAAAACATCCCTTAATTGCAGGCTGTCTCTTAACGAGATGGCCGAGTATTTCAACATTCACCTCATGTGGGTGCCTTTGACATTGTGACACTGTGACATACCAGGAAACTGCAAGGTCGACGAACTCGCTAGGTGTGGTTCAACTTCATCCCTATCGATAGCAGGGGTACCGCCTTTCATGCCGATGGCTACAGCTTACCATCTTCTTAGAATCTACACAACTAAAAAAGAAATCTGGCCATCACTCAACCTAAAACGGTCACTCAGTATACTTGGACTCATCAAGCCCTCACTAAGGACCCTTATAGTAGTCATAACCGAGCACTGTGTAATTGGCACTCATGCTCGGAGGATGGGTGCCCCATATAATGATTTTTGCAGAAGCTGCATGGATGAAGAGGAGGAAGAAAATACTCATCACCTTCTCTGCTCCTGCAGTGCTCTTGCCAGTCGTGGGTTCCTGCACCTAGAAGCTAAAAAGTACCAGCATTGGTCCACTAAATCGTTTCATTAGCGGCACCAACTGGTTCCAGCGTTAGGAGAAGTCAATCCGTGTGGCATCACAATGGGCCTACTCTGGCCCAAGTGTGACTGCTCTGCAGCAGTCAGCCACTACTACCTAACCTTACCTAACCTATATCAACTCTTCGCTTCATGAGTATGTCGTATGTATGGTTATGAGAATCCATTGCCACTGAATTTGTCGGAGCTATCATAATGGACCAACAGTGCTCTAAGTACGCACGAAATTTCGATGGCAGCACACTTACCTAACCTTACCTATATGGAAATAAGGCCAAAATCTGAAACACTACTCCCAAAAATACAGAGACAGCTTACGCAAGCAATAATAGCCGGCAACTAATTGCAAGCAGTGAAGGAGGGAGCAGGGAGAATAACAAGCATCAACGTAGAAAGCTCCAAGCATTCCATGTTTAAGGAACAAGCATTTTGCCTCACAACGTATTTCGCATAACCCAGAGAATAATGCATCATTGTCCGATCCATATATCAAATATTGTCAAAAATAGTCTTTCCATAAATAGTTGAGACACTTTGAAGACACACGTCAATCCATCTCGGAAGTAGACCAACACAATCACTTCTATTTTACGTAATACTCATGCGGCATGCGTATGCTCCAAGGAGATCCCCAAGCAGTAGAATCAACTTCCAGAAAAGAACTGCTCGAAACTACTTGGAACTTCCAAGATTAAATCCCTATCGACTTCATCAATCTGTCAAAAGCGAGCCCTGCGGAATGCCCCATCACCCGTCCACCAGTCGACCGACCCAACTCTGCCTGCATCCAACAAAGGTCACACGCTCACGCATATCCTGAGTGATTATGAAGGAACCTTAGCAAGCAATCAATCATCTCTCTCAGGCCATTACGCAACGATGACGGCGACGATGAAGAGGCCAGTGACACAAAATATATAACATAGGGCGTTAGTCATTTCATCGTTCCACTAAATTCAGGTCCAATCCGTTCGGTCCTCTCCACAAGCACAAGAGCCGTCTGGCAGGCAGAGAAATTCCCACCAACCTTGTCCCCATCAGCATTTGCTGTTGCTTCTCATGTCGCTGTTGTTGTTTTTTATGGTTTTCCAATTTCATCCCGAAGTCAATTTCATTTTTTGTCATTTTTCATTAATCTGTCATCACACATTCTAAGTGATTTCAGCAGCAGCAACAGAGCAAGGAGCAGCCATAGTCACCACAGCTATGCAACCGAGGCACTTGAGAAGGACAGTCTTTCTTAATGGAATCGATTGCGTCCAGATGGTTATGAAACCTCGAGGAGAAGGACAACAAAAACACAAAAACACAAAAAGAAGAAAACGAGAAAACACCAAGAACATGCAACAGCATCTCACTTACTTCCATCGTTGATGGGGAAACAAGTGTCCTTTGCGTCTCATAATCGACATCACAGGTTTGACGGACTAACTACTCGTGCACTGGGAGTTGCTACGCCACAAGAAATTACATGTGTACATGTGTTAATCATACTTCACTTTGTTCGTCTAACTGTGGTGTGCCCATCCCTCATGGAATAACAGTAGCCAAGCAGTAAGGACTCGGTAGTGCTCGGTGTCGTATTTTTCGTTTTTTCCCACAGACGCATACGAAGGACACAAAGCGTTCGATGTGACATACTAAATGTCATAATTTACCCGACCCAGTGAAGAAGATGACACTTTTTATGCACGCGATTGTCGGTTGTCGGTTGTCGGTTGTAGCGTTTCACTGGTTTTTAGTATCCCACGAAGGAAGAACTAGAAGGACATGTTTGTGGGCTTCCCCCTCAGTCAATGAGACAGTTATGAGCAACAGTTGGTATCGTATGGCAGAAGGATATGCGAGGCGAGACATTTTTTTCCATCAGCGTGTCAAGTTCAATGTCCTGTTCTTGTTCTTCGTATTTTGCTCATCTGGGATGTATTAGCTCCTTGGAGGTGGGAAATGTTGTTAGTGAGTCGTCGTCTCCAAGGATGCGTGTTCGCGATGTACTGGATGAGTTAAGAGGATAATGGAAAACATGCTGCAATACGGGCGAGACAAATTGCGATCGTTTCTGTATTGAATTAGTTTTTGGGAAAGACTCCTTCTTTTTATGTAAATCAACTTGTTTGTTGCTCGGAGGTCTGACAGTGATTTATCGAAGTTGTCATTAGATCGATGTTTGTTGGCGTGTAAGTGAGTTTGTCTGTATTCCCCAGTGAGTAACTTGAATTTGAGTAATCTCCATTTACGAATGTGTGGGTAGAATGTTACTTTTAAGCTGACTAGAGTCCGTCTTTAAATCCATTACGGCCTTCAAGGCTTTAAGGGAGCTGCTATCGCTGCCAAGCGCTTGCATGAGCTCACGTGAGGAGTAGGCTTAGTCCTGGTCAACGGAATGGAAGCGAGGGAATTTCAGAATTTCATGGAAAGTGCATCGACCTATTGAGAAATTATTGATCCCTTTGATCAGCGTGAGAAGTTTATAGTCCACTCAAATATATTGAATATGCTCTTGGCCGCCTTTAACAAGTGGGAGTCATTATAATATTTTTGAAGACATTTGCTGTGTCCCAACAGTGTCGTTAATGAATACTGACAGTAACAGAGGTCCTAAGTGACCACCTAGTGGTACCTTGTGCTGACCAGTGGTGAGTGATTGACGGAATAAAATGCCATACTGATATCAGTATGAATTACACTTACCTTTTGTCTTGTCGATAAGGATAAGGGTGGACTGCTTATGTGACATACTGCTGGAAGTCAAGATAGGCTCAACGGCTCTCTGCAAAGCATGAAGAAGAAATTATTGATATGTTTAAGGCTGACCAACTTACGCTTGACGTTTTTCTGGGAAAAAAAATAATATATGGTGTACAAAGACAAATCTGAACATGTTTTGCTCACGACTTTCCAAATAAATCTCCTGGGCATATGATGATTCCAGGTAGTATTTTTTTAACTCGGTCATTGACGACTCCTCCCAGGTTGTGTGTAAAATTCCATGAATCAGTTCATTTCACTGTGAGGCACCGATGAACTTGACATTTCCCGCAAAAAAATCAAGTTCTTGAATCAGGTTTGCTTGCGCCGATGTCGAGTTCTAGCACCGGCAAGTGGCTCATTAGGTCTAGCCGTACATCCATCGGTGGGTAAGGAGCAACATTTATTTAACACCGCTTGACTGTGAATAACCACGTTTTCACACCAATGGTCTGTCGATCTTCTCAAGACAAGTGGCCCCTTCCGCGATTCCAATTGGGGTGGCGTCGATGATGATCATATCGCATATGCGATCAAAAAAGTCGGTGTGTCCATTTCGTTGATTTGACGTGGATGCAATATCGACTAAAACAAGCGTCCATCAAATCGGAGCCGCTTAAGTATTTGTCACTTCGCGTATCACGCTGGGACGAACTAGAAATATTAGCTTGTGTCAGCATCACAGAAATGGATTAAACGAAAGATTACACCTACAGGCGAGTGTGAGCAGAAAAAACGTGCAACCGACGAGTCATACCAAAAAGCGCTGCAACGGAAAACAGGAGCAGCAATAATTATAATTTCCAAACAAAATCCATTCACTTTTAATCCATCTGCATCGACCCTCTTGACATTCCGAGTCCAATCGGCAACAGTCAGTAGGCCCCATCCAAACGGTGATAAATTCACTAAAATTAGAAGACGGAAGGGGAAAAAGATTCTACGCCTGAAGAAAAGGTCTCTCGCAACCTCCCAGCTCAAGGATATCAAAGAGTCTAGGGTCCAGCAAAAAATACGGGCCTTTTATAAAAAAGCCAAAAGTCTGGCCACAGGCTTTAGGAAACTCACCCAGGCTCTTCGTAATTGCGAGGGTAACCTAGTAACGGACCCACAGGGAATAGTGGACGTGCATAAGCAACTTCCAACAGCTGCTTAGTGGGCCTGACCAAAAGAGAGTGATAGGGAACCAGGAAATCCCAGCTCCAGTCGACGAAGTAGTCCTCCCACCTAGCTTTGAAGAAGTCGGTACAGCCATTAAAAGGCTGAAGAACAACAAAGCCGCAGGCTCAGATGGCTTGCCATCGGAGCTTTTCAAAGCTGGAGGCAATGTAATGGTAGGGAGCATGCACCAAATCATTTGCCGCATTTGGGAAGATGAAAGCATGCCCGACGACTGGAATATCAGCTCCATATGTCCCATCCACAAAAAAGGCGATCCTACCTCCTGCACGAACTTCAGAGGTATATCCCTGCTCAATGTCGCCTACAAGATCCTATCCAGCGTACTGTGTGAACGTCTAAAGCCGTTTTGCACCGTTTTTCTGGCCCGGCAAATCGACTATAGACCAGATCTTCGCACTAAGGCAGATCCTGGAGAAGACCAGCGATCGATACTCACCATCGCAAGGAGCTATTCGAAGCGATGGCCGAATTCGGGATCCCGGGAAAACTGATCCGCTTGTGTCGCACCACGCCAACACATACGCGATGCACCGTGCAGTTCGATTCAAAAACCTCTGAACCGTTCGAAACCTGCACCGGATTTCGGCAAGGAGATGCGCTGTCGTGTGATTTCTTCAATCTGGTACTGGAGAAGATAGTGCGGCGGGCAAAAGTCAACACGGAAGGCACTATCTTCTACAAGTCAGTCCAGCTGTTGGGATACGCTGATGACATCGACACTATCGCGCGGTCCCAACGCGCCGTTGTGGAAGCTTTCACGGCAATTGAGGAACAGGCGAAACGAGCTGGTCTTAAGGTCAACGAGGACAAGACAAAATATATGCTGTCGAGCGGAAAACGATCCGCCGCTCACCACCTAAGCCAAAACGTCACAATCGACAGCTACAATTTCGAGGTAGTAAAGGAGTTTGTCTACCTCGGGGCAAATGTAAACTCCACGAATGACATCGTAGTGGAGATCCGACGTAGAATCGCCCTTGCCAACCGATGCTAGTTCGGTCTGTCAAAACAACTGGGCTTGAAACTCCTCACTCGAAGGACCAAAGTCATGCTCTACAAAATCTTATCCTGCCAGTCCTACTTTATGTAGCCGAAAGCTGGACATTAAGAAAGGCTGCAGAGCTGATTTTTGGTGCCTTCAAAGGATGAATTCTATGTCGGATATATGGTCCCGTCTGCGAGGAAGGCGAATGGAGGAGAAGACACAACTCTACGAGCTTTACAAGAATGTGCGTGTAGTCCGGAGGACAAGAATCCGTCGACTACATCGAGGGAATGGACAACAACGCTCCAGCAAAGAGGGTCTTCGAATTCGAGCATCCTGCTTCGAGAAGGAGAGGAAGACCGAACCTGCGGTACAAAGACCAAGTCATCGCGAATGTAAGACAGCTTCGCCTTGATGACTGGAAGCAGCGCACCCAGAATCGTCACCGATGGAAGGCAGCAATTGGTCAGGCTCAGACCCTTCATGGTTCGTCTGCCTGATAAGTAAGTAAGTAAGATACCTGCAGAATGTGTGTAACGAAGAGGAAGAAACTGCGGAGCACATACTGTGTAAATGCCTAGACGAGACAAGTCATCTACAATTAGGCGGATAGCAGATACCTTCCCACCCGCTTCAAACATTCTAAATTCCAAGCTTTCAACCAAGATAGGACACTCCACTGAACCCATCGATATCGACAATTTGTTGAAACGCTGAACGGCTAGAGCTGTTGCCGCTGCCGTTTCATCGGTATTTAAATATGATTTGATTCCAGCTATTGTGGAAACCATATTCACAGTTTTGCTGTCGTTTGATGCACTTGCACTTTGGAATGCACTGGCGGCAAATCGACTTGAGTGCGAATAAGAGATAAGGTATTACAGAGATACTCGACTTGCTCGTATCTTGCCCCTTGATTTCGTTTGATATTTTTGCATTTAGAGGTCTCATATTATGTAGCATATAAACAAATATGGCACGGATTCAAACCTTAAGACAATGTGCATGAGTTCAGGTCCATAACGTTAGTTTTTGTCATCGCATAGCGGTTTTCCTGCCTGAAAAGACTCTGTTGCGAACTTAACTTGAAGGAATGGAGAATTATGATGCGTCCGAAAATTCGGTCATTGAATTCATCTATTTTGCACAGCATTCTAAATATCAGACCGTAAAAAAAACAAAGCAAAAATAACGAAAAAAGAGGTTGTTACATGTGCACACACAACATATTTTACGGCGTAAGTGCAAAGCTGTGTTCCAGCGATTTTATACGGTTAACGAGGTTCGTACGCCGAATCTCGAATTGGAGAACGAAGCTTTGCTAAACTACAATAATCTTCGTCATGAAATAAGTCAATAGCGATCTGAGAACCCAGGTTTCACCAGGTTCAATGACGATTACATGGCAAATAGTGCCGTCGCCAATGATGTAAATAACATCTTGATTTCACAAGAAGATCTTCAGGGTATCTTTAACTCGCTAAAGAAGAAAAAGTCAGTGGGAATCGATGGTATACCGAATATTGTGCTTCGCCATCTTCCCCCTGAAGCAGTGCAAACTCACACAACACTGTTTAACAATACGCTAAGTAATGCATATTACCCAAAACATTGGAAGACAGCTGTGGTGAAACCAATCCCTAAACGGGACAAAGATAGATATATCCCGACAAACCTTCGGTCGATCAGTCTTCTTCCTTGCATAAGCAAGGTTTTTGAAAAGATAGTTATTCGAGTTCTGAAACAATGGGTTGAGGAAAATAATAGCATACCGGACAACCAGTTCGGATTCAGGGCGGGGCATGAAACCATACATGCCGCGTCTAAACTAGTCTCCGACATTCAATGGAATAAAGACAAGAAGCATTGCACGGGCGCTTGCCTGATTGACTTGGAGAAAGCGTTCGACACCGTTTGGTTGGAGGGCCTCTTCCTCGGCTCGGCATAAGTAAACCATTGCTATACATGATCTATGACATGATAACAGGTAGAAAGTTCGTCGTGAAAAGTGGCGATGTAACTTCTTCCACGGTCTTTGACATCAAAAACGGTCTGCAACAAGGAGCGGTTGGTTCGCCGATCCTGTTTTCAATATTCACTGCAGATCTGATAGGTTCAATGCCGCAATTAATTGCGTACGCCGACGATTTAGTGGCGTACAGATCAGGACCGAGGTCGAAGAAATAAACATCTTGTTGCAAGGTGACTTCGATCAAATTCAGCGATTTTGCGACGACTGGAAGTTGATTATCAACTTCCGGAAGTGTGAAACTATCCTTTTCAGAACCCCGTTGTACATGGCATCATGGGATACGCGCACAAACTGGCGTAAGTTCGGCATTGTTGACCCACAGGGACGCCCTTTAGATGTGAAAAGTGTAGTTAGGTATCTTGGCATTTGGTTGGATCAATATCTGTATTTTGACAAACATATAGATATTGCTCTGGCCAAAGCTAAAAAGGCCTTTGCTGTGGCAAGGAGGTTGTTTTACAGCAGCTAACTTGATACCAGGGTGAAGGTAATCTGCTACATGGCCCTCATCCGGCCAATTATGGCGTACGGTTGTCCGTTGTGGTTCAACGTGAGTCCTCCCCAGATGGAAAAGATAAGGTTGTTCGAGAGACAGTGTCTGCGGACTTGTCTCCGGTTGTATCGTACACCCGAATCTGAGTACAAGAAGTACTATCCCAACGAGGTCCTGTACAACGAGGCCAACTTGAACAGGATAGATAATTTTATTATTAAGCTGATCAGAAGGCATATTGCACGATCTATGACTTCTTCCAACAGTCTGATCTTTGGGGCTTACTACCCCAACGTTATGTACCATGAGAGAGTGGGCCTTACCGGCCTTATTCCTCCCGAGGCGTTCCTCCATCTCGATACAATTGGCCTAATACAGGATCCACACTAATGTCCTGTAATCTTCCACGTCGTACGCCGAACAGTGGACAGGCGACTTCAATATGAACGGGACGTCGCTCGCAGTCACGAGGATCTCCTCCGGTTCAGTAGAGCGATCTCTGCTCGAGACAGGAGAGAGTCTGCCAAAGAACGGCAATTTTACTGGTGGTTACACCAAAAAAAAAAAGTGCAAAGCGTGCTATTTTGGACACGAACTAAAATGCATTAAAAAATAATGATATTCCTTTTAATTTTTGAATACTTATATCACTTAATAGACACAACAATGAATGCAGTCGTTTTTTTTTTCTTGTGGAATTCGGATTCGGCGAATGCGGAAAGCACGGACAAAAGTCGATTTTCAAAAGTATGCAATTTTGAAGAAGATCTACGCGGTGGAAGGGTCGTTTGCTGCATTTTTTTAGTTTTAGAATGTACAGCGTGACAAAACAATTTTTGGTTATTTGGTAAATCAAGCCTAAGCATTTGAAATGGAGATCCTTATTGCAGGTAGGAAATATAATATTACACAAAAACACCACTGACGGTAATGCCATTAGAAGATTTAATGATAACCCTAAAGATGACGTTGAAATAACGAGAATTTATTTTACTTTGATAGTTCGTTTGGGAATAATCTTGGAAGAATAATAGTGACAAGAATAATAACGAATATTGCATTCTATTATGTTTTTCAATTCTATTTTATTTTTTAATAAACACAACATTTCTGCAATAATTATCATATCCAAACAAAATCCATTCACTTTTAATCCATCTGCATCGACCCTCTTGCCATTCCGAGTCCAATCGACAAGAGTCACTAGGCCCCATCAAAACGGTGATAAATTCACTAAAATTACGACTCCGAAATCAATTTCCAACCGGATAATTGCACCCGTCATTCATCACTCGCCGGGCATCGTCAGTCATTTGAAGACAACCGAAACCCATCCCGAAGCAGGACAACCGTTTCGGTTCGCTATAAATTACATTAAATGCACATGTACGCGCCAGTGTACCCTCAGCGTCTATGTATAGAACAACTTGTCACAAGCCTGGCGTATCTCTTGCACAAGCAATTGGGAAAACCATGATAAGTGCATAAGAAAATGCTGAAAAGTAGAAACAGAGTGAAAAAAGAATGTATTTTTATAAAAATACATTTTTAAAGTGCTGCCAGGCTGTGCGCTTATAAAAACGCACCTCCTGCAGCCTATCATAATAATTTCGAATCGTTCGAGATGACAAGAGACGAGAGCTACGCGGAGCCGGGGCATGCAATCAAAAGAAGTGAGCGTTTCTACGCGTACGGCCGTTATCATCCTGATCTTGACTTGGAAGAGTTTTCAGGGAGCGATGCTCTCGCTCGGCGGTGTAGGGTGTGTGAGCAATGTTTACAAAAAAAATCAATGAATTTCTCTGCAACCTACTCAAGTGAATGTACCGTGGCTCTAAACACCACCTTTTCTAACTTTAAGCATCTTAAATTCCTTCCGATACACCCAACCAGCAGGCAGATAGCGACCAGCAAGGCAGTTGGGCTGGAATTTCTGCTAATGTGGAAGGAACTCCCTTCTAGACACTGTCATTCTTTTAGTTTTTCCAACACTGCGCGTTGCCCTGTCGAAAGAAAAATTCGTCGGATATGTGATCTGCGAGGAAGGTCTTTGGAGGAGAAGATATAACCCCAATGTACGGTAGGTAAAAATCAGTCGACTAAGCTGCCTCGGCCACATCGAACGCTCCAGCAAAGAGGGTCTTCGAATCCGAGCCTCCTAATTCGTGATGGAGGGAAAGACCGAACCTTCGGTATAGAGACCAATCCCGTTTGTAAGACTTCTTAGCCTTGATGACTGGAAACAGCGTGCACAGGATCGTCACTGATGGAAGGCAACAACTGCTCAGGCTCTGGCCCTCCACGAGTCGCTGGCCTGATAAGTGAAGTTAGTGTACTTGATTTAGCACGTATATGCATTTGTGAGTTCGTAGAGCAGTTCTTACGAACATTCGTTTTCCAATTTTGTCAGCCTGGGCTCAAGATGTTCCCCAGGTGGTGCACATACAACTAATAAGAGTGCAAGCCGGACCTCACTTCATAGGGTATCACTGACTGCATGCACATCAGTACATAGCTCGCCCGCTGTGTTTACACGCTTTTTGTTCATTTTCCCCATACACTCGTGTTTTTTTCCATTAATTCATTGCACTTTACGCACTAAACAGAAATAAGAACTGTTTTAGCAAACTGACAACAAATTATGCTGTGTCATCCGCTGCTTCTGCCACAGTGTGTGCCCTTGGGCATAATTCGACGTATCGTCTTTTGTTCCGCGGTTCTGCCTTCATAGCCGCTGTTGTTTCGTTTCGTTGTGCCCCTCTACTTGCCTTTAGCTGCGACTAAATCATAAAGTGCAGTTTTTAAGTCGAACGTTGAATTGAGCGTTAAATGCATCTGCACAGGAAGAAGGAGATATGCGCGGACAAAAAGATGCAACTTAAAAACAAAACTGCACGCCACCGCTAGGAAAATCTTCGTTTTTTTGTTCCCGTTTGCTTTGTGATTTACTGTTGCTTTTCTTTTGCGTATCGAGATATAAATATTCGCGTTTCGAAGGAGAAGAAAAATCTGGGGAGTGTGATGCTTGGGGACACACTTCGTGCACGTGTTTCGATTGAACGCAGATTTCGGCGCGAAAATGCAATGAGCACGTGTGCACAGAGTTTTGCGAAGTTTTTGCGTTGCTTTTGACATCGGTGGTTTTGGGTATTTTTGGAACTTGTCACTGAGTGATGTTTAGATTGTGCAGGGTCATCACGCATCCCTTTTGTGACTCCAGGGGTAAGAGATCTTGATTGAAGTTTGGTTTCAATATTCTTTGATGCTTGCCAAGCTTTATGTCATTCACGGTAGGTTTTGTAAAACTCCATGAGTTGCCGACACGACACTGAATGACGAATATTCTCGTTCTTAGCATCATGAGTTTCCGGAATAGCGTATAAACACCCCACACACTTGCATGATTTTTCCGTGATCCACGTATATTTCCAAAAAGGAATAGCCATATAGTCTCCAGCACAACGATGTTGTCTTCTAGAGTTGGCCAATCGTCAGATGAATGGACACGCGACGACCGATCAGACATTTTATAATAAGCTGGAATGGCAATCCTACCTTGGTTTGATTGTGATTTTTTTGAAGACGTAGTAAATAGTGATGGGCATAATCGAATGATTTTAAGAATCGAGACTTAAGTAATCGATATATTTTAATAATCGAATGATCACTCGAATGACTACTAACCACACGAGTGAATTCTAATCACTCGTGTGACTACTATCTAATCACAAACTACGAACACAAGATAACTCGATAAATGTCTAACTTCAGTGCAAGAACAAGTAAGAAATAGTTTTCGTCGATAAATACTCATCAGGAACATAGAACGAACATCAGAATGAAAAAAAAACTCAAGTATTACGCCACTACTTGGTGCATTAATAAAAACATCGTAAGATATTTTTTTATCTACTTTAGAACATATTTTGGTTAGTAGTCACTCGAGAGATTAGTAGTCATTCGAGTGATTGATTGAGAATCGAGATGTTCGCGAGATGTTGAAATAATCGATTATCACTCGAGATACCATTCGATGCGCCCATCACTAGTCGAAATAGTCTACTACAACATTATACAAAACCAACCAAATATGAAACTTAACGAAACTGAACGAAGTGGTTGTTATTTGGGGAGCTTATCACTTCGCTCAATTGCTTAAGTTTAGTTAAGTTTTTAACTTTAACTTGGTAGGAATTTTAAGTTTATTGAATTATTAGCTTTTCTTGTTCATCAGTTATTATTTACAAATGACTTATAACCAGATTTTTAACTGAAGAGGGAATGCCCGCTAAACAATAAGAACCTCGGTGGCTGCGCTCGATTGGAAGCAATTGAAGCTCTAGTATGTTCTGCTTAGCTTGACAACTTTTGTTTTGAAATAAAATTATATCGCTTTAAATGGTTCACCGGCTTCAATTCTCGTATATGCATTGGCGTATTAAATCGAACGATGGAGGCAACCAATCGACTGGCCTATTTTTTCACATAACACGCTCGCCATACTTACTCCTCAATAAGTCGATTGTAACGTGTGCTGTGTGGCTTGTGGCGCCATCCTGTTGAGACCACATGTCGTCTAAGTCCATATTCTCCATTTCGGTAATCATGGCGCGATAACGCTGATAATTTACAGTAAAGTGCTGATCGTCGTCGTCGAATAATTGGCAAGCAAACCGCACCAATCAGTCTTTTTGTGGATGAAGTTATGGCTCATGAAGCTGATGTGGATTTTCACCCTACCAAAAACGCTTATTGTGCTTATTGACGAACCCATTGAGCCAAAAATGAGCTGAGTCACTGAAGATGACGATAAAAGTCATCGTCTTAACGCACCCTCTCTTGAACACAATTGAAGAATGTACGTATGTCGCTTAAAATGGTCGTTGGCTCCAATTCTTGAGCATGCTTGATCTTGTATGGGGGTGGAGCAAATTCCTTACACAAAATACGCCATAATGGTCTGACTGATGACCAATTCTTGAGAACGCCGTGGAATTGAATGATTTGGATCCGTAGCAAACGATCGCCTGAACGGCAGCGATATTTTCGACACTTCGACCAACCCATTGTCTCATTGACACGGCAACATCGCGAATATGCAGACTAAATGTTTCACTAACTTTGTTATTAACTGTTTACTAGGACGAGAATTTCGAAGGAAAATTGGAATTAACGTTTTTAAAGTTGCGGTCAGGGACTCCGAAATTAAGTAGAAAAAATGAAGACGTTCGTTCGTTACTTTACTAAATAAATGGACAGTTTGCTGATTAGTGATAGAGTGCGTTCACAAATTAAATTCAAAGTTGTTAAGTGCCTTTTCGAAAGCGCTATATTAACTAAGAGTTTACTGGCCAGTTAAAGGATGCATTTGTCGATTCGCAAGATCTTCGCTTCTTCTTTTTAATTCTTTTTAGTTGGAATGGATTTCAGTATGGAAGGGTTTATTCTGCACATTCTTAAAATTTTCCGTCCAAACAGACAGATTCTCTTCATTGCTGTATGGTTTGTTGTGTACCAGATCGGACATCTGTATGCTATGACTGGTCTAATAAGTTGCTTATAGGTAATCATATTCGTCCCAAGGCTGAGACCAGTCTTTCTTCGGAGTAGTGGTTGTTCCAAATATAGGGCAAAAGCTGCCCGTTTAATGGTCGAATTCACGTGGCTCTTAAGTCTTAATGTTTGGTTCAACAATATTACTAGATATTTCTGTCTTTCGTTAGAGTGATTTTGGATTCTGACCAACGTTCTTCCCTTTCTTTCTCATATGTCCGCGGCCGGCTTTGGTTCGATTCCTGGTACGACCAACAAAATAATTTTCAATTTACTGACAAAGTTCAGAGAGTGAGAAGCTAGGCCCTGGTCCTCAATGGGCTGTAACGCAACCCACATTATTATTGTACTCCCAAAACTTAATAATATCGAACCACCATTTCTCAGGCTTCCTTCCAGTTAATACCGCCAATTTAGACGTGATGACGGCAACAACTTTTTCGAAAAGCTTTTTATTTTACAAGGAACAAGCAAGCTGGCCGTCCTGCGGTGGCCCGTGGCGTTGTGGGTATGTGCGTCGACTTCAACCTCGATGTCGTAGGTTCGATTCCTGCTCTGTGCGACAAATATAATTTTCACTGCCCCACCTCTTTCGACTCACTGACAATGCTCACTGTCTAGAAAAAGTTTCTCAAACTTGGCCGTTTGGAGTCGGCATCAAACTGTAGGTCCCTTCCACTCGTGGGTGATTAATATCACGCACAACACGAGTGGTTGCTGGAAAGCTAGGCCCTGGCCTTCTATGGGCTGTAGCGCCACCCATATTATATATTATATTAACAAGCAGGCTTAAAAATACGTTTAACCAGTCCCAATAAGGGACTGAGTTGAATTGAAAATGCGGGCACATAAACATCAGAGCTATCTTAAAGATCGATAAATAACACACAAAATCATCATATGAGCCACCAAGAAACCCTGTCTCCAACACACGCCCCTATGTGGTCTGTCATGATGGAGGACTTGTTTGTTTGTATTTGGCGCGGTTTATTTTGCACAAGCAACAATTTCGAATCGGTGCTCCTCCTTGAAATGACCACTAATTCTCTCTCACGTCCAGTCATGTGGCAGGGGAATACAATTTAATTTCAATTTCCACTTGTGCTCCGCACTTACCGCAACGATGCTTCGATGCGTCCACGGACAAATGAGAGACTGTCTTTGATGGTATGGAACGCCGAATTGGCCACAGACACCACGGTTTTGGCAAGCGGCGAAAACTCATTAAAATCAATCGATTCCTGCTGCAGAGGAAGTTAAATGCATGACATTGTCGCAAAACCGATTACGTTGTCAGGGATACGCGAATGTTAAGGCGTACGAGTAAGTGGGCATTGAAGCGTTCCAAGAACAACTCTTTAATTCAGTGAAGAAGAAATCAGGCATTGAAATAGGGCACTATGAGGACTGAATACAGAAATGGAGTACTATAGAAATATCCGACCTTACAGCTGATCGATCGACGAATTTGAGGGACATTTCTTTATTTTTTGATTGTTATTCATGAATTTTTGACAGTTAATTTTTTTAAGTAGTGAGATAACAACACCGAATCTCTGTAATTAATATAGTTAGTACAAGCATTGTAGAAGTGCTGCCATAATAAGTAAGCAGCTTGTCTCATATTCACGCACACTTGTTTGGCTGCTTTATTTCTATTAGAGCATTTGCAAATGTCGGTGTAATTGTTGCGTTGTTAGAGGTGGAAGCTAAGCAATGTGTAAGTGACAGAATGACCCCTATGGCCGAAACTTGTTTACTTTCAGATTTCAAAACTTCACACTAGAGCACTCAAATCATGTACATTTGTGTACTGGAAAATCTTGGTCTGCCGGAGGGATGCCAGCAGGCGTTTCTGTAATCCATCATAAATCCTTACCACACCAAATAGCAGCCACCTGATATGAATAACGGCGCACAGTGGACGATTTAGTACATCGTAGCTAGACATAAGTCAAGAAATGTTTTTCCTCTGTTCTTGATGAAGCTGATCATAAAAAATGCTACGAGTATAGCAAATTGATTTTAAAAACTGAAGACTGGTGGCTTCGCGAAGTGTTCCAAGAGTAACAACTTCAAGACTTCCAGGATGGAAGCAGAGCCAAAAAACGAAAAAATCAAGATCTTATGGAAAGTTCTGCCGAAAAATTGTCATTTGATGTTGAGTATAAGCTATGAATAGAAGGAAGCCGTTCTAAAGCCAAAGTTGTTAACAGGGTTGTCGAGTATTCTCCAAAAACAATTAAAAGTCTTAAAAAACCTGAGATATCGAATACGGTCAAACTATATACATCTGAAGAAGCCCTGGCCCTTATAACTGACTTGAAACTCACAAGACATCAGCATAAGCAACTTAAAAAGAAGCGCAAAAGAAAGAAATGCTAATATCTTCTCTTGATAGTTAGTCGCTAATATCGACTTATGATAGTACACCTAATTCGGTAAATTGGTTCCAGAAAAAACCGTGTAAAAAAGACACTGGGAATTGCCCTAAATTTGTGCTATTTACATTTGCTTTGACCAGTAAATTTGCTTGTACGCGCAAAAAGGGAATTTTCTTGAATTTGTGATATGAACAAACTTCGCAAAAATTCAATTTGACAAAAAAATGTAAGCACAAAATTAAAAATATCTTATTTTCAAACCGTGTTATATCAAAACCGCGTGAAAACAGAATAAGGTGTATTTTAAAAGCAAAAGAAGAGTGTTTTTCGACAAGTAACTTTTTGACTGTAACCGAAACTTTATGTGAAGTGAAACTGCAGTCATTGTTGGGCGTACAACGTTTGTCCGTCGCACATCCTGAAACTTTTGAAAATCGGATAGAAGACGGTGATACCTTAGTATGCTCGTGGAAATGTGGCTCTGATGGTGGTGGAGGGCACTCGCATTATAAGCAAAAATTGTTGGTAAATCCTGAGGTAAGTGATACTGATATTGCGCTAACCTGCATAGTACATTTAGAAATACGTAAACCGGTTCCAGTACTAAAAATATCTGGATGAATACAAGAACATCTTGGCCATGATACTGCCGTCCAGGAAGTTTCGAATTCGCAAAGGAAACTATTGAGGCAATAATTTCAGCCGTTAGAAGCCGAGATACATTTTCTCGAAGCCACAAGGGTAACCATTAATGACAAAACTGTTTTAGTTTACCATACTTTGTTTAAGACAATGGTAGATGGCAGGACATGCAATGCTGTTATGAAGAACAGGGCTAGCTCAGTTTGCTATACATGCAAGGCATCCCCTAAGGAGATGAATAATCTCGAACTTTGCTTACAAAAACCTCCTGATACCACTGCCTATTCATACCGCGTACAAACTCTTCATGCTCATATAAGATTTATGGAAGTACTGCTACACATATCTTACAAAGCTGGCAGGCTAGAGGAGCTGAAGAGAAACTGGCAGTCAAAAATAGAAAGGAGTTTTTTAAAATGAACTCAGAACAAAATTGGGAATTTTAGTAGATTTTCCAAAACAAGGTGGAAGAAATACCACCGTGACGGCAACACGGCCCGTACATTTGTTTAAGGGCCCAGCAAAAACCGCCGAAAAAGTAGGCTTGGACACAAGACTGGTAGAACTTTCAATTGTTTTGAAAACATTAACGTCGGGCTGGTCAAAAGGAAAACAAGATTTTCGAAGCGGATTTTCAAGAAATATGTCTCGAAATGCAGCATATACTGACGTGCTGATCCAAAATAATCGATTTCAGATCAACCCGACATCATGAGGTTCCGCTTCCTGAAGTTATGGAAATGATTTTAAATTGATTTAGAAACTTATTTCCAACGAGCATAACAAAACAAATGTTAAATCCAATCTAAGTCCACCTAATGGCTCTAAATCGACCACTGTGCGGCGCGACAATAACAGAGGAAGGGTTCTACAGTGTCATCGTCCCCTCCACAGGCGTCGCAAAGAGTTTCATCGGTTGTAAGGGCCGGTTAGTACGTCGTCTGCAGTCTTTTTTGTCAAGAGATAACAGAAATTTCGCGGATTTCTTACAAAAGTTTAAAGGCATGCTCTTCGTTTGTCTACATCCTGGAAAGTCATGCCACATCCGGGTGTGCTGTCGAGACACCCAAACGTCGATAGAAGCCCAACGGGAGTCCTTGCATGCCAAATTCTCTGCGATCTCACATCCCGCCAATGTGTGGTGACCCGGGACACAGACAAGTAGTATCGAATTAAAAACCCTATGGAAAATTGCCTAACGACGAGTGAATGTTGTCGTTATCCAAGAAACCGCCAGACTCTTCCTTGGACTTAGAGCAATCCAAAAAATTTCGGCTAAAGTCCTTTCCCGGCTCATAATCTAACCAGAGCAAGTCAGGAGTTCAGGCTTAGCCGCATTAGAAAAAGGACTCACCTCAAGTAAAACAATTCAGTGAAACCACGAAATGATAAACTGTGTGTGAACTAAACCTTCGTTCAGTTTCGTTCAATTTTACATTGGTTGCATAAATATGTGCGAATTGAATGACATTCTTTCTGCGTAAATAGGATTTGGTATTGAAATGATATTTAATTTCAAAGAAGAAAGCAATACATGCGTACCGACCTGGTGGCCTGGAAATCGACGAATAGCTTGTGGGTATCGATTTGCATTTCCATGTGAGCTGTTTTTCCGTGGAGACAATCGTCGGTTCCGTTTTCTCTGGCAGGTAAGATGATCTTATGCATTATTAACACATCATCTCTCAAAGATGAAGAAAGACGAAAATTAGTACCGGGAGTAACTTAATAACTTTACTAACAATTCATCGCTAATCTAAGCCAACCGGCGATCTCTTGCCACAGTACCTATTGCCACAACGTCTCCGTGTGCTCTAATACCAATAGCTTGACACAACAAAGTACGACATTGTGAATAATTTAGTCAATTACCGATAATCTATTTCTGAAAAGTGTACCTCACCTCACCCGCTCGGAGTTCTTTCATTTGAAAGTCAAAAATTAACACATATTCCACCAAGAATATCGCGGTAGACCTTGTAGTTCGAAGAAAATGATGTCTAATTAAAAAGAATAAAATGAACATTGAGCAGAATAAACCGCCGCAGTCACCAATAAACAAACAACGGGTGTGTACTGACAACATTTTGAGTTTATTTACAAACTACTTAATATATGGCTTCGTCTCATTGCCAACACAACCAGTCGCAATGCATGTGTACACTTGCAATATGAATTGTGACTAGGCAAAGTGGAAATAGTGAATAGCAGCTATCAGTTCGCAGTCACAGTCAACAGTACATCGACGAGTGAATCGATTGATACCTCAGCAACGGAACATGGTCAGCGATGGTTTTGCAAAATTACGGATCTGGATTGCCCTGGCGTTTCTAGTCCCAGTATTTCCACTTATTTTGATCGCTTGTGCAATTCGGGCCCTCTTGAGACCACTCTGGGATACGCGTAAAAACATCTCCGGTCAAGTCGCTTTGGTAATATTTTATTCTGACAACAGATTTGTGTTTTCTTTGAGTTAATAGTGGCAACAGTGAATTATGCGGAATGAAGTGAACTTAGTACAGTGACGTGTGAAAAAACAATCCGAAAAATTGATATTTTCCCTATCGAGCAATTAAATGAGCGTTTCACTCATATTATTGTGTTCGAAAAGCATGCACGATTTACATTTTATGGTAACGATCTATCGTGATGTGCGAAATGCGGTGAAATAATGCACATTTTTAAAATCAGCGATGCCCCACGGCCTGTCACACTTTAACAGCTCCTACACGTGTGAAGTGATTTACACAGTATTCTGTAGTGTGACCTTTGGCCTGCATAAATAGAGGAGAATTGAATTGCTGAAAATAATCAATGGTGTGCGGTTAATCGAGAGGGATCTTTTCAAAGGAAGCGATGGTTTAGTTTGCAACCTTTTAAGCAAGAAATAGATTTCGGATACATTGAGCTCCTATTCGGGACAAAAGCGTGTAACCCCCTCTTATTTCCAAGCCAAAGTGCCCAAAACTAGGAAAAAATTAGAAAGTTTGCTTTTACGACAATTTGTCGCCCGAAAATTGTTGGAGACGGTTTTTTTTAAAGCGCTAAAATACCGTGGAGATTGTCAGAAAACAACAAATGTCAATATATGAATTCCTTAGCAATGTCTGATCAGTCTTAGTTTTCTTTGTAAGCTTCAACTGGACGGACGGTACATGCAATCAGGTGGTAGCAGTTGAGTTTTTGAACATGTAGATGTCGACTGAAGAATGTACGCTGGGGATGGTAGTGTACCGATTTTAGCACAACGTCGTTTTACCATTTTGCCACTCCTGTAAACACAAAAATAATGCCTTTCTGATTTTTCTCCAATTCCTTTTCGCACATTTTTTACTTAACCTTGTGAATATTCCGGTGAATATTCTCTTTTGACAATTTTATATTTGGACTCACGATAAAAATGAGCTCGTACTTGGGAAGACTGTAGTTTTGTCTTAAATAAATGTAGAGGCCTCCTTTAATACGTTTGAAGTAAATATCTGAAATGTGTATACCCGTTTCAAGGTGCACCAAAGTAGTATTCCTAGAAACCAAGTGAGGTGTACCTTGGAACATTGAAGGAAATAGCCAATTATGTTATTAATGTTAAATAAAAACTACAACGAATTAAACTTAAAATTGGATCATCCGCTTAAGCATAATTGACTTTGTCATCCTGAACAACAGAGGCATTGAACAGACCTTCTGGTAATGGCAGTAACAATTGTTGAAAAGAGACACAATCACCAAATTGCCAGGAGTCACAACGTGTTGCCACGAGAGATGCATAAAAGTCCCTCCTTTCGTATTTTGTGAACAAATTTCATCCACAACGAATTATTTGTCAAGACACTTCAAACATCACTTGCTTAACACATAAAAAAGTCCAACTCTTGACGATCATGATAAAAAAACTCAACATTTTCCTTATTTTTTTGAACGAACATAATTTGTGAATATTCACGAATAATTTTTTCTATGATCGAACCAAATAAAAAATTAAATAAATAAATTCGCTCCTAGTAAAAATAATAAAATATGGGTGGCGCTACAGCCCATAGAGGGCCAGGGCCTAGCTTCTCAGCTACCACTTGTGCTGTGCATTATTCTCTCACGATTTCCAACTCCGAACGGCCAAGTTTGAGAAGCTTTTTCTAAACAGTTAATACTCTTTAAGCATTGTCAGTGACTCGAAAGAGATGGGGTCGTGAAAATTATTTTAGTCGCGCAGAGCAGGAATTGAACCTACGTCGTCGAGGTTGGGGTCGAGGCACGTGCCCCCAACGCCACGGGCCCCACAGAATACCATCTGTCATTCTTATATACTATGCTGACTCTCTTTCCAATATTTTTTTTTTCTTCTTCTTCTTAGGGCGCTACAGTCCGGGGTGAACCTGGGCCTCAGCCAACAAATCTCACCAGCTAGCACGATCCTTAGCCAGCTGCCTTCAATTTGGCACGCCAAGTTGGTTGAGGTCCTTCTCCACTTGAAGGCTCAATCGCATTCGTGGTCGTCCTCTATTGCGTTGTCCCACTGGTTCGGGAGTCGAAGACTCTTCGGGCTGGAGCAGTGTTGTCCATGCGCTCTACATGGCCTAGTCATCTAAGGCGTTGAATCCGTAGACACCTGACTAGACTCATGTCGCTGTACATCCCGTACAATTCGTGGTTGAATCTTCTACTCCAGGAACCTTCAACGCAAACAGGACCAAAGATTGAACGCAGCACTTTTCTCTCGAAGAGACCAACTGCGTCTTCATCCGCTCTTGAGATAGTCCAAACTTCCGCGCCATACATCAGGACATAGATGATCAAGGTCTTATCACTCAATTGCCTCTTGAGCCCAAAGAAACAGCGGTTGGCAAGAGTTCTTCTGCATTTACTCTCGGTACTGATGTTGTTCGTACTATTAACTTGGGAGCCAAGGTGGATGAAGTCCTTCACTACCTCGAAGTTATAGCTGCCTATGGAGACGTATTATATAATCTTGTAAAATGTCCATATCTTTTGGTATTGGTATATTGTATTCGTAACTACGTTCTGGTTTTTGTAAATTTGTTAAATGATTGATTTTATTAAAACATGACATTTTAGATAACTAATGAAATATGATCATATTTTGTTGCAATGATTGTCTTGTTCGGCGCTTGTGATGAAGCTAATACTACGGTTCGCTAGTTATTCAAAAGTAGTATATGAAACGTTATACTAACAAAGGACGTATAGGTCACCCACTTGAAGCACGCTTTGTTGTATGTACCATAAGCAAGTTGAATCGATATTAGACAGCAAAAGCCAAGCCCCTCATAGGTTCACACTTTCAAAAGAAATCTCATCAGCTATAGTAAATCCCAAGTGTTAATGTATTTCAGATAACCGGCAGTGGCAATGGGTTGGGCAAGGAAATCGCGATCAATCTAGCAGCCAAAGGATGCCACATAGCCATTGTAGACATAAACGAAGAAGCAGCCAAGGCAACAGCAACACTCCTCGCTGAAACATACAATGTCAAGGTTAAGGCTTTCAAGGTAAGTGCGACAATCAAGCAATAGCCTATCTCACCACAAAACTGACCCGCAGGCAGACGTGTCTAAATACGAAGAGGTGGAGGAATTGGCGAGGAATGTCGAAGAGCAACTAGGCCCCGTTTCGATTCTGGTCAACAATGCTGGACTCTTGGTGCTTTCAAAATGTCCCGATGCACCACCCACGGAAGTCCAGCAGATGATCAATACAAATCTCACGGCACACTTATGGGTAAGGAGGTTATGGTTACACTTGAAGAGAGAGGTCGAGAAAAACACATATTTTTACGACAGACTGTGCGGGTGTTCTTGGAGCAAATGAAACGCCTCGGAAAGGGTCACATAGTTGCTATCTCATCCATGTCCGGTAAGTTTTGTTCGAAAATTAGTACAAAGGTAGTTCCGCAACTTCTAGTAGGCTTAGAGTTGCAATGATGACCATCACTGCGAATACATTAAGATAAGATTTAAGGGTGGCATCTTGCACTCATATGGTATGGACAAGCACATCATTCGCATTGACTTCCCTGGTTGTGCTTCAAGTAGCTGGTTAAACTTGAGCATAATAATTATAGTAATATGGTCACAGCCCGTAGAGTGCCAGGGCTTAGGTTCTCAGAAACCACTCGTGTTGTCCGTGCTATTGTTCTCTCACGAGTGGAAAGGACTTTCAGTTTTACGCCGAATCCGAACGGCCAAGTTTGAGAAGCTTTTTCTAGACAGAAAATACTCTTTGAGCATTGTCAGTGACTCGAAAGAGGTGGGGCCGTGAAAATTATTTCTGTCGCTCAGAGCTGGAATCGAACCTACGACGTCAGTTAGGGTCGACGGACGTACCTACAATGCCACGGGCCACCACAGGAAAAGCACATCATTCGCATTGAATTCCCTGGTTGTGCTTCAAGCAGCTGGTTAAACTTGAGCATAATAATCATAGTAATATGGCCACAGCCCGTAGAGGGCATGGGCGTAATTTCTTAGCAACCAATACTGTTATGCTTCTTTCACGAGTGGAAGGGAATAGCAGTTTTGGGCTGACCCCTAACGGCCAAGTTTGAGAAACTTTCTCTAGACAGGAATACTCTTTGAGCATGGCCGCATTGAAAAGTATTTTCGATCGTTCAAGGGATCGAACCTATGTCAAGGACATTGGGTCTGGGCACATAATCACATTGTAACGGGCCACTACGCTCTTCCAGAGCTTTCAAATTATCACCACGGTTCTTGACACTCCTGTTCAGTTATTCAATCAGGCCACTAAAGTTCTGAGTCACCACAGTATTGAAATTGAGTATCACAGTCCTCTTCCTAGTCCGTAGACTTAGGTCTTGAGGTAGCCTAAAACGAACATAGTCGAATGGTATCAAGTCCAGCAAATTTCTTCTTCAAATTTTGGAAGGTTTTGTATGTTACACATCTAATACCTTGGCAAACACTGCGCGGTCTGCCTTTAATTCTTTACGAATCCAAGCAAATAAAATAAGCCGGGAGTCCAATTCAGTTTATCACGTCCAAATGATGTCACTTCTGGCTCTTCACTCTAGTGGCTTTGTTTTCTTAATATCGCAAAAATCTTTGTTCGGTTGGTGGTCTAAAACCTTAAACCTGTCCACGGAGCGACAAATTTCCTACAAACTGAGCCATGATGACGACAGACCTGAGGACGAAATCCACGTTCGGTATTTATCTACAACATGGAGCCGGAATAATTGCCAATTTTGAAACGAGTAATGACAAGATGTCGTACTTTGCTAATTATTTAAGCGGCGGTTGCTGCACAACAACTTCGACAGTTGCTTAAATTCTACAATAGTAAAATCTATGTTCCTGCTAAAATAACAACTAAACTTCAGATAATCGACTGCCTTGCAAGCTCAAGACTAACCAGCGCATCAAGGACAACATTCGCTTGATTCGTGTTCATACTCCCACAGATTGTAAGACGAAAGCAGAAAAATAAATTCAATAGTTTTGTTGGTGTAAGAAAAACGCGCGCCTTGTATAACTCAGTTTCTCAGTTGTCATCAGTTTCACCTTCTCGATCATAAGCACATCATCAATTTCTGTTTCGATTCGCTCATTGTGATCTTTCCACGATTCGCGAAGGATTGTAAGGGACTACCCTTTGGTCTCTCCTTTCATTGTGTGTCCTGATCATCAGAGTTCTAGTGTTTAAGTGGCTGTAACATTGGTGCTACTGTCTCCGAAATCTCTTCTATTGCTCATTGAAATGGAAATCTGAAGTAACAAGAGCCACGCTCAGCTGCTATAATTTCTTTATGTCAGTATGTTTGTTGAACATGAAACTTCAGTGGCACTCATTTTTTGACATTATTACCTTATTTGTGTCTGTCTTTTGTTTGTATGTTTTTTTGCACATTCGTTACTCGTTTTTCTTGCAATCTTGTTTGGTCTTTACACACTTCTGGTGTTGTAGGCGCAAAATACACATTTTCAATGTTTGTTTTTTTTTTTAAGTAAACTACCAGTAAACTACCAGTAAACTCTTAGGTGAAAAAGCCCTGCCTGAATCTCTGATGTGTAGATTTTTGTCGTTGCGCTAATGTTGCGAGAACGTTTTTGACTGATGGCTTACTTAGGTATTTTGGTAACAGATGCAAAATTAAGATGTTTGTAGATTTTCGAGCACATGCCATCGCGTATAACGGGTATTTGCAGGGTGATTCATTTGAGGTTAAATGTATTATTTAAAAAACAAAAAGTGAGACTTAAAATGTTTACTATCGGTTAAGGGAACAGTTCATTGCATTTACTTACAATGTTGGCCACGGCTACGTTTGAAGAGTTTCACTCGGGAGATCCAATTTTGGGCAACTTGTCCAAGCATAGTGACTGGTATGTCGCGGCTAACACGAGCAATGTTGGCTTCCAAGCCGACAGTCGTGGCTGGCTTATTCCTGAAGACCTGCAAATTTACACCCCAAATTATCCAAAAGTGTGATACTGCACGATTTAGGCGGCAAATTTATATTTTCAATAAACCGTGAAATTAAGTGCTTACCAAAATGCTTTCTCAACAAGTGCATTGTTTCACGCGCTCTGTGGCTTGGTGCGCCGGCTTATTCAAACTAGAGGTCACCGAAACCATGCGCTTGAATTACAAGATCACATTGTCGAATATGCCAAGTCAAGCTGCTGAGAAGGACGACGAATCGACTCGTCACTGCCTTTGCGTGCACTCTCAGCTGCATCTGCAATAGTTTCTTCAGAACGTGCTGGATGTGGTCTGACTGGCCGATTGTCATGCCGACTCAAATTTGCGAATGATATTCGTGATAGGGGTATTTTTTTACAGTCTGTTCGAAAAGATACCCTACAAAAATTAAAGAAACTTTTACATTCATATGTTTTCCACTCTGCTGCATTATGAATAATTGCTTGGAGTCTTCGAGGCATGATTTCTACAAGCCTTGCAGCATAATCTTGAAGCAAACATTTTCATACAACTTACATTTTTCGCTTGACCGACGAGATATTCTTTCCTTGGAGCTTTAGCTTCATGAATGCCCAAATATTTTCAATGGGACTTGCATCCGGCGACTGTGATGGCCAATCTAAACATCGGTGTCATATTCTTGTTCATTCTTTGGCCCATTTGAGTCGTTCGTTGAATCGTAGCTGAGGTATTTTTTTTTAACTGCTAATGCAAATGCCACATCCAAACCGGTTTTCATAAACGAGTCTTCGAGTCTCGAGTATGCGCACCGTAAGTTCCTCCACATTTCTTTTGCATAAAAAACATTTCTCACTGAACAATTTACAGTCGCTGTTGTCGTGAGTCCCTACATGATGACTGCGAAAATATATTGAACAAAAATACCAGCTTATGGCAAATCAAACCTAACGATAAATCACCCTTTACATCATGTAACAAACCAACATGAAGACCAATCAAAGATGACGCTAAATAATCCTTCGAATTATCAAGACGTTCGAGCACATAAGCTTAAACTTTCAAATGCTAATTACATGAAAGTTTCCGTGTTGGTGCAAAAGCTAACCTCGTTATCGACATTCGACGGTTTTTCCTATTGCCAGCCAGAGAGAACGATGCCTATAGTTGTACAGCCCAAATATAGTCAAATGTACAATCGCAACAGACTGCGAGAGGCAACTTTGACAATCGCACATTACTGGGCACCTTTTTGTAAATAAATGTCCTATGCCTTGTGCCTTGTGCCTTGTGCCTTGTGCCTTGTGCCTTGTGCCTTGTGCCTTGTGCCTTGTGCCTTGTGCCTTGTGCCTTGTGCCTTGTGCCTTGTGCCTTGTGCCTTGTGCCTTGTGCCTTGTGCCTTGTGCCTTGTGCCTTGTGCTTTGTGTCATGTACTCTGTGTTTTGTGTGACTTGTGTAAGATGTTCGATTTCAATGCACATTATTTGTGTGGGAACTATTTGTAATCTACAAAGGAGCAAGGTTGCAGGCTTCAACCTCAAATGTCACTATGACTTGAAATCGATGTCCAACCCTACTAATCCTGCCAATATTTCAGGCCACATGCCGTGTCATCGACAAGTAGAATACACGGCAACAAAGTTCGGGATTCGTGGTCTCATGCAAGCCTTGCAAACAGAACTGTATGCCCGCGACTGTGAGTTCATCAAGACAACGACGGCGTTCCCCTACTTTTTGAAGACAAATCGCCAGGTCCTCGAATTATTTGACAAATCAGGGTTAGTATTAATTGAACAAACCTCCTGCTACACTCTCACAAAACCATAACCACCTAGGATGGACTCAGTCTACCCAAGTGTTTCCGGCGTTGAGGCGGCTAATGACATCGTCGACGGAGTGCTCACAGACCAATCAGAGGTCTATATTCCAAGTGCTTTCCATACAATGGTCAAATGTTTTGAGTAAGGCATGCACTTTGAGGGTGCCTTTGCACAGACGATTAATGTCCTTCCCATTCTTTGAAGATTCCTGCCAAAGGATTGGTACATGTTTCTGTTGAATAGCTCAATGGGACGGACGAGGATGCGTGCATTCGAGTGGTGAAATGAATTTATCAATAAATGCAAATAAGTTCAGTACCCCCTCCTTGACCTCTTTACGTCACATTGGAGCCGTAAGTTCCACGATTGAGGGTACTCCATATTGTTCCAGAATTTCAATCCGAGCTAAAATTGAAAACGCCCGCCGTGCCTGGGCTCTCAGTGTCAAGGGAAACATTAAAATTCGACACGAGTACGGCATCGCGGTTTGTCGTTTGGCGAATCAGTGAACGCGCGTCCTTGTCTGGGATGAAAAAATAATTATATCATGTATCTTCGTTTCGCTATCTCATCGGATTAACTGCCGGACATCGGATTTTGTTAATTGAACTTTATGACCACGTATACATAAAATTCATTAATATGCATCCATTCGATCGTCCTTACTGACGGTGGCTGGTTAAATTATTACTCAACTAGTGGCAAGCTTGGTAGCCGCCTCTCATGTGGGTTAACCCACAGACTCTCACAGAATTATGGAAATGCTCACTTAACGTACAACTTATAGTCATTTTGTCCCTGGAACGAGTTAAATTATTATAAATTGCAATCCACAAGGCCACTCATCCACGAGGCTGTAGTGTACCAGGAAAACGTTGAATGCTCCTTGTTTAAACTATTCATTGAGAAATTATTTAACCGAAGCCACATGAGGGTGCATTAAATGCCCTGCCGGTGGACGCCTGCAAGAGTGCATGGCAGCCTGCTGATCTGAATATGCAATTTGTGTTGGTTGAATTGAGTTATCCTTCAGTCAGTGAATGGGAGGGGATGATGGGACTTGAATCGGTGAGCCATTGATCGAAGTGCTTTAAAAATGTTTTGAGTTCAGACGGTAACTTTAAGGTTAAGTGGGGTTGTCACTATTCGCGTAAGCGACATAATGGAGGCACAAGGCTTCGAGATGCATGCTTAGGACATTGTTAAGGCGATGCAGGGAGAAGGTAAGCAAACACATCTTATTTACGTGTCAAGCGCCTCAAGGCAGCTGGCGTCATAGTGGCGGGCGTGCAACAGCACTGACCTGGCAAACCTGGAACAATCTGGTGTGCCGGAGTCCCACTTGGAGCTTGGCCTGAAGGGTGAAACTATGGGCGCAGTCAGGCTAAGCTTGGCAGTGGCGTCGAGAGCCGTGGGAGGAGGTGTTTATGCAAGGACCAAATAGCAACGGACAAGAGCACTGACTCAGGATAGGCACACAGAACATCTCATCGGGGACAGGTGAAGGATGACAAGATGGTTGAGTCGTAGGTATCTGTTCTATCTATCGACAAACCAAAGAGGATCTAGAACTGTTGATATGGTATCTTCCTGCCGGCAGTTTCATTCCAGTGGAAATACTCACAAGTCCCAGGCAGAGGACCTATTGGGAGGATGATGTCCAGGCTCAATAAATGGCCTAGAAGACCTGGTGTGGATGTAGGCTCCAAAATATGCAGTCAGACTTCAGGTTTCAGATTTTCCTGGATGAAGCTTATGCTGATCTTGAGAGGGTATCGGACTTGTATAGCTTGATTGATAACTTCAAACTACGCTGGACCGTGCTTGGGAGTAACGCTGATCCTCACCAAAAAGCGACAGAGTATCTTCTCTCAGGATACAGAATACAAGTAGATCACTACTTCTTCTTCTTCTTTGTGTAGTCCGCGGTGTACCTGGGCCTCAACCAACATGCCTCTCCAACTACTGCGATCTCTGGCTAGCTGTCCCCAGTTTCGCACACCAAGTTGGTTGAGGTCTTTCTCCACTTGGGTGCGCCACCTTAAGCGCGGGCGTCCTCTGTTGCGCTGCCCGACAGACTCGGATTTGAAGATTCTTCGGGCCGGAGCTGTGGTGTCCATACGCTCTACACGACCTAGCCACCGTAGGCGTTGGATCCGTAGAAGCCTAACTAGGCTCATGTCGTTGTACAGTTCGTGATTGAATCTTCTTCTCCAGAACCCGTCAACACAAACAGGACCAAAGATCGTGCGTAGAACTTTTCTATCAAAGATAGCAAGGACTTCTTCATCAGCTTTCGAGATTGTCCATGCCTCTGCGCTGTATAGCAAGACTGGGATGACCAGTGTCTTGTATAGAGTCAGCTTGGTTCTTCGAGAGAGGGCTCTGTTACTCAAATTCCTTTTGAGCCCAAAGAAGCAGCGGTTGGCAAGAGTTATCCTACGCTTGATCTCGGTACTGCTGCTATTAGTACAGTTTACTCCGGAGCGTAGGTAAGTGAAGTCCTTGACTACCTCAAAGTTATAGCCTCCCATTGTGACGCTCTGTCCAAGACGTCGATGTTGTATGTCCTTTTTTGAGGACAGCATATATTTCATTTGGGCCTCATTCACCGCCAGACCCATTTTAGCCGCTTCCGTCTCACTATTAGCAAATGCCTCACTGACCGTTCGCTGAGTTCTGCCAATCACGTCAATGACATCGGCGTATGCTAACAATTGCACGGACTTCTGGCAGATCGTGACTCTAGTGTTGGCGTGTGAGTTTCGCACGATCTTCTGAAGAAGTCACATGACAGCGCGTCGCCTTGTCTAAAACCTTTTTTGGCATTGAAGGTCTCGGTGAGTTTGTTACCGACCTTGATGGAGCAGCAAGAGTTCTCCATCGTCATCCTGTACAGCCTGACGAGTTTGGCAGGAATGTCAAAACCAGACATGGCGTTGCATAGCTTGTCTATATGCACGCTGTCATATGCGGCCTTGAAATCGACGAAGACTTAGCCTTAAAAGTTTTCCACCGAGTTTAATCATTACTGAACAATCTTGGAAAAATTGCAGAAGGTCTTTAAAATGACTGGCTTGTTCATCACTTCCATGATACAGTAATGCTCAGTCAAAACCTAAACTAAAGTTCAGCTGAACTTTGAACAGAGTTCATGTTTTTGGTTAAGCTCATCCGGTGTCACAGTCAAATCTGAACTTTAGTTCGGTTGAACTTCGGCTGTCGATTGCATTCGCAGTGCTTTGTGCTTTTGGTGCGTTTCATTTGTAATTTTTGTCTTTCAACCAAGGAAGGGAAAAGGTGTGCTATAGAAGTCCATTACAAATGATTTCGATACAAAGAAGGATCTCATTACCGAACAGCTTATTCCAAATAGAAAAATTTACGAAATAGATAAAATGAGAGAGCAACAAAATGGCTGCTGTGCAACTCCGAGGTTCAACCGACAGTGTGCTCTCGTTTAACTTAAACTACAAAATTTAACTCAGTTCAAGCTTTAAACGAAACTGTGAGACCGAACAAATTTCTGAACTGCAGTTTAAACTAAAAGTGGGGCTTAAATGGTCACCGTGAAACTGAGCACGAGTAATATACCTGCATATTGTATACATATCATGTAATGTACATTAATCGTAACTATATATAAAGCAGAAAGTTTGTGTGTCTGACCGACAAAGGCTCCGAAACTACACGTCGCAGAGCTCTAAAATTTTCAACAAGGATCATTCTAAAATTTTGATGTTGAATGTGACTTTTTCTTTAAGTCGGTACGACTACGGTTCGAAAGTTAAGAGCACTGTTTAAACGGTAATAAAATTGTCAAAATAAGGGTGGTTACATCAATTCGGTATGAAACCATTTCAAGTTGCGTAGTCGTCGATATCAACCATCCCCAGTGTATTGTAACACTTTTTTCATATTCTGCTCATTTTGTCTACGTCTCAATCGAACATATACGAACGACTGCCTGAGTCACCAAACGAAAAGGAAACAATAAACATTTTCGCACTTTTTTTTATTTTGTCATACCCAAACTATCTATGCATTTACACAGACATATCATTCAATTTTGCTGAAATTCTGAATATTGAACTTCTGAACGGATTAGCAGATTTAGATAAAACTTCAGAGCTAGCTATAATTACATAATGGGTTACAAGATAGGCTAATTTATGTCATGGTTCATGAAGTTTGACTTCAATTTGCACAACAAGTGAACATCGCGCGGTATATAGATGGGATTTCCAAGAACTTATTTTGTATGAATCGCTTGATATCCCTCCACGTTGTGTGTAAATGGTTGAGAAAAACCCGTAATTTCCGTCCGTTTTGCTGCAGCACACATTGATAAATCAAACTTCAACATGTAGGCACACAGTCAACGAATTGTAGTCATTATGAGTAGGGATGTGAATGAGAGATTGGGATGAGCATCAATGACAAAAGAAAATTCAAATTCTTCTCTGAGTTCTAGTTCGAGCAGTCTTATTACTGTTTTAAATTAAGTGCGGAATAAGCATTTATTCGGTGGTGGCCCGTGGCGTTGTGAGTATGTGCGTCGACCCCAACCACGACGTCGTAGGTTCGATTCCAGCTCTGAGCGACAAAAATAATGTTCACGATCCCACCTCTTTCGATTCACTGACAATGCCCAAAGAGTATTTCCTGTCTAGAGAAAACTTCTCAAACTTGGCCGTTCGGAGTCGGCATAAAACTGTAGGTCCCTTCCACTCATGAGAGAACAATAGCACGCACAACACCAGTGGTTGCTGAGAAGGTAGGCCTTGGCCCCCTACGGGCTGTAGCGCCACCCATATATATAAACATTTATTCAAAATCGTTTTCAGTGCATCTACAACGGATCACTTTTCTCGATATTTTTCTTAATAATCACATTATCGCAAAAGATATATTTTCACTACAGGTAAAGTACCGGTTGAAGAAACAAACCTGGGCAAAGGCGGGTACGAAATCTAGTAATCTGTAAATTAAACTAATTTAAGACATAAACCAGATTGCTGAATGATGCTGTTGGTTGAGTAACCGGTTAGAGTCCCAATGAAAGCAAAAGATAATAAGCTATTATCTGATTTTCAAATCTAGTTCAGTCGCCATTTGCCGCTGGGAACAAATTAACGGCAGTGGGTACAGTCACAATTGACCAATAATGGTCTAAGTGTGCCGGCAATTACGGCGGCAGTCTCAAGACCTAAAACAAATATGTACACATATTTATTTATTTTTTTTTGTAAAACGTGGTTACTCTATGTCAATCCTTAACATACCACATCTGATAATGCTTAATGTCTAATTTTGACATTCCAGCGAAAATAATTGTCAAGACAATCTTAAGTGTCAAAAAACAAACTCAACAAATAAGAACCAGTTATCCAATTAACCTGTCACAAACCCTGTCATCGACTGCATATTTTTGACTAAACATGTTGTTGATACATCCTTCGAACGATCAAGCTAGTTTTATGCAAAACGTGGACGTCCCTGAACAGATTCAACCAGAGACTGTACAGGGACTTGAGCCATCTAGTCAGGCGTCTAGCGGTCTGACAAAAAAGGCTGCTACACCATGACGCTACGTAGGAAGAACGTAGCTCCGCTTCGAAGACACTATATTATACTGTACTGCCCTATATTTTAAATAATTGCCTATCGTATCGTATTATACACCTTTGACGTAAAATCCCTTGTCCTCCACATACTATAGAAGAGGATTTTTTTCAAACAATCCTAGACTAATTTTGTCCTTATTTTTTTGTTGTTTTTTGCGTAGACCCACGATCCGGTAAATCAAATATACAAACTTTGAAATAACCCAACCCACTTGCTAAGTAATGCTTTTAACTTTTTCATTTTCATGTTCATTGCAGCTGCTCCGTATAACATTTTCGTTCCTTTTGGATGCGTGCACAAGAATACTGCTTCATAACGTGATGCAAAAGCGACACTCACTTTTTAATTTTTTTATTCAAAGAGTCTCAGTAGAAGTTGCCACTTCCAAATCGGTTTTTTGTCGTATATGATCTTATCAAAGACTGTACTAAGCACAGACCCGACGAACGTGTAGATAGGCATATTTGTATTCACTTTTTGAAATACAAATTTTGCGCTGCAGACTCTATGTCATCACGATTCCTTAATGTACGGCCGTAGGTAAGGTTAGGTATTGGGACAAATAGTGACTGGACCAGATTCCAACCGGGGACTCCAATAACCAAGAGCAGGCACTCAACCACTTGCGACATCCAGCCGTCAACTGTGGTTTAGGAGACGCTCATCCTTCTCACAGTACCTTAAAGCTCGCAATTGTTCTATTCTTCATGGGCTCATGGTTATAACTCCTAGTCGTTCTTAACAGTTCTCACAAAACTTAGGTGCGTACACATCCTTCGTCCACGGTGAACCTATGCCTCAAGCAACTTGGTATCTGTCGCACGCGATACACGTTCTGATCCGCCTTGTCCCACAGGTTCAGGGATGAAGTTGAATAGCCTCGCATTTCTGCCAACTACTTAAAGGACTACCTTTCGTAAAAGCCCCGATGGTGACAATATAGTTAGAACACCATTGCATGCGTTTCCCAACTAACCACACACACTTATCAATGAGTAATTGATTTCCTCCTCCTCTTTTTTCTAGGTCTTTTACCCTGCCCTCGACAAATGGAGTACACGGCAACAAAGTTCGGCGTTCGTGGTCTAATGCAAGCCCTGCAAACCGAACTGTATGCCCAGGACTGTGAGTTCATCAAGACAACGACGGTGTTCCCGTACTTCTTGCAGACACATTCCCAGGTCGTGCAATTAGTACAGAAAGCTGGGTAAGTAAGTGTCTGCAATAAAACAGTGCATAACAAACTATTCACATCCAAAAAGCTTCTCAAACTTGGACGTTCGGAGACCGCATGAAACCACTCCTTTATTCATTATTATTATTATTATCCACCAACAGGCTCAACTCATTATATCCAACCATTGCTGGTGCTGATGCAGCCCATCAGATCGTGGAAGGAATGCTCACAAACACATCTGAGGTCTATGTGCCAAAAATCGCTGAACTAGTCCCAAAGCTCGCATTGTAAGATCAGCGTTTTGACTGTGCAAACACAGTTGCTTAACACAATGTGCTTTTCATTGCTTGCAGACTACTTCCGAATGAATGGTACATGCGCATCCTGAATAGATCGTTCGGTCGAAAGGTGATTCGTAAGATCAAATGGTAGAGGCACAACGTTGTTTTTTTTTATTTTATAAATATTTAATTTGTAAAGTCTCTTACTCAATTCTAAAATAAAAGCATATGGAGAAGAAGAAAACAAAAATGTGATGATAGATATTTTATGGGCTTGTGAATTTGGGCAGGTTTCCTTAACTATTTATTATCAGTCACATCAATGCCGGTTATCTACAACATATCACACTTATGTCAGCGTTCATATAGAAAGCGGTCATTTCGTAAGTTCCACCATTGGATAGGCTATGTCCAAGGAACTGTGGACGAAAGCTGCACTTCGGTCAATGTACAGGGTGGGCCATCTAGTGCTATTTGTTTTTTAAATCATGTGTTATTTGTTACTACACACTCTTATTTTGCAAGTCCTTCTTTATATAGCTAAAAGGTGGACGATAAGCAAAACTGCGACGCTGATTGATAGTGCCTTCGAATGAACAATTCTGCGTCGGATATTAGGTCCCATCTGCGAGGAAGGCGAATGTAGGAGAAGAGAAAGCTTTGTGCGCTTATTCAGATTCCCTTTGGAGGATCAATTTTTTCCATTGTTATGAGCATCGCTCAAATTCCAAATCCTTCACCATGCCATCTACTTAATCTTCTTGGTATACCTTTGTGATACCTGACCTTTGTGAGAAATCTCCCACCAAAACATCATGGTAAACAGAATGTTTTCATCATCATTGCCACGCGTAACGGCAGATGTCTCTTGAATCTCTTTAGAGCATTTTTTTAGTTGAGGAGTTGCGATGACCCTTGGACCGACTATAGCCTTTCGTATGCAGATCATCCCCAGTCCAGTTCTCTTCCCGCAAGATGTCTAGAACGGTAACCGCTCAAAATTGTGATTCAGGGTATAGGACAGGACTGCCCAGTGCCGTCTTACTGAAACAGCAAGTGGAGCAGGCACAACAAAGGGTTGCAACGGTAACAAAATTGAGGGATATTCAATGGGACCATAAGTCGCACAAAAAATCACTTGTTTTTCGGAAACACTTGCATTGCTTGAATCAGTGGCTATCGCAAAAAATATGGGCATTCGCTAATAGTAACCTTTCGAACATACACCAGGTCTTCATCTAAAATTTCTAAGGTTTGTTGATTAAAGTCTCATTTCATGACTGACCTTCACACCTTTCACGTATCACTCGACAGCTGTTATTAGTTCTTATCACAATAGCTGCGACGTCATAACGAATCGTTTTTTGCTCTCTTATCAAATTTCATGACCTTGTGGCTTAAAACCGAAATATCGGTGTGACTCACAAAGACCCTGACTCTGACCAATGTAAACAAGAGCAACCACATGTCACAGAATAAAAAAGCAAAAGTTAATTTAACCGGAAAATCTGGTTTGAAAAGAGAGGCTCCCCTGTTACGCGGAAACTGTGGGCACAGTCTGCTGCACTCAAGACACGAAATAAAGTACTTACCAGTTTTAAAATAACAAAAAGAATAAATTAATGTCAATTCGTTTTTACGCCGGTGTTAATAAGACAAGTTCAAGGTCCATGAACCAATGCATAATGTGTTATCATATCAGCAGCCGACATACGTTATCAGTTCACAACCACACTCATTTCACGGACAAAATTCACTTGCAAATTCCCAAGACGATCAGTGCGGATTGATAATCAGACGAAATATGTTCAGTGAGTGTTTTGCAAAATTCCGATCGTGGGTCTTTCTGGCGTTCGTAGTCGTTGTGTCGCCCCTTCTTATTGCCGTTTCCATTGTCAGAACTGTCTTGAGACCACTTTGGGAGACGCGTAAAAATATCTCCGGTGAAGTTGCTTTGGTAATACACATTTTATGCTCACGCAAAACGAAAACAGAATCACTCTTAATCGCGATCTTTGCTTGATATGTTTCTTTGAAAGTGCCTAGATTAGAATCCCTGTGGTCGTACAGTGCCGGTAGTGCAGTGCACACAGGATTGTACCATGTGCATAATTTAACGTCTTAGCCTAGGCTTATCAAGGGTCAGCCGCCCGACGCCACCCCTTTTTGCGGTTATCGGTGGAATGTTGTGTCTGTCTGTTGATTGATTTAAAATGTGGTGTTGTGTAATCTAATCGGCAATGAATCGGCTTCTGTGAATTGCAAGCAAGTAAACACCTGTGATCGACAACCTAACGAAGACGTATTGTAGTTAGTTTCGATACGTTCTGCAAGATTGGTTATCTCTGATCATCCACCTTGGCGATAGCATGCTAGATAAAGTCATGCAGTGGACTCACACTGGAAACACACTCACACGGAACAAGCCAGTTCACCTCCATCCAGAAGAGGAATATGTCGACTTACTTACTTACTTAAGGTGTCGCTACACGCCAGGGTGGACCTAGGCCTCATTCAACAAGCCTCTCCAACTAGCGCGATCTCTGGCTAGCTGTCTCCAGTTTCGCACACCAAGTTGGTTGAGGTCTTTCTCCACTTGGGTGTGCCAACTTAAACGCGGGCGTCCCCTGTTGCGTTGCCCGGCAGGTTCGGATTCTCCTAGTCATTAGTTTTATGATGACGGTCATTAGAGATAAAAAGCCTTTCACCACTTGAGATTGCTGCTGCTGTCAAGATTGACCTGACTATAGCCGTGTACATCCACAGGATAGTTTTAAAGGCTTGGGTCCCCCTTTTTGTTGCTCAGATATAGGGCACAAACTGCTTCCTTAAATCTGTCTTGTATATTTCCCATCCAGTTTATTTTCCTCGACAGAGTTACCCCAGACTCCCTTAGGTTAAGCTTGATAAGTTGAATGTTCCTTTTGTTGGTGAATAAGACCAATTCTGTTTTTGTTGGTTAATTCAAGCCCAGACCGCAAGCTGTCTGGCCTTGAGGAGGCATTATATTGAGTTTATCTCACTGAACGTGGACAGGTCGTTGGCGTATGCAAATTGGCCTGACTCTCGAAAATCCATATTTGTCTAGAATTTAATAACCCACTAGCAGAGGATGTATTGATGGTTGAATCACCTAGGGATGCTTTTAGTAAGCAAACTAATTATTGCTGTGATGGGAGGTTGCTCGGCTATGGTTCTGGTATTCGGAAACTCTGGACCCCATAATAAATAAAAACCATGATATAAGGCCTTCGGAAGGATATCTCCTTCTTCTTCTTCTCCACAGTCCGGGGTGAATCTGGGCCTCGGTCCACAATCCTCTCCAGCTGGCACGTTCTTTAGCCAGCTGCCTCCAATTTCGCACTCCAAGTTGGTTGAGGTCCTTCTCCACTTGAGTCCGCCATCGGGTTCGTGGTCGTCCTCTATTGCGTTGTCCCACTGGTTCGGGAGTCGAAGACTCTTCGGGCTGGAGCAGTGTTGTCCATGCGCTCTACATGGCCTAGCCATCTAAGGCGTTGAATCCGTAGACGCCTGACTAGACTCATGTCGCTGTACAGCCCGTACAGTTCGTGGTTGAATCTCCTTCTCCAAGAACCTTCAACGCAAACAGGACCGAAGATTGAACGCAGAACTTTTCTCTCGAAGAGACCAACTGCGTCTTCATCCGCTCTTGTGATAGTCCAAGCTTCCGAGCCATACACCAGGACAGGGACGATCAAGGTCTTATATAACGTGAGCTTGGTCTTTCGAGAGAGGGCTCTATCTCGGAATTTCACTAAGGTCCAAACAATAAAGAAGGAAATTTGAGTGCCAAGGTTTTATACTCCATATCAAATAAAAATACTGGATGGAGTATTTGGTTGAGTACCTGCCCTTGGTTCTTGGTTTTTGGGGTCCCAGGTTCGAATCGCTGTAGAAGAAAAAAGTTATTATGCTGTTATCTAGTTGTTAAATTTGGTCCAGTCGACATTGGCGGTTGGGATCAAATTAACGGCATTTGAATATACCAACAATGCTGGCAATTCCGCCCACGGCCCAATAACTGTTTCTAACTAATATGTGCATATATACAAGTATGCTACCTTTCAGCAAATTGAGAATAAGCCCGTTTATTGATAACATCACGGAACCTATACAAACTTAAGTTAAGTGAAGTTTGGCTAGAGGCAGTCTCTCACACTGGAATTAAATTGTATAACCCTGGCTGACAGACACAAACGCACAAAGGGTAAACTGTTTGAACACTTTCGTGTATCTCAGTGACCATTCGGGACTTAGTGCCGAATTCAAGATCCCCAACGACATTGCGGAATCAGGAGAGTTTGTTCAAACGCATACCTACAGTTACAGTAGGGCGCGTTGGCCACGCTTCTTCCGACAAATGACACGAGCACTCTCTTCGAATGAGCTCCACATTCCTTCCAATAGAAACTTGTCGAACGAACAGATTGACATGTATCTCATTCAATTGGACGAGAGAATAAAACAAACTATGTACAGTACGATACCACGGTATAAACGCACGAACAATGAGAACTTGTATCGCAATGTTCGACAATTGACGCACTAGATCAACAAAAAAGTAGGCTCTTGTCATTGAAATCGCTTATAAAGAGTGTCCAAGCTTTAATTGTGCAGAATTACAGATTACTTTCTATACCCGTACCATAACCTGGAAAACAGCGTGCAAGCTAGCAACTCTCAACTTCGAAAAGATCTGAAGCATTGGCGATCTGAGAACATCGGCTTTGTCATGTTCAATGATGATAATATGGCTGACAATACCATTGCCGACGAAGGGGTACATCCCCCAATCATCTCGAAGGCAGATCTTCAAGCGATCTTCGCATCACTAAAGAAGAAAAAGTCGGTTGGTATCGACGGGATCTCCAACATTGTGCTAAAAAACTTCCCCTGGAAGTGATTGCTGATAAACTACATTTCTCAAAAATCGTATTCAAATAAATTCCACTAATCAAACCGATTGTCGCGTTACTCTACTGATGTTTATTATATAATATAATATGAGTGGCGCTACAGCCCATGGTGGGCCAGGGCCTAGCTTCTCAGAAACCACTCGTGTTGTGCGTGCTATTGTTCTCCCACTAGTGGAATGGGCATACAGTATTATACCGACTCCGAATGGCCAAGTTTGAGAAGCTTTTTCTAGACAAGAATAAACTTTGAGCATTGTCAGTGACTCGAAGGAGATGGGGTCGTGAAATTTGTTTTCGTCGCACAGGGCAAGAATCGAACCTATGACGTCGAGGTTGTGGTCGACGCACATACCCACAACGCCATTGTATGTTCCCTCCAAAAAAACTACACGCATAACCGAATAACGACCTTTCACTTACCGACACTACACGAACCATCCGGTTTGCAATTATCTCGGATGCAAATTCACGGATACCCGGATAATTATAATCCAAGCAACAGTCAAAGGATTAGTTTGTGTTTACAATTCGATTTCATTTCTTAGATTACCGGTAGTGCCAATGGATTAGGCAAGGAAATCGCAACACAACTAGCAGCCAAAGGATGCCACATAGCCATTGTAGATATAAGCGAAGAAGCAGCCAAGGCAACAGCAACACTCCTCGCTGAAACATACAATGTCAAGGTTAAGGCTTTCAAAGTAAGTGCGACAATCAAGCAATAACCTATCTCACCACAAAACTGACCCGCAGGCAGACGTGTCAAAATACGAAGAGGTAGAGGAATTGGCGAGGAATGTCGAAGAGCAACTAGGCCCCGTATCGATTCTGGTCAACAATGCTGGACTCATGCTTCTTTCAAAATGTCCCGATGCACCACCCAAGGAAGTCCAGCAGATGATCCATACAAATCTTACGGCACACTTATGGGTAAGGAGGTTATGGTTACACTTGAAGAGAGAGGTCGAGAAAAACACATATTTTTACAATAGACTGTGCGGGTGTTCTTGGAGCAAATGAAACGCCTTGGAAAGGGTCACATAGTTGCTATCTCATCAGCTGCTGGTAAGTTCTGTTTGCACAATTTTCAGATATCAAGTTCAAGAATCCTAGAAACTCCAACAATGAAAATGGGAATTATTATGATACTGACTGAACAGCTTAACTGAGGTCATTGTAGGCACACATTCTTCAAGCAATTTCGTCCGAATTGACCGCATTAGTTAAAGGAAGACAGGAGAATATCAAAATCGAATTGAAGTGTCGAATGACAGACGAGTGTCGTCAATGTTGCAGTCTCTTCTCATTTTAGCCCATACTACCTGCCCGAGATCACTACTCCACAGCCACGAAGAGCTTGATGGAGTACATGCAAGCCAGTGTTATCAAGGATCATCAATCAAGCATCATGCAATAATGCATGCTTGAGCTCCTGCTTGAGCTGTTATTAATTCTGCGACTGCAGCACGATCTCCTGGTTTGTCTGCGTTATGCTATTGATCATACCTACTAGCTTGAATAAGTAATTGGTGTCCATTATTGCTTCGTCTGTTGCTGTGGTAAAACCTATTCCCAATGATCGTTTGGATCGTTCTCAAAAGGTTGTCGTTGGAAATAAAATGTGCTCTGTGGGAAGCAGGGTCCGTGAGTCATTATATTCATGAATCTTACAATCCATATCAGTTTGTCTAGTTTCTTGCTTGTAGCCCAAGGTCCTCGTTTTTCTTCACTCTTATGCCTGTTGCTATACACGTCTAGAGTCGAAGTTGAATAGATCAACACTTCTAACAACTGCCAAACGGACTACCTTTATTCACAACACACTGGAAAACCATTACAATTGATAGACTTAGTTGCGATTTTATAATCGCAGGTAGAGCAGAGATTGCGATTTTCTAATTGCAGTGATTTTAGAAGATTAGCTTGGCTCGTAATGGCAGTATGGATCAGAATCGCAATTTAAATCACAATCGACTGCAAGAACTATTACATCTCTCTTTTCCCGATAGGCCCTTCACCTATTACCGTGAAATTTATCACCTCTTTTTTGTCCAAATTACAGGTCTTGTACCATGTCCTCGACAATTGGAGTACACAGCTACAAAGTTTGCAGTTCGTGGCCTGATGCAAGCCTTGCAAACGGAACTGTATGCCCAGGACTGTGACTTCATTAAGACAACGACGGTGTTCCCCTACTTCTTGCAGACACATTCCCAGGTCGTCCAGTTATTACAGAGTTCGGGGTAAGTATCTACAATAAAGTAAGTGGTGCGTAAACTAACTAACGATCCACATCTAGGATGGGCTCCTTATATCCAATTATTTCTGGCATTGATGCAGCTAATCAGATCGTGGAAGGAATGCTCACAAATACCACTGAAGTCTGTGTACCGCAGGTCTTCGGACAAATCACAAAGCTCTTGGAGTAAGATCAACGTTTTAAGACTAAATGTGCATAGGTACATAATACATGCGCTTTTTATTGCTTACAGAATTCTTCCGAAGGACTGGTTCATGCGCCTCGTCAATACTTCTATTGGTCGCGAGACGATGCGTAAAATGGAGTATTGAATAGAAATACGAGTTGTATAGTAAATCGTTTGTCCTTATTCGATTCGAAAATTTAAGTCACCCGCAAATAAAAATGAGAAAGGATTCAGAAGTCTAAAGTTGCCTTTGATTACAATGACATTGGGTGGTGTGAATAAAAACTGAGAAAACACTCGGAGTAAAAACACTTGAGTCGAGTTTTTTCGTCAAAGGAAATGCTCAATTTGGTGTGAATAAAAATGTTCCTCAAAGCAGGTTCTTATCCTCAATTTGACGTTTGAAAACTCTGCTGGAGAGCTGCAAATTTATTCGTCAACATTCTTCAAATTCAATTAACAAACACAAACACATGCGAATTATTCATTTTCAATCATGTTTTTAAATATAGAAACGCGAAAAATAAAACAATATAATTCACGGCGTTTCGGGGACACTGGGGATAATTTCAAGAAACATTACAGATTCGAGTTTCGCAACATGGAATGGTTAACCAATCAGTCCTCTCCGATATTCCTGGAGAAAACCGTGGTGGTGCAATACATACATGTTATGGAGAAGATGAAAATATTCCTTCGATACATTGGTGAACCGGGTTTCCAAGTTGGAGTTGGAGAGGACTTTGGGGTTCATTACACCACTGTATCAAAAACAGTTTGGCAAGTGTGTTGCTATATGTGCAAGGGCGGATCTGTGGATGAAATTTCCTTCTTCGATCGAGGAATTGCGAGAAGTGAAATTGGCGCTCTAGATTGTAGTCATATTGCAATATTAAAGCCTTCCATTCCAGATTTTTTTGTTTAAGGAATAAGGCTTAATCCGTCAAAGTATTCCTCCTCCGACGCAGTAATTTCCAATATTTTTTATTTTTTTGTCTCTTGAGTCACCTCCTATGCACACTCAACTTCAACGATTGATATCTGAATTTTTTTTCCATCTTTATTCACACCAAAACTGAGGTAATACTCAACTGTGAAAATATGTGAGCGGAGAGGATTCGTTAAACTTAACGAAATACATTTTTATTCACGCCAGATGGAGCATTTCCTCCAAAATTCTGAGGAAATGCTCATACTCAGTTTTTATTCACACCACCCATTGTCTTAACTGTCATTTGACGTAACCAACTGCCGCTTAGATAATCTGTACATAGAAAGTGGCTCCCTCTTCAGAATGCAAACAAATGAAAGAACCTAACGAAAGTGAACGAAGCGGCCGTTGCAGTCAGAGTGTATTATTTGTGTGTACACCAGTGTTACCACAGTCCCTGTGATCTATAGAGTCACAATGTCTCAGTTTTTTTTAGCATGACTCGGGACTCATATTTTTTAGATTTGACTCATTTTTTCAAGAACGTTTTCAATTCAAATGCCTGAGCACATACTAGTACTGCACCCAGGAATGGCTCTGGCCAGACTTCGAGCCAGGAAAGGAATGAAGTCGTATCTTCATGGATGGCTCCAAAACTAATGAAGGGTACGGCGCTGTTGTTTTCGTGGAGGACTGAACACATCATTAGGTAAATTTGGGTCGTTTCCCAAGCGAAGACCTGTGACCTAATGGCAACAAAGTATAATGTGAAGAATAGATGGAGGGGTCGACATCTGTGTCTGTAGTGACAGCCACTCAATCTTTAACCACATCCAAGACAGTTGAGCAATGTAAGTCCTCTCTGAATTTAATTGGCAGTCGAAACTCACTGAAACTCCTGTGGATTCCAGGACACCAAGGAATCGCTGGAAATGAGATCGCCGATGAACTTGTTAGACAAGGACCAGAGGAAACTTTCTCAGAGCCTGAACCTGCGCTTGGACAACCGCGTCTGTGGTTAGGGCTTCCATTGATGCTTGGACCATTGATGGATAAACCAAGCGTTTGCTCTTAAACGTCTGTAAGAAATCCGCGGTATTCTTGTTGTTCCTTGACAGAAAAGATTGCAGACAACTTACCGTCGTAACAACGAGCCATTGTGCTTGATTTAAGAAACCACCCTCTGCAACGATTGTGGACAGGACAACGGCACGGCAGAGCACTTGATGTCACTGTCTCGCCATTGCTTGGATCAGGTGGCAGGTCTTGGTCGATGATGTGGTGAGAACTGATTCTGTAGGCTCTTCATCACAGAAGCGCCTGCTGGTCTTCCTAAGGAATTGTAGGTTGATGACTGGTAGTACAAGGGAGCTGTCTTGAGCCTGAGTGTTCCAGTGCAGTATTGAAACCTCCAACAAACAAAAAACATACTAGTTTCATTTTTTACATAAGAAGGCATTGTGTTATCAAAAACCTTTGTTGAGACTCATTCATTGTCAAAATAACTCGTTTTTTAAGCTTCTGGGACTCATAAATAATTTAACTTGTGGTAACACTGGTGTACACCCTCACTCACTAAGCTTGACTTAATACTACGTTCATAATCACTGTGTACCCACGTCCGCTGATCACAAATAAAGCACTGGAACAAAAAGAAATGATACATTTTGTTAGGCTTCGTTCAGTTTCGTTCATTTTTGTTTATGTATGTGCCTTAAGCTTACGACGAAGAGAGAGGGCACTGCATGGACAGAGCAGGCGATGATTAGTTCCTCATCCACTAGCTGTATCATCAAGCGCCTTCTACCTATTCGCTGAGCTCCAGAGACCACTCCAAGGGCACCCTTTCGAAACGATTGGGGATACATGTAAGCACACAATTTCTGCCCCGATTCAAGGTCTACATACCCTATTTATGTAAAGTGACCCATACAGCCGCCGAAAGTGTCTGCCACTGCGCCATTACAATTGCAGCGTCACAATGCTCAACCAAATGGTTTTCGTTGACGGCTTCTGATGTTGATATATTTCCGTTGCTACATTCATGTCGGATCGATGGGGCTTATGTAGAGACAATTCCTAATTAAAACTATCCGTGTATCTGCACACCACACTTCTATACCCATTATCATCCCGTTGCCGTCGGTCCTCGTGTTCACTGGTTTAAATTCAAAAATTAGCTAGTTTCACTTCTCATTCCAGCGATCCTTTTGTAACCCAACCCAAGGCGCAATCTGTTTACATTCAATTGGACACAGAGTTTGAAAATATTTATAGAAAACTCATAAACGCAAAACAACGAACGACAAGACACAGACTCCGAAGTAACGCCTCGAAATTGATGGTAAACAAAACAGCACCCTTGGGGTGCATTCTTTCCCCTTTTCGATTTCGGAATGCACCGCTCGCTCGCTTGCTCGTTCGGTTGGTTCATTCAATTGCATTTGGGGTCAATACCGAACGCGCATAAGTGTCTATTTATAGACCGCCTCACACTCAAATAGGTGCTGGGGGTCCTCCTGACGCAATAGAATGGATGCATCGTTTGACATCTTCTACGCCCGAGAATCGGCGTAATTAGATTTTAGTCTCTCCTCACCCCCTCCCGACGCCGCTGGATGTTCTAGTGGCAGAATGTGCAACTTCAGTTGCACCACGAACGGCTAAAGGATTCGAATATCGTTTTTATCTGTCAGATAATTTACGATCCGTGTTAATGGCTCTATGTGCGCATGATGACATTTGTTATGTTGATCTCGTTTTGGTTGCGCTGCGCTGCCAGATCGGGATTTTCATTTGTGCTGCGCGATGAGCGGGGGGATGTGGACAAGTGTAACGCGGTTGTGCTGCTTTACCTTTTAATTCTGGATAATTGCATCGTGATGCGCTGTGGAGTAGGGTGACAGTTTGAATGGAGTTCTTCTCTGCTCCATAAGGGGTATCTTGCTTATCTGCCCTCCTCCTCTGTTCTCTTCGGCTGCTGCTGCTGCTGCTGCGGCTGCGGCTGCGGCATTGGTCGTGAGGGGCACCTCGTGTCAAAGTGTCGCTCGAATTGGAATCGTAGAAAAGGGGTGTGCATGTGCATGGTGTGTTGTTTTATGCGCTTCATGGGACGGGATACCTAGAAACCGAAGGCAGAGTGTAACACATGTTGGTGATTTGAAATTTAGTTTTGAAAAATGACTTTTCTAATTGCTGGACGACTCAGAGGGCTGCGGGTGTCGTGGGAATACGACACTTTTTTCGGGCATTCTGTGGTGCACACTTTGGGCGGACGTCAAGCGGATGAGTGGAAGGTGGATTTAGTTTTGAAAATATTGAACATTTACTGATGAACAAATGGTGGATGATGTGCAACTAAACACATGCATGTGTGACGTCGAGAGGATGATTATTGAAGGTACTTCAATTTGTGTGCATCGTCCATGGAGTGAGCATCGATTGCGTTCACGAGCAATTGACAGCCGAATATTGGTACACGTCTCCATCACTTATCACAGGAATAAAGATACTAATTGCAGCAACCGGATAATTATATTTTTAAATGAGGAGGATATGAATATAGGAAAGCAAATTATTGGCAGAATATTTATTTATTCTTGAAAGAAAACACAAACTTTTTCCCTGGGCTTCAAGAACGTCAAATAAATGTTGTCATTAAATTAAATGCAGCAGGAACTCGGTAATCGCAACCCTCGGTTTGTGCCAACAAACTTCATAAGTGCTACAAATCAAACAAAAATGACCTCAATAACTGTAAGGTTGAGTAAGTCAATCCGATGGCCTTGAGAACGCAGGATTACTGTCCTAAGTGTGACTGCCACTTGCAGCCAGCCACTGCAACCCACACTAACCTAGGTCATTTGCACCCCTATTTCGTGCTTATAGACTTACTTTATACACGTACTTCCTGTCGAAGGATGATCGCTCGTCCCTCAAAGCCGTCGCATTTCATTATTCCGCAACCTGAACCAAAATGCCCCCTTTCCCTCGCACACAATCAAACCGGAAGAGATAAAAACAAAACTGAAAGAAAACTGCCCTTTCGCAAATAAAAAGAAACAAAAACAAAAAAATTAAGAATCCCCATACTTTGCCCGTCGCGAATACAATTCAGCAGTTTATGCGTATTTAATGGACACTTACCGTGGCTTAGTTGTGCAAATGCGTGGCCATTAACAAAAGATTTATTTAATTGAGAGACATGCCAGAGGAATTCCTGGATTGCGTGTAAGTACACTCATAACTCTTGGGATCGTGGCACATGGCTAGAATCTAGGATTTTGTTATTACGCCAAGAAAACTTTCTAAAAGTGATTTTGAGAAATTCACTGAACGCTGTTGATGGCGTTGGTTTTCCTGCTAAAACAAGCGAGGCTCTGAATTTAACTAGTTTCACATTAAAAGGCACACGCGTCAGCCTTAAGCATGCAAATTTAATGATTCGCTTTTTTTTGGTTATAAAGACTTGATGGCTCCGTCTTATGATTGGGCAACATGGAAGATTGGGTGGAAGGAGTTTTTTTTTCGTTTTATTTGGCCACGTGGTCGATATAACGACTCATTCCCTTGTAATATTCAATGCGACGGATGTAGAAAATCTTTATGTTCTGAGGGCACTTGTTGTTGTGTGGGACAAGCTATTTTCAAAGTCCACCTCTTTTGATCCACTGACATTACTCAAAGGTTATAATTTCTCCAAAAATGTACACTCAAACCTACTCGTTCGGCGTCGGGCTAAATTGTGGGTCCTCTCCACTCGAGGAGAAGCCAACGTATTATTATAACTACGCATCGTTCAAATATTCGTCGCAGCTTCTCTGGGTGGCGCAGTGCCCAAACGGCAAATTGCTTAAGGCTCTGACGAATTAATGAGGATAAATTTTACATCTGTTATATGAGACCGAGGCTTATTCGCAGGCACCATAGACCAGTGAGTTGAGAAAACCTAACGAGAAACAGCTTTAAATCGCACGATCTCGGTGGCCAGTTCACACCATCTTCACCTGTGATAACCATGTCCTCGAATCGCTCGTGCAGAATTCCCATTTTGGCGTGAGCTGTAGCGCTGCACTCTTCGGTTTAAACCACATGCCGTCGGTAACGAGGCCTGGTTAAAGTGTAACCACTAGTAAAATTGCCACTCTTTGGCGGACTGTCTCGAGCAGAGATCGCTCTACTGAACCGGTGGAGATCAACGTGACTGCGGGCGACTATCCGCATATTGAAGTCGTCCACTGTGCGGCGTACGCCGTGGAAGTTAATAGAACAACTGCATCCTGTATTAGGTCAATTGAGAGAGATGAACGACTCGGGAGGAAAAAGTTTGATAAGGCGCACTTTTTAAGTTAGCCCCAAAGATCAGTCCGTTAGAAGAAGTCATAGCTCAATGCAACATGCCTTCTGATCAGCTAATTAATAAACTTATGTATCGTTGTACAGTACCTCGTTGGGAAAGTACTTCTTGTACACAGACTCGGGTGTACGATACAGCAGTTGACAAGTCCGAAGACACTGTCTCTCGATCAAACTCATCTTTGCCGGCTGAGGGCCATGTAGAAGATCACCTTCACCATGGAATCAAGTCTGCTGCTGTAAAACAACACCCTTGCCACAGCTAAGCCGGTTGTAGCTCAGGTTGTAGCGTCAAGCCAAAATACAGATATTGAACGACGCTTTCACACCTAACAATTGTTCTCGTGAGTCAACAATGTCCAACTTGTGCTTGTAGTTTCACACTTCAGAAAGTTGATAATCAACTTCAAGTCGTTCCAAAATTGCTGAATTATTTCGAAATCACGTTACAACATGATTACCTCGACCTTGACATGATATGTACGCTACCAAATTGACGGCATACGCAATAAAGTGCGGCATGGGACCTTTAAGATCTGCACATACCGTCGGTGCTCATCTCATCCAATTCAGGCCAAAAGAAGTTGGTAATCACCATCGACCTCTTGCGCAAGCAGCTGGCTAACGTCGGCCTGAAATAAATTCAGACCGGCATCATCGGCCAGCCAAAAACCCACACAAAAGAGTAACATCATCGGATTGTATTGGATGCTCATTGGATTATTCTGTTGGTTGACGTAACTATTCATCCCGAAATGGGCCTCGTATTTTTGCAACTGCTGCTGATTAAAAGGCCTATTGTGCCAAAAAAATCTTGATCGTTTGGACATGTTGATAATGTTATGTGCGTCTAAGGAAACCTCCCAACTCCAGAGAAAAGATTACTCATATATCTACTCCTCCACCATGACTCTGGTAATCTGGTGCTCCAGTCAACTACACTGGCCACTACCGTGGTATAGTGTCCAATTTGATCCCAGAATTTATCAACCTTTATAATTCACATCTCACCTCATTCGAGTCATTGACGCGTCACTGAGAACGCTCAAAAAGTTCATATTTAAAAAGAATGCTTATCAAAGTTCGAACTTAGGAGGCGCCTTCCTACTCCTGAGTGAACTGCAAAACACTAGTGGTTGCTACAGTAAGTAGTTTCTGCATCACCGCTGACACCTAAGGATTGCGGCCTACCGAGAGCCTGAGCAGTATCGGCCCTCCAAGGAAATATGGACCAGTAATCAAGACCAAGCTGTCCTGCGTCCATGATGTTTTAGTTTATCAGGCAGACGAACCGTGAAATGTCTGAGCCTGAGTAATTGTTGCCTTCCATCGCTGACGGTCCTGGGCACGCCGCTTCCAGTCATCAAGGCCAAGCTGTCCTACATCCGCGATGACTTGGTCTTTGTACCGGAGATTCGGTCTTCCTCTCCTTCTCGAACCAGGAGGCTCGGATTCGAAGACCCTCATTGCTGGAGCGTTGTTGTCCACTCGCTCGATGTGGCCGAGCCACTGTATTCCACGGATTTTTGTCCTCCGGACTACATCCACATCCTTGTACAGCTCGTAGAGTTCGCGGTTGTGTCTTCTCCTCCATTCGCCTTCCTCGCAGACGGGACCATATATCGGACGCAGATTTTTTCTTTCGAAGGCACCAAGAATCAGCTCTGCAGTCTTACTTAATGTCCAGTTTTCGCCTCCATAAAGTAGGAATGGCAGAATAAAGGTTTTGTAGAGCATGACTTTGGTCCTTCGAGTCAGGAGTTTCGAGCCCAGTTGTTTTGACAGACCGAAGTAGCATCGGTTGCCAAGGGCGATTCTACGTCGAATGACTACGATGTCATTCGTGGAGTTTACGTTTGCCCCGAGGAAGACAAACTCCTTTACTATCGCGAAATTGTAGCTGTCGATTGTGACGTTTTGGCCTAGGTGGTGTGCGGCGGATCGTTTTTTGCTCGACAGCATATATTTGGTCTTGTCCTCGTTGACCTTTAGACCAGCTGTTCCTCAATTGCCGTCTCAGTTGCTTCCACTACAGCACGTTGGGACCGCGCGATAATGTCGATGTCAACAGCGTATCCCAACAGCTGAACTGACTTGTAGAAGATAATGCCTTCCGTGTTGACTTTTGCCCGCCGCACTATCTTCTCCAGTACCAGATTGAAGAAATCACACGACAGCGCATCTCCTTGCCGAAATCCGGTGCAGGTTTCGAACGGAGGTTTTTGAACCGAACTGCATGGTGAATCGCGTATGGGTTAGCGTGGTGCAACACAACAGGATCAATTTTCCCGGGATCCCGAATTCGGCCATCGCTTCGAATAGCTCCTTGCGATGAATGCTGTCGTATGCGGCTTTAAATTCGATAAAAAGATGTTGAGTATCGATTTGGTCCTGGTCTTCTCCAGGATCTGCCTTAGTGTGAAGATTTGGTCTATAGTCGATTTGCCGGGCCGGAAGCCGCACTGGTACTTGCCGGTTAGTGCGGTGCAAAACGGCTTTAGACGTGCCCACAGTACGCTGGATAGGATCTTGTAGACGAAATTGAGCAGGGATATACCTCGATAGTTCTTGCGTCCATGATGACGTGGTCTTTAAACTAGAGGTTCAGAGTCCATCTCCTTAAAAAAATTGGTGTGTGAGTAAGGGAGTTAAATTCGGACAGTCGTTGAGTCAAGAACAACTGAAGTAAAAAATTAAAGAACTAGGAAACAAAGTAACTCTTAACCCTTCAGTCAATAAGTAAGCTTTGCCACACATGTTCGATTGACTCTAGAGGTTGTTGTAGAAAAACTGTTGCCAGACCAGCTTATTGGCAAAAGGGATAACTGGAGCATTGATGCCCATGCGCTCAATGTAACCAAGCTAATCGACAACTACAAGGCTCATGTCCAGGATTGCTAAGAGCACTTTTGCACGAACTAATTTCGACAGCAAGCTTTTCCATCTTGTAGGCAAGAGAGGTGAGACGGAGGAAAAGCTTCACCTCCCTTGCCTACAAAATGGAAAAGCTTGCTGTCGAAATTAGTTCGTGTAAGAGTACCCTAATTCGCCATCGTCTGGTAAACGGAAGTTGCTGTTTGTGAATTTCCACTAAAGCTCCCTGTCCCTTGACATACTTAGCCATTGAAATGTATGCCAAACAATTGTCAACCCCATTAAGAGGCCTCATGTTTGTTGCCATTGGGTCCGATAGTTAATTCGTCATTCTAACGTCCGCAAGGGGTCAGGTTTTACCCTCAATAAGAGCGAAGATGGTGAATCATTGCCGATCGGAGATCTCGGTCAGTTCCAAGGTCGCTAAGTCCCAAGCATTAGCGCTCTTGACATTACCGGTGTAATGCCCGAAAACTCAGGTGTAATGTCGAAACAAATAATGTCCAAGTTGACAGGACCCTTTTAGACTTGTATTGCAGCTGCATTTCTGCCTATGGCAGTCATCTCTATCCGGCATGGAGCTCGATTATAAGCCCGTCGATGGTTCTGTATAATATTCGCGGCGTGGATGATTTCCGAATGTGTTCCTCAGTGCGAGCTTTTTATTTGGTTGCATTCTCTTAGCCTGATGTCGATTGAAAACAATTGCAGCCTCGTCCCCCTTGGTTGTTGATCTAAGTGTTACAGTAATCCGACTGGGTGCGAGCAGTCTGGCAACTTTGCAATACTTATAATCAAATTACAAATGCTGAGTGATTTTTTAAAAACTATCAACTTTGTTGTTTGGTATCATGTTGAAATGATGTCAATCGCTGAATTCCACGTCAAAACTACTCGAATGCCCTTTCAGATTAAATTACACGCACTCTCCATGGTTTGGTTAATATTTTAAATTACATTTATATATAATACACATACATATACGAAAAGCAGAATGTTAAATAGTTCACATTTGATCAGGTGAAAAGAATGCGCAAGGACGAGGGTTGACCACCCTTCAAAATCGGGCGGAATCACTCATCACTTCCAGTAGAACTGTGCCAACTTGTTTGAAGTGCTGTCATAAAACTGCAACAGCGTGTAATCCTGCCACTTCACTGGGAGCAATCTGATGGAAAAATTATACAAAAAAAATCAAATTAAATTCTCAGCCATCACAGAAAATAAATGTAAAATAAAACACAAAATTCATTCAATACCTGTGCAGCCAGACTGTGAGTGCGAACATTTTCGGTACGTAAACCATTCGCTCGTTTCGCAGGATGCCCTTCACGATTTTCTCGGCTGTGTAGGAGCCCGACATGCATGGATATCGACTAAGCACGCTGCAAATGGAGATTACAATTAGTTACATCGAAAGTGGTTGTTCTTAAAGGAAAAGTCAGGCGGAATGTCATGATTGTAAGCACGCCACCGCGCTGCTTGTCTCGGTCATGGGCTTGGTTGTTAATGAATATTGTTTGTACTTCTCGATTGAATTGAAAAGGAGTTCTTCTTACTGGATAACATTCGCTATCTTGCCTGGATTCTGAACCAAAGTATCGTCGAGGTGTCGAAGTCCATCACTTCTTGACGTGCTTCAAGTAAAATTCATTCTGCGATAAGCACCCCATCGAAAGGGTTTCCTCATGGACAGTCACGAGCAAATAGTTGTCATTCATTTGTCAATACAAATTCTTACGAGATAGAAAATAAAACTTGCTTTGAAGTGTTTCAAATAAGATATAAAGCACACATATCGACACAATAATTCTGTTTTCGGAAGCAAAAGATGAAGGAAGACATGAATAGCTTTCCCAGAGATGAGTTCACAAGAAATTCAGACGCGCAGCGAATAAATCTGTCCATCAGACCCGAAAAGGTTGGACTTGCTCTCATCTGTCAAAATACATCATCCAACCCGGGTTTTTTTTCTGCAAACTTTTGGCGAAGGTTACAGTTGTACATGGCTGAGGAAGGGTTGTTTTCTAGCCATTCGTCTGCTTAACCCTTCTAAATTTTTTTGTTCGGCAAGCAGTAGACTCAATAGCATGCTACCCACATTCCACCAACAGCTGATTTACCATCCAGGGTCCACCAAAACGGTTGTTATCTTCGATTTTTTTAATAATCATGCGTTTTTCGTGCCGTGATTTGTGGGACTAGCCTTTTGGCTTCTTTAAATTAACACGACCTTAGTTCCTGAATATAAGACTTCATGTACAATATTGCTGCAATTTTATCTGTTAACTGTTTAACTGCTTTTTGCTGTTCACGGGATGTGTTATTTCTTTTGCCGCCCATTTTATTTTGTTTGGCACTTGAGGATGGTCTAAGCACTAACAAATTAGTGTCAAGGGATGATATTTTCAAACTATCATAAGAATCTAACCATTTTAATGTATGTATTTTTTTCATAGTGTTTTGAGTAAATTAAGTATCTGGTGGATGATAGTAAGTGAGTTTTATTCAAAACAACTGTTAAGCTCGAAGAAAATTAAGGAATCTACCAAGCTGAAGAAGAATGCGTTAAAAACTATTTGATTTTGACCTGTAACTGCAATTTTTTCACACATTCTAGGGAAAATCCGAATATTAATGGCAGTCACTGTATATGTTTGTAGAAACATGATCTCTTTCGAGTCACTGACAATGTTCAAAGAGTACATCTGCCTAGAAAAAGCTTCTCAAACTCGGTCGTTCGGAATCGGCACAAGACTGTAGTTCCCTTTTACTCGTGAGGGAACAAAAGCAAGCACAACACGATTGGTTGCTGAGAGGCTACGCCCATGTAATTATTATTATTACAGACAATTTTTTTTATATTTGGCTTGGATAAAGTTTAATCAGCCCTATTTTGAGATTCACTTCAATTCGAGTGAGTGCGTAGAGTTCGTATAAATAGCACTGTGAAATTCGAACGATTCGAAAAAATTCTAAAGTTCATTACATATTTCATTCGAAATTTTATTTTCAAGCAGATTCTGACATTCGAATCATTCGCATCAAATGTAATTTTACGTTCAATCCTAGTGCCTAGATGCATAAATCACGTAAGTTGGTAAGATTTTTGTTGGAAAACAATTGAAATGAAATAATTTTGTTAATTATATGTTTGCTTTTTCGATATAGGTCACAATCAAGAATTATGTACACAGTATTTCGCTTAATAAAAATCCGCCAGGGTTTTGGTGACGTAAGACAAGATTAGTGTCATGAGTTTCAAAATGAGTAATATTTTCAATAAAACTTTGCTAACTTTACAAAAAAGTACAAACCATAGTAATTTTTAAACTCATATGAATGAATTGCCGCAATTAGTATGTAATCAAAGAACAATTCAACCTCCCTCATCCCCCTCTACATCACATCTGTCAGTTAAGGCGCAATCTTGTATACATCATTTTTGGGTTACAATTACAATCCAACTGGAGCAGCCAGGAGCAAAAAGAATGGCTACTCAGACTGACGGATGAAAATGCCGAGCTGGCAAAAGGACTTTAAACAATCAGGGTGGATTCCTGTTGATACAGAAGCTTAATAGCTACTAACCTCCTAAAAACGGTGCAGCGTGGAAATGAGCTATAAGATTTGTACAAACAAAAGTGTGTATTAAACAGTGAAAATAAGTCTGATTTTACTGAAATTATGTGCACATTGTGCAAAATATGTACATAGCCACTTGTCACATGCATTGTATGCATTCATTATTCATTCTCCTACACAATTTCTATCTTATGTGTCCTAGTGTTTGTTTAGTTATTTGAATTTTTCGTGAAACAAAACCCAATTGAAACGTCTGATTTTGAGGATCAAATTCAGTGGGATTCATTCTAAAATTAATTTCCTTTCATTCGAATCGTAAAATACACTAAATTTATTCGAATAAGTAGATCTATCCGAGCAGCCAGTGAAATCGTTCGAATCTCAAAATAGGGCTGAACATTGCATTGGTGTATTCCAAAAATTGATTAATCTCTTAGTTTAGAAGATTTGCATGTTATTTTTTTCCTATAAAAAATCGCTGTGGAATTAGCTCCAACCGCCTGCCAGACAGAAATTTCATCGGGATCCACAAAGTAGCGTTTTTAAATCTTGGCGCTCTGGGAATTGTAGTCGTGTCCTTGGTTGAATACAGCAGCCTCTTTTATACATGCTGCAACAAATGGAAATGGGTCCAAAAACAAAATCCTTTTCGATCTACAGAGCAATCTGCACACAAAAATGGGCTGATCTTGATGGCTGGAAACAGCGTGCCCAGCAACGATGAAGAGAAGCTTTTGGAAAGGTTCTACAATAAAATCGATAGACGGAGCAGAGTAGAAAATGCTTACTATACATTTCAGTGAAATAATCGATGCTTCTATTACTTGCAACACTTATAATTGCCGATCCGTCAGCTTGGGCCTGCACCGTTCACTGCTTGTCAAAGTATAGACAAAGTTCGTCATTTAATTGCCTTCGCGACTACTATTTCTCGTGCGTGCGTGTTCAAGGGAAATTATCATGATGTAGTGATGTAGAAAGTGGCTTGTACTTCGTATTTTTTTTTCAAGATAATTTACCAATTTTTGCATCAGATTCTTAAGAGTTTATAATTTATCAATTGTACGTAGGTAAGTAGAAACCAATTTAATTGCAACAAATGCGGGCAATATTCAGGAACGTGATAACGTGGATGTTGGATGTGTACGTGATCATTTGAATTAATTTCATGCTCATTTATATTTTTTCAGGTGAAATTGGATATACCCTCAAAAGCTGGAGCTCTGGCTTGTGGGTTCATTGCTCTGCCTCTTAGTCAATTCAGTTATGCACAGTCAGTCTGTACAAGGAACACGAACTTATGCAGCATCACCATCGAACATCGAAAAAAAAATATAAATCAGGAGTGTGATTCTCAACAAATAAGTTTTTTTTTTATCACTGACACAATTGGCCAATCTTGAAGTAGATTTATAAAATTGTGAGCGAACGCTAATGGACATTTTGTTCCTCCTTGCCAAAGTGTGGAACAAATCTAATACTTCTGCTGCTTTGTGGGGCGCAATACCCGGTTCACCATGATTTATTATTTTCGGGTCCCGATGTCGTGAACGATATCCGCCTTTATTCGTTATAAACTCTCAAGCATGCTGGTGTACTTTCCACTTCTCAATAATGTTTACGACGCTCCCATTTAGGAGCCAACCTCACCCGATCAGGCTGAAGCCAATGAGCTTCTCATATATCACGAGTACCACCAGACTTTATCATCTGGTCAAGCTAATATATACTATCTACTACCAGTAAGATGCCAGAACATCTAGCACTGCCCGCCTATTGTGGTATAGACATGTCATTCTATGTGCCTTAGTCTGATAGAGAGAGGGCACTCTGTGTTTATGAGCACAATCATCAATTGGTAATTCATAAACTTGCCAATCAATAAGGATTTTGGTATTGTGTAACTCAGTTGATAAAATGTTTTACAATTGTGAATAATTGCCTGCTTTGAATGAGATGAATGAGATTGATTTAAGTCAATACTACATTTGACTAGGCTGGCGGCTTACTGTGAATTAACCCGATGGACGGGTTACACACAACATAGACTGTAACGCGGTCATAAAAATGCTGGGCACACTTTCGACTAAATACGATAGTTAAACTCTGCCGCCTATCTCTTAGGCAAATAGCGGTCTTATACCTGACCTACCTGATCTTATACTGGGTCCTAGGCCATTGTGGTATTTAAGGCAATGAAATAGTCGATGAGCTAGCTACGACAGGGGTGGACTTGTTACTGGCAATTAATCAGAACACCCCTTTAACCCCACTGAGTTTGTTGATCAGTAAAAGAAGTCGGCACTAGGCACAATAACCTAACCTAATCTAAGCCTTAACGGGAATGCCATCTTCAATGTCGTGTTGATTATCAGAGGGCACTGTATCCTGGGCTCACATGACAGAAGAATGAGAGCTGCCTGCAACCAATTTCGTAGAAGCTCCAAAGAGAGGAAGAAGCACATGTCCAGCCCTTGTAAGAACAACGAAGAGTAAGCTAGAATGCTACATATTCAGCAGTCTCCTGGGAAGGTCAGCATTGAAATTGATACAGAAAAATTCATAAATAAAACAAACTCATTATAACCAGTATAGAAGAATACAATCCCCCCGAGACCAGAAGGATGCCAGAAGGCACTTCGTAGGTGTCAGTTAGTTCCCCTAGCTAATCCTGAAATCGGTGTATCATTCACCGGACAGCACAATCGATTCAAATGGGATACTTGAGGGTCACAACTGATTCAGATGGGACAGTCACTTCTTCCTTACCTACACAAAGCATGCCTTAGCTAGGGGATTTTGTAACACTGTGTCCGTAGAGGGAATGCCCACAGTCATGGGGAACCAGCTCACACATGGTTTACTTTCGACTCCGTCCCGCCTTAGGCCGACCAGATGCACAGTAGGGCTTTGCACTTTTTCAGTTTTTCTACTCGTGTCCGATTAGATAGCCAGTCAAAATGCTCAGTATTTTTCTGAGTTTAAATCTGTGAAGGAATATTAGTTTCAAAGGACCTTTGAGTCCCAAACAGATCATTCTAGTGCTATTGTACGATATTCCAGCTGTACATTTAGTACTCGCGAGATGCGTTGTATGCTCCATAATTTGAGATCCAAAAACTGCAAGTGGCTTCTGTATTTGGATCTTACTAGCTAGCTAGTTTGTTCACTTCCCAGTGTTCACAATGAGTACAAAACGCTATTACTTAGATTCTGAGATTTGCCTCCAAGTCGAATTTTCACGTGATATCAACATTTGTTCGGAATGGAAAAAATACCAAATACTGCAAGCAAAACATTTGATTTAGAGAGAAATTCGACTTAGGGAGAGTTCAGTGTTTTACAAACTTGTTCAAACTACGCCATTCGCATTGTCGGAAAGCAACAGTCGCTCTAGGACTTGAGTGAAAAAATAGAGGAAGGCTTGGAATGAGTCATCTCTAATTGACTGACACATGTCAACTGTCAACTGTTGTAGAACTCGCCCAATATTCAAAAAGCCACGTCACCAAATCATCCTTAGGCCATCGACATTTCGCACTTAACTCTATGTACCTAACTGTATGCACAATAGGCCGATATTCAATCAATGATTCCCTTACTGCCACTCATTTCATTCTGATACCATCGACGAAAGACGCAAGCCTAAAGCGCCGAAATTCTCTGACACATCTTTCAGCACTTCTGCTCCAGATGCGTGTAATTCGGAGATTATCTCACTTGTGCTTAAGAAAACCACACGCGCTTAGCACCAGCAACTTATCAACTCGAGTGACAAAAGAAAAACAAAAACAAAATAAAGCGCCCATCTGCCAAATGTGCACACACATGAAATTCCTCAAAATCTCTCCTACTTACCCCAAATCGTTTAACGTTTCGAACACCTCGGCGTTTGTTTTCATGAAGTAAGGATGAGCGGTTGTCGTCCTTATGTAATCACAATCCGACAATCGTAATTCAGCCCGCAGGCAGTCCATGAATCCGATAATTGCGTACTTCGTTGCCGAGTAAATCCCAGCTCCCGGTAAGGCGATTAATCCTTAAAAAGAAACACACACAAAAATAACAAAATCATAATATTTCCCAGAGGCGCGTAGGCAACATGTAGTCGTACCCGCTAAGGAGGATACAGCAACGATGTGTCCCGACTTCCGGGCAATCATCCTCGGCAGGAATTCTTTTGTCGTCTATCAGGAGAAAAAACGAAACAAATAAATTCAACCATAAAGTCAGTTGCGTTCCCCGCCACAGATGAGAGCAACTTACCAAAATGTACGAGCCCAGGTTCACCAGGATTATCCTTTCGATTTCCTCCGCCTTGAGGTTGGGCGTCGAATTCAGTGTCATTAGAGCCGCGTTATTAATTAAAATATCCACCGGGCCGAGGTCCTTTTCAATCTTAACCGCCAGCACTTGAATTTCCCTATAGGAAGAGACGTCGGTCTAAAGATTAAACGAATAACGGTCGAGTAATGTCGGAACGGATCGGAAATTGAACTGAAATCGCATTAAGGCTCGGTGCACCAACACACTCACCCTGTATGTTTTGGCAACAGCGCCCGGTATCTTTGAGATGATTTCGATTGTCTCGTTGCCCGCCTTGGCGTTCACATCGACAATGGCGATTTTACAGCCCCTCTTCGCCAGCAGTATGGCCATCTCCTTTCCCAGACCGCTACCTCCGCCGGTTATCTGGAAGCAAAAACAACATCAAAAAATAACGAACAGCCCATGAGCGGATGTGCTTAAAATTGATCGAAATAATTTATTGAATCCATTGAATCCACACAAGCATTTATGTTGCCGATACCTTTGGGGCTCTGGCTCTTCCATATCAGTGTAATTATATTTAACTAGCGTGCACAGACCATTCTTCGTTACGCGTAATGTGCAGAGTGAGTGGAACGAGACGGTAAAGAGGCAACCGCTCCGCGGGATGACATTTGCTCATAATTAACCCCACTGACCTGTGATTCTGAATTAATAAAGAATCCGCTGCTGAATGTGGAGCACCCCGGCCCGCATAATGTGGGTCGAGGAAAGTTGGCTCCACGTTTGTAAAGCACGCCTTTAATTAGACAATTGAATCATTGTGTGCGTCGCCAACGGCTGCAAGAGGGGACTAAATGTGATGCCATCTTCACAAGTGGAGGAAATGTGCATGGGAATAACGCACGTGTTGATATTCAATGAGCGAAAGCCCTCTGAACCGCATGACATATTGGCTTAACCTTTTAACAGTAGCATTGTTTCCATAAACGATGAGCAGCATTCTTACTCAGTTTAAATTCGAGTCGAGAACAATGCTCGAACTTGCCTGTTAGTGCGTAAATAAATATAACAGACACAATCTCTCCCTCTCATTTGCTACAAGAAAGTTTTCTTATGTCGGGTGGAGCAAAGCAGCCTTGATCTTGCCAGAATACTGGACAAAACGTATGGCTTCTGCGAAGTTAATGTCCCGATTGGACCTGGGTATTAGCCAATTCTGCCGCCAACGCGATCCATATGGGCGTAGCTACATCCTCTTGTGAACCCCAAATCAGAAGCCAGCATCGTCTGCTACTTTGGTTTTGCATCACTGTCAGTGGACTTAGACCAAGCTGTCAGTGTAATATTGTTCTCCCACGAGTGGAGGGAGCGATCAAGCCTTAATGTCATTAACGGCGAAGACTCTGCTTTGTTTTGAAAGAAACCTTCGTCAGGATGTGTCATTCTAATCTAAAAGAAAATGCAAAGCTTTGAGTCAGCCTTAGGGCTGTCCACATATGATATGTTCGTGCTTCGACAAAGCTGTTAATATTCAAGCCACGAATATAAATAGTAGAAATCATCGTCTCAAAAATAGGTTTGAATTCATATCAGCTAAATCCAAGTACGTGCATATTAGGAATGCATTTTTTCCAAATGGATTGTAACACTTTACAATTTCACCCCAGATTCAGCTGACGAAGAACAGCTCTAATTCTTGAGAGAATTGGTTTCTTATTCTATTAAGAAGGACTCTAAGGTGGTCTAGTTTAGGTTAAGTTAGCGGTCTTCCAGGAAAATCGCAAGCACACTTAGTCAGACTACAACCATTGATCGACAACTCCAGTGATAATGCCTTTAATTTGATGGCAACGACATATGCTGACTGGACTTTACTTTCACTGGCCTTCGAACCGAGGACCGCTCTACCCATCCACACAGCCATTGAGTGCTGTAGGCTACATCTTGCGAACTATGAACTACGCTGAAACATGAGCAATTAATGGACGCCAGTGTCATTTCAGTGTGTCAAGTCGTCAAAGAAATTATTAGTGTGCAGAGAATATTTAAAGTGACATTCGAATTTTGGGCAACAACCCGTTGAAAACCAAAAGTTATACAACAACAAAAATGTTGGAGTTTCATTAAGGACAAAAATCTCAACAAAAGATGTTATTTTAACTATTCTAATTAACGATTCAAAATTCTTTTTTCTGCGAATCACTGAATCTCTTTTCGAACTGTCAAGCGAAGTTCGCAATACACAACGAGGCAATCGCAATCCACAACCACCGCAACCAAAAAATTCGGAATGATGTGTCAGTTTTTACCGGTAGTTCTCTGCGAATGAGAAAACATCATATGAATGATTTTGCGAAGTTAGGATATTCGTATCGACCTCATATGGATATCCCTTTAAGGATATATAAAGGCTCAAACCGAATAAGTGGCGGACACTGCGTTTGTAATACTCAAACATTGTATTTGCCAGAATACAAAGAAGGGCCCTATGAATATATTCGTTGCGTCCGAAATATATACATCAATTATCTCTGCTAATCAATCATTCTCTTTACGAACTGTCAAGCTAAAGGCCCATTCATATGAGCGGCGAACTGCGAACGCGAACTTTCAGAAACAACCCTTTTCCAACAAATATAAACAAAAAGTTAAACTTCTTGGTATGCAAAAAGATTGTAACTGAATTATGGAGTTTTTTCATAGACAAATATCTGAATAGAAGTTAGTTTAAGTATCCTAATTAATGATTTGAAAGTTTTTCTCTACGAATCAATCATTCTATCCGCGAACTGTCAAACTGAATTCGTGATACACAAACGCGCAAACGCAATCCACAACCACCACGACCAAAAAATTCGCAGTGAAGTGTCAGTTTGCACCCGTAGTTCTCTGCGAATGAAAAACCTCCATATGACTGAAACGTCAATGTTTGCGAAGTTCGCAATTCGCGGCGACCTCATATGAATGGGCCAAACAGGCAATCCCAATCCACAACCACCACGATCAACATATTCGCTGTAAAGTGTCAATTTGCACCCGTAATTCTCTACGAATGAAAAAACTCCACGTGAATGAGTTGTCAGAGTTTCGAAGTTCGTAACGACCTTATACGTATCAAAAAGTTAACATTTTACCAACTTCATCTGTCGTTATGCATTCCACTTGTGGATCGCATTTGTTGTCAATCAATTCGCATGCAACGGATTCCACAGGTTTGGGTCTTAAGTAACTATTGACACCTTAACGCTAACAGGGGCAAGTCATAAATAATATGCAATGAATGACAACGTTTGTCGATTTACTTTATTCAGTGTACTTAAACTCTAAAAATACTATCATGCTACCTACTCATAATTTCTTATTTTAATGCGTCCAATGGAACAGGCGTAAATGTAAACAGAAATGCACACGAACCCCGCGGCAGGCACGTTCGACTTCGTGTGCTGCGTGTGAATCTGATCGTGTGCAAATTGCAATATTTAGAGATTTTGTGTGAGACATCATCGTAAACTACTTAATTCATTTATAATGACATCAATTATTAAATCGAAGGATAGCTGGATATTCATATTTGGCAATAACGCCAGTCTGTAATGAAACATTATTATTTTTCAATAAATTCAGTTCACCCTTTACTAGAACATTCAAATCGTCAGCTTTTGAAATATCTTGAAACGCGGAAGCTTCTTAATGACCGACAGTATGGCTTCCGCAGCAACAGGTGATTTGATAGCTTATCTCACCGAAAAGTGGAACCAATCTTTGCACAATGCAGGCGAAAGCAAGATAGTTGCGCTTGATATTTCTATAGTATTTGACAGAGTTTGGCATCAAGCTCTTTTGTCGAAAATGCGTGCCTATGGTGTTGATGAATCTCTGCTTCTATGGATTAGAAACTACCTTTCGAACCGTTCAATACAAGTTGTTTTGGATGGGTTCAAATCTGATATCCACAAAATAAATGCTGGTGTCCCCCAAGGCTCTGTTCTGTCTCCGACACTCTTTCTGATTTTTATAAATGATCTCCTGTCTGCCACTTCTAACCCAATCCACTCCTTCGCTGATGACAGCACCCTCAGCTTTTCATATTCGTTCCAAAATTCACGACCTTGCCCTTCGGACGTAATATTGGAACGGCAGCGTATGTCAAGCACATTGAATTCTGATCTGGACAGCATAATTAACTAGGGTAAGAAGAACAGAGTGGAATACAATGCTTCCAAAACTCAATGCTGTCTGCTGGCTCTAAAGCGAACCCCTGATAATCAGCCATTATCCATGAATGGCGCTTGTATCGATGAAACCGGAAAACTTTCCATCCTTGGTATGTGCATCAACACAACACTTAGTTGGAACGATCATATATTCGAGGTCGCCAAAAATGCCGCGAAATGTTTAGGTTTCCTTAATCGATGCAAGAAATACTTCACCCCCTCTGATTTGACTTTAATCTATAAGGCGTATATTCGCCCTAAGCTTGAGTATAACGCTCAAATCTGGTCTGGTGCCCCAAGACCACCCTGCACCTACTAGATAGAATCCAAAAGCGAGCGATAAAACTTATAGGAGACAACGATATCGCGGGTTCATTAGACTCGCTTGAACATCTTTGTCCGTGTTTTATCGTTATTTTAACAAACAATGCTCAAGTGAGCTAGCAAACTGCATTCCTCCTCTCCTTGAATTCACCCGCAATACACGTCTAGTCAGGAATGCACATCAGTTTACCCTTAAGCCTACTTTCGGACGCACAGTGAAATTTAGAGACTCGTTTTTTAGCCGCAACACTCGAATATGGAATGCTCTTCCCAGCTTAATATTCCCCATAGATTAGAACCCGCAGATGTTTAAGACCAATGTGCACAGGTACCTCCTCTCTCTCTCTCCCCCTCTATACCTTCGGCCCGTGCTGTGTCTTGACCCCGGACAATTAAGGGTATTAATAACCCCTTGAGCAGGCGCAAATTATAAAAAAAAAAATTCCCTCGATCTTGAGGTATGATAAAAATGTGTGAAAACTGATAAAATTGTGTTCACATTTGATTTACCCCAAGCGATAAGAGACCAATTTTGATAATTTCTCATCGACTGTGGCAAGAAGAAAAAGAGAAAAATGATTAGACAGAAGTTGTGATGTTGGTCCTAATAATGTTCAGTTCTGTAAAGTGTTACAATCCATTTGGAGGATTTCATTCCTAATACACCCGTAATTAGATATAGCCGATAAATGAATTCAAACCTATATTTTAGGCGAAGATTTTGATGATGACTAATCAAACTTCTGGGTTGGTGGTGCCCCATGGCGTTGTGGATATGTGCGTCGACTCCATGGCAATTTAATCTCGATCCCTGGACTGAACGACAAAGACAAAAAAAACGGTCCACCTCTTTCGCGTCACTGACAATGCTCAAAGAGTATTCCGGTCTAAAAACAGCTTCTCAAACTTGTCCATTCGGAGTTGGCACAAAACTGTAGGTCCCTTCCGCACACGAGTGAACAATGGCATGCATAACACGAGTGGTTGCTGGGAAGCTAAGCCCTGGCCGTCTACAAGCTGTTGCGCCACCCATATTAATCGAACTTAGTAGTTGTGACCCGATGCCTTCTAAGATTAAGTTTAAGTTCGATTTCGATTTCTGTCCTTGGGTATGGCTTCAATCTATAATCGGACTTCTCTGGAGCACAACTGGAGGTGGCATGACTCGCCAAATGTATACAGACTACGCACATCGTCTGTAAGAAAACCGCCACATTCTTGTTATCTGTTCACAGAAAAGACTGCAGATGACTAACCGACGTACTAGCGGGTTACTACGCCTTCACCAAATGCCTAAATGTGCTGGGGCCAAGCGATGAAACCTTCTACGGCGCCTATGGAGAGGACAACGACATTCTGCTACAGTCCCGCATTTACTCGGAACAGGTGGCTGACATTTGGTGCTGATGTGGCAAGAACTGATGATGCAGGCTTCTCCTCACTGAAGCGCTTGCTGGTATTTCTCGGGAAGTTCAAACTTCCCGGTAGTACAATGAACCAGTTTTTTGAGTCCTCAAGCGCAGTGTTCAAAACCTCCGACTGCACAGCTGATTGCTGTCCGCCGCTGAATTTGACGCATAATTACATTTTTGACATTTTTCGATAACTTTCTGACAGTTAATCCCGAATCATCGAACGTCAGCGTTCAGCACACAAAATAATTGATATTTCAGATCCATAAGTGAAAATGTTATAAACACTGCTGTCAAAAATGTTAAATGACAACCCAACAGAGATAGAAGTCGGCCATCTCGTTGTAAACGAAATAAATAAACACACAGTGGTCGACAGCATCGTTGAATGACAGCATTAACTACCTGTGCAATATACATACATTTATATCTGTTGGACATCTGCGCTGATTCTGATCGTTTTGGTGCGGCAATTATCGCCTTAAGTTGCTTCAGAGCCGTAAATTAAATCGTGAGCCCCCTAAGGTTACAAGATCATTACCGCTACCGATGCACTGTCTGTGTTTGTTTTTATAGCTCCCAAAACATTGCCTTAGACACTGTCTCTGACCTTCTTTGTGGTGAATATTAATGCTTGACTATTTTAAAATTCGAATCTTAAGCATTTACTAAAAATAAACACTGATTACGTATTCATTTTTAGCCGCTGCTGTAACATTTCTCAAATTAGCATTCTAAGGGGGACAAGTTCTGTGTATTTTTTATTGCCCACCAAAATTTGTGATGATTTCTTTTTTGGAGAAACTAATTGATTTCAATCAATGGTACTTGCTACGGTGTGACATCATGCATCATACATTTTATTGAACCCGGTCTCGAATATCTGGCGGTGACAGTGAAATTATATAAATTTTTTTCTTTTCAAACACACAAATGTGAGTCGGAATATATAAAGAACGGATACACACATGGGGACGCAAACATACGAACCAACATGTGGTCCCATGAGCAGTTTACCCGAATGGGGCTGGATTCCTAACTTAAGTTAATATTTGAAATAATTTGACGAGGGAATCGGAAATGTATCATACTTGGATCGAGTGCAAATAAAAGGTGAACAAGTACTAGAAAATTGGTTTATGTGAGTAAGGCTAGTTGTGTGGCAGATTAAATTGACATCGCTGGTCACACCGAGGACACACAGAACAGACAAGGAAAAAGCTCCCATCAAATGAAAATAAATAAGCAAATGTACATTTGTTAATATATACATCAATGGATTGACAATCTGCTGAATTCAAACTATTCTACTTAAATTCATGAATAAATACAACGAATAAGACATTGTCTGAAGGAATGAGTAATTGGATTATTTTGACCACAGAGCCATGAGTGGTAGTATAGAAATAATAATTTGAAGAGTTCTTGTAACCTAAAATTTCAGCCAAAATATCACATAATCGATGAATCTCCTTAAGGCCCAATCAGACGGGTCGCGAATTGCGAACTTCGCAAACTCTGAGAACTCGTTCGTATCGAATTTTCTCATTCGCAGAGAACTACAGGCCCATTCATATGAGCGGCGAAATGCGAAAGCAAACTTTTAGAAACAACCCTTTTCCAGCAAATATGAGCAATAAGTTATATTTCTTGGTAAGCAAAATGACTGCAACTGAATTATCGAGTTTTTTCATCGATAAAAATCTCGAAAATAGTTAGCTTAAGTATCCTAACTATTGATTTAAAAGTTTTTCTCTCCGAATCAATCATTCTTCTTGCGAACTGTCAAGCTGAGATCGCAATACACAAACATGCAAACGCAATCCACAACCACCACGACCAAAAAATTCGCAGTGAAGTGTCAGTTTGCACCAGCAGTTCTCCGCGAATCAAAAAACTTCATATGAGTGAGTTGTCAGAGTTTGCGAAGTTCACAGTCTGTAGCGACGTCATATGAATGGGCTTTACGGCTGAAAACTGACACTTCACTATGAATTTTTTTGGGGGTTGTGGATTGTGTTTGCCTATTTCGATTACGAGTCTCCTGGTTCGACTTCAGCCTGACAGTTAGCTAAGAGAAAGATTGATTCGCAGAGAAAAAATTGTAAGTCCTTTTGTCGATGAAAAAACACGATAGATATGTTACAATATTTTTTGCATACCAAGAATTTCAACTTTTTGCTTACATTTGCTGAAAAAAGATTGTTTACGAAATTTCGCGTTCGCAGTTCGCCGCTCAAATGAACGGGCCTTTAGTGTACCTATCGGAACATCTAGTGCTTTTTTCAAACCATATATATTTTTAACACTGCCAGTGGCTTGTCAAGAATGATGTTGTAGTTTCTTGTCGTTCGAAATCTTGACAGAAAATCAGTATCGTTCGTCTGCGAAACAAAATGAGTCGTTTTACGCTTGATCAACGTTGGGAAATACTGAAACTAATGTCCAAAGTAATTGCTGTGTACCCCAAACAGAGCTGTCTTTGAAAAGACGTTTTAGACGAAATTAAGTACCCACCGCAACCGACGTTGCGCACGTTGCATTCAAAAATTTGTGAGAATAGTATGTTAGTTGACAACACTCATGGTCCCGGCCGTGGTGCAGTGCGCATAGATGAGAATGTGGTTGCTGCGTCGGAGAGTGTGAGACGCAATTCACAAACATCAAAATGAGGCTCTGATCAACGTTTCCGTCAACAGAGCCATGTCAAGTGACTTTTTTTCACAAAAATTGAAGATATGGATTTGGACTCACTTAGTTCATGTAGAGGTTAGAGCGCCATGACCCTTTTCAAAAATGTGCGCACCAAATTCCGAAATCGTTTTATCAGCTTTCTTTTGGATGTCTTGCCTCGAAACTGCGAATTGACCCCTTTGGACACTTGGTGCGAAATTGTCAAAGACCGATGTTATGCAATCTGGAAAATCCGGAAACTGGCTGGCCGAAATCATCTACAGGGCCATGAAAAATTGGGGTGGGTGATGGTGTTTGAGCAATGAGTGAGAGGATATGAAACGCATCACTGTTTCCCAGACTTTTTTAAGTTACGTACCAAGAGAGTAAGGCGAGTTAAAACCGATTTAATATTAAGAAATAAATGCTTCTTCAGTTTTGGCCAGTTTTGTTTTAAACATCAAATGACACCTCTTGAACAAAAACTCAACCAAACCATAGGATCATCGTTGATTTCTTGTAGCAAAGCGAGTGGACATTTTTTTAACCTTTTTATTTAAGTATTAAAAGGGGTTTTCTAATCACACATGAGTACTCTAATACAGGAAATATCAAAATATGTGATCCTATTTTTTGCAAGAACTATAGAGGTACATGTGTATATATGCACATCTCTGCTCTCCGTGGCCTTTAATATCTTTTCCACAATAAGTCAGTTCAATAGTTGCGATAGGCAAATTACATTGACATCGTTGCCCGTTTGAAATGTGCCCTAGTAGAAGGTTTTACATTGATTGGAAAACGAATTGGCGACACGAGATGGTTTTAAGGTTAATGAGGAGAAGATGAAGTACATATGTAGTTGTATCAGAGTGTGGACTTAGTCCGGAAAGCAAAAAAGCGTTGACCTCGCTAGCCCACATCGAGCGTATAGACACCAACGCTCCAACTAAGAGGATCTTCGATCCGAGTCTTCTGGTTCGAAAAGGACAGAAAGACCGAAACTCTGAAACTCTGGCAAAAAAATCAAGTAATCGTGGCTGCGAGGCAGCTTGGTCTTAATGACTGCAAGCAGCGTGCTCAGGACGCATCCGGACTCTCCATGGATTTTTTTTATAGAAGCAAATACATATGTGATCAAACGTATCAAACAAGGTTACCTCAACTAAAACATTTTGTCGTTAACATTTCTCAGTTTTTACATTTTCTGACAAATGTCGCACAGCTCACTAACATTATAACGACACCCAGAAAGCGAGAAAAAACAAACATCATTGGAATTGGCTGAAGATGGGCTTGTAAGTGAATATATCTTAGGAGGCCTTAGACAAGGATCGGACACTGGGATTTCTAAAGCACAAGCCAACGAAAGTCTAAGATACCGTCAGTAGATAATATATAATATGGGTGGCGCTACAGCCCGTAGGGGGCCAGGGCCTAGCTTCTCAGCAACCACTCCTATTGTGCGTGCTATTGTTCTCTCACGAGTGGAAGGGACCTACAGCTTAATGCCGAATCCGAACAGCCAAGCTTGAGAAGCTTTTTCTAGACAGGAAATACTCTTTGAGCATTGTCAGTGACCCGAAAGAAGTGGGGTTGTGAAAATTGTTTTCGTCGCACAGAGCAGGAATCGAATCTACGACGTCGAGGTTGGGGTCGACGCACACACAACGCCACGGATCACCACCAGTAGAGCCAGCTATAATTCTCACATTCCTAAAGGAAACTGTCTTCTAACATTGCAAATCTCTTCCAGCATTGCACAACACGAGCCTATAACTCTCAACACAACTCTGAATAGAACTGCATGTGAGGGCAGCTCTTAGGTAAGCAAACGTTGGAAAGGGGACACAATAGATCTTAAGGTCGCGAAGCAATATACCCTCAACAATAACAATATTAATAATGACCGCACCGAGTTGTCACAAATTGTTATTCCTGTTATGCTTCGCACTAGGCTCTGGCCATCTACGGACTGTAATGTCTCCCAAATTATTTTTAATTCACAACTAGAAGTAAATAGAACGGGCTTGTGCTGGCCTAAGTAAGACAGGTCCTTGTCTTCACTGTCTTCCTCCCTGTGCAATTATTTTCACATAACTAGAGAATGAAAGTATGATTGCATCGAAGTTTCGTTGGACTCTGTCTTATCCAGTTTAAAGCGTGTCAAAAAACATTAACACCTTCTGGCAGTCAGTCTAAAAAAATTGTAATTGGATGTGATGAAGCGCATCTTATTTATGTGGCCAAGCTGTAGCAACATAAAATGGACAATAACACTCCGAAGCATTAATCCAGTTCTCCAAAGGAGCGCGCATCAAATCTTAGTTGTTGTCCTAATTAAAGGACATATTCGACTATTCACACCTAATATTTGTGACAGACTGAGCACGCCTCAGATGAAAACAAACATTTGTTGACGGGAACTCCCGTGTTTATTGTTCATCATTAAAACGTTTACGACAGCTGTCAACTAAAGATGACCTTAATTACGAGCACACTTCTCCTCTCCGTGCGGTGTTCTCCAGTCTAACGTCAAGTCACCAACCGGCTCTGTGGATTAAAATCTCAACGAGACCATAAAAAATAAGATGCATTTCTGAAACATCACATCGCAATACAATAAAATATTGTCGCCTCCATTGCCACCACGCCCAGCCACACAGTCTGCAGGTTCAGTGATTCTTGACCTTGACCAAAAAGCCACAAAACATTGCCCCCCACAACTCACAGCAAAAAATCACAAATTTAATGACCCAAATAAGATAAAGTACACACAGTCACATAGACCGCCCATATTTGGGACACACGTATCAAAATACCTAGAAGAGGTAATGCGACTCGCGTGAGACGTAATATCCGAAGGAGAAAACTCGCCTGGCACACATTCGCCGTCCGCCGCGCCCAGAAGCTTAGGAAACCGGAAAATTGCAGCCTCGTCGCGGAAAAGCACATTCCCAAGCGTATCTAGCGATAAACACGAGCATCTCCGCAAACAACAACCGTGGTTTTCTTTACTTTTCGGTGGAATTCTTTTCGATAACACAACTGCTTGTACGACACAATAAATGTTTTAAACAAATATTTGCACTCTCAGAACTGCGCGAGCGAGAGTAACGATCGTGAACTCACCAGAACGACTTGGCCCTTAACATCCTTCTCCTTCACGCCGAACAGGAAATCAAGAATGTGCTTGAGAGCGACGGCAAACAGGATCACCGGCAGCAGGAGCAGCGACAGCAGGATCTTCAGATTGAAGATCAGCCTCCGGCGTTCGTCACTTTGTTCAGTGTCGGCCATTGCACGATTTCCACACAATCTTCACAAACAAACCGAAATGATAAAAAAAAAATATGCTGAGCACACAGGTGTCTTGCGCGCCTTAACTGTTCGTTCGCCAATAAACGCGGAAAGCAACTGATCGATGGAAACGCTGACTTGATCGACGGTCGTGCTTGTGAGACGCGCAGTTTTAACTCAACTTCTCTGCAGCTGCCTGCCCTGGGCTAAGTCAACACTTTTAACGAGACACCAGTGAAGGGAGGGGAAGCCAGTTTGGAAGAAGATGGGTAGAGAAGCAGGGAGATACGTAAGGTAAGGCGTACGCGTATTCTAAACAGGAGAGGTGGAGAACAACGAAATTTAAGATTCACGGCACGCAACTGGTTAAGTTGATGTGAATGCACGTGAGCTCGCGGTGAGATGAGGCCATCTGGCCGCCTCATCGAGTCTCGACAATGAACACACAGCGCCACTGAGTGGGATCGTTTGTTTTGGAGCGAAGAGATATGTTCAATCATTTTTGTTCGGGGTTTTCTCAGTAATTAAGTTGGATGCTAGAAAGCTTTGATGTGCTTTCTCATTGTTTGTCGGAGCGACTGTATCTAATAATGAACGAAATGGTAAATTGGTGAGCATTTTTTTTTGACATTGTGTCCAGAACGGCGAGGAATTGGTATTGTTTTGAATATTGTAAATGCGATTGCATTGCGAGCTGTAAAGTGTGAAATATGGCAATACATGTGGGTGACAGGTGTACGAGAGAGAATAGACTAACATCAGAGGTGGTTAAGACCAAAAACTTCTTGTGTGTCACGATACCAAGGGAAGTAAGAAAAGTCTAGCATGAATTTGTTGTCGCCAAAGTGATGAATAACTAGAGAATACCAATCCGAACTGTTAATATAATTACTAAAATCATTTCTTCATCATGAACACTTCACACTAATTCCAAAATATACGTCCCAAGCGTATGTTATCGCCCTCACCCACCAGTATAAAACTTGGTTCAAGATAACATCGCATAATACATCAAAGAACTCGTAATAAAGTCCGAATATATTGATTGCCTGTCTGGGATGGTCTGTCGCCTTCACCTTGCCAGATGCGTTAATAGTCTATAAGCTTCTGAAACTAATTGCCAAAACAGAGTGTCTTACGTAATTCTAGAATTAAAGATAAGGAACTAAACCCGAGCCCAATACGGTCGAGAAAGGCTACGTGGTCTAAAAGGAAAAGGAGCTTAATATGCATTTTATTCGGTGTCAGTTGTTTTTCACCCGAAACAGTATGGACGTTCTTGTAAAGTCAAACAACAGTCGTGTGCAAAACTCACCCGCCAACACTAGAGGCACGATCTTCAAGAGGTCCGTACGCCGATGACATTAACGCCATTGACAGCACTCAGTGAGCCGTTAATGAGGCGTTTGCTAACATTGAAACGGAAGCGAATAGAATGAGTCTGGCGGTGAATGAGGGCAAGGCGAAATATATGCTGTTCTCAAGGAAGGGCAAACAACATCGACGTCTTGAACAGAGCGTCACAATGGGCAGCTAAAACTTTAAGATAGTGGAGTAAATTTACAACATCAATACCGAAATCAAGCGTAGGATAACTCTTGCCAACCGCGATTTCTTCGGGCTGGAGAGGCAAGCAAGTAATAGAGCCCCCTCTCGAAGGACCAGGTTGACTCTACTTAAGATCATCCCAATTCTGCTATAATACTCGGAGGCATCGAAAAAAGTCTTTGGTCTTTTTGAGAGGAAAGTTCTACGTGCGATCTTTGATCCTGTTTGTGTTGACGGGTTCTGGCGAAGAAGCGAACTGTACGGGTTGTGTAGCGACATAAGCCTAGCCAGGCGTCTATGGATCCGATGCCTAAGGTCGCTGGGCCATGTAGGACGCATGAACAACTCAGCTCCTGTCCGAAGAGTCTTCGAGTCCGAACCTGTGGGGCAACGCAACATAAGATGTCTGCGTTAAAGGTGGTGTACCCAAGTGGAGAAGGATCTCAACCAACTTGGTGAACGAAACTGGAAACAGCTAGCCAGTAATCTCTAGCCAGGTTCTCAAACTTCTCAAACTGTAGGACCTTTCCATACGTGAGAGTGCAATGGCACGCACAACGGTAGGCGGTCATAACTAGATTTTATTTTGTGGAAATACTGGGTACTCTCTTGTGAACAAATTTAAAAAGCAAATCTTAACATCGATACTTCAAATAATCGTTCAGACTCCATTCTGACGGGCTAGATGAAATAATTGATATAAATGAGCATACCTTATGTAATTTTGTTGTTGAACATTGTTTCACGGTTCTTTCGCATCAGTGACGGGATCAACTTGCAAAGAATTCAATAGGATAGGTGGAAAGTCGATTGGTGTTTAGAAATAGGTATCACTTTTGTTGTAACCACTTAACGACTTCGTTTAAATGTGTTCATCGTTAGCACACATATAAAATTAACGGTGGAGAACGACGGAAGTTTAATAATTAAATAGTGGAGAAAACAGCAATGGACCAAGATCAGATCTTTGCGGAACGTCTTCATTAACAAGAATGAGTGCGGAGAGTTAAGATTTACACGAAACAGTTTGGAGACCGTCAGTCATATTCAGGAGCTATGCGAGCTAATGGGGTTATATAATATTATAATATGGATGGCGCTACAGCCCATTGAGGGCCAGGGCCTAGCTTCTCAGCAACCACTCGTGTTGTGCGTGCTATTGTTCTCTCATGAGTGGAAGGGACCTACAGTTTAATGCCAAATCCGAACGGCCAAGTTTGAGAAGCTGTTTCTAGACAGGAATTACTCTTTGAGTATTGTCTGTGATTAAAAAAAGATACACACAAATACTTAAAGATAATTTATGAGCTAGTCCAGATAAAATATCGTTATATGGCGACTTATCGTTGGTACGGGAAAACGACAGCAAGTATTCATCCAGGAGAAGATAAGTGCTATCCCGTCCATCCCACTCCACCTACCATCTCCTGACCTAAGTCCCATCAAGTATCTCTGGCCCATTTTAGGGACGAAGCACCGAGAAATATTTTTTTCTGAATAAAAGTGCTGTATGGCTTGTTCTATATCTTCTCCAAGATAGTAATAATTAGAACAAAATACCAAACAATAGCCAGGTATGACCTATATGATCCAACTCATAAAATATTAGAAACTGCACTCGGTTTCGTGTGGTATATGTGCAATATTTTGATGTAGTGAATGCAAAAATAAGTTTGGTAGTTGTTTTGTTTGGTGTCATATCGCAGAGTAAAAAAAAACTGATGCGATCGAAAGCTTTAGAGAAGCTAAGATATGTTCACAAATCACAATTGTTCGATCAGCATGCCTCATATTTTCAATAAGCCAGTCAGGGATTGCAAATGTGTGGCAGATTTGTAATATTTAGATGCAGATTTACCTCCACCGTGTGTGTTGAACGTTCTCAGAATCTGGTAAAATTAGTAATGATAACAATGCGGACCATGCAAAGTAACATATTCGTATTTTTACTTATTTCATAATAAAAACAACACGGGTTTTCTGCATTGTTTGACCACAACTAAGTCGCTTTCTATGCCTTTACCCCTCCCAAATGAATACAGATAATATTTCTTCTTCTTCAATTCTCACAAACTGCATAATAAACAGAAACTAAGGTAAATAGAGCCATCCAGTATCCGGTGTCTTGTTGGTGGACAAACAAAAATAAATTTATATTCCACCGGCAGTCCATGTATCTCAGCGGTGTCCCTTATTGGGCGATGTCAAAGCAGAAGCAATAGAGTTTTATGACCCAGGCGTGCATACTAAACGTTCAATTATTTTCAGGAAGCAAATCAGACGCAGACTTCAATGACAGCCCAGATGGGACAGCGCACTCTAAAGCCATGGGCTTCCTAAAACTGTTTGAAGAAACTACCACTGTCAGGCAGACTCGATTGGCACTTCCACAATGTTGACGATGGGGTTCAATGCGACGATTAAGTTTGTTTTTGGCTGACATATGATTTTTTCATGTTTACCTTGTGTCTCGTAATAGTGGAGGTGGAGTTTGGGTAAGTGATAGTTGAGTAAAAAATATAACTCTTCGTTGATACCAAGCCATAATGGAAATTAGAAAAAAAAAACTATTCGTTGGTAATGGACCTAAGGAAGTAAAGGAATGTATGTACAGTCTCGCGGTTTTCGTGCACCAATTACGATCTCCACTTCTTTGCTACTTTTCACACAATTCATAAATGACTGGCGAGTTTTGCAGATCAATAGTTAGAAGTATTGACTGAAAGTCGCCAAAAATAGGACAGATCTTTTGAACATGGTTCATGAAATATTGTGATTAACAGCCAATAAGTTGTTTGTAGCTGTGAAGGGTTAACGTGTGGTTTGATATAAAGAAAATATATATTTACGTGGCTTAATTGTGATAAGTTTAATTAAAAAATAGGTCTTTGGCAATATTTTTAAAACAGTTTCAGTTCATTGAAACAACGGGATGAGACGGACGATGAGTGGGAAGATAGAAAATCTCAACTCAACTCTAGATGTTGGATTTGTGTCTGATATGTGCCCAGAAATTATGGCGAGCAGCGACCAGCGGAAAGCTTTCAAAAAATCATCCCAAAACTCATCTTTTCCAAAGACTCCATCATCGATAGAGACATCGATCTATTGAAAACAAGTAAGCGTCTACACTCTGCAATCAACATTACTCTTCTAAGAAATGGGCCTACTCTACAAACGTGTTATAGGGCACAGCACACACCTCCCACCCTGGAACTTATGCCAAAAATCCTTTGAACTAAAACTCACTGAGCACAACAAGGAAAGCACCAACAACAGGGTATACTACTCAACCTTCCAAGAAACCATGGTAAACCTAAAGCAAGGCGGTTCGACTCCGCTGTTTACGGATGGATCGAAATCCGTCGAGAACACCTCCTTTGCCATAACTTAACAAAACGAAACTTTGCTGAAAAAAGGTATTCTTTGCGATTTCACATCAATCTTCACTGCAGAAGCTTTAGCCATCTACGAAGCTGCCAAAATAGCTGTAAAATCTGGCAAGAAACTGGTAATATGCACTGACAGCCTTTCAGTTCTTCGTGCTGTCTTCAACTGCAACCACAACAGTAGGTTAATAACCAACCTTCGGGACCTTCTAATTAGAAATGCCAACAATTTGAAGCTCATGTGGATTCCTGGTCATATAGGCATAATAGGCAACGAGAAAGCCGACCAAGCTGCGAAATCTTGCAATAGATCACCCGTTTTCACTTTTGGCATCTTCTCCAAAAAGATCTACAGAGATATATCGATCAAGTAATTAAAAAGAACAAAATTATATGCTGGAGCAGCTGTAAAAACCATTACTCCAAGATAAACATCGACCGGACTACTCCCATCTTCCCACCTAATGCACCAAAAGCAGCAGTATTCAGCTTCATCAGACTTCGGTTAGGTCACACTACCATAACCCACCAGGATATTTTAAGGAAAGAGAGCCCACCACAGTGTTCGTGTGTAACAACATTCTGAATGCTTCACATCTACTTGGCATGTCAACATGCTGTATCTCCCAAAAAATCAAAACAAATTTTTCTTTTTAAATACAGTCACTATCGAAAACATCATAACACTTCATAAATTCCTCACAACAAATAAATTAATTATATAATTCTGCAAATTTAGATTACTCTTTGAGTGGAAAGCACTTGAACTAAAAACTATTAACATGTAATTTGCAATTGTATGTTATGAAATAATAATAATAATAAGTTAAAAGAGTTACCCTTCCGCTTTAATTTTAAAATTTAAATAATAGTTTAAAAACAATACGCATTGAACATCTCTTCTATTTTTAATAGTTTTTAAACCTAAAAGGGCAGACCTTGAGGGAAGTTCGGGTAACCCGTAGGGTAGACTTCTTAAAGTAAAGCGTGTGAAAACTTTCAATTCTTCATGATCACCATCTTCATCATTTTCTGACCCACATGATTCACTAAAGGGTCGGGTCGATCTAGATATCTCCAGCCCGCTCGATCAGCCGCCCTTGACGTTAACTCATCGAGATCTATGCCCAAACCCAAATAAGCGAGTATTTGGACTGGATCCAACCACCTCGTGCTGGGTCTGCCAGGAGGACTCCTTCCTGATGGATTTGCATTCAAGGCAAGCCTCGGAAAACGTTTTGATGGGAACATTTTAAATAAATCTGCTCGACATTGATTTCCTCGCGTACTTTCGCTTCTCAGCCTAACCCGGCGAGTAACTCACACATCAGAAGAAATCTCATCTCGACAACGTGTATTCGCGATCTTATTCTTACGGTCATTACCCAAATTTCACGATCATAGTTGAGAGTTGGAACAAATACTGAGTTGAAAACCGCTAGCTTGGCCTTGACAACAAGCTCGGTCTTTCTGAGTACAGTCCTTCAATATATATATACATAATAATACGGTTGGCGCTACAGCCCGTAGAGGGCCAGGGTGTAGCTTCTCAGCAACCACTCGTGTTGTGCGTGCTATTGTTTCTCACGAGTGGAAGAGACCTACAGTTTAATGCCGAATCCGAAAGTGTTTGTTTGAGAAGCTTTTTCTAGACAGGAAATACTCTTTGAGCATTGTCAGTAACTCGAAAGAGGTGGTGTCGTGAAAAATATTTTTGTCGCTCAGAGGTGAAATCGAACCTACGGCGTCGAGGTTGGGGTCGACGCACATACTCACAACGCCGCGGGCCACAGTCCTTCAAGCTGTTTCAAAATTCATGCAGCTTTGCAAATCCGAAAGGAAAGCTCAGCATTACTCGTCCCGTCACTTGTGAAAAAGACGCCGAGATACTCGAACTTCTGCATTTGCTTCAAGGCTTAATGGGACAGAGCGGATTGAACAGGCGTTCTGTAAATTTCTTTCTTCAACTCCGCATCTGCGATTGCAGGATCATTCGCAAAGAGCAAATGACTTACCCTATACCCATTCCAATGCCAAACATTCCTCACCATAGCTGGGTTACAAAATCTAGTACCGTTAACCCGATCACAGCTACTACAGTTTGTAGCTGTGCTTGTGTATGTAGGTCCTCAAAAGACGACCACCAACCTAATACTCCTGCAGAACGATCCGGAGTTTGCCTCTTTGCAATGAGTCGTATTCGTTCTCCAAATCCACAAAACAACTACACATTGGTTGGCCATACTCTAAAAATGATCTCGAGTACCATTCTAAAATTGAAAACAGATCAGTTGTGCTTCTGCCGGAGCGAAAACTGCACTCTTCATCCTCCATCCTGAATTCGACCACACCACACCTAGAGCGTAGACTTTACGAGGTAGACTTTAGATGTAATTGGAGCATTCCCTTTTTTGAATGAGCCCGTTCTCCTTTTTCAATTATTTGAGCCAAGTTTGAGAGGCTTTTTCTAGACCGCAATACTCTTTGATTATTTTCAGTGACAACGATCCACCGCACACCACCTAGGCCAAAACGTCACAATCGACAGCTACAATTTCGAGGTAGTAAAGGAGTTTGTCTACCTCGGGGGAAACGTAAACTCCACGAATGACTTCGTAGTGGAGATCCGACGTAGAATCGCCCTTGCCAACCGATGCTACTTCGGTCTGTCAAAACAACTGGGCTCGAAACTCCTGACTCGAAGGACCAAAGTCATGCTCTACAAAACCCTTATTCTGCCATTCCTACTTTATGGAGCCGAAAACTGGACATTAAGTAAGACTGCAGAGCTGATTCTTGGTGCCTTCGAAGAAAAATTCTACGTCCGATATATGGTCCCGTCTGCGAGGAAGGCGAATGGAGGAGAAGACACAACCGCGAACTCTACGGGCTGTAGAAGGATGTGGATGTAGTGCGGATGGCAAAAATCCGTCGAATACAGTGGCTCGGCCACATCGAGCGAGTGGACAACAACGCTCCAGCAATGAGGGTCTTCGAATCCGAGCCTCCTGGTTCAAGAAGGAGAGGAAGACCGAACCTCCGGTACAAAGACCAAGTCATCGCGGATGTAAGACTGCTTGGCCTTGATGACTGAAAGCAGCGTGCCCAGGACCATTAGCGATGGAAGACAGCAATTGCTCAGGCTCGGACTCTCCATGGTTCGTCTGCCTGATAAGTAATTAAGTAAGACAATGACGCATAGGGCAACATCAGATGTAGAAATATCTGTTTTACATGATCAACTCTGTCAAATGCTTTTACAAAATTCGTGTGCACATGTACTTACATATATTAAATCGACTTGCATTCTATTCTCGATCGAACTTAAGCTGAAATGCGGAAATACGGACAGCAGTAAAGGAAGAATGTTATTCAGACCAGCACTTCCGGCTGAATCCAGTTCGAACATATATATATATGCACCTGTGTAGCTTGTCAATCTTGATTTTTTCGTTTTCAAATAACTGTCAAGGAAAAGAATCGTAAACACAGCCGCGCCGTTCGGACTTGGCAAAAAAAACAGCAAGTTGCCTTAACTAGTAACAGCCAAGTAGCACCCGAAAACAAAAGTTAAGGGTCAGAATCACACAGGCCATGTTATTTTAGTCCAAGATGCACTCTAGTATCACAACAACCAAAACTATAAATTATATATTTATTCGTAAGAGGCAAATGTCAGGGATGACATAAATTCCACCGCATTCATTGAAAACCCGAACTTCAAGATTTATGATCACATCTTTCTTCTTCAGGTTCAATGTTTATTAAGCATGTGGCGTAGTCGTTTTTTGTAAAGCTAACGACCTCAGCAACACAACGAACGGATGACACTTACCAGATGTATATGTATGAAAACCAAACAAAACAGCCGCAGCATAAACGTAACATGTGGACGGTGCCACACCGAGAATCTAATGCCATGCGAATGCGATTCGCACATGCGCTACAGTCAATGAACTCATTTATAATAGATTCCCGCGGGATTCCGGACCGCAAAAAGTTCATAAATATAGAGACCAGAAGCAAGACGCAAGCGCACGCAAGCAACAAACAAAAAAAAAAGTGGCTGCGCTGTGCGAAACAGAAATCAATTTGCATGCGCCCATATTGCGCTCATCAACGTCGCCCAGCACAAACGCAACAGATGCTGAAGAAGATCCGTTCCAGCAGTACTTCTGCACTCGGCTCTCCCATCATTGCGGTCGAATGCTTCTGGTATCACAACCATATGTCTCTGGACCATGTTGTGTCACACGAAATGATGCACGAACAGCACGTTTTTGAGTCATCTACACAATAACCATGCCCTATCCCAATGAAAACCATCTTGCGTTCAAATGTCCCTTGTGTCATTCGCGCGATATTCCAGCTCGGATCTGGTTCCATTAATTCCGCAAAACGCTCTATATTGCAGACGATGAGCACTAAATAAGAACCAAAAAACCATTCAACAAGATGCTATCCAGATTCTAGTCACGGGTAGCACATGTTCCGTGCCCTCAGTGCGGAGATCTTATCGAGCGGAGGCAGATGCGAATTAAAATCACGGGTGAGATATCGTATTAATGAGATTGCACATGGAACACGTGTTGAGTTGTTCGCTTTCTGCGCTCCTCTCAAAGGCCATTAACTGCGCTGGCTAATGGATAAAAGGTCAGACGGTAGTATAAGATGATTTTGTTCCCTCTCGTTCCTGTTTCGGTTTTATTTCCGATTTATTTTCATCGCACTTTCAGTAATGAACGCATGATGAGAGACCATGATGATGATTCACTCATGCGTCACCAATGATAACCTTGAATTGAGACGTTGGCCTGAAAAATGCCAAACACACACCAGAAACACTAAAGGGATCCCATTGGAACTTACGTTATGGTGAAGTGGTGGCCAGCAAGAGAATGGAAATATACACATTGTGGCTGACCTTACACGCTGCACTTGTGCATTTATTCAATGTACGTACTTACTTAATATATAACCATACTCCGCGGTGTGTGGTGGCCCGTGGCGTTGTGGGTATGTGCGTCGACCCCAACTTCGAAGTCGTAGGTTCGATTCCAGCTCTGAGCTACAAAAATAATTTTCACGACCCCACCTCTTTCGAGTTACTGACAATGCTCAAAGAGTATTTCCTGTCTAGAAAAAGCTTCTCAAACTTAGCCGTTCGGATTCGGCATTAAACTGGAGGTCCCTTCCACTCGTGAGAGAACAATAGCACGCAGAACAGAGTGGTTGCTGAGAATCTAGGCCCTGGCCCTCTATGGGCTGTAGCGCCACCTATATTATATTATATACTCCGCGGTGGACCTGGGCATCAATCCGAACAAGCATTTCCAATCAGCTCGATCTTTAGCTAGTTGCCTTCAGTTTCGCACGCATAGTGGGTTGAGATCCTTTTCCTCCTGCGTGCGCCTACTGAGTTGCGGTCTTCCCCACACAGCGCCGATCCTCGCGACTGCGATCGAATACTTTTCAGGTAGGAGCATTATTTTCCCTTCGCTCCAGATGACGTAGACAACTCGATGTCGTTGAGCAGTTCGGTGTTAGAGAGTTCGGAAGAGTTTTCATCTCAAACCAGTCAAGAGCAACTTCGTCCGTCAAAAGAGCGAGTCTGTGCTTCTGCGTCATATAGACGGACTGGGGCGATAAAGGTGTCATAGAGGGATATTTTTGTTGTTCAAGGGATGACTTTGTCTGGGTTCTTTGTTCAAAAAAGCATCGATTACCAGGAATTATTCTTCGGTTGATTTCAGCTCTCTTGTCGTTGTCTAACTTCATAGTGATCCCGAGGTATACAAAGTCCTTGACTACCTACAAACTATATCTGTTCGAGACGTCGGTGTTGAGTATCCTTTCTCATTGAAAGCCTGTACTTAGTACTACCCTCTTTTACCGTTAACCCACTTTCCGGCCTCCATTGGAATACTGACAAAAGTGCCATTAAATTACGCTGCGTTCTCCAGATAAGTCTAAGTTGGCGCAATTTAAGGGATCTGTTTTGTTGCTGATCGGGCATGCAATGCTGAGGCTCCATTTATCGGGTATGTTTTACAGATGAGTGGGTGCATGCTCCTTCTTTCGTCGTTCCTCTTCTGCTCACAGCGAGCAGCTCCTGTTCTTTTTTGCAGTGTCACTTTACATCATCTCTTGCTTATCTGCATTTACCTGCTGACGTTCGAAAAAACGAGAGATTTCTTTATGGTGGCTGCCAGCACATCAGACGCAACATTGCCACTGGTCTTCAATACTAAATGATGGCGGGAAGGACCTCTTAGAAGGTTAAGGTAGACTCGATTGGAAGATGACATCGAACTTCCTCACAATATTATCTTATCTTCGCGGTGTCCGGAATATCCGCCTTCGCTACAATAACGTGGTGACTCGTGTCAATTTGGTCGTCTCGAAACGTTCCGACATTTGTAATACTAAGGGGCTTATCGCGAGTTTCTATTCGCAAAAAGTCTATTCGCCTTTATTCTATTCTATTGAGCAAACTCCGTGGTGGCCGTGGCGTTGTGGGTATGTGCGTCAACCCCAACCTCGACGTCGTAGGTTCGATTCCAGCTCCGAGCGACAAAAATAATTTTCACGACCCCACTTCCTTCGAGTAACTGACAATGCTCAAAGAGTATTTACATTAAACTGTAGGTCCCTTCCACTCGTGAAAGAACAGTAGCACGCACACCACGATTGGTTGCTGAGAAACTAGGCCCTGGCCCCCTACGGGCTGTAGCGCCACCCATATTATTATTATTATTATTGAGCAAACTCGTGGTATCGCGAAACTCAATAGAATTGATTTGAATAGAATCGAATTTTGAAACAAAAAATGAAAAGCTATCGGAGAGTTTTCGATGTCAAACGTCAAATCAACATCAAATGTGATTATTGTTTTGCAGGGAATTGTTGTTTTTTTAATAAATAATGAGTTATAGTTGGTTTTGCAAATAATATAATTTCTTTGTGAAATCGAATGTTGCCCTTTGGTATTTTTTAATTTCAGCGATTTCTCTCGCCAGTTCCCTGAAGTTCTCTGCATGAACTTTCAAAAGTTTTAGGCGGGCATGTACTGCACTCTCCGATTTAGTTCCACCAAAACTTCGACTGATGCCTGGAATTGTTTCTTCAATTTCTAGCCTAGACCCGCCAGGACTGAGAGTTTGATTGGGATTATTAACTGTAGTTGCACCAATTTCGTCCGCAATCATCAAAGCATCATAATCCTGTGCTTCTGTATTGGCAATGTCTGCTATGGATCTGTCTGTTACATCTAAACCAAACTCACGCACACAAGGATTGACGCTTTTATGCAGGCTTAGAAACTACAAGCTGTTAAGAGAACTTCTTCCAATGATGGTCTGCTTCCATCTTTTTGCAAATGCCTTTTGCAATTAGTGGATTTTTTCCATTAGGCACACTAATTTCTCCATATGCCGCTTGTTTGTAAATAGTCTCCTATGCATATAACAATAAATATTTACATATTAAAATAGTTTTTATGTACTACTTACTTGTTTTCGTTGTTATCTTACTTACTTACGTACTTATCAGGCAGACGAACCATGAAGGGTCTGAGCCTGAGCAATTCCATCGGTGACGGTCCTGGGCACGCTGCTTCCAGTCCTCAAGGCCAAGCTGTCTTGCATCCGCGATGACTTGGTCTTTGTACCGGAGGTTCGGTCTTCCTCTCCTTCTCGAACCCAGAGGCTCGGATTCGAAGACCCTCATTGCTGGAGCGTTGTTGTCCACTCGCTCGATGTGGCCGAGCTAGTGTAGTCGACGGATTTTTGCCTTCCGGACTACATCCACATCCTTGTACAGCTCGTAGAGTTCGCGGTTGTGTCTTCTCCTCCATTCGCCTTCCTCGCAGACGGGACAAAATATCCGACGTAGAATTTTTCTTTTGAAGGCACCAAGAATCAGCTCTGCAGCCTTACTTAATGTCCAGCTTTCGGCTCCATAAAGTAGGACTGGCAGGATAAGGGTTTTGTAGAGCATGACTTTGGTCCTTCGAGTCAGGAGTTCGAGCCCAGTTGTTTTGACAGACCGAAGTAGCATCGGTTGCCGAGGGCGATTCTACGTCGGATCTCCACTACGATGTCATTCGTGGAGTTTACATTTGCCCCGAGGTAGACAAACTCCTTTACTACCTCGAAATTGTAGCTGTCGATTGTGACGTTTTGGCCTAGGTGGTGTGCGGCGGATCGTTTTTTGCTCGACAGCATATATTGTGTCTTGTCCTCGTTGACCTTAAGACCAGCTCGTTTCGCCTGTTCCTCAATTGCCGTGAAAGCTTCCACGATGGCACGTTAGGACCGCGCGACAATGTCGATGTCATCAGCGTATCCCAACAGCTGGACTGACTTGTAGAAGATAGTGCCTTCCGTTTTGACTTTTGCCCGCCACACTATCTTCTCCAGTACCAAATTGAAGAAATCACACGACAGCGCATCTCCTTGCGAAATCCGGTGCAGGTTTCGAACGGTTCAGAGGTTTTTTAACCGAACTGCACGGTGCATAGCGTATGTGTTAGCGTGGTGCGACACAACCGGATCAGTTTTCCCGGGATCCCGAATTCGGCCATCGCTTCGAATAGCTCCTTGCGATAAATGCTGTCGTATGCGGCTTTAAAATCGATGAAAAGATGGTGAGTATCGATTTGAAACTCACTGGTCTTCTCCAGGATCTGCCTTAGTGTGAAGATTTGGTCTGTAGTCGATTTGCCGGAAGCCGCACTGGTACGTGCCGATTAGTGCGGTGCAAAACGGCTTTAGACGTTCACACAGTACGCTGGATAGGATCTCGTAGGCGACATTGAGCAGGGATATACCTCTGAAGTTCGTGCAGGAGGTAGGATCGCCTTTTTTTGTGGATGGGGCATATGGAGCTGATATTCCAGTCGTCGGGCATGCTTTCATCTTCCCAAATTCGGCAAATGATTTGGTGCATGCTCCCTACCTACCCAGCTTTGAAAAGCTCCGATGGTAAGCCATCTGAGCCTGAGCCCTTAATGGCTGTACCGACTTCTTCAAAGCTTGGTGGGAGGACTTCTTCGTCGACTGAAGTTGGGATTTCCTGGTTCCCTATCACTCTCTCCTGGTCAGGCCCGCTAAGCAGCTGTTGGAAGTGCTGCTTTAACACATCCACTATTCCCTGTGGGTCGTTTCGTTGTTATCTATTTCAATTAATTTGACGCAGTATCAAAATTCTACTGTAATTTTCTGATAGAATTGTCAGTTCTAGCAAATAGAAAAATATCCATGGCAATAGAAACTCGCGATACGACGGTTGTAGATTTTATTTCCATTCGAAGTTAATTTTATTACGAATAGAAATTCGCGATACCGTAAATAGAATATATTTCTATTCGACGTTAGTTCTATTTGCAATAGACGCTAGCGATAAGCCCCTAAGGAACAGATGGATTGATCGAGAACTGAAACACTGGTCCACCTACAAAATACATGCTTCGAATCCATGGGCAAATGCACCAGCATATTCCACGCAGAAATATATGTCATTCACAAATGCGTTCAAATCAATCTTGACAGGAAATGTAGTAACTGTCAATAATAGTTCGGTTCCAATTGCTGTGAAATTCACCGAAAATCACAGGAAAAATGTCCAAAGCCGTTCCATTTGCTGATTTTTTCGTAGTTTTTGACAGAAGAGCGTGCTCACGAGAGAAACGTCGTTCCACAAGTTTGTGCACAGTTTCTCTCTAAAAGAGAGATTTTTACCCACTTCTGTAAGTTTGCTCATCTACGAATTTCTGTGAACAAATCAATTGGAACAGACCTAATGTCGTACCGCTATCCTAAAACTAGACTCCTACAGTATCAAATCGAACCTTCTGTGGGAATGCCAGAAGTTCAAGGGGAAACAGACTTAAAAACTCTGTTGGATAGCTGGCCATAAAGGGAGGCAATGAAATGACAGATTCCCTAGCAGGGAAACGAGCAACTCTCCACATACCCTGAACCAATCTGTGCTGTTGGAGAACATCTCCTCAGCGGAGAATTCAGGGCACAAGGAAGAAGAGGCACAGAGACCTGAAACAATGGAAAACCCAACTTCCGCATCCTAACAGGTAACTGCAGACTGAGCGAACAGCTTACTCCTAAGGAAACTAGGTGTATCGGAAGAAGGTCTCTGCAGATTCTGTGGAGAATATAATGAAAGTCCACAAAACACACCTGATGTCAGAAGACAAATTGAAGTCATTACAAGCACCCCGGCCTAAAGAGACTTCTTTAGAAGAAATCTCTTCCACCTATTGTCAACAGGAGTCCACAACCCTTAATTAAACTGCATGTGAGGGGAACTCCAGAAGAGCAAAGCATGAATATAGATACACAGGCAGCGGTGCAAAATACCATCAACAGCAATTTTCATAAACATCAGATCGGCTTCGTAGGAACATAATTACACAAAAAATAAAACAAACAAGACTGGAAGTGTATACACGTGTACACATACAAAATTTATTTATAACCATTGGTTGAATACAAAAAAAAAAGTTTTGATTCAAATTACATTACAAAAAAGAACTATTTTCAGTTTTATTTACCACATTACCGATATATGATTGCCACATGAATTAATACTAGTTCTTCGCTAAGGACAAACCCAATTTTCCTAGTACTTCACAAATTCACATCAACATTAACATACACATGTACCGCCAACACTAGCTGAATACACAACAAGAGCCTTTGCCGTGCACTTGTGCGGTCTAGTGTTGGCAACTAGAGCATAACTAATTTGTGTGGCGTTAAAGGCACATTGAATGTTTACATTTTAAACTTAACTCGGTGTCATCTACATATAGTCGCATATAGATTTTTGAGTTTACAAAAATTTGTACTTCTTAAAACGACGCTCAATCGAAATGAAATCCAATCTTACCGCTTTTGGATTTTTTTATTTTCAAATGTGAGCCCCATGTACAAATTACTGACACATACAAATATGTAACTAATCCGATCTATGGACTCACTATAATCTTACTGGATAATCAAATGACTGCCAACTAGTGCTAACAACAAATTCATTTCAACATACATTGTACAATCGACAAACAATAATACCTCGACTTTAAATACTTTATATGCTCGCGAATACTCACAGTTGACAAATCTGCATTTTCTGAATGTTGTTCCGTCAAAGAACCGTTGGCATTATTAATAACTATTCTTACAGCCTATTGGAAGAGTACGTAAATAATAATAAAAAAAATATGTAATAGCAACTACTACTAAAATATATAAAAAAAATATTAAGTTTTAATCCTTGTTGGGACGATCTCTACTTCTGGGCGCGGTGAGCTTGTTGCAATTTTACTGCAAATGAAGAAAGGAAATAAAAGTTAAGCCATTTAATTACTATTTATTGATCTATGATCTAAGAGATAATTAAAATTATACAGGGAACTTGGAAAAAAAAACACCCCAAGAAGGGACGACGACAGCGGCGAGTTGTTGGATGGAGGGTCATAAGGGGCAGTTATATTTTCAACTATCTGACAAATCTTCATCTGCATCGATTTGGCAATAAGTAAATGGTGATTTTTTAAAAGCTATAGGAAAGTTCTTCAAAAATAAAAAACACATACAATTCAGAAAAATGCATGAAATCCTTATTTGAATCGATAGAACGATCCATATAATTTAATATTTGAACATTATTTCATGCAAATGTTGACCTTGACTGCGCCTCAGACGGCCCATCCACTTAGTCCAATGTTGGCATACTCTTTCCTACATTTCGGCCGGTATCCCACGAATAAATGCTTCAATGTTGTCTTCCAATGCGTCAATTGAAGCGGGTTTGTCTGTATAGATGGTGGCCCATAGATCATGGCGTTGTGGGTATGTGCTTCGACCCCAACCACGACGTCGTAGGTTCGATTCCAGCTCTGTGCTACGAAAACAATTTCCACGATCCAACCTCTTTCGAGTCACTGACAATGCTCAAGGAGTATTTCCTGTCTAGAAAAAGCTTCTCAAACTTGGCCGTTCGGATTCGGCATTAAACTGGAGATCCCTTCCACTCGTGGGAGAACAATAGCACGCACAACACGAGTGATTGCTGGAAGCTAGCCCTGACCCCCTACGGGCTGTAGCGCCACACATATTATTATTATTATTGTCTGTATAGACATGAGCTTTAACATAGCCCCACAAAAAATAGTCTAAAGGCTCTAAATCGCACGATCTAGGCGGCCAATTGCCTGGTCCCGAACGTGAAATAAAATGTTCACCGAACTCGGCTCTCAATAAGTCCACTGTTACGCGTGCTGTGTGGCATGTGGCACCGTCTTGTTGAAGCCACATGTCATGCAAGTCAAGGCAAAAAAAAAGTTGGATATCATCTCAACGTAGCGCTCACCATTAACAGTTACGTTACGATTCGCATCGTCTTTGAAGAAGTACGAGCCAATGATGCCACCAGTGAAAAGTGCTTAGTCTTTTCGAGAGATGATCGATGTGGCTCGTTGGCTTCTATTGTAGTTTATACAGCGATACAATTTTAGACCACAGACACGACACCTTGTTGGCGCTGGTGGGAGGTATGATGTATGAAGGAATTTGTTAAGATCGTAGTTTTTAAGGACTTGACGCGGTTTCTCTATTGTTCGATTAGATTGAGTCTTTGAAACTGTGGAAGAACGTATATTTTTGATTGCATTGCTTTGGATTCCATACACAGAAATCCACATAAGCTTAATTCCTCTTTGACCATGACTTTACCAGCCAGTGTCTGGTCTTAGTTATGAGGTTGGTGTTGCGAAATAAAGAATATATCAGTATAAGTTCAAGCATTGGACTGGTATAAAGGTAATACAGCGAACTCCCTCATAAGCGGACAGTTACCGTACCATGCAATTTATCCGCTTACGAGAAGAAATACGTTGATTAAGATTTAAAAAGCTAAAACTTTCGGCAAACTTTGAATATTATGCAAGGAGTAAGGCAGCACTGTGTGAACGTCTAAAGCCGTTTTGCACCGCACTAATCGGCACGTAGCAGTGCGGCTTCCGGCCCGGCACATCGACTATAAACCATATCTTCACACTAAGGCAGATCATGGAGAAGACCAGGACCAAATCGATACTCGATTTTAAAGCCGCATACGACAGCATTCATCGCAAGGAACTATTCGAAGCGATGGCCGAATTCGGGATCCCGGGAGAATTGATCCTGTTGTGTCGCACCACGCTACATATACGCGATGCACTGTGCAGTTCGGTTCAAAAACCTCCGTTCGAAACCTGCACCGGATTTCGGCAAGGAGATGCGCTGTCGTGTGATTTCTTCAATTTGGTACTGGAGAAGATAGTGCGGCATGCAAAAGTCAACACGAAAGGCACTATCTTCTACAAGTCAGTCCAGCTGTTGGGATACGCTGATGACATCGACATTATCGCGCGGTCCCAACGTGCCATAGTGGAAGCCTTCACGGCAATTGAGGAACAGGCGAAACGAGCTGCTCTTAAGGTCAACGAGGACAAGACACAATATATGCCGTCGAGCAAAAAACGATCCGCCGCACACCACCTAGACCAAAACGTTACAATCGACATCTACAATTTCGAGGTAGTAAAGGAGTTTGTCTACCTCGGGGGAAACGTAAACTCCTCGAATGACATCGTAGTGGAGATCCGACGTAGAATCGCCCTCGGCAACCGATGCTACTTCGGTCTGTCAAAACAACTGGGCTCGAAACTCCTGACTCGAAGGACCATGCTCTACAAAACTCTTATGCTGCCAGTCCTTCTCTATGGAGCCGAATGCTGGACATTAAGTAAGCCTGCAGACCTGATTTTTGGTGCCTTCGAAAGACAAATTCTACGCCGGATATATGGTCCCGTCTCCGAGGAAGGCGAATGGAGGAGAAGACACAACCGCGAACTCTACGAGCTGTACAAGGATGTGGATGTAGTCCGGAAGGCAAAAATGCGTCCAAACCAAACCCTTATTCTGCCATTCCTACTTTATGGACCCGAAAGCTGGACAATAAGTAAGACTGCAGAACGTAGTTGACTTTCAACAACAAGCTTCGGTGGTGTCGAGATTCCAACCTAGGCACTCAGTTGATAATGACAACTACATCTCTTTTTTCACATTTGCCGATAATTTTCCTCCTACATATAAGAGAGACTAAAAGAATTAATTACATTCAATTCTTCCGGTTATGAGGAGTGTCCGTGAGTCGAGGGTACCCTCTATAAATAAGTATGTACAGTGGACTCCTCCCAGAAAGATGGAACAAGTTTGTTCAGTGATTTTTGTAGCGGATCTTGTGAAAAATCGGCTCTGTGAACACTTCCGTACTCAGACTTTGTTCCGCTTTATCACTTATAACAGCGCAACCACACCGCTTGAATTCACACCTTCTCAAAGTTATACATCGACTCCAAGCGACTGTGTAGTGCGGCGTTCACACAGGAAGACTGATTTGAACGTACTTTATGAGGAAGCCATCGGCTTACTACCACCGGCGAACTTCTTACTGGTTTCAACAAGACAGTGCAACCACACGCTACAGCACGAGGCAGGATGCATATGTTAAAGGAATCGTTTCCATTCGGCCTGATCAAGAAGACTGCCTGATTTATCCATCCCAGACTAAAATAGGCCAAGAATCGAGAGAATGTGTACGAGTTAGAGGGAGTTTCGACTAACAGAGAGTTTCTGGAATGCTAAAATGTGACTGGATTGAGTGAAATGCTAAAATATGACGGAAAACTTCTAATTATTAGAAACGTTCAAATTAGGGAGCCCCGACTAGCGATGGGCAATTGCGAATAAAAACAATCGAATAATTCGATTGTTCTAGCAATCGCAATTATTCGAATTTGAATTGAGCGGAGTCGATTGTTGAATTTCTATTCTTGTAGGTTCCATTCCAATTAGAGGTCTGCAATGAATGTCTTGAAACCAGTTTCAAGACCTTCATATTTTTTCGAGTACATGATTCATTGGACTCACATCTTGAAAAGAGAAATGAATGAAGCTCCTTATATTTGATTTCTGAGTGAGTACTTCACCCTTTAATAACCAAACATTAGGTTCAGTGTACTCGGATAAAGCGGGTACACTGCACCGAGTGCACCGAGTACACCGAGTACACCGAGTGCACCGAGTACACCGAGTACACCGAGTACACCGAGTACATGTTGGGTTATTATTATTATTATGTAAACTCATTATTCTTAGTGCACTCAAAATGTAGCAGAATAATAAGGATGTGCAATACAATGAAATAAAATAAAGGGTTAAGAACGTTGTATATGTATGTATTATGAGTATTTTTTCCCAAAATATTAGGTATTTCAATGTTCATTGAAATTAATACAAATTTCGGTTTTGTTAGCATTGTAATTTAAGAACATTAATTGGTTTACCAAAACTTAGTCGGAACTTATGACACTACTTTTTTCTGAGATCAACTGTCTAGCCGAAGAAAAGACCCACTCCGAAGCTCTAGCTAATATTTTACAAATTGTTTTGTATAAAAGGGGGAACTCGAGTTGATGCATGTGCCACCACTGTAATACATTAAACTCTCAAAAAAAAAAATCACATTTGTGTTTTCATTGTCACGGAGCTCGTTCTTATTACAGGTCTTTATTCTACAACGCGTCTTCAAAGAATATAGAATCATACGGTAACTTCCATACTACACACAGACCAGAAAGGCGAAAAATGCACAGTGTCATATCGTCTTTACTGCGTGAACTTATTTTTACTTCACTGGCTCTGATCGTTTGTTAATAAATAATACGATCATACCTTCTACACTCGATGAAAGTAAGAGACATAGAGAGTAGCCAATTCTTTTGTTTTTTATTCGGTGCACTCGGTGTACTCGGTGTACTCGGTGTATTTTGACCAGTTATGCGTGAACTCGATTCATTTGAGTAAAACACCCTCGAATCACACCGAAATCAAACAGTGTATTCGTTTCGTTATCAGGTGATCGAATGTTGTACAATGTTTGTTTCTCGAAATGCAGTACTCATTTTCAGTGCAGAGTATACCGAATGATTTCAGTTAATAGAGTACACTGAAGTACTGTACACTGTAAGAAAATTCAAATGAGTACATTCATGCAGACCCCTCCAATCGCCAACGAATGTGTGTATTCGTCGATTCTTCAAGTCGGAGGGAAATCACTAAATTGTGTGTATCCGCACTCGATTCTCGCTCTTTTTTATTTCGTTTCACTACCAAAATTTAAACTGTACATTTATGAGAGTGAGAGTACAATCCTCTCACTCATTGGGTGAGAAGGGCGAAGAATACAGTCGAACCCCCAAAATTCAAATAGCCACGGGAACCAATATTTTTCAGATATTTGGTTTAAAGATGTTCCAATTACAGAGGTTTGGCTGTATTTCCATTCCCAATGTTCCTATTTTTGGTGGGTATAGTTTCTTATTGGAGACACAGCCTTACGCTGATTTTTTACACTGACACCAACATATGAATAAATCGAGGAATTAGTACCCGGCATTCTGTTGGTTGTAGTACGATTATTATTCGATTGTTTTCTGATGAGACCGAGTAAATCGACAATCGAATTCAAATTTTAACAATTGCCAATTCATTCGATTGTGAATTTCATTCGAAATTGCCCATCACTAGCCTCGATTGTATTTGTGTAAAACTTCTTTCAAAGGACCATTGCCAATTAGAATTCGACAACAGTAAGATGCCGTTCGACCGGCAGATAAAGTACTGTGCTAACATTGCAGATTTTTTTTTGTGAAATATATATTTGACACTCGCCCTCAATACTATAATAATAATATGGGTGGCGCTACAGCCCGTAGAGGGCCAGGGCCTAGCTTCTCAGCAACCACTCGTGTTGTGCGTGCTATTGTTCTCTCACGAGTGGAAGGGACCTACAATTTTACGCCGACTCCGAACGGCCAAGTTTGAGAAGCTTTTTCTAGACAGGAAATACTCTTTGAGCATTGTCAGTGACTCGAAAGAGGTGGGGCCGTGAAAATTATTTCTGTCGCTCAGAGCTGGTATCGAACCTACGACGTCGAGGTTGGGGTCGACGCACGTACCCACAACGCCACGGGCCGCCCTCAATACTGGGGTCATTCATTAAGGGAAATATTTGGGGCACACATGACTACAACTAAAAACGCCATCCTAAGTTGCAACGCCATCCTAAGTTATGTCACAATTAAATCGTAAATCGAACATACTTCAAAATAAAATTTTGACTCGCGCTCTCCAAAACAACTGCACGGTATCTTACCGAACACATGACTGAGATGTAGTTGTCATTATCAACTGAGTGCCTAGGTTGGAATCTCGAAACCACCGAAAGTTGTTGCAGAAAGTCGACTACGTTCTGTAGTGCACACCACCGGAGGTTGTTGCAGAAAGTCGACAACGTTCTGTAGTGCCACCCATATTTTTACTAGAATTTGTATCAAGATCAAAATGCAGTCTACAGAATACATCCTGAAAAAAAATACAACTTACCGAACATCTTTTTTAGTCCACGTATCTTAGCGAAGGCAGTTGAATTCTCCGGGTTTAAGGCACATTGTCCAGTCGCTTTATTGAAAGCGCATTCAACCACATGTAGAGCAGCATCTAGGTCTGGTAGGTCCAATGTTACCTTAACACCATTGGCGCCAATAATCAGATTGTCACTTTCGATGGGACTTTGAACTGGTGTACTGTTATCTTCACAGTCAACCTCTTCCTTCAATTCTTTTTTGATCTCGCTTGCATCCTCGACCTTAAAGATCTTCTTTCCCACTGGACAGATATCTGAAAAACAAACAACTGATGTCTGACAAATGCCCTTCCGTCCTCAATACCAGCGGTTACCATTAGTCGCTTTCTTCTTCAGACTACCGCCTTCGTCCTTTTTCATGTCACGTTTGGGGCAGCTGCATATCTTGATTGCGATTACCTTCTTTGCAAGTATTTCGCAACTGAAAGAAATCAAATCATTAACAGCGAGCCAGTTTTCGGAATGAAATCCACTTACTTGTTATCTTCCAGATGAAAGACAATGGATGTTTCCCGACGTCCGACACAAGAATTCTGACAGACAAACTTCAAAGCTATGGTCTGTTTAATTAAGCCATCTTCGTTCAGTTGAACACATCCCAGCGGAACAAGGATAGACAAACGGTCACTTATGTTCTTTCCCTCGACGGAACCCTCGTAGGAGACATCGGAATTTTCACATCGAAGAACACTGTGCTTGACGTTCTTATCCTTGGCTGCTAGCACAAAGAAGATATGCACTTTAGATGTCAGCCGACTTATGGCACTCTCTCCTATCACTTACCTGGATCTTTGCTGCTATGATTTTCACAACGAACGACCGGCTCACTGACTTCCGAATTGTAGACCATCATTATGCGTACGAAAAATGCCTCGTTCTTGGTGCGTGGCTTGAAAAGGGCCATGAGAGGAATTATTTCGTTTGTCTTGATATAAATCCTATTCAGCGCTGTTGAGAATAACCACTTCGAGTGTTTGTTGCATTGCTGATTTATCTCGAAATTGAATCCTCCCTTGTCATGCTCTTCCAAGTCTGGCAGCACATGGTGTTTCTGTTTGGAAGCGGACTTAACTCAATGCCTTTATGGAATCAATTAACTTAACGTCTACTTACTGCTTTAATGTCCCTCCTCTGCTGTAGATAAAGCTCCTCAATGCACTGCGACTGAAAGGAAAAATTACAATTTTATATGAATTTCAAAAGAGCAAAAATAAGATTTCAATTGTCTACCGAGGGACCTACTACCATGGTTGATGATTTCCAACTGACTTTGTTTCAAGGGTGATTGTTACAACTGACTCAACGGATAGATCACAATACTCTGTTGGTGGTTGGACAAGGGGTGGGAAATGTATAACCTTATGGGGTGCGACATGTTTAAACATGATTGTTTTCCACAGCTTAACTTGTGAAACTTATCTGTCAGTCTGGTGATTCATTCGAATCGAAAACAAAACATCAACGCGATAATTTCAGAATTCGACCAGACTGCGCACAGTCAAGTTATGATTGAAAACACAGAGCTAAGGGTCGGAATATTTTACACTCGTAACAGAGATACAGTGGTGGCCCGTGGCGTTATGGATATGTGCGTCGACCCCAACCTCGACGTCGTAGGTTCGATTCCTGCTCTGTGCTACTAAAACAATTTTCACGACCCCACCTCTTTCGAGTTACTGACAATGCCAAAGAGTATTACCTGTCTAGAGAAAGCTTCTCAAGCAAAGCCGTTCGGATTCGGCATTAAACTGTAGGTCCCTTCACATTTAACATTTAACATTTCTTTTGTAGAAGAATAAAAAACACGCTGTATGATTCTTGTACAACACACTGTGGATCTGATACACTTGTAGTACAGTCCGTTAGCTATTGTTTTGTTTTAGAAAGAGCCAACCAGCTGATCAGGTGAATGACCCGAAGTCTCCACAAAACAAAGCATAAATACACTAGTCGTGGTATTGAGTGTACGCAGTATACGGGATGACAATAAAATAAATTGTTCTTTGCATACAGCTGTTCTTTTCTTTTGCCTATTATTTTCCTCCTACACTTTTATTGTGGCATAAGATCTACAATTCATACAATTTTAAAATTTTGAATTACAGAGATATGGTAAAAGTACCTTACTGCTATAATATAAATACAATTGACTAAAATAATATCCCATCATTTTTTAAATTTTAGAAGGAAAAGCCACTAAAAAACCTTCATTAAAACGAGAAAAAAAAAAGTAAAAAAGAAAAAGTAATACATATAAGGTTGGAGGGAAGAGAGAAGACGTTGCGAAACTCAGTCATGAAGCAATGGTTATATCGTTAATTGGTATTGAAGCCATTTTTGTAGCTATTGCAATAAATAGTAAATAAATGAATGAATGAATAAATAAATAAATATATGGCTTAATAAATATATAGATAAATAAATAAATTAATAAATACAAAAATAAATAGATAAATAAATGAGTAAATAATAAACAAATATATAGATAAATAAATAAATAAAGATAAATACAGGGGTGCCAGCACGGAACTTGAAACAATCGAGTTGAGTCGATACAATCGAGCATGGGTAGCACCAATTTTGATTCAATCGAGTATCCTCGAGTAGGCATGTGTATCGGCAAAGTAGGCAGCATACAAATTCGAATATGACGTTTGAAACAAAATTTTTTAGTCGATAGAAAAAAGTTATCGTCATCAATTAATAAAAAGTTGTCCTCATTTTGGAAGCGAAGCAAAATATGTCCATCAACAAAAAACAACTTCAAAGACTGGAAAAAGGTAAAGACAACTGCATGTATGTTTGAATTATAATATTGTACGTGCATTTTTAGACTTTGAGTGACCTAAAGTTAAGAACAAACTCAGGAAGAATAAGGTCCACTTAAAAGGCACAGGCGGTGGCCCATACCTATTAATTGCAGAATGCGAAGGCTAGAAGCAGCAGTTGAAGACAGCAAACATGTTTGGAGTCGGACCTAGTCAAATTGCTGACCACAATAATAATGAAGAAACTAAAAATCTAGACAGGGAAGAGGTAGAATACAATAGATTCAAAGAAAATGTTGTATGCGTAGGTAGTGTTCCTGTATTGTTTACTTAAGGCAATTCAACAAATATCAAAAATTCTTTTGATTTTGGCATTAAATTTCTTCATCTTCGTTTTCCGGATGAAAAAAATATCATTCTAAGTCCAATTTCACTTTAATGAACGAAGGTTTTTTTGAAAATAACAAATTTGACATTTCACTTCATAGTTCACAATGACATTTTTAAGTAGAAGTCACAATAAAACTCGTTTCAAATTACATGTTGCCAGAAAATATTTGTTTCGAGTTGACTGGCGATGAACAATGCTCGATTGTTTCAAGTTATGTGCTGTCACCCCAGGTAACCCTCCTATAACGCGGTACTTCTATAGCGCGATTTCGATTCGATGTTTCCTATAACGCGATTTTTAAGCATTTTTTAAATACATATTCTATAAACTTTTCTATAAACACACAATTATCAAACATTATTTGTGTATATGTGTATATCTATTATTCCTAGTCTCATAAAGAAATAATAATATGTTTGTATTATACGTATGTACATACTAAAAGTGTTTGAATGTTTGTATGCACTATGGCATTTTGCAAACCGCAATTTTTTCAAACGTTTACACACACGTTTTTAGATAAAACAATTGGTTTCCCCGACAACTCTTGGGAATGTTTTTGGAAATTTGATTTGGTTTAGTCATTCACAGTAAGTCATTCACAGTAAGAGGAGTTGAAACAAATTTTAAAACGTTTGTGAAACCATTTTTCGTATAATAATAATTTTGTAAAAATCAAGATAAATAGATTTTATAATCGGTGAGTTTCAGTTAAACTTTTTTTATAACTTAAATCAATTAATTTGTAATTTAGGCCATAAAAATGCCAAAAGCAAAGGAAAACGCATCATTAAATCAATCAACACTGAGAGCTTGCTGGAAAGCACTTTTGCCAGAGGCTGTAGTACAGGAAACTGTTGTTAATCTCGTTGAGGATGAATATGAAAACGTAGTGAGACTGGCAAACGTAATAAAAGGCGATGGATTTGACGACATAAATGTGACTGATATTCCAGAATTAGTTGTGGACGACGAATTAAATGAAGTAGATTTAGCAGCAATGGACAAGTGAAGCATTATCGATTGAAGAACGCTCTGACGACCTCTCTGACACCGAAATCAAAAACTTCGCTAAAAAGTGTGAAGAAACTTTTAAATCTGGCGAAGGAGCTGGAAGAGTATGTTTTGGAAAACGATCCTCTAAATAGTAGAGCAGAAATGTTCAAAAGAAATCTTGAACACGATTTATCTGCCTACCAGGAGATCTATAAAGATTTACGAAGTAGGACAAAGCAGACATCAATAAAAGATTTTTTAAGACCAGCAATAATAGCTGAACCGGATCAATGTGACAGTGGGCCAAGCCCGGATTTTGAAATAGGACGACCAAGAGCAAAACGTTTGAAGCAAATTATAATAAGTGAGGACGAGGAAGCGGATTTGTAGAAGGTTCAGATTTAAAATCCTCTGAAATATTTAGATTTGAAAATCCGTGTCTATTTTTCCCAGATTTTATTTTCCTTAGTTTTATGTTATTTAAATAAATGAATTGCTTTTTGCTGGGTTATTAAATGAATTAATTTGTGTTATTATGTTGAAATAGACAAATAGAAAAATATCTTTGAAAAAATAAATTTTTTTTATTCGATGAAAGGTCTATTATAATTAATTCGGCTGAGAAAACTTTAACATGTTGCTTGCGTGATATTGTATAAGAAAAGGAAAAATGGAGGAAAAAAAGTTTCCTACAACGCGGAGTTTTTCAGGAACCAATTAACCGCGTTGTAGGAGGGTTACCTGTATATAAATAAATACATAAAGATAAATAAATAAACAGATACAATAAATATACACAAATTATGAAGCCAGATTTGAGATGTAAACATTGTCGGAAGATAAACACGAAGTATTCCATTTCAACCTAATTGTTTCAATCCTTTGTGGTATCATTTCAATGTTGGCCATTTCATGTAATTCTTTTGTTGGAAAAAGCCATGGCAAATCCAGAATCATTTTAAGCAGTTTATTTTGCGCTATCTGAAGCTTGCGTAACTGACTGTTTGCACATTTACCCCAAACAGGAGACCCATAAAATACAATAGCTTGAAAAATAGCTTTGAAAATGAGTAGTTTGTTAGCAACATTGAGTTTTGAATGTCTACATATAAATGGATACAGTATTCGTGTAGTTGTGTTAACCTTCTTAATTGTTTCTTGCACATGAAGATTGAATGTTAAGCACTTGTCTAAATGAATACCAAGGTATTTTACATTCGGTTTCCATTCGACCGCAATTCCATTTACAATAAGTCTGTTGCTAGGAAGTAAACAAGCTTTTCTTTTACGAGTAAAAAAGATAGCTTGAGTCTTGATTATAATTTTCCAGTTAATGCAATATGTTTCGAATGCGTTTAAAGCAGATTGTAAATTAGTTTCAACGTTGAAACCGATTACATCTGATGAATAAATGCAAGTATCGTCAGCGAAAAGGGCGATATTACAATTTGTCAAGGTAGGGAAATCGGATGTATAAATGTTATATAGAACTGGACCAAGGACGGTCCCTTGGGGAACTCCTGCATTAATCAGTTTATTTGCAAACGAATATCCATTTATGGAAACATTAAAACTTCGATGAGACAAAAATGACTGGATGATTTTGACAAGATACAACGTAAGATTAACACTTACTAACTTATGAATAGGTCCCTTCCACTAGTGAAAGAACACGAGTGGTTGCTGAGAAGCTAGACCCTGGCCCCCTACGGGCTGTATCGCCACCCATATTATTATTATATAACAGAGATACAGCTTCACATATCAGCGTTATGCTCAAAACGAAGTCACCGACACCTGCTTCCTGGACGTGGAAAAGGTCTTCGACGCGGTCTGAATAGGGGGTATTTATCTACATGCTGAATCAGATGAGATTCCCCTCTTACCTCTTCAGAAAAGTCTACAGCTTTCTGTATTCCAGAAGCAGTGCGCAGGGATAATGATACTCAACATCTTCACCGCAGATCAATCGCCTCCAACCAATACAGTAATCTGTTGTCTATTCGCAAATGATTCACTGTCTAGTGCCAGCTCGAAGTAACTGATAATCGCCAAGCAGGGAATCGAAAGAAAGTCGATACTTAGTGAAAGCAACAGCCATCCGAACTAGGCAAACAGGTAACTGAGGAACACATTCCCCGGGCAACGATACCTCACAGCGCTAAACCTACTAAACAAGAGGCTGCTTCACCATCAGCACTTAATCGGCTACCGCATCATCACTTCATCCCAAAAAGACGAACACGGACACACAGACTGGCATTGTAGTATATTAAAAATAAACACAACACCAATTTTTTATTGCAAAATGTAGATCATCACATTAGATGGAACCCTAATCTTTATCTTTATGCCTAGTTGGAGTCCCAATTTGCAAGATTAACAAATTTTGTTTACAATAAATTTTTTACATCGCTTTAAGTCGGTCGCACAAAACTCCATGCTTTTGTTATTCGTTGTTTTCGAGAGCGTCATCGACATGGTCCGAGGAGAAGTCATTTGGGGCGACCTGGAGAACATTGAAATCCCACCATCCATTATCGAGCTCATCCAGGAGCTTTACCGGGAAGGAAGCATCTGGCAAGGTGTGCTTCATGGGTAATGACAGCACCTCGTCGTTAACCGCTTTGAACGCCACCAACAAAGAAAACTAATGTTCCCTGCTGGAAAAACTCCATGAGCTTAACTATGCCGATGACATTTGTCTGCTATCCTGAAGCGTTGCCTGCGTTCAGGAAAAAAATGCACGCTCTGGACCCAGGCTGTTCTCAGAATCAAAAACTGATGAGAATGCCTCAAGATGCGAGCCACCTCTCTTGCGGGAGCCCAATTGTCAGTACAATCTGCTACCGCGACAGCACTTTGTTCGAAGATGAACTTGTAGAAACTGACGTCGTGTCGTGTCTCAAACAAATATACCCCGCCACGCGTGTCGCTTGGCATCGTCTGGATATCCAAACAGCTCTACAACTCACTTAAGCTTTAGGTATTCAATTCCAAAACGGAATCCGTACTGCCGTGCACATGCGAGACTTGGAGACTTCAGGTATTCTTCAATAAATTCTTGAGACAACTCCTGTAAGAATTTTGGATTGGATAACAACCGAAAAGCTGAAGCGTAGATAGAACATCGGAAGTGAAGCTGGATTTGTAAACCGAGAACGGACATCACAAGGATGGACTTCACTTGGACACCGCAACGAGTGCGCAGTCGACTACGCTCAAATGGGAGACAAAACGTGGAAAAAGACCATCGACAGGCCGGAAAATCCTGGCCGGAGGTGACTGCTCCAAGAGAGAATCGCGTCGAGATCGTCCACGGAATTCCTGTTGCCTTTATATGCTCCAGAGGAGCAAACTATAAATACAATCAAATAAAACATATTTGAATTTGAGTATTATGAATGTAAGACTCCCCGGGAAAGCACGGCTGCTATGTCCACGCACTTCTCCGTTCTCTCATGACAGACAACCGAGCCGGATAAAAGTGTTTTATGGCATGAAGTAACCTCAAACTTGGGATACTGAGTGCACGCATAAACTGCTCTAATAGCTAATAAATTATGAATAAACCACAAAAAGGTTTCATTAATTGCTGGAAAAATACAACTGATCACAATCAGATGATTATCACCACGCCGAATCCAAAGTAATAGCTCAATTTTACAACACTGGCCGACTTCAGTCTTTGAACAAAACTCAAACTAAATGGAATCGGTCGTCCGGACAATGAAACTACTAATAGTAGCACTAATCATGTTAGGCTTGGGTGCATTTGGCTACTCGCGCAAAAGAGATCGATTCGAAATGTTCAAAAGTACCACCATATACACCATCGCTGTGATAACCGTATTCTGCTTAATTTACGTGGGAGACATCGTTCGTGAAATAGCATCAAATAACTTCGATCTCAATAATGTGAACAAAATGTACTCGTACATGAATGTTGTGGCAGGGATTTTAGCATATTTAACCTACTTCTGCTATGCTCAACGTCAGATTACATTTCTGAATGAGGGACGGAAGCACCTCAACATTCTGCACTTTTTGAGCGATGGTCAAGCATATCGAAGTCAAGTGATTCAAGTTGGTGTGAAAGCTCTACTATTCCCGGCACTGCTCCAGAGCACACTCGTGGCACGATCTCTACACTTCGAACCGGATAAGAGTATTTTATGGACGTACTATTCCCTCATACCGTATATGATTCGTACCGCTCCAGCGACAAACGTCTACGGAACCCTGCTTCTGGGCAAAGCTTTCGTTGAATCAATAAATGCGCGGTTGCAGAAAATCGTCACCGAAGTAAATCAAATGCAAACGCACAGAGAATGGCTGCTGAAAACACCATTTCATCGTATGCAGAGGTACTGCGACCTGAGCGACGAAATTGACAATCTCAATGAAAAGTACACGTTAATAATCGAGATATCGAATGAATTGTTGGAATACTCCGCTCTGCCATGGCTTGGTTCGATTCTCTGCAATGTTGTCGGCATCATTTTGGGCTTGTACACACAGTACACAAGCATCGCCGACACGATATTCAATGGGAAGGATTTCGATTGGTACAATGTGATAACGGATTCATCCTTTATGCTGATCTCATTCATGGAAATCTACACACAGTCCGACGTCTGCTCGTCCATTGTTGAAGAGGTGAAGTGATTATTGAAAAGTGAAGGCATTTTAGTACGTTCGCTCGCTCGTTGCCTCTTTCAGATCCGTCAAACGGGAATTATTCTACAAAGGGCCGATTCAATTGATGCCGACGTGAGGTATCGTCAAGCTGTGGACTTCTTTTCGCTGCGGATTCTTCAGAGAGACTACAAAATTAAGCCATTGGGACTGTTTGAAATAGATGCATCATTAATTCATGGGGTAGGTGGCAAGGGGCACTGGAGTGAGGACTTTAAAGTGAAACTGTTCCATTGCAGGTATTTTCCACAGCAACTGGTTTTCTTCTGATCCTCATTCAGTCGGATTTGTCCAGGAGATTCCTTCAGTGAAGTCAACATGTTAGCCATCCCCCCAGAACGTGTGTTCACCCTTTAGTAATAATCTCTGTATCTTGTTGTACGCATTGTATCATTATTAATTATTGAGAATCAATTAAAGGCGCATATCTCACCTGTCAATCGGATGAGATTCCCATCTAGTTCATTGCTGCACATTAACTCAATAGTCCACCATTCAGTCGCGAGAGTTATACCCATCGACATGGATTCGGTCTTCAAGACAATCAAAATTACCATTTTCACATTCGTGGTCTCTGGCCTGGCAGCCTATGGATACTCATACAAGAGGCAGCGGTTTGAATTTTTCACACTTATAACCTTGTACACGTTCGTGGTGATAGTTGTGTATAGTGCATTTTATGTGGGCGACATCGTAAATGACGTCGCGTCGGAGAATTTCGACATTCAAAACGTTGGTAAGCTGTACACTTACATGAACATCTTCGCAGGACTAGTCTCTTACTTGACATACATATACTACGCCCAGCGTCAGATTGTGTTCATGAACGAGGCAAAGTCACGCCTCTTCGATGTGATCTTCTACTTAGACGATGGAAAGAACACCTACCAACGGCGGGTGATACAGTTGGCCGTGAAGGCTCTGGTATTTCCCATTCTCCTAGAGATCATTCTGGTCGTTCGAGCACGTCACTTCGAACCGAATCAGAGTTTGTTTTGGACAATTTACAGTCTTATACCGTACCTCATTCGAACGACACCGGCGACCAGTGTCTACGGATCGTTGCTCCTTTGCACGACGTTTTATGAATTGATAAACGTTCGGATTGAAAAGATCGTTAATGAAGTTCAGCAGATGCAGACGCACAAGGAATGGCTGCTGAAGACTCCGTTCCACCGAATGCAGAGGTACTGTGATTTAAGCGACGAAATTGACGAACTCAATGCGAAGCACACGACAGTTATTGAGGTCTCGAATGAATTGTTGCATTTATCCGCCCTGCCGTGGATGGGATCGATTTTGTGCAATGTTGTCGGCATTATTATGGGACTGTTCACACAGTACAAAAGCATTGCGGATACACTGTTCAATGGAAAGGACTACGACTCGTACAATGTGATGACGGACTCGGCATTTATGCTCATCTCTTTTCTGGAAATCTTTACACAGTCGAATGTTTGCTCAACCGTCATTGAGGAAGTACGATGGATGCTGGAGGGTGCACCATTACTTGAACTGATTCAATGTTTGATTCTAGATCCGTCACACAGGCGCTATCCTGCAAAGGGCGAATTCAATTTTTGCCGACATAAGGTACCGCCAGGCGGTGGAATTTTTCTCGCTGAGAATCCTTCAGAGGAATTACAGTATTAGACCGTTGGGACTGTTTGAAATGGACGTTTCCCTTGTTCATGGGGTTTGTAATGTTATAAATCATTCGAAAGGATTTCAAACACTTTTTTGGTATATTTGCAGGTTTTTTCAACAGCAACTGGATTTCTACTTATTCTCATACAAGCTGACTTATCGAAGAGATTTCTTCTATAAAGTGGCGATTGGCAATAAGGATATATACATTATTATCATCATTGAGTAAAATATAATATCTCTCGTTCAATAGGATGTGGATTGTTGTTTATGTTTGCTTTGAGCGACCGGCCATAGACGGAACAAACTCTCTTTTCGGATAGACATGTGCTTTGCTATTAGTTTCGCACCAAGCGGGTCTGATAAGATTTGATATTATACTTGCACCTGAATATTTTGATCAGTCTACAGGATGTAGTCCTGCCTCATCCTCTGTTAATTGCCCTACGCTGTTTGTGTTAAGATGCTGCACTTTTTAAAATTTTAATAAATGATTTGTTTGATCGATGATAGATTGATCGGTTCCTCCAGTTCAGCCAATCGATCTCTGCTCGGGACAGAAGAGTTTGCCAAATGTCGGGACTATTACGACTTGTTACATGAAAACCAGTCGCCGCAGCTTCAGTAATGATATGGCGTGTTAGCAAGATATAGACTAGCTCACGTTGGTTTTAAGTTGTGCTGGTCACCTGACTGACCAGTTGTACAACACGTTGGTTCTAAGTTAAGTACTAAGGCAAGCTGTGTGGTTTAACTTCCCTGCACGCCAAACAATATTCATTATTCAAGGCTAAACTGGAAGCTCAATATCCAGGAAAGGGTAAAAAAAGCCTCTTCTGCACTTTTTTGCTGCAAAAAGGCCATTGGATGCAAATGAGGCCTACAACCTCGCATCGCTCACTGGATTTACACCTCTATTGTCAGACCGACACTTTTGTATGTCTCAGTTTGGTGGACAGCACTAAAGAAGGCTATAAACTGCAATGCACTCAACCGAGTACAAAGACTGGCCTGCCTGTGTATCAGCGGGGCACTGAGAAGTACTCCGTCAGACGCACTGAATATTCTCCTCCACCTCCTACCTCTGGAAATATTTGGGAAACAAGCAGCAGCAAGTACAGCCATGAGACTCAAAACACTTCGATTGTGGTCCGAACTCAACACTGGCTACTCAACCATTCTCAAGGAATTCAATTTCCTACCTAGCGACACCGACCGCCTACTACCCCAGGCCATCTTTGAAAAGAAATTCTCAATCAGTATTCCCTCCAGATCGGACTGGATGACTGACATGCAAACACTGAAAGATCCTCTGCGCATCTTCACGGATGGATCAAAGACAAAAGAAGGGGTGGGTGCGGGTGTCTATTCACAAGACCTCAACATCTCCGTGAAGCTCCCTGATCACTGATTAAAGCGATTAAAGAGGCGCTGTCTTGGCTTAAAAACAATGTGATATCAAAAAGGGATATCACCATCTGTTCCGATAGTCAGGCCGCCATTAAATCCCTGGACAATGTCATGTTCTACTCTCAAACATCCCTTTATTGCAAGCTGTCTCTTAACGAGATGGCCGAGCATTTTAACATTCACCTCATGTGGGTGCCGGGACACTGTGACATACCAGGAAACTGCAAAGCCGACGAACTCGCTAGGTGTGGTACAACCTCATCCCTATTGATAGAAGGGGTACCACCTTCCATGCCGATCGCTACAGCCTATCATCTTTTAAAGATTCATACAATTAAAACCACCAATGCAAAACAAATGGCTAGAAGGCACCACCTGCCGTAAAACAAAAGAAATCTGGCCATCACTTAACCTAAAACGGTCACTCAGTCTACTTGGACTCAGCAAGCCCTAAGTAAGGACCCTTATAGGAGTCATAACCGGGCACTGTGTAATTGGCACTCATGCTCGCAGGATGGGTGTTCCATATAATGATTTTTGCAGAAGCTGGATGGATGAAGAGGAGGAAGAGAACACTCATTACCTTCTCTGCTCCTGCAGTGCTCTTGCCAGTCGTAGGTTCCTGCATCTAGGAGCCTACTACTTCAGCGGCCGTAACGAGCTAAAAAGTGCCAGCATTGGCCAACTAAATCGGTTCATCAGCAGTACCAACTGGTTCCAGCGTTAGGAGAAGTCAATCCGCGTGGTATCACAATGGGCCTACTCTGGCCTAAGTGTGACTGCTCTGCAGCAGTCAGCCACTACAACCTAACCTAACCTAAGGCTGGATTCCTCTTGAGTCACTGATAATGCTCAGGAAGTACATACATCTACCTGGAAAAAGTTTCTCAAACCTCGGCAAGTTGGTCCACCAAATCGCGATAAATGCGTAGGCTTTGTAGAACACAACCCCTGGTCGTGAACAAGCAGCATGTGCAAGCACCGAAAATATTTTTAAAAATGCTTTAATCAAACACCAAATTAACCAGCAACAAATGTAATTATATATACCTACGCAACGTTTCTGACGACCTTGGCACTGTGGGTGTTGGCATCGACTTTCTCCGTGCTTGAAACTAGAATCGATTTTCAGTACGAAAAACGAACTCTTTCGTCTCACAGACTCGCTTGTTCGACAGCACATACATATTTCAGTTTGTCGTCATTGACCGTGAGATCAATTCGCGATTTGAAGAAGAAATCCCCATAAAAGCCAATGGTAGTGTGTATCGATAATTTTCTCAGACTCAACATCGAGAATAATACTGGGCTGGAGCTGGGCATCAATCAAAAGCAAGCCTTTCCAGGCAAAGATTTGCATGCTTAGTTAGTTGTTGAGTTGAGGCCTTCGTCCACTGTGCCAACTTTTGGGAGTGGATTCAAGTCCAGATTAAAGCATTAGTTTTCATTCAGTCAGGTATGTAGATCTAGCGGTCTAAATCGTTGAACCTTGATGTCGCTCAACAGCTTCAACAGTTCATTATATATTCTCCTCAACCCACTATCTTTGCAGACGGGAGCCAACAGAAACCATATAACAGGAGCCAAACGATTACGATCTTATAGAAGATAGTTTGATTTCAGCCCTGAAGCTAATATCGGAGTTGATAGCGGTTCGTATGTAACTCAAAAGGAGGAAGAAAAAACTTCACAAACGTGTACGTTTCGAGTCAGAATACAGCTAAAAGTCGCTATATATGCTGAGCGAACAATATTTAGTTAGTTGTCCAACGTCTCGTGGAGGGTCTAAGCAATAGTTGCCTTACTGCTTCCAGTCATCAAGACCAAGCTGATTTGTGTCCGCTATGACTTAGTCTTTATACCGGAGGCCCGGTTGACACCCCTTCTCGATCCGTCCTCTACTTCTCGACGCTAAGATACGAAGATTCTCATTACCGGAGCATTAGAGTTCATGCGCTCACTGTGGTTGACCAAGTGTAGTCTGACGATTTTCGTCTTCCGCACTATATCCACATCTTGGTACAACTGGCAGACTTCCGACGTGAAATTTTTTATTCGAGTTGTGCTTAGTGTGCAACTTTCGGCTCCATAAAATTGGACCTACAAAATTAGAGCCCTGAAGAGCATGACTCTGGTCCTTCGAGTCATGAGTTTCGAGCTCAGTTCTCTACGGCGCGTGGGTGTCGCGAGACGTTGTCGTCGTCATCTGCGTATCCCAACGGCTGGACTGACTTGGGAGAATAACGACACGCAAAACACGGGCGGTTGCTGTAGAACCTCTACCCTGGTTGTCTGCGGAATGCAATGCTATTCATGTTATTATTACGTAGCGTCTCTTTTTTACTAACTACATCACACTTAACCTGTACTTAAAAGCGTCTAACGCAGATCCTCACATTTTTACAAGTTGCAAAATGCTCTCATGCCTTATGCACCACTAACCATTAGATGGTATCTTTATTGTATGTATTTACATTCGTTCAACTTTTGCTTGCTTGCAAGAGCCTCAATGAACACCATCAAGTTAAATACAAACAACGACTGCAGACCAGGTGCCTCCGTCCCTTGCGATTCAGTTTTCAAGTTCATGTATCATGGCCAAGATTAACAATATTGAAAAAAAAAAACGACACACCTCTACATTATCTCAGTTAAAGATGCAACAATCAATTATAAAATAATCAAGCTGGCAAACAGCGACGTAATTTTATTTTAAAGTTCCCCCCTATCAGTAAAGGGCTGACTCATAATACAAAAAAAAATGATTTAGGCGAGAATATAAGATAACTTCTGGCATGCCATTGCCTCCTTTGTATTGATATGCAACTGCTCACGTGGAGCTTATCAGCAAATGTGTTGGGACGATTGAAGAAAGGTGCTGAAGTTCGAGAATGGTTTTAGTGATACGTGATACGCTATTTCGGGTCATACATGTAACTCATACGATCTGAAAACGCCATTTTATAATCAAATGAAATGTGCAGACAAGGAGTAATCACGAAGATTGTTACAACCAACTTGAAAAACTGACCTATCGCACTCGCGAAAAATATAGTTGGCAAACCATCATCATTTTTAGACTAATACAATCCGCTAAAGGGGTGGCGGGGGTAAAGCACGCACTAGAAAACTCCAGGCCACACGATCATTCGCCATCGACTCTAAATGCCCATTCATATGAGGTCGCCACGAGTTGCGAACTTCGCAAACTCTGACAAATCATTCATATAAAGTTTTCTCATTCACAGAGAACCACGGGTGCAAACTGATACTTCACTGCGAATTGTTTGGTCGTAGAGGTTGTGTATTGCGATCTCAGATTGACAGTTCGCAAAGACAATGATTGATTCGCAGAGAATCATTAATTAGGATACATAAACTAACTTTTGTTGAGATATTTGTTAATGAAAAAACCTTATCCAATCATTTTTCATACCAAGAAATATAACTCATTGCTCATATTTGCTGGAAAAAGGTTGTTTCTGAAAGTTCGCGTTCGCCATTCGCCGCTCATATGAATGGGCCTTAACTCATAAGTATTTATGCCCAGGCGCAACCAAACGATTTTTTGGACTTGGTCCAACCATCTCGTCCCTGGTCATCAGTCTACCAAACCGAGTGGTCTTAGGGAATGCAAAACGCGTCAGACACAAAAAGTTAATTCTTGAAAAATGAATGGATTAACAAGATGTCAGACTCATACTTAAACATGAGTAACGTCGTTTTGGTTATCCCAACGACTCGCTGCTACAATTAGTAATGGATAATTTCTCAGACATCACGAATGAAGTTTTTTATCCAACACCCATCTTCTGAAAATTACCTCCAACACCCACTTAAACAACATCATCATTCTCCAATGCATAGGTTACTTACATTTTCCGCATAATTCGCCGGCAATAGATCCTGTGACTGAAAAGAGAGACGACACTTTTTATAAACTCCAATTCAATTACACCACATCTACTTACGGGGATCGCGTGTAAATCAGGATACTCCGTATTGAGACTCCTATAAGAAGGGGAACGATCAAATAAGATAAGGGACATAATGACTGCACTTACATATCATAAGCCGGTTCGTAACTAATTGCTGGTGTATTCACAAAGCACAAATTGTCCATCCTGAAAATAAGATAATTAGTTAGTTAGCCAGGAAATAGTTCATAAAGTATTGTATACGTTTGACTTAACAAGTGGTCCTTGACCACAACGTACTCGTTACCAGGCTGATTTTCGATCATCTTCAACACCAATATTCAAAATTTCGTCAGCAGCAAATCTCCTGCAACACACAAATACAAAACATACGTATGTACGTGCATGCATTCACACACACATGGACATACATACGTACGTATGTTAGATTGTTTAACTTTAATTTTAGGTTATGTTAAGGAATTGTATATTGCATTAATTCGTCACAAAATAGTCGTTATTACCAGATATTTAGGGAATAATAAGATTATTGTGATGATCGGCGATATGAGCTCCAGCCAATTTTGAGCTCGTCTCTTTTTCTTTGTGCCAAAATGAGTTGTGCAAAAACCACTGAGCGATATTTGCACGATATTCGCAAAGTTGCTCGCCGCAATTTCATCGATTGTATTGAAAATTTCACAAAACAACACTCCAACTGAAGGTTTCATATATTATTTGCGCGAAATATTATATTGTTTTGTTTGACAAATTGAAAATATACACTAGCAACCAGTTGAACCGACTCGCCGAAATCCCGAACCACTTCACTCCTTTCGGTTGTAGTTGAATATACGTTGATGACACATGAATAAAAAAACAATACCAGGAGTAGATGGCACTGGTAGCGTTTGAAAGAAATTTTAACAGGGTACACCTTAATTTCCATTTTCATTTGACTTAAGTAAATTCGTAGAAAAGTTTATTCAAGGCTTGTTTTATGGAGAAATTAGTACTCAGTAGAGATTCCCATTTTTTTTTTATTATTTTTATTAGTATATTATTTATCGTATTTATTAGATTACATTTTCCACTGAAGTTATTTATCAATGATTATTATTATTGATACTACATTTGAATTGTTGCTAAATTACACCTATCCTACTAAGTGGACTCAGAAATGCTAATGATGGTGATGAAGTAGATATTATTTTCTTCTGAGAAGAGTAAACTTTGGTATGTAATTTCAAATCATATTGCTATATTTAAGTCCTTACTTAATTCTGGCCATAATGGTGAATCATGGAACTACAGGATTATGATAACATATTGCTGTTCCAATCGTTGAACTATAGCCCAAGATGCAATTTCAAATAAGTCAAGACATGATTGTTTGCTTGCTGCAAGAAACGTCAGCCCCTTCAATAGTTCCTCAGTGGGTCGACTTGATTCGAATACAATTTTACTGGTTTCCAAAAAAAATTGTTGGTTGCTCAAGGGCTTTAATGGAGGTAACTAAGTAACCTTAAAGTAGTTAAGTTAGTCGCCAGCGCACTTAGACCATTGTGGGACTCGAACCGGATCCCTTGTAACCAAGGGCAGGCACTCAAACAATTGCGCCATCCAGCCATTTATGCAGATGAGGTTACAAGCAGAGATGAGAACTCAATTGATATGTAGTAAATCTACTTTATCAATTACTTTTCATGCATTTGCAAGTAATGTACTTCGTTTAGCCTGAATTCCATTTATGCATCTATAAATCTTAACAATAATCTGACACATTCTGTAACACCTGTTCTATTTCGAAGAAGCCATGGGTCAACTTTGGTGGTGACCCGTGGCGTTGTGGGTATGTGCGTCGACCCCAACCTCGACGTCGTAGGTTCGATTCCAGCTTTGAGCGACAGAAATAATTTTCACGGCCCCACCTCTTTCGAGTCACTGACAATGCTTAAAGAGTATTTCCTGTCTAGAAAAAGCTTCTCAAACTTGGCCGTTCGGATTCAGCATTAAACTGTAGGTCCCTTCCCCTCGTGAGAGAACAATAGCACGCACAACACGAGTGGTTGCTGAGCACACCACGAGTGGTTGCCCTCTATGGGCTGTAGCGCCACCCATAATAATAATAATAACATGGGTCAACTTTTACCATTGACTGCCCACCTATGCCTAAACAATATATGCACTAGGAGACGAGGATTTATGAACGATTTGGCTGTCACGTGAGGACCCTACGCTACTAAGCGAGGTGTTTACACATATTTTGTTATATCTGCTTACATTTTTGTAGATCTACTCCGTTTTTTGGTGATTGTTGTTGGAAGGTATTCTCTGATTCTTGAGCAACAATGAACTGAAAGATGACCGTGTGAGCTTAAGGAAGTTGAATTTTACTATCTACAATTACTTGGGTAAGCCATCTAAAGGTATCAAACCAACAGATCACTAATAGCTCGGATGCAAAACCTTGAAAACATTTTTAAGTGATTCAATGGGAAGAAGAGAGAATTTGCACAACCCAATAACCGACTTATATTATCCTTATTCATCCTGCTCCTTCAATGCACTATGATGAATTCGAAATTAAAACAATTTAATAGCATATTAAAACAAGCACATCGGAATGTTCATTTACTCGGCCTGGTTTAATGTGTCGTGGACAAAAAAACAACATCCAAACGGAATGGGGATTCTCCGTGGTGCACAAACCTCAGCTGTCGTTTATCTTTGCTTTTGTTCTAATTAGATATCGCGTATACGACGATAACGCGTGGACGACAGCGACAACAACCAGGACTTTCTGATTTTGGGTGCACCTTGTTGAATACAATTTTTGGGCTTCCTTCTTGCGTTGAAAGCAGATATCAAGCGTGGTTAAATTTTTTTAGAAGTAAGACTAACTAAATGGGGCTTATTTAAAAATGAGAAACTGATGTGAACCGCACTTTTTTTTCCAAATGCTCTTCTATCGACTCAAACATATGTGGACACATGGCTACCTTCAATAATAGAAAATAACACACAAAACCTTATGAAATATAGAAATTAAGGATACTACTCCCTACAGCCAGAGAACACTTGGAGATTTTTTCTTCAGAATCTCCAAGTAGTCTCCAAATAGCAGATATCCCTTTAAATTCAAGTTTGTCAATAGAACTGGGTGGCTGGAAGGGACAGGACAACATCTCTATATTCGGAGGCTTCGGTAACAACAAAGAGTAGGACGATGGAAGATCTTCTTCCCCATGAGCATCACAATGGGTGCAACTGGACCTAAGGCGTGGCCCCACAGCGAGTACCCACCTATCTAACCTAACCTACCTTCAACTAGGAAAATCAAATAGATTTGTTTGCAGTTTCATAATTGTTCTTCTAATTTCAAGCATTCTTCATCTTTAAACGAAGAAAATGTTCTAGAAACACTTCGGTGATATTCATTGTGATTAAACTAACGGAATAAATGAGTTTACTCATCTCTGCGATCCATTTAAGCCAATGAAGTAGTATTAGGAAGGTTGATGTCGGTTGTCGCTATACCACCTACCGCATTTCACGCCCTGAAAACAACTAAATACTTTGCATCTGTTTTAAAATTCAACTGACAAATTCTGACAGTTAAACTACTACTGTTCGTCATGTGCGAATGTACCACAGGTTTGTAGAAATTTAATGAATGCCGATGAAAAACCGACGCGACACAGCAAACGACACACGGCGCAGGAATTACCCCGATTATTTTACTTTGAAGGAACCCAGTAGCGATGAATGCCCCTCACAACTTGCATAATAATTTAATAAGAAATATTTCAGCTAACAATCCCAAACATTAATTTCATCTCTTGCAATTCGTATGTAAATAGTAAACAATATCAGAGAGCTGTCAAATCGAGTGTCTCCCGTGACGTAATCTCCACAGAACAAGTGAAAACTGTACATCCTACTGCGTAATCTTTTGTGTCTCGGCTTTCCTTTAGACAACTCCGAAAAAAAATCATGTTTAAAATTGGGATTGCCTTTATTGAATAAAAGATAATTCCTACACACTAAGTTATTCATTTCGTCAAGGGAATGAACATTTTTTTCGGACTAAGACTAAACAGGTACAAACACAAAACAAACTTATACTTGGTATAAGTCCTCAACCATGCCTATTTGAAGACAATCCTCTCTATCCAGTCCAGGTACGAATAGACTTTAGTGTAGACTCCTGGAGCATTGGGAGCAGCACAAAACTTGCCAAAACTCGTGATGCCGATTATGAATTTCACGCAATTGAATTCTGGTATTTCGGCGTGCAAAGGACCCCCAGAATCACCTTGACAGGTGTCCTTTCCGCCCTCCATATAACCGGCGCAGAATTGCTCATCAATGATTCCTCGCGGCAGTCGTCTTTCAGTTAAATAGATGTCCCGACACACCTTCTGATTGATAATGCTGAGATCGACCTTTTGCAGGCCGTCGGAGTTTGAGCCCATGAACTCCGTGCGGCCCCATCCAGCTGCAGACGACCGAGGAATGTCTAGACTGGGCAACTGCCACAGGCAAACGGGTTGTATCTGCTCCGTGAACGCAACTTGTCGTGATAACTTGATCAGAGCAATGTCATGGTAGTACATCGATGCCTTGTATCTGGGATGTAGGATTATGATCGTGATTTTAATATCTTGCGTATGCTCGGTGGTGCTGTTAAGATTCTGGGCTCCAAGGCGCACAACATCCGGTGGTTTGCTGCGAAAGTTAATACTTTTGTAGTGGTATCGATGGTTAATAAGACGAGCTGGGTACCTACCCACCTGATTCAGTGCAATGTGCAGCTGTAAGGACGTATTGATCACTGATGAGTGAACCTCCGCAAGCCCACTTGGGGTCACCATCAGGCTGCGACCAACCCAAGGCAGCCTACAGTGGAAAAGGTTCTTATAAATCGGTGATCAAATATGAGACAACCTCACCATGTGTGGATATTCTCCGGCGTTTGTCAGCTCCCCGCCGACAATCATCGGTACGCTCTGTACGCAATATTTTCCTGAGAATTTTCGCATCGTTCCGAATCTGGTGCCTCTTGAGGCTTCATGGTATTCTTCACACTCTGAAAGATAAAATAACGTCTAAGGATATTCGCATTTCACAGAGTACAGTGTGACTTATACTTCTAGCACTGATTCGCTTTGTGTTCGGATGGTCGGTGTCCTTTGCCGCGAGGGGACAGCATATGATTGGAATGCTCTTGCGATACATGCATACATCGATTTTGATACCGTGAAGACGATACTCCCGTATGACATGGAGGCACTGGTATGCCAAGAGGCAATATCCGCTGCGATTATCGAACGATCGACGGCAGAATGATCCTTCTTCTTTTGGTTTGATGCGATCTTCATCGAGTCGTCGTACTGTCACCGTCATTTTAGGAGCTGCACCGAAACTCGGATAGAGGGCATTAGGTATCGGTTTTTCGTAGAACTGAGGCTTTGGCGTCTTGACGGGTGTGTCCTTTCCAGTCCACTTTGGGACTGTCAGCTTTGTTGATTGGTAGTAAGGTGAGAATTGATTGTAGATTTGTGCTGGGAAATGGAAATGAAAACGTTATAAATCATCTGGTAGACACTGTAACATAAACTCAATGAATGACTCCCTAGGAAGAATGAAGAATGAAGCTCTTATAAAAAAAGCTATCGATACGGTGTTTCTCGTATGCACAAGCGTCTACACTTAGTCTCTGTCAGTAAAATGTACGAGCTTTAGAGTTTCTGCCGAAAATGAGGTATAAAGAAGCCGCTGGTAGTTTTCGACAGAAACGAGGAGTGCGAGCCTACACCAGGTCATGTCTATTTAGGGTTGGCGTCTTCAACTGACCTCTGTTACATTTGAACTATGAATTTAGGAGTGTTTTCTATCTATTAACAAAGGATGTCCAAGGCAAGAAGGTTGTAATAGCAGTAAGAAAATACCCAGCAACTGCTAGTCTTCGAGTGCATCTGACATTGCTCAATAAGATATGCATAATTGTAGTATTTTGTGTTGGAAATTGTTTGAAGAGAACCGCGCAGATGATGAACTCGCAACACTCCACGGTTCAACTATTCAACAAAAAACATTTGATTACATAGTGATTAACAAGTGTTATGAAAATTATAACAGTTTCGAGACTGAACTAAGAAAATAATTTGTTTGCTTACACAAAGACTGAGAGCACACACCGCTTCCAGAGAGTAAAATATGAAAGAAAACAAGTATGAGCTTGATTTTCAATTTAGTTCCCGACATTTCTAAGCATTTTTTTGTTTCTAAATTTAAAAGACGTAATTTTTGTTTCCCAATTTCGTGAACTTTTCTAGATTTGTTAAAATATTGGACTGTTAAATTGTTGATATTTTGCTTAGCAATCAAATGTCAAAAGGTTTTCAGCTCTGTAACTGTATTCGGAATGAGTGAGAAGATAATCACAGACAAATGAGTCACTTACTAGGTGACAAGATCAGAAATTGGTCAGAACTTTGGTACATTGAGTAAGATTCAATTCGGTGGACTGTTTGTGGAATTTTAATTGATAGTTAATTTGAAATTAAGCTTCTGTTTTATACTGCTAGTTCATTGAAAACAAAACAAGCGGAACCACAGCCCCTACTGAACATGTACCTTCTTCTTCTTCTTGATTGGCGCTACAGTCCGGGGTGGACCTGGGCCTCAACCAACATGCCTCTCCAGCCAGCACAATCTTTCGCCAGCTGCCTCCAGTTGAGCAGCTTTTCAACTTGTGTGCGCCATCTAGTGCGAGGACGTCCTCTGTTGCGCTGTCCCAATGGCTCGGTGTCTAAGACTCTTCGGGCCGGAGCTGTGGTGTCCATCCGCTCTACATGACCTAGCCATCTTAAGCGTTGGATCCGAAGACGCTTAACTAGGTGCATGCCGCTGTACAGCCCGTATAGTTCGTGGTTGAAACTTCTCCTCCAAACGCCATCAACGCAAACAGGACCAAAGATCGTACGCAGAACTTTTCTCTCAAAACAACCAAGAGCTTCTTCATCCGCTTTCAATGGCGTCCATGTCTCTGCGCCATAGAGCAGGAATGGGATGATCAGGGTTTTATACAAGCTCAATTTGGTGTTTCGAGAGATGGCTCTGTTACTCAATTGCCTCTTGAGCCCAAAGAAACAGCGATTGGCAAGAGTAATTCTGCGCTTGATCTCGGTACTGGTGTTGTTGTCCCTATTTACTCCGGAGCCTAGGTAGACGAAGTCCTTGACTACCTCAAAGTTTCTGCTGCCCAATATGACGCTCTGTCCGAGACGTCGATGTTGTGCGTCCTTCCGTGATGACAGCATGTACTTTGTTTTGCCCTGGTTTACCGCTACACCCATTTTAGCCGCTTCCGCTTCAATACCAGCAAACGCCTCATTGACGGCTCTCTGTGTTCGTCCAATCACGTCAATGTCGTCCGCGTAAGCAAGCAGTTGAACGGACTTTTGGAAGATCGTGCCTCGGGTGTTGACGTTTGAGTTTCGCACGATCTTCTCAAGTATGATGTTAAAGAAGTCACATGAACATGTACCTAGCTTCTGCAAAAACCTCCTGTTATAACCCTCAGCGAAGCAGTCAGTTCACATACCCACCACGTCACAATAGTGCGCAGTTGCTGATAAAAGCAAGCACAGGACGAATCTCCTTTTTGCAGCAAGTGCCAACCCCTCTCCAATGTCGTGTGTAAAGTCGACCGCCAAAGCAAAATGTCGCTGTATGAACAAACCAATCCAGTCTGGAAACACATGATGCAAGGGTCAAGAAAGCCTCTACTGTTGCTAGGAAGGCAGGAGGAAAATGGCGATCCGGATTCCGGACAAAGGAATGCATACTAGATATTCAACATGTGTCATGAATTAGTAGAAAACTTCTTCTTTGTTTGGCGCTAAAGCTCGAGGTCAACCAACAAGCCTCTCCAGTCAGTACGCTCTCTAGCCGGCGCACACCAATTTACTTGAGGTCATTCTCCGCTTGCGTCCATCTTATCGGTTGCGTTTTTCCAATGGTTCGGATTCAAAGACTCTCTGGGCCGGAATTGTGGTGTGAATACTGTCTACATAACCTCACCATTTGTGTACAGTTCGGGGCTAAATCTTCTCCTTCAGACCAGTGCAAACAGATCACACGTAGAACTTTTTTCTCAGAAAGACCGAGAGCTTCTTCATCCGCTTTGAATAGCGCCAATGTCTCTTCGTCCATAGGACAGGACAGGTATCATCAAAGGGTTCTATAAATTCTGCTCGGTCCATCGATAAAGAATAATTCTGCGCCTGATCTCGGTACCGATGTTACTGTGCCTGTTTAATGAAGAGCTGAAAAACACGAAGTCCTTGACAAACTATGCCCATTATGACGATCTGTGCTAGGCGTCGATGTACGTCCTTCCGTGATGACATCATGTACTGTACCATAGACAGCTTTTATCTTTAACAGCCCTACACTAGAGTCTGGCTCATTGCATCTGCTATTAGAAACACGTATCGGTTACACAACGATTCTCAACGAACTCAATTTCCTCCCCAACAGTACCGGCACGGACATCTCCCTTTCAGGAAAACACTTTCCACCAGCCCCCTTGCATATTGGACAACAACCAACAAACCTGATGGACTAAGAAGTGGGTATCGTTATCTGCTTTAAAGAACATCTTTCTGAACACTGTTCAATCCTTTAATATTCAATTATTTTTCTGGCAACAACGTGATGTCAAAAAATTACATCATTACATGGCCGCAATTAAGTTCCTGTACAAAACAAAAAAGAGGAGCACTTACTGCAATTCCACTCTCGTGACTGAGAACATACCATATATTACAACAACTGACCTATCAACCAATCGTTCAAAAATCAACAACTTCTTGGTAACAAACCCGATGACTGAAACCATGACACTCCGTTCGGTCTCATAGTTATTCTAATCGTTCAACGTAAAACGGAACAAATATCCTCCAGTCCTTTTATGACAATGGCTGGTAAAGGTAAAAAGAAACGTAATAGCAAAGACGCATCTGCTTCGGGAGCAGGATCTGGAGAGCCTAGAAAGAAAGGCAAAAAGAAGAACGCCTCCAAGGGGAAATCCTTTCAATCTGACATATTTAATGACGCAGCAATGGAGAATGCATACTACGTGTGTCACAATGTTCAGGTTGGTAGCAACATTATTCTTTATGAAACATAACACATAACAGCTTCACGGATTGTTCTTTATATACTTTCGTAGGACGTTCTAAAGTCAAGAGGATTTGCCTGGCCCGAGGCACAGAAGAAAAAAAAGAAGGGAAAGCGTTAGTATTTCAGTGTTACAGTGTTATGTATAAACAATAAATGAGTTGCAATAATATATTAAGTTTTTGCATTGATAGTGGTTCGCATTAAGCATTCACAATGAAAACAGTATGGACAGTACAGTCTTTTCCATAGTAACTTCTCTAATTTTGTCATTGAAATTGTCGGCTTGAGTTGGCGAGTTAAGTATAGACGCAGTACCTCAACAGGCGATTTTGTCGATTTTGCCGGAAAGACCTGGTCGGACTGATGTCGAACAGACCAATGCCCTTAACGTTGTCGGACAGCGTGAGCGAGTTTCAATGATTGTGCACGTGCTTGAACTTCTTCTTCTTCTTCTTCTTCTTGTGGCGCTACAGTCCGGGGTGAACCTGGGCCTCGGTCAACAATCCTCTCCAGCTGGCACGATACTCAGCCAGCTGCCTCCAATTTCTCACTCCAAGTTGGTTGAGGTCCTTCTCCACTTGAGTGCGCCATCGGGTTCGTGGTCGTCCTCTATTGCGTTGTCCTACTGGTTCGGAGTCGAAGACTCTTCGGCCTGGAGCAGTGTTGTCCATGCGCTCTACATGGCCTAGCCATCTTAGGCGTTGAATCCGTAGACGCCTGACTAGACTCATGTCGCTGTACAGCCCGTACAGTTCGTGGTTGAATCTCCTTCTCCAAGAACTTTCAACGCAAACAGGACCAAAGATTGAACGCAGAACTTTTCTCTCAAAGAGACCAAGTGCGTCTTCATCCGCTCTTGAGATAGTCCAAGCTTCCGCGCCATACAGCAGGACAGGGATGATCAAGGTCTTATATAACGTGAGCTTGGTCTTTCGAGAGAAGGCTCTACTACTCAATTGCCTCTTGAGCCCAAAGAAACAGCGGTTGGCAAGACTTATTCTGCGTTCAATCTCGGTACTGATGTTGTTCGCACTATTTACTTGGCAGCCAAGGTAGACGAAGTCCTTTACTACCTCGAAGTTGTAGCTGCCTATGGTGACGTTCTGACCGAGTCGTCGATGTTGTGTGTCCTTTCTTGATGACAGCATATACTTTGTTTTGCCCTCATTCACCGCTAAACCCATTTTTGCCGCCTCCGTCTCAATACAAGCAAACGCTTCATTGACGGCTCGCTGAGTTCGGCCAATCAAGTCAACATCGTCGGCGTATGCTAGCAGTTGAACGGACTTCTGGAAGATCGTGCCTCTAGTGTTGGCATGTGAGTTTCGCACGATCTTCTCCAGGACGATGTTGAAGAAATCACATGACAGCGCGTCGCCTTGCCTAAAGCCTTTTTTGACATTGAAGGTCTCGGTGAGTTCGTTACCGACCTTGATGGAGCAAGGTGCTTGAACTAAAGCTTGTAAAAGAGAATATATAATTTATCTAAATGTTTTTTGTTTATGATTTAATGAAACACAAACTGTAATTATTCAGTTTATTTTTAGGGATTTAATTTTATAAATTGTATAACTTACGTGATGATTCCGCCACGCTAGTTGTCAGAAAGAGGAGAGTTAGTTCTAAGACTTGGAAACAACTAGCCATACAACTGAACAGACTTTGGTGCAATACTCCAGCCTCGCTTTGGTTGCTAGGTGAAACAGCCTCTATCAACGATTGATCTCTGGTTTCTTCTTTACAGAAGACTTTTTTGCTTTAGCTACCGCAAGGTGGCTTTTGTTTGCACAAGGGTCATGTGTGGTGAACAACTCATTTTTTTAATACTGTTACCACTGAGTCCAATACTCGTAGTAATGAATCATTGAACTCACCACTATTCTGTTACTCGCACTTCTGTTGTTCTGTTACTGCATATGAATGTTTTTTATTCGGTAAGTCCTATTTCTGTAAAGGGAATGTGCTCATTTGACATTCGATTTTTGTGCATTCTGTTTCTTGGCACTATACGCATTTCATTTGAATTTTATTTTTTGTTTTTGTTTTCAAGAAGAAATAAGCACTTCACAATTAAAAGAAAAGACAAATTATTTTTAAAATACTTGTAATATTGTGTATCCACCATCTGAACACCCTGTTATCGATAAGCTCATCTAGAAACATTAAAAATTCTCAGTTAGAGTACTTTGACACGAGCTAATTTAGACAGCAAGCTTTTCCAACCTGTCCGATTTAGCTCGTGTAAAAGTACTCTTAATAGCTGTCCGCAGGCAGACTTTTTGGCACGCGAAAACACTTCTTCAAACATTGACTTCTTTGAACTTCGATACAGTCCGCGATTGATCTGTGCCTCAACCAAAAAGCCTACCAGATTGCGTGATCTTTAGCCAGGTGATTCTAATTTCGCACGGCCGTTGGCGGAGCCTCTTCTCCATTCGTGTTCACCCTCTATGGCGTTGTCGCAATTTGACGGAGCCGAACCTCTTCGGGCTAGAGCAATGTTTTTCATGCACTCTACACGGACTAGCCATCTTAGGCTTTAAATTAGTTGACCTTGCCCTGACTCATGTCTTATGCCATAGATATCCTAAAACAGTTAAATATTCTAACTTAACTATGTAGGTAGACAGGCTTAAAGTCATGGCTCGCTTAAACTAACGAATTGGGTCCATTGTGTCCTTGATTGCGTTGTTTCACCACCCTCAGACCTACTTTAATGTTAAATCCACCCAGATTTAAGACTGCAAGGGTTGGGCAGTCACAGAGTAGATGTTATATAATAATAATAATATGGGTGGCGCTACAGCCCAAAGAGGGCAATGGCCTAGCTTCTCAGCAACCACTCGTGTTGTGCGTGCTATTGTTCCCTCACGAGTGGAAGGGACCTACAGTTTTACGCCGAATCCGAACGGCCAAGTTTGAGAAGCTTTTTCTAGACAGGAAATACTCTTTAAGCATTGTCAGTGACTCGAAAGAGGTGGGGCCGTGAAGATTATTTCTGTCGCTCAAAGCTAGAATCGAACCTACGACGTCGAGGTTGGGGTCGACGCACATACCCACAACGCCACGGGTCACCACAAAGTAGATGTTAGACACATTCTATTTTTTCCTGCTGCTTCTGCAAAAGTCGTTATGCCTTAATTTGAGCCGCACTGCATGTGAACTTATGGCATAGTGCCGGGTAAAGACTTCTACTATCCTTCTCACGTTCTTTCGACTACAGCCGATCAATGATATTGACCTCATTGATCAGGACCATCGACGTGGCGACAATACTCTGGCCAAGCCATCGAACTCTATCTCTGTCCAGGACAGAGTTTAGTTTTTTCCTTTATGAAGCTGAACAGCGCTTGCTAGAGATTCTTTCAGTTCAGATCTCTCTTTTGCGAGGCTGCCCACTTTTATGTTTCTATATATTTCAACTTGAGGCCCAGGCGCAATCCTAATCAGAAGAAGGAAATGGAAAATAAAACTAAATGCATAGACAATACAAGATTTGCACTGTTCTTGCATCAACACACCATTTAAGAAAAACAAATTCACCTGCTTAAGTGAAAACTTCCCGAGTACACTTATTTCGTTAATATGTGGGCGCATTCCCCGTCCTCCTACTAACAAAATAGGCGTACAAATATTTTGAATATCCCAATAATCTTGGTGTTTAGAATAAAAATACCAGCGCAACCACCATCGGTATCATCAAATCTATAATTGATGACATCATGGAATGACAAAAAAAGAAATTCTCGCATTTTCCAATTTATTAATAACAAACAATTTATGTCCGAAGAAGTGCCTCATCCTTCACTCCTTTAAAGAAAACTGATGAAAGCCAAACAAAAAAGTCGCTTGATCGCAACTCATGCGCAGAGATGCACACATGCAGACATTGATATTTAATTTTCCATGGTAGCAAATACAAGTTTGATCGCATCCATTGGCCAGTCCAAAACAAACATCAACCGGGCCCCTTTCCGCCCCGAATATCATTTGCCTAAGTAGAGACAGATCTTCGAAACATAAAATACCCCATTCCACTTGGATAGATACTTAGTCTATTTGCGCGTTTCGTTGCATTCGAACGGCTCACCCCGGAGACTTACAATCGCATTCTCACCTTAGACACTCGTTGATCTGGCATCGGAATAGCCACTCGTTCGTTGTCTGGGAAAAAAATTCGTCTGATTCCAGTCAGAAACAGTCGGTTCTCGGTTACATTTGACTGCTTAGAGCGGATAGATCAACGCGACCAGTTCAGTTTGCGAATTCGATACTGAATGCAGTGATTTCTGATTAGTGACTCTTGGGCTAAGTTATTGTGTTATTTGCTTTTTGTATTCAATCGAAGAATGGGGAAAGTTGCAGCCATTGGAATCGACTTGGGCACCACCTATTCCTGTGTGGGAGTTTGGCAAAACAACAAGGTCGAGATCATTGCCAATGACCAGGGAAACCGTACGACGCCGAGCTATGTCGCCTTTAATGACACGGAGAGGCTGATAGGCGATGCAGCTAAGAATCAGGTAAGATCTGAAGTTCCTGCGCTTGTCCTTTGCGCGGAGGCTGGATCTCCAATTCGAGTTGTGTATTTTTTCTTTTATTATTTTGCGCATAATATCTTTCGTGATATAAATACACATGTGTGCAAAAACATTTTGTTTATGATTACTGTGCAGAAAATAGACGTGTGAAAAACGTATACGATCTGATTTTGTGATCTTCTCTCAAGGTCACATTCGCTTTTTCAATGAATGATATGATTAATGTTGGAAAAATGTTCTGAATCAAGGAATAACACAAATAAGAACCGTGTACATTCACAAATGTGGGTAAGGTAACATATTAAATAAAATTAATGTGGATGGCGGAACAGCAGGGCCCAGCTTCTCATCAACCACTCGTGTTGTGCGTGCTTGAACCTCACACGAGTGGAAGGGACTAACTCCGAACGGGCAAGTTTGAGACGCTTTTCTAGACAGGAATACTTTCAAGCATTGTTAGTGACTCGAAAGGATAATTACAGAATATTTAACAATTTTATACAAAAATAATATAATTTTTTGCACCAGGGTGTAGTATACACCGTTAAATTCTACGAATTCACGGGAAACTTACACATTTATTATAATACTGGACGTTATAATTGAAAGCATACACATTAGGAGGTTAGGAGAGTGGGTTGTGGGTTGTGGGTTGACGCGCAAGTCACGTCTCCGGCCCTGATAAAGCCAAATTTTCTGCCCACACCCTTCACGTACCCATTCTAAATCTTTTATTAAGTTCCTGCCTGTCCTGGAAGAAGTGTTGTCCCAGCCCTATGCCTCAACTGGCAAAGGCTGTGGCGGTGGAATTGATTGTGAGGAGTACCTATAACATTTTTCTGCTTCATCTTCACAGCATATGCTGTCATGGTTAAGTCTCATTTTACTTTCATGGTACTTCAAATGATTATGGTTAGTTAATCCATAGCCACTTGCAGGCGTTTGTCGATTTTAAGCACTCATTGCATGCACAATAATGAATTGTTCACTTATTCTGCATCTCTTGTCAATTGGAATTAATTGATAGCTTTTTTTATAATCTATGAGCCTATTGTGTGATTTTGTAAATAACTTTAAAAAATTCTTGTGTCTGTCAAAAAGTAGTCCAAATTCCTCTGTGATGTCGCCTATTTCTTGACATTTTTTCTATTCCCTAACGATTGACTTCATGTTAGGTGTTTTCTACGTATGTACACAAAACATTAACAATTTGTGTTGTACTTTTGAGTAAGTTCCCGATATTTATTGTGGAAGCCTCGCGATTCTTCCGGCTATTTTTCGTTCTCTGAAAAGTAAAGGCGACACACACAACTCCAGACTAGCAGCTAAGATATCCATTATCTGATCCCATAAAGTCAAAGCAAAATCGAACTATCGCAGGCTGTGTCAATGAATTTGGTAGTTGTCGTCGTAAATGTACATTTATCCAGTCAGCGTTGCATAGACTTTCCACAAGAAAAATAGTGTCTTCACAATGGCAGACATTTCAAGTTTGCAATTGATTTGCAATCAGACAGTTACTGTTGCGTTAAGAATTACCAACTGCTGCAGATAATGGATGAGGTTTACAGATAATGGAAGCATGTTGAGAACGAGACTCTCCAAGCCATTAGCTAATAAAGATTGATGTGAATGAAAAAAGGTTTTTCAAATTTATTAAATTTCATTCGCGCTTGCTCCAGGCACAAACAATTAAAAAGCAAGATACGATGAAAGAAAAAAATGTGTCATTAATTTAAACACCTCCCAGATCAGAAAAAAAAATTTAATTGAATAAAGTTGACAGCTCCGCTTGGGCTTTCAAACTGAACTGTTTTAAACTTGAATTTGAGAACATTTTTAATCACTCCAAAATGAGTGTAATATCTTCTCTCATATGCACCTAACCTCCACCCTTTTCACAGTTTTTATATTTCTAAAGTTAGTGTATAGAGTGGAATATCCTTCAGCCGAATTCTCTCTAAGTCGAATTTCGTTCCATCTCTATTCTATGTTTTGTTTGCCATATTTTGGAATTCTCCTCAATTTTCAATACATGAAACCACACGTTAACTCGAACTAAGTCGAATATCCCGCGATAGGGAGAACCACTATACAGGAATTTGTTTGAATCAATACGCGCATCGCATCTAAATTGATTGAATTTTTAAATTTCGTCGCAATTAATGAAGGGTTTCAATTTTCTATTGAAGCTCCAAGGCCCGTGAATGGGCATTTCGAAATCAACTTCTGAGACTACATTCGCAGAGCATTCTTGTCGTGATGATTTTCTAGCTGCAAGCCAAAATTATTAAAACACCATCGATTGTGGATTTCCAAGAAATATCCAAGACTTCTTTTTTGACATAGCTTTACAATTTCCCAACGAATTTGACTGTCGTGATAATTCAGCACATCCAATCCATAAAATAGTTTGGACTGGCTAAGACATGTATTCAGAACTGCTTCTTTCGAAAAAAAAAAGTGTGGAGTGCAGGTGCTGTTGTACTCAAATTTGGCCCTGTTTCTGCTGTTTTGAATTTTCGGTTCTCCATTAAGATTTTGATTTAGTTGCCTAGAATAGCCAGTATACGTACAAGCATATTATAATAGTTGTAGTAGTATGACAGAAGCAATTGAAAAACCAAACAAGAGATTTTCGAATATGGACCGGTGTTTGTGAAAATCTGCTGCTTAATTGCTTAATTATAGTCGGTATTTTCTACATGCAAGGCCTTATCCAATCAAAGTGCTTAAGCCTGTGATGAGAACTTTAACATTTCAAGCCACACAAGATTCCCAATCAACACACTCGTGACAATGTATATGACAAACTTCACACCATCAATGCACATAATTGTTACGTCTGATTGAGACGACCAAAACAAAATTCAAATCGAACCGTCAATCCTTCAATTAAAACGAATGTACTCAAGTGGCTCTCCAAGTAGTGCCGCCTTAAATCATCAGCAAAGACAGCAAATCTTTTAGCCACCATCAGTATTCTAACGAACTCAATGCACAAAATATTCCCACTTCGCCCAAAATTGGTGATGTGTACATGCGTTTACACCGATACGTCCAGTAAGTTGGTAGCCAAACGTCAACCGTTGACATTGTGTAGTGTGTTTTCGTTTATGGCGTGTTGTTGCAAGTCGCAAGTGGTTTATGGGAACAGAATTCCAATTATATGAGAAATATGACTTGAAACAGACAACACCATTTCGTGCCGTATTTGGGCGGCTAGCACCGCCTGAAGTAAATCAAATGACTGAGATGTCACAAGCGATTAATGGATCAATTCATCAGATTGACATAATTTCAATGAATAGTCTGAGAAATCATAACGCACCTTGTGAATGCAATGTCTTCTAGAGCATTTCAGTGTGTATATGAGAGACTATGAGCTATAAGCGTGGGTGTGTCCGAATATGTCATGCATATGCACACATGATCAGCGCATGAGACGGATGAAATTAAAAATTGTATATGGTGTCCAAAAATAGATGGTGCATATATTTCAAGGTCGAGCCTGTTTTTAGACCGCTCTACTTCGAGTAGAAATGAAGATGACAACTTGTCTAAACGCAAAAACTAGACGTAAAGTGGTGACATGTTTCGCAAGAAGAAGCCGCATTCGGCAGTATTGTAACGCCGTTATATATGTTAACTGTTTCTAATAGCATGGGTCATTTAATTTCCTCGGATACAAAATGGGGGGCATCAGATTTGTCCTTAACTGTATATCAAAGCCGTTTCTTGGCCTTGTCTTTTGACATCTGTCAAAACTAATGGTTTTTCGAATGAGTCTAATCGGGTTTTCTTATATTTGTTACAGGTCGCTATGAATGCGAGGAACACTGTTTTCGACGCTAAACGGCTGATTGGTCGAAAATTTGACGATCAAAAAATTCAGGACGACATGAAACATTGGCCCTTCAAGGTGATCAATTGCTCCGGCAAGCCAAAGATCGAAATTGAATTTAAGGGAGAGATCAAGAGATTCGCCCCGGAGGAAATAAGTTCGATGGTCTTGGTCAAAATGAAGGAAATAGCTGAGGTCTACTTGGGCGGCAAGGTAGTTGATGCTGTAATAACAGTACCGGCCTATTTTAACGACTCACAGCGTCAAGCTACCAAAGATGCTGGATCGATTGCAGGTCTTAATGTCTTGCGCATCATCAATGAGCCGACCGCTGCGGCCTTGGCCTATGGTCTGGATAAGAACCTTAAGGGCGAAAAGAACGTTTTAATCTTTGATCTAGGTGGCGGAACATTTGATGTGTCCATTTTAACTATCGACGAAGGCTCCCTGTTTGAAGTCAAATCAACCGCTGGCGATACACACTTGGGCGGTGAGGACTTTGATAATCGACTTGTGAATTACTTCGTGGAGGAGTTCAAACGAAAACACAAACGTAATCTGAGCGGAGAAGTGCGGGCTATGCGCAGATTGCGTACAGCTTGTGAGCGAGCTAAGCGAACGTTGTCGTCCAGCACGGAGGCATCCATTGAAATTGATGCTCTCCACGATGGCGTTGACTTTTATTCGAAGATCAGCCGAGCACGTTTTGAGGAGCTGAACATGGATCTATTTCGTTCAACTTTGGAACCTGTGGAGAAGGCCTTGAACGACGCCAAATTAGACAAGGCAGCGATCAATGACGTAGTTCTAGTCGGTGGCTCGACGCGGATTCCCAAGATCCAGAAACTACTCCAGGACTTCTTCAATGGGAAACAACTTAATTTATCTATCAACCCAGATGAGGCTGTAGCATACGGTGCCGCTGTGCAAGCCGCCATTCTTACGGGTGTAGGAAGCGCCCAGATCCAGGACGTTCTCTTGGTCGACGTGACTCCACTCTCCTTGGGCATAGAAACAGCCGGAGGTGTCATGACTAAATTGATCGAACGCAATGCTAGGATCCCATGCAAACAACAGCAAACGTTCACGACGTACAGTGACAATCAAAACGCTGTTACTATCCAGGTCTACGAAGGCGAGCGAGCAATGACCAAAGATAACAACCTTCTGGGCACCTTCAATTTAACCGGAATACCGCCAGCACCAAGAGGCGTCCCCAAGATCGAAGTGACTTTTGACTTGAACGCCGATGGCATACTCAATGTCTCAGCTAAGGATAACAGCACTGGCAAGTCTGAGAAGATTACCATCACAAATGACAAGGGCCGCCTGTCAAAGGCAGAAATCGACAAGATGCTCGCAGAAGCCGAAAAGTACAAGGAGGAGGACGAACGTCAAAAGGAGAGGATCGCTGCGAAGAATTCACTTGAGGGTTACATCTACGGTTGCCTGCAGGTAAGTCTTTCATAAGCATTTATAAATAATGGGCCCATTGATTATAAGCGTTTTTTAAGGCCGCTGAAGAAGCACCAGCTGATAAACTGAGTGAAAACGATAAAAAAGTTGTTCGTGACAAGTGTTCCGAGGAGACGTCGTGGTTGGATCGCAACGCGCTAGCAGAGAAGGAAGAGTTCGATGATCACTTAAAGGAATGTCAGCGGGTTTGCGGACCAATTATGTCAAAACTGCATTCACAAGCTGCAGGTGGAGCTGGTGCCCGTCCATCGGCGACAAGTGGTTCTGGTGGGCCAACTGTCGAAGAGGTTGACTAAATTTACAAGCACAACTAAAAGAATGCCTGAGAACAGCTAGTAATTGAGTTTTTTTTTTTTTCATTATTGTTGTAATAAATTTTGCACAATACATCGTTTTTTTTTTAATAGTTGTTTAGTCTTAAACTACGTAAGAAATAAAAACTGGGCTTTTGATGCGCTTTCGTGAAGAAAGTCTACAAAGCGTAGCTCCCATCCCCATCCCCATTGGAACGATAATGTTCCCACATATAAATGCCTACAGTATAACGCTTCTACTGCATCTTTTGCTGGTGCTTAGGAGTTTATGGTCGGAAATAAAAAAAAATTGGTTTATAAGACTACGACAAATTGAGTACTGTAAACAATAGAACACAACGCGTTAAATATTTAAAGTGGAAAAAGGGTAGAAATTAGATACCGCTAGAGCAATTGTTTTCCGCTCCAAACGCCAAATATGGGAAATGCTTAAAAAAGGCATTATGGTAGGGACGTCCGTCATAATGCCAACCATTGTTAATTCATTGTGATACCCAGTTCCATTACTTTGATCCCAACGGCAATTGTGACTGGACGTAATATAATATAAAACCAGAGAAAAGCATTTTAACTCTTGCTTTCATTAGGATTCGACGTGGGACCCCTATAATCAAGGGCATCAAAAACATCAAAATCAAACCAACTGCGCCATCCAGTCGATTTTGGTCGGGACATATAGTAACTGATTGTAAGGTGTCACATATGTAAGTAACGAAAAACGAAAATGCAAGATATATTTTACACCGATGTTGAATGAAACAGAGCCCAAAATGATGACAGACAACAGTGAATATGTGCAATGAAACAGATTTTCAATGTCGCATGTGTTCGTGCTAGATTTGACAATCCACTTGTTCGCGCGTAATACTTGCGGTAATACGTCTAGTTTTATTAAATTAAATCTTTTATTGATTTAAGGAAAGCAAATGCTGAGAATAATCACTAATTCCCTCACGCATAACATTAAAAACTTGTGTGTAAAAAACGTGAATCCCAGTCAGGGGTCTCGTTTTCTCTCGTCATTTATAGCCAACAAAACACAAATGGGCAAAGAAACGTGCATAGTTTGGGTGGATTTAGAAATGACTGGTCTAGATGTAAGCCGAGATAAAATATTAGAAATATCTTGTTTAATAACCGACAAAGAGCTCAATATAGTTGCCGAAGGACCAATCGTTGAAATCCATCAACCCGATGAGGTATTGAACAACATGAACGAATGGTGCATGAAGCATCACAATGAAAGTAAACTGGTGGACAAATGTAAAGCATCAACGATTTCATTGGAAATGGCAGAAGATATGATACTTAAATTTCTCGAATCCCAAGTGCCAAGGGGTAAGTGTCCATTGGCAGGAAATTCTGTGTATATGGATCGGTTGTTCCTCAATCAACAAATGCCGAAAGTGGACAACTACTTGCACTATAGAATAATCGATGTGTCGACTGTTAAGGAGTTGTGCAGACGATGGAATCCAAATGTTGCAGCCGGTGCACCGAGAAAGAAACTACTCCACCGCAGTTTGGATGACATCAAGGAAAGCATTGAGGAAATGCGATATTACAAGAAATTCTTCTTCAAATAGTCAAATTAATAAATAAATACTCATTTACTTAAGCAAATTTACTGTGTTTATTCATTCGTAAACGGCAGATCCTCTGTTCCGTGGTAGAAATTCAAAGAGCCCAGCTGGGTAGAAACTCGTACTTTTAAGAACGATACACCTACCTGGCCAAGGATGGTAATGGAAAAATACCTGCTAGTTTAAAAAAATAACTTCCATATACAGAATTGAAAACAATTACTAAATTTCTATATTTTAGTAAAATCAATTTTTAATTTCGTTAATAAGGGTATGTACGAAGTTATATACAAATATGTATACGAACGTCGACTTTTAACAGCTACTGTCTGAGTTACTTCAAATGTCAAATAGCAAACGTCACGAAGAAATGTTTATTAAATGTTTTGATGGGTGGCTGAAAGTGTTTTTATTAGAAGCAAATATAAATTAACAAATAAAATGTCTGAGGAAATTATATTCGACTGTTTGCATTCAGAAATTGTCAACTACTGCCTACTGAATAATAAAGTAATGAAAGTTTTCCTTATTTCTTTAAAATACAATTCACATAAAATAGTTTCGTAGGAAAATGACTTCTCTACTCTGGAATATATTGGATATTCTACAGGCTATCGCCTCATCGAAAGACTCACTCGCGAGTGGCCCCGTTTTAAGGATGAACTGGAAACAATGAAATTTATTTGTACAGATTTCTGGTCGTTAATCTATAAAAAACAAGTGGATAACCTGCGGACGAACCATCAAGGAGTCTATGTGCTGCAAGACAAAGCGTTCCGTTTTTTAACCCGAATAACCCCCGGAACCAAACAATTAGAGCATGCACCGAAGGTATAACACATCTTTATTCAAAAAACAAATTTTACTGAAAACATTTGTATTTGCAGTTTGTCGCGTTCACTTGTGGTTTGGTGAGAGGCGCTTTGGCCAATTTAGGCATTAACAGCACTGTTACTGCAGAAGTGCAATCCATTCCATCGTGTAAATTTCACGTGCAAGTAAAATTAAATTAAACTTAGACTAGTGGTTGTCATTGTTTCTAATGTCCAGGTACAATAAACAGAAAGAGCAAGAATGTTCAGATTGATTTGTATACAGCTACAATGTTGTCCTTGGATATGTTGAAGTGTTTATAAAGTTTCCACCTTGAATCTGGAAATTCGGGACTCAACGGTGCTGGGTCTGTGTGTATACCGATACCGGCTACAGGTCCAATTATTACAAGAGTCGTACCTCGATACAAACGCAAATATTCCCGGAATGCCCTACCATTATTGAAGTAACAGAAAAAAAGACAAAAATTCCAATTATTTGTTTCACAACAACTTTGCAAAAACTCTGGTTCCATGCACTCGTCCTTCATAAAATTCAATTTTATAAAACTCTTCGGAGAATAATTGCTTTCCCACCATGATCTATCGACCTCCAGGCCATACACGGAGAGACCTTAAAGCAGTTTCTCAAACATTTAAAGAAAATTCCAAATCAAATTACATAACCATACCAGTGCTCTCTTGAATTATCCATTCTAATAGACCAGTTCCGCAGCCAATGCTCAGTATTTTGTTCACTCCCAATTCATGTAGTGTTGCCTTGAAGTTGTATAAGGCCTCTTCTTCTGGCCATGTCCAGAGGTATTTGCTCTTCTGTTCCAAGGGTAAGGCTTCGCTTATTTTTAAAACTTTTTTCCATTCTTTTGCAGCAGCGTAAACTTGCAGCTCTGCTTCCAACGAATCTTTGAACATTGCTAATATGCTGCTGCTACCTACTGTTCCGCTATTCAAATCGACTAAGCAAACGCACAGATTTGATTGAGTGACGTAGATTGGACTTGAGAAGTGTTGGGTTGTAGCCAACAATAATCGGTTCAAGTTCTGCGATTGTGAACTCTTTGTTGTATTTTTTAGCGTCCCTTCTGTTAAGCATAATCGGCGCCATGATTTGCTTACGTAGTTTATTCTAAAATTAGATACAGGAACCGTACCTTGAGAAATGTTTACATAGGCTAACAGATACCTAATCATTTGGCAAGAGCGTTTATCAAAACATAGAAGTACACGGATATAATGAAATAAATATAGAAAAAGGGCAAACAGCATCATGGTCACTATTGGGCTTGCAAAATGTCTCTGGTTTGTCTAACTGTGTTGATATATCCACAATAGTAAGCACTTGGTTGAAGTTGAAGTGCCAGCATGCTTCGCTCAGGTGAGATTATCTGTCCAATATGTCAGATGCAGAACAGGTAAGAGATTAAAAAATTAATATAAAATATGTGGATCGCGGAAAGGAGTTGCAAATCAATGTGCATATGCTCTGACAAATTCAGGACATGAGTAAACACAGCTAAAAATAGCTCAGATCTTACATGTCGTACCACTTTAGTAAAGATAAACAAATAAGCAATTTTTTAAACAAATTTTATTGAAACGAGCCACTCCACTTCAGTCGGACTGTGTCTGATAAGTATACTTAAAATTCTTTCGCCAGTGTGTCTCCGAGAAATTCGATTGACCATTATACAAAACAGTTGGTTCCTGCGCAACTTTTATTTGATCGCCCTCTGTGATGCAGTTAGTACTGTTATCATTGTTTTCATTTGTATCATTTTCTTGCGTACCATCATCATCTAAGAGAATCTTTCGGTACATCTCACATGGATCGTATTTTTTCTTGGGTTTATGAATAGTTACGTCGGTGTGTAGCCTCTCATTTATCGGCTTGTTTACCATCGGATGGCTGGTTTGAGGAACAATGACTGGTTGAACATTGCCAATACATCGTATAACTGAACTATTGGCAACAATTTTGGGGACATCTTCGTTTACTGCGACTGGCACAGTTGCCCCCTTTGCAACATTCTCAACCGGAAGTTCAAGAGATGATCCATCACAATTTTGCTCCTTATCCGGATCTTCCATTATAACCTCGATGGCTTTTTTGTCTTCGTTTGGATGCATGTTCTTTATGTGCCTGATAATGTTGTCTTTTCGTATGCTTGTTGTATCACAGAAGTTGCATTTATACTTGGATTTACCTGGAATAAAACTAGAGTTTAGTTGAAATTATCGTTTGTGGGAATTACTTGCAGCTTACCAACGTGAATTTTACTGTGTCTCATTAGGGATTTCATATCAATAAAATCTTTCAAGCATTCGGAACAACTGAAATCTTTTCGTCTTGAATGCCGCATCGTGTGCAACTTAAGGGTGGAATTTCTGTCGAACTTCTTGTCACACAGATTACATTTGTATTGTTTTATCCCTAGAAGAGAATGACATTTTATGATACTGATCTAATATGAAATCATTCGTGGCAGCGCGATCTCACTTTAACGCACATGACTGTATCACTTCCTAGTTGAAGATACTGCCCTTCTCCCTAGGGCCAACCATAAAAAGACACTACTTACCCGTATGTGTGACTTTATGCATGCGCAACGTTGACTTCAGCGAAAACTTCCTCCCACATATGTCACAGACATATGGGAAAATATTCTTATGACTTTGTAAATGAGCATGAAAGGCAATTTTATTCTTTAGCTTAACACCGCACTCGTTACATTGCTGAGCAACGACCGTATGAAGTTTTTCATGTTTTCTAAGAGTCTGTACCCTTGAAAAGGTCTTGCTGCAAACTAAACATTTAAAGCAGTTCTTCGAATGACCGCCCATGTGGTATTTCAAATGCGATGATGTGGAGAATGTCTGCAAAGTGTCTTCGATTAGTAATAAATGACAGCGTATGGTGTCCATCCTTACCTTACAACATTCTTCACATTTATAGGGTTTACTCGAAGAATTATTACAAAACAAATGATAATACTGTTGCGTTCGGCTATGGAACCGCTTATCACAGACTGTGCAGAGATATACCAATTTGTCGTCGATGTACTCTTTTATAATGTGCTGAGGGAATTCAATTCTCCCTGTACGTGATTTACCCGATGATTGTAAATTTGTAATATTTGATGGTATACATCGATTTTCAATTATATGAATTTTGTCCTTTCCTTTCGCGACGTTGTTTTCGATCCCATTGCATTGTTCGCAGCCGTTCTCTTCAGATATCAAACACTGGCGACATTTTGAATGCCCACAAGATTCTGTGATAAGACGATTGCGACTTGTTAATTCATCCTTGCATTTCGGACATTTAACAGATCCTGCCATTTGAAAACGTTCTTGCTGCAAGAACTAAATTTAAAGAAAATTAACACAAAGATTTCTTCTTTGAGATATTTTCAACTATAAACAAACTTGACAGGTTTCAGCTGGTCTGCCTCTAGAACTGTTCGATACAAAGTTGTTTCTATCTCATATAAAGTCGAAAACACAAAATCTGTAGTGGTAGTACAAGTGCACTTTACTTATGTTGGAGGAAAAGTTATGTGTTCTGTTGACAATGGACAGTTTCACTGATGGCTTGCATGACGTCGTCACGATAGGATTTCTATACGTTAATTTCCAATCAATTCCTGTGTCGGTTTTGACAACCTGTCAGGTGTCAGCACGCCCTATATGTAAGCCACGAACCTTGTTTACAGATCAGGGAAATCATTACTGCCTGATCTATTGAATAAATACCCACCGAACCCTACATAATTTCGCACCCTAACCGATGTACCATCGTTATTTACACAACCGAAGGAATATACAATTTGCCGCGACATTAGCGAGATTATATACAGTTTTTTTCAAAAGAATCCTGACCTTAATGTCAGAACAAACAGAACTCACAATTTGACATGGGCTAGTTTTGTTATTGATTTCTATTGTGTAATATTTTTGTTTACCTTTGCTAGTGTTTATGTTTTTTGTTAAACAAATTTAAATTTTCAATTCAAATGTGTACATTGCAATGGAGAAAAGTGTTGTTTTGTATTCTGCCCTCGTCATCATTTGTTGTCTAGTCTCATATTTTCATTCATTGCACGGTACATTTGTTTTCGACGATACTGTGGCGATAGTTAAAAACAGCGATGTTACCAAAACGCCGGTGGATCTGACTGCAATATTTAGCCACGACTTCTGGGGAGCAAATCTTACAGATCCTGACAGTCATAAGTCCTATCGCCCCCTAACAACTTTAATGTTTCACATGGAATACAGTGCATTGAACTTTCGTAGCCATCACATGAAGGTCGTCAACTTGGTTCTACATAGCATAAATTCGGTACTGGTGCTTTGTTTGTTCAATAAAATTACATCGAATCAAATAACAGCAGCTATAGGTGCATCACTCTTTGCCATTCATCCTGTTCATACGGAAGCGGTGTGTGGGGTTGTTGGAAGAGCTGAGTTGCTGTTTGCCTTATGCTTCCTCCTGGCGATTCTTCTCATGGACTCCATCGATGATTTCATTAAGATTACGGACGCCCTAAAACTACTTGGCGTTATTGGACTATCAAGTGTGGGACTTCTGTGTAAGGAGAACGCCATCACGATACTTCCCGCTTGTGTATTTTACGATGTAATTAAGAGAAATTGTTTTAAGGGAAGACTTAAAATCAACGGAAATGATCTCTTTCAAGCACGCTATCTAATTTTTGGAGCTTGGACTGCAGGGTTATTGTATTTTCGACTTTGGATACAAAACTTTGAAAATCCGAAATTCAAATCAATGGACAACCCTGTGGCCGCAAATGAGTCCTTTCAGACGCGGATTTTATCTCAAAATTTCCTGTACGCCCTGAACATCTGGATTCTTCTGTGTCCCATGTGGCTGAGTTTCGACTGGGCGCTTGGCTCTGTAAGACTTGTCACCTTACCAACCGACTACCGCATCATAGGCATTTTTCTAGTATACACAGTGCTAATTAAAATTTGCACCTCCAAGTCAAGGAACCTACTCACCGGACTGGGATTCTTGGTGATACCATTTCTCCCGGCAAGTGGAATCATTACAGTTGGATTTGTCATCGCCGAGCGCGTGCTATACGTGCCTTCAATTGGATATTGCCTTATCATAGCATCATCAATTCAAGTTACATCGTCCAAGTGGTCCAGGTACAGGAAAATATTGTACATTGTTTGTACAGCCTTGCTTGGAATTTTTATACTTCGAACTCGACAAAGAGCGGCAGAATGGATGACAGAGGACCTTCTGTTCTCCTCGGCTCTGAATGTTTGTCCAAATAATGCAAAAGTCCACTATAACATCGCACGGTTGTCCACTGACAAAAGGGACAGAACGAAGGCCTTCCATCACTATCACACAGCAATTAGTTTGTACCCGCAATACGAAGCAGCTTTGATGAATTTAGGCAATCTCTACAGGGAAATCGGCGACCTTCAGACTGCAGAAAAATACATAAGAGACTCCCTAGATTGTCTAGAGCAATTTCCAGCTGCTTGGATGAATCTGGGCATTGTCCAGGCTTCCAGGAAAAAGTATACTGATGCTCTGCAAAGTTACCGAAATGCCTTAAAATATCGCAAGCACTACCCAGTGTGTTACTACAATATGGGGAATCTATTTCTGGAAATTCATGAATTCTCTGAAGCTATAAAGCACTGGCAAGAGTCGGTCGCACTCAAGCCAAATCAGCCAAAGGCCTGGGCAAATATCTTAACCCTCTTGGATAACCAAGGGTTCTATGATGATGCAATTCGCCTGTCCACTCGAGCATTGCAGTACCTTCCGAACGAAACGTCCATCATGTTCATCAGGGCCAATGTATACGGGAAACTAAAGCAATATGTGGAAGCTGAAGAACTATACAAGCAAGTGATCAACACCGAACCACTGAATGCGTTATATCACACCAATTTGGGAGTCCTCTACCATCGATGGGGTAAAATCAATGCAGCTATAGACAGCTATCAAAGAGCTGTTAAGCTGGACTCGAAATCTAAAAATGCAGCTGACAATCTAAGTAAATTATTAAAAAGACGTAGTTAAGTAAAGGTATGTTTGTGTGTGTGTCTGTGTTCACAGTTGTGTGCGAATAAAATAGTTCTTTTTTAATCTGGAAAAAAATCTGTTGTGGTTTCCTTATTTGAAGCTTTAAGTTTATGGAAAATGATGCTCATGTCATGAAACACCTATCAAATGAATCTTCTTCTTCTTGTGGCGCTACAGTCCGGGGTGAACCTGGGCCTCGGTCAACAATCCTCTCCAGCTGGCACGTTCTTTAGCCAGCTGCCTCCAATTTCGCACTCCAAGTTGGTTGAGGTCCTTCTCCACTTGAGTGCGCCATCGGGTTCGTGGTCGTCCTCTATTGCGTTGTCCCACTGGTTCGGAGTCGAAGACTCTTCGGGCTGGAGCAATGTTGTGCATGCGCTCTACATGGCCTAGCCTTCTTAGGCGTTGAATCCGTAGACGCCTGACTAGACTCATGTCGCTGTACAGCCCGTACAGTTCGTGGTTGAATCTCCTTCTCCAAGAACTTTCAACACAAACAGGACCAAAGATTGAACGCAGAACTTTTCTCTCGAAGAGACCAAGTGCGTCTTCATCCGCTCTTGAGATAGTCCAAGCTTTCGCGCCATACAGCAGGACAGGGATGATAAAGGTCTTATATAACGTGAGCTTGGTCTTTCGAGAGAGGGCTCTACTACTCAATTGCCTCTTGAGCCCAAAGAAACAGCGGTTGGCAAGAGTTATCCTACGCTTGATCTCGGTACTGATGTTATTAGTACAGTTTACTCCGGAGCCGAGGTAAGTGAAGTCCTTGACTACCTCGAAGTTATAGCTGCCCATTGTGACGCTCTGTTCAAGACGTCGATGTTGTATGTCCTTTTTTGAGGAGAGCATATACTTCGTTTTGCCCTCATTCACTGCCAGACCCATTTTAGCCGCTTCCGTCTCAATGTTAGCAAAAGCCTCACTGACGGCTCGCTGAGTTCTGCCAATCACGTCAATGTCATCGGCGTATGCTAACAATTGCACGGACTTCTGGAAGATCGTGCCTCTAGTGTTGGCGTGTGAGTTTCGCACGATCTTCTCCAGGACGATGTTAAAGAAATCACATGACTGCGGGTCGCCTTGCCTAAAACCTTTTTTGACATTGAAGGTCCCGGTGAGTTCGTTACCGACCTTGATGGAGCAGCGAGAGTTCTCCATCGTCATCCTGCACAGCCTGACAAGTTTGGCAGGAATGTCAAAACTAGACATGGCGTTGTACAGCTCGTCTCTATGCACGCTGTCATATGCGGCCTTAAAGTCGACAAATAAGTGGTGGGTGTCGATCTGCATCCCTTGGGTTTTTTCGAGGATCTGCCGTAATGTGAAAATTTGATCGATGGTGAACTTCCCAGGCCTGAAACCGCACTGATAAGGACCTATCAGGTTGTTGACGAATGGTTTCAGGCGCTCACACAGAACGGCAGAGAAGATTTTGTATGCGATGTTAAGGAGACTTATCCCCCGATAGTTGGCGCAGTCAAAGGGGTCTCCTTTCTTGTGGATCGGGCAAACGATACTGAGATTCCACTCGTCGGGCATGCGTTCCTCAGACTATATCCTACAGATGAGCTGGTGCATGCGCCCAACCAGATCATCCCCAGCTGTTTTAAACAGTTCCGGGGACAATCCGTCCGCTCCAGCAGCTTTGTTCGACTTCAGTCTCGATATCACTGCCTTGACTTCGTCTAGATCGGGAGGGACGGAATTCTCTTCTATCGTCGTCCATTGCGTGGAGTGGAACATTCTGCCTGCCAGCGGTATTGGTGTCCTCTTCGCCGTTTAACAGTCTGCAGAAGTGATCCTTCCAGATTCTTAGTATCGACTGCGACTCTACTACGAGTCGTTCCGACAGGCTTCTGTCCGATGTTTGTACCCTTTGGATAGTTGTTTCACCCGCTGGTAGAACTTTCGGACATTATTTCTGCCGTACCACCTCTCCATTTCCTCGATCGCGCGCTTCTCATGCTCCTTCTTTTTCTTTTTGAGAAGCCGGTGCTCTTCCCTTCTTTTAAGTTCGTAGAGCTCACGAACCGCTCTCGTCCTTCTATCCAGCGTCGCCTTATATGCTGCTAGATTCGCTGAATGCGCCTGCCGACACTCGTTGTCAAACCATAGGTTTTTTTTTTAGGTGTCATTTTAAAACCCAACACATCAGAGGCAGCTTCTCTAATGGCGTTTTGACAACGGTTCCACTGTTCGTCGATTGTTTCGCCTGGCAGGGTTGGACTCTCTGAGAGTTTCAGGGAGACTCGATCGGAAAAGTTCCTAGCGGTCGATTGCGATTGTGGCTTTCCAACGTCAAACTGTATTGGTCTTGCTCTACTCCGTTGTTAGGTAATGATCCGAGTCGATGTTGGCACCTCGGACACTGAAGGAGTGTCTGACGTCGATCGCAATGTGATCAATCTGGTTGACGGTTGATTGATCAGGGGACCGCCAGGTCCCTTTGTGAATGTTGAGGTGAGAGGACCGCGTGCTGGCTACAGTGAGGTTTCGCCCCGTCACGAAGTCTAACAGCCTGAGTCCATTGTCGGACGTGTTGTCGTGTAGGCTGTGTTTTCCGACTACTCTAGCAAAGATTTCTTCCTTGCCCAGCTTTGCATTAAAATCTCCTAGAACGATCTTGGTGTCGTAGCTGGGGCATTGATCGTATGTTCTTTCTAGGAGATCATAGAAGGCATCCTTGCTATCATCGTCTTTGTCCAAATGATCTAATTGAATCTACTTGTGACAATATCGTGCACATAGTAGGGGAGTTTCATGAATAACTGATGAGAGAGTAACGCACTAAGTACTACGTGAGTCTTGTTCAACATCGTTCTCGACCGTGCAATACTCAGATCATGGGCAGATTGACGAATTTTCTGAAATTGTTCGGTAGTTGCAATTGCTGTCGTGCTAATTACACTAGGTTAGGTTTGAACGGAGTGGTTGGCTACCCTAGGTAGTAGTCACACTTAGGGCTGTTGTGTTACCCTAAGGCTCAAGTTGATCAAATCCGCAAAGAGAGACTCTAATGAAGCTATAACCGATGCTGATATCTTACTTACTTACTTAAGGTGGCGCTACAGTCCGGGGTGGACCTGGGCCTCAACCAACAAGCGTCTCCAGCCAGCTCGATCTTTAGCTAGCTGTCTCCAGTTTCCCACGCATACTTGGTTGCGGTCCCTTTCCACTTGTGTGCGCCACCTGAGTCGCGGTCTTCCTCTACTGCGCCGTCCCTCGGGGGTGTATTCGAAGACTTTTCGGGCCGTAGCATTGGTTTCCATCCGCTCTACATGACCTAGCCATCTCAATCGTTGGATCTTCACTCTTCTGGCTAAGTCGATGTCGCTGAACAGACCGTATAGCTCGTCGTTGTATCTCCTCCTCCACTCACCATCTATGCAGACGGGACCGAAAATCACCCGAAGAATTTTCCTCTCGAAGCTTTTGGCTTCATCCGCTTTTGACAGAGTCCATGCCTCCGCGTCATATAGCAGGACTGGGACGATTAAGGTCTTGTAGAGCGTTACCTTGGTTGTTCGAGAGAGGGCTTTGTTCACCAATTACTTTCTTAGCCCAAAGAAGCACCGATTGGCAAGAGTTATTCTTCGTTTGATTTCAGCGCTGGTGTCGTTGTCTGAGTTGATAGCAGTTCCTAGGTAGACAAAGTTTTTAACTACCTCAAAGTTATATCTGTCTGTCGTGACGTTCTGACCGAGACGTCGGTGTTGGGTGTCCTTTCTTGTTGACAGCATATGTTTGGTCTTACCCTCGTTTCCCATCCCCAAACCCATCTTCGCGGCCTCCGTTGCAATACTCACAAAAGCGCCTTTGACATCACGCTGCGTTCTTCCGATAATGTCAATATCGTCGGCATATGCGAGTAGTTGGACGGACTTCTGAAAGATTGTTCCTCTGGTGTTGGCGTTTGAGTCTTGAACAATTCTCTCAAGAACGATGTTGAAGAAGTCGCATGACAGCGCGTCGCCTTGTCTGAATCCTTTTTTGAGATCAAAGGTCTCGGTTAGGTCTTTACCGACCTTGATGGAGCAGCGTGCATTCTCCATCGTCATCCTACACAAACGAACGAGTTTGGTAGGGATGCCAAAACTAGACATTGCTCTGTATAGCTCGTCTCTATAAATGCTGTCATACGCGGCCTTAAAATCGATGAACAGGTGGTGGGTATCGATTTGTTGCTCCTGGGTTTTCTCCAAAATCTGCCGGAGTGTGACAGTACGGCAGATAATATCTTATAGGCGATGTTAAGGAGACTTACCCGATAGTTGGCGCAGTCAAAGGGGTCTCCTTTCTTGTGGATCGGGCAAACAATGCTGAGGTTCCATTCATCGGGCATATTTTCCTCCGACCATATGTTGCAGATGAGTTGGTGCATGCACTTTACCAAATCATCGCCTGCGGCTTTAAAAAGCTCGGCGGGTAGGCCGTCAGCTCCAGCAGCCTTGTTGGATTTCAGTTTAGAGGTCGGGTGGACGGAATTGTTGATCATCATCGTCCCTTTCATTGGGGTTGAATGGTTCGTTCTGCCTGACAGCGGAATTTGGTTCTTCGTCGCCGTTATACAGTCTGCAGAAATGGTTTCTCCATATCCTCAGCATCGACTGTGACTCTACTACGATGTTCCCTTGATCATCCTTACAGACTTCGGTTCGGAGTTTATAACCTTGACTGGTTGACTTTACCCTTTGGTAAAACTTCCTTACCTCATTCCTGCAGTAGTATCCCTCTGTTCTGCCGATCGCGCGCTTCTCATGCTGCTTCTTTTTTTTCCTGAGAAGCCGGTGTTCGTCTCTCCTCTTCTGCTCGTAGAGCTCCAGAGCAGCTCTTGTCCTTCTTTGCAGTGCCGCTTTGTATGCTTCTTGCTTGGCTGCATTCGTCTGCCGACACTCATTGTCAAACCAGGGGTTTCGTTGTGGTGGCGGATTGAGACCCAGCACATCGGAGGCGGCATCTCTGATGGCTTTTTGGCAATGCTGCCACTGGTATTCAATACTTGATGTTGGCGGCGTAGGATTTCTTAAGAGGTTGAGGGAGACACGATCGGAAAAGGATTTTGCAATCTCTTGTGATTGTAGCCGGCCGACGTTGAACTTCCTCACAGTATTTCTTTGTCTTGGCGGTGTTCGGGATATCCGCAACCTTACCTTGGCTACTACAAGGTGGTGGTCCGAGTCAATGTTGGCACCTCGGAACGTTCGGACATCTATAATACTGGATGAGTGCCTTGCGTCGATCGCAATGTGATCAATCTGATTGATGGTTGATTGATCAGGAGATCGCCATGTCCCTTTGTGAATGTCGAGATGTGGGAATTTTGTACTGGCTACTACAACATTTCGCCCCGCGGCAAAGTCGATCAGCCTAAATCCGTTATCGGATGTGCTGTCGTGTAGGCTGTGCTTCCCGACCGTACTACCAAAGATGTTCTCTCTTCCTAGCTTTGCGTTAAAATCGCCAAGAACAATTTTAATGTCGTAGTTAGGGCATTGCTCATACGTTTTGTCCAGGAGCTCATAGAACCTGTCTTTGGTGTCGTCATCTTTCTCCTCTGTGGGGGCATGTGCGCATATAAGGCTTATGTTGACAAATTTAGCCTGGATGCGAATTGTCGTGAGGCGCTCGTTCACTGACCTGAACGATAAGACTTCTTGCCTAAGTCTGCCTCTAACGACAAATCCACATCCAAATAAGCGCTGTTTTTGTTGCTTGTAGCAATCAGCGTAATATATGTCACAGTTTTCCACCCTTCTTTTGCCCGGTCGATTTATCGCACTTCTTGGATGGCTGTTATATCTGCTTTGCAGCAGTCTAGGGTTTCCGCTAATTGTTCGGCTGCACGTGGCCTATAAAGGGACCTTACATTCCACGTACAGATCCGAAGGTCGTTGTCCGTATATCGTTTGCAGGGTTCGTCATCAGTAAAATCATCCGTTTCCGAGGCTTGTTGTTGCTTCGTAACTGTTGTTTTTTGTGTGGCCGGGCAGTTACCCCGACGGCACAACCCCCAACCTGGAGGGCCAGTTCCTTATTTTTAACCCCTAGGACAAGAGGTCGCACTTATAAGCTTGGCAGGTTGAGCTCAGGTGAAATACAACAAGTACCCGATGGCTACCACTTGGAGGTAAAATAAGCACAATTGGTGTGTAGGAAAAGTTGCCAAGTTGACGCCATTCAGTGCCTACCCGATTCCCACAGCACCCAGCCATCTGACGATGCTGATATCAGAGCGTCTTAAATCTGCGGACAGACCTCTGCAGTTATATAGAAGATAGTCAATGGTTTTCTCCTCCACTAAATCTCAGCAGTTTCTGCAGCAGTCATTGTAGAGGATGCATAGTCTGAAGGCGTGTAAACGACGATATTTGACTAACTTAAACAAGCATACAAAAATATTATTCCAACAAGTAATATAATAATATGGGTGGCGCTACAGCCCATAGTGGGAATGGGCCTATCTTTTCAGCAACCACTCGTGTTGTGCGTGCTATTGTTCTCACATGAGTGGAAGGGACCCTACAGTTTAATGCTGACTCCGAACGGCCAAGTTTGAGAAGCTTTTTCTAGACAGGAAATACTCTTTGAGCATTGTCAGTGACCCGAAAGAGGTGGGGTCGTGAACATTATTTTTGTCGCTCAGAGCTGGAATCGAACCTACGACGTTGAGGTTGGGATCGATGCACATACCCACAACGCCACGGGCCACCATTCCAACAAGTGCCGCCTGCAAAAAGACAGTATGATACCTGTACCCAACGAAATGATTCGTTTTAGGTTTGAACAACGTTCCGAAATATTGTACTAAGTGCTGTGTAACCAAACAAAGAGAGTATTTTTTTTTAATTTTTAGCCGAATGAAGCAGTTACAGGGACAGCAGTACGCAAGATTGGGTAAAAATTTCGTGAGACTGATATGCAAGTGTTGTCCACTAGCGTATAGTCCCCGTTGTCGTAGTTTGAGCACGGATGAGAATGTGATTGCTGTGGCGTCGTGGCATCATTGGACCATTTGTCTTCGAAAGTGAAGCTTAAATCAACGTTTTGGTCAACGGCGAGCGTTATAGAGCCAAGTTAACCGACTTTTTTTTATTCAAATTGAAGACATCCACATTGAATTGGACAACATCTGGTGCATGCAGGATGGCGCGCCATGCCACTGTCGATCTTTTGGTAAATCGTGTTATCATCCCTTTTGGCGGTATCAATTGGCCACCTAGAAGCTCCGATCAGCATCGAAATGGACCAACAACACGGACAAAATTCAAGCACTTAATCTGCACACTTAATCGGTGAGCTGCAGCCAGAGGGCATGGAAATAATTGCGACAGAATGCATAGAACAAATTTAATTTTGTTAATAGTATATTTTCACGAATCAGGCATGCGGTTTTCCTCCACATTACAGTCGTCGGGTGTTTAAAATCAAGTGATATTCCTTCTGTTTCATTTCCGATGCCTTCCACTCCCATTTTATCAACTCATTATAAAGCAGAGATAATGGAATGAAAGAGATGTTCATCTTTTCATTGGAAAACCCCTAGTCCACCACAAATCCACCTCAGATTTTAAGCGTTTCCGCTCTCAAGTCACTAATACACCTCGGATTCTAAGCGTTTCCGCTCTCAAGTCACTAATACTACTCTATATACAGAGCACCGCCATCTTGCTTTTATTATCTGCCCTCAATAGTGTCAAAAATTTGCGGGATTGCCCATGATAATGTCAGAAATGGCCGCGATTGAAAAGTATTCCAGGACACTGTTCGCTAAGCTCATACTCATACAACGGATGTGAAGCAGGAGGAAAACAGCTGTGAAATGTTATAAAAAACGCTGTCAGATGAATCTGAGGGGCAAGAAACGTAGAAGTGGCATATCTCCTCCTTCCATTATCTCTGCTCAAGCCCATAGAATCCGGTGCGTGCGTTGCAGTTGACATCATAAATGAACTAATAGAGATATCCATCTCCCTCGTCTCTTACCTCGAACCCCTTTTGGACAGCTTGTTGTTTTTGTAGCGTCTGTGAATATATGAAAGCCGTTTCGAACAGCTGAAAGGCTTCCCCTCCAGAATAATTAGGTGAAAGAGAGTATTTATTTGAAAAGAAACGTCTTTATTTGAGCGTTATTTCAAACCATTAGCATCCACCACCAAAAGGAGGAGGAGCTTAAATGACCGTTTGTGTTCAGAAGGTATGTTCACACCACTGGAATAATATTGGAATGCATTGATCATTGACACGTTACATTTGAATTCAAATATTTTGCTGTCGAAATATTCTATAATGGTTGAAACAAAACCTATGTAAGATGATTTGGTCCTTAAATTCAATTTGAAAATAATTGTTCACAGTTCATACCGATGTTATTTCTATGATGATATATAAATTCTGAAAATTCCCACATATATGTATGGCTTTTCTTTGGCATTTGATTGTACTTTAACACCTCAATAGAAAATAACAAAATTCACTTGAATTATATCGTATTACCATTATACCATTACATATTTATCGATTACTCAAAAACATCATATTTTTCTACTTAAATGAAAATGATGGTGTCCCAAAAGAAGTTGTTAATTGAAGCATGTTAGTTTTTAACTTTTGCACAAAATATGTATACTGTGCACAAACTATTTTAATCTGACCTGCATTTCCATTATTCGTAGTTTCTAGTATTTTGTTTTAATTTTTAAATTCAAATTACTATATAAACTTCTTTTACGCAAGTTATAATACTATTTACTTTGCTCAAATTGAAGAACGAAATATTGCCTCCAAATAAAGAAGTATGCGTGTTTTGGGGCGTGTCTTTGCATTTTGGCCTGGAAAGTTGAATATCTCTATTAGTTCATTTATGGTTGACATCCACAAAAATCGTATTTGCCGGACTGCAAAGAGGTGCCAAATGAAATACGTACGTTGCGTCCGAAATATGTATACATACATACAATCCCACACGTCCATGAGAGTAAAATGATACACATGCATGCATAAATGATACACATGCATGCATAAATGATACACACATGTGAGAGTAAACTGTCAAACCGAAGAAAAGTTAAAAGTTCGCCAACTTCATGCATTCAGATGTATTCCACATATAGCCCACACTTGTTTTCTCGCTCCCTCTTATTAGCTCTTATGAGTTGTCAATTTTTTGACAAGACGCAACGCACGCACCGGATTCTATGGGTTTGGGCCTTTACGACTGAGTCTGAGTAATAACTTAATTTCCATCACTCACGGTCCTAAGCACACTACTCCCAGTCATTAAGACCAAGCTATCTTGCGTCCCTCGTCTGATTTGGTCTTTATGCTCGGATTCGAAGACTCTCTTCGCTGGAGCGTTGGTGTCCGTTCGCTCGATGTGGCCGAGCCAGTGTAGTCTACGAAGTTTTGCCTTGCGGATTACATGTACATCCTGGTGCAGCTCGTAGAGTGTTACGTCTCCTCCATTAACCCTCCTCAGAGACAGAATCATATATCCGACGTAGATTTTTTCTTTCGAAGGCACCAAGAATCAGCTCTGCAGTTTTGCTTTCGGTTCCATATAGAATGTTTTGGTCCTTTGAGTCAGGAGTCTGCAGCCCAGTTAAGGATGGCTACACACAGTAAAGATAATCCTCCTTCTCACCAGACGTCGCGACCACGAATAAAAGTGTGAAAATGAAAGACAATCGAAGAATTGCTGGTTATCTGATTTAAATATTGATATATAAATATTTTATCATTAGGTTTCTTTTAAATAAGTGTTAATTAATATTTAAATATTTATGTACTTCGCCGAACATTTAGCAAAAATATGGATGAATTATAATTTACAAAGTGGAGCGATACATGTGTATATTCTGTTTTCTGTGTTTGGATATATGTATGGATATGAACTTAAGAACTACGCACACACACGTATGTATGCAAATATTCGCAACGAATTCTTGAAAGAGTAAAAAACAAACAAAAGAGGAACAATGACACTAAACGAGAAAAAAAAAAAATCATTAAATGGAATCATGTCAACAGAGTCAGCGGGCATGCTCCGATGGTCAGATCGAAAACGAGACGAGTATGCGATACTTAGAGTCTAATGATAAACTTAAATCTAACGAATACTATGTAGAATGATTCCGGTGCAGGACCACAATCAACTTATAAACTGACGTTACATGTTTTTGTTATTCTTTCTTTTTTTTGGTAAGCTTTGCTTGATGAGCTTTAGGTAGGTGAAGAAGTAGATCGTTATGATGGGAGAGTTTAGGAGGTAGCATGTGGCAGAATTGAAGCTGATTACAAAATCACAAATTCTTCAGTTTCGCCATCATCATCGTCGCCAAGTTGATCGCGGCCATAGAGTTCATTCTGCAACTGTGCCAGTTGGCGTTGTAATGGCTTATAGACAGATTCGTGTGGTTCGTCTTTCTCCTGATCTGCACAGCTGCCGCGTGAGAATGTAAACATTGGATAGTTCATTTCGGGGCACACCGTAGGATTGCCCTCGTGGTTTGGTTGTGGCGAAGCAAAGCGAATTGGATGTAAGTACTGAAACGAGTAAGCATACGGGTGAGACAACGCAACAAGCATGAGAATAATTTTAGGGTACTCACCATTTGAACACTTTCGACAAAATTATCGAAATCGGTTTTTGTCTGGCAATAGAATCCGATGCAGCAGCTTGGATCCATTTTGGCGAGTTTCAACTTGCGCGGAGATTTGCAATGAAATGAGTTTACGGGAAAGTTTTCCTGATTGACATCGACCATTTCTTGACAGTAATGCGGGTCTAGATGGATTAGTTTATCTTCTGCAAATGGAAGCAAATTTGATTTGATTAATAGAACCATGTGATTGGCAGCTTAATCCGTTAATTGGGAAACAAAATTCGCTAGAAAGAAGTAAGGCAACCACCGCACTTTGTGCGTGCAAAAAGGCCTTGAAGTTTGAGAATCAACCTCAAGATAGTGATGTGGCTTTTTTTGGTGGCTGGGAATCGGGTAGGCACTGACTGGCGTCAACCTGGCGATGTCCAGTGATGTTACTTTTTCTACACGTCAATTGTGCTTATTTTACCTCTAAGTAGAAGCCATCGGGTACTGCTTGTAGTTCACACGAGCTCAACTTACCAAACTTATAAGTGCGACCTCTTGTCCTAGGGGTTACAAAAAAGGAACTGGCCCTCCAGGTTGGGGGTTGTGCCGTCGGGGTAACTGCCCGGCCACACAAAAAACTATAGTTACGAAGCAATAACAAGCCTCGGAAAACGGATGATTTTACTGATGAGGAACCCTGCAAACGGTATACGGGCAACGCTCTTCGGTTCTGTAGGTGGAATGTAAGGTCCCTTTATAGGCCACGTGCAGCCGAACAATTAGCGGGAACCCTAGACTGCTGCAAGGCAGATATAACAGCCATCCAAGAAGTGCGATGGATGGACCGGGCAAAAGAAGGATGGAAAACTGTGATATATATTACGCTGATTGCTACAAACAACAAAAACAACGCCTATGTGACTTTGTCGTTAGAGGCAGACTTGTTTGAACAGTATGGCGTGTATACGGCGCAATGCGAACAATACCAACCACAGCACTACAGACGACATTTGTGGCAAAGAACTCGCTGCTGAATTGGCGCTGAGACTGAAAACACTCTCGCAATGGAGAAACCAGCATTCTTAAACCAATGGACCAACAATAGTCTAAGGATACTGGCAATTTCGCTAGCAGCCCAGTAATCATACCGATCTACAAACGAAACTACAAACTCCTTAACCCCGATCTTGGTTTCGATATTAAATATAATACCAAAGAATAACCAACATTGTTAATTATTTAGCCAGTAAGAAATGTAACGCTCATATCAATACCCTTTGTAAAATTGCAAAAGCGTTAGTGTTAAGTAAAATCGATTACGGACTATTTTTATACGGCAACAGCCCCAAATCTACAATAAATATTATAAAGGCACCCTACCATCAAGCCGCGCGGAGGAGCATAAACGCATTTCCAAAAAGCCCAATAAAGAACATACTAGTGGAAGCTAGTTTACCGTCTATAGAAGAGCGAATATTTGAAACAAAAATCAAACTGGTCGCCAAACTCATTTTTTCAAATAAGTCGGTTATTGACAGAGACATATCATCTTGCTTGAAAAATAAATCTCCCAAACGTCTCCAAAGTGCTATCTCATCATCGTTCGCTGCCGCCAAAGGGATAGAAATTCCCCTTATCCGCCCCCTTAAATATGGCCAAACACATCCACCTTGGTCAATCAAGCCTACTTCTGTACTAATCGAACTAGCCCAACATCAAAAATTAAATACGACTCCAGCAATGTATCGTAGCCTCTATACGGCAATCGCCTCTGAGCTTAAATCCAATGGCTGGAAATCTATTTTCTCTGACGGATCCAAAACCAATGACAGTACATCTTTTGCATGCGTATTCGAAAACGACGACTTACTGGCCAAAGGAATTCTCCCGGAACAGGCTTCAATTTTTACAGCCGAATCGATAGCAATATTAAAAGCCACAGATATCGCTACAAGTATGAAAGGCAAGTTTATTATAGCGACTGCTATCTGTAACCCAAATTATAATACCACAATCATCAACAAAATCAGAGACCGTGTGATTGATATGCTAAATAAAGCAAAACTTATGTGGGTACCAAGTCACGTGGGTATAATAGGGAATGAAAGAGCGGATTAGGCTGCCAACCTCGCACACCGGTCCCCAGTCTTTAAAATTAATGTCTACACAAAAGAAGACTATACCAGGATAATCAAGAACAGCTTAAAAATTAACCAACTTCAGTCTTGGGCCAACTATTCCCATCATTATTCAACAATTAACAACAGACTGCACCCTGTATATCCTACTTCAACGCCCAAATCTATGATAACTACCTTTGTGAGATTGCAACCAGGGCACACAGCAGTAACACACAAACATCTTCTTAAAAAGGAAGCTCCGCCCACGTGCAGTGGCTGCAGATCTACATTTGACATACAACACATTCTAGGCATTGGCACATGCCCCTCTGCAACCCAGTATAAGCAGCTTCTGTCGCTGCAACACCAATCTATCCAGCAAATCTTAAACCAACCAACACAGGATAATGTTTTAAAAATATATAACTTCATCCAAAAATGTAAATTAGATATTTAACATTGTAATTGTAATTAGTTCTACTGAGCCGAAAGTCTCGCAACTTGTGCTCTTTTCTTTCTATTAACACTATAATTATATTATATGTTAATAAATTGTAATGATAATAATAATAATACCAGAATACCGAGTAGACAACTTTGGAAGACGAAGTACGTACTGTACTTTTTTAGTCTAACAAATTACTGTAGTGTTTTCCAGGCTGAATGGCTATTGACGAGAACTATAACGAATGATTGGTAGTAGAGTCGCAGTCGATACTGAGAATCTGGAAGGATAACTTCTGCAGACTGTTAAACGGCGAAGAGGACACCAATACCGCTGTCAGGCAGAATGTTCCATTCCACGCAATGGACGACGATAGAAGAGAATTCCGACCCCCGATCTAGACGAAGTCAAGGCAGTGATATCGAGACAGAAGTCGAACAAAGCTGCTGGAGCGGACGGATTGTCCGCGGAACTGTTTAAAACAGCTGGTGATGATCTGGTTGGGCGCATGCACCAGCTCATCTGCAAGATATGGTCTGAGGAAAGCATGCCCGACGAGTGGAATCTCAGTATCGTTTGCCCGATCCACAAGAAAGGAGACCCCTTCAACTGCGCCAACTATCGAGGGATCAGTCTTCTTAACATCGCATATAAGATCTTCTCTGCCGTTTTGTGTACCCGCCTGAAGCCATTCATTAATAATCTGATAGGTCCATATCAGTGTGGCTTCAGGCCAGGAAAGTCCGCAACGGACAAAATCTTCACACTACGGCAGATCCTGGAAAAGACCCAAGAAATGCAAATCGACACTCACCATCTGTTCGTCGATTTCAAGGCCGCATATGACAGCGTGCATAGAGACGAGCTATACAACGCCATGTCTAGTTTTGACATTCCTGCCAAACTCGTCAGGCTGTGCAGGATGACGATGGAGAACTCTCGCTGCTCCATCAAGGTCGGTAACGAACTCACCGAGACCTTCAAAGTCCAAAAAGTTGTAGACAAGGCGACGCGCTGTCATGTGATTTCTTCAACGTCGTCCTGGAGAAGATCGTGCGAAACTCACACGCCAACACTAGAGGCACGATCTTCCAGAAGTCGGTGCAATTGTTAGCATACGCCGATGACATTGACGTGATTGGCAGAACTCAGCGAGCCGTCAGTGAGGCTTTTGCTAACATTGAGACGAAAGCGGCTAAAATGGGTCTGGCGGTGAATGAGGGCAAAACGAAGTATATGCTGTCCTCAAAAAAGGACATACAACATCGACGTCTTGGACAGAGCGTCACAATGGGCAGCTATAACTTCGAGGTTGTCAAGGACTTCACTTACCTCGGCTCCGGAGTAAACTGAACTAATAACATCAGTACCGAGATCAAGCGTAGGATAACTCTTGCCAACCGCTGTTTCTTCGGGCTCAAGAGGCAATTGAGTAATAGAGCCCTCTCTCGAAGAACCAAGATGACTCTATATAAGACCTTGATCATCCCAGTCCTGCTATACGGCGCGGAGGCATGGACAATCTCGAAAGCGGATGAAGAAGTCCTTGGTCTCTTTGAAAGAAAAGTTCGATCGAAGGACGATCTTTGGTCTTGCTTGTGTTGATGGGTTCTGGAGGAGAAGATTCAATCACGAACTGTACGGGCTGTACAGCGACATGAGCCTAGTTAGGCGTCTACGGATCCAACGCCTATGGTGGCTAGGTCATGTAGAGCGTATGGACACCAGAGCTCCGGCCCGAAGAATCTTCGAATCCGAACCTGTCGGTCAACGCAACAGAGGACGCCCGCGTTTAAGGTGGCGCACCCAAGTGGAGAAGGACCTCAACCAACTTGGTGTGCGAAACTGGAGACAGATAACCAGAGATCGCGCTAGTTGGAGAGGCATGTTCGTTGAGACCCAGGTCCACCCCGGACTGTAGCGCCACACAAAGAAGAAGATAACGACTGAGAGCATCACCATCTACACCGACGATCATGGCACACGAATAACCATTTTTAAGATCGAAGTTAGTAAGACTCTGCGGTATGTCTCTTAACGAAATATAAACACAATCCAACTTACGGTGCTCGGGTTCCTGGACATAGAGATATTCCAGAAAAGGAACAACAGTCATTGGACAGACGATTTATAACATCGCGGTACCAATAGACACACGAGAAACTATTATAGTTCCACAAAGAACCATAATCATGCTCAGTCTAAGCAGCCCAGCAGGATGGATAGACGAGCCACAAGACTAAGATTAGCATACAACGACTTCTGAAGCAAATCCATGGACGATGAAGAATATGAAAACCCTTCACATCTGCCCTGCATTGGCCTTCGTTAGAGAGAAAACCGTGGGAGAAACTACTTGAACCAATTTTCAGATAAATCCGAAAAGATTGTAGTGGCACGGTACGGAATCGCACCATCCACTCTATGTAGACATACAAATAGGCGGGGGTATTGTTAAGGCTGATGAAACAGGACTGTTTTTAAATGTCTGACAGACCGAAAAGTCGATTAAAATTGAAAAATGTCACTGGAATAAACGGCAAATCACGCTACTGCTAGCTGCGAATGAATGAATGAGTCTCAAGAATTGAAACCGCAATGTTTTAGGAACAAAACATCATACGATGACGGCTGAGCTATTTCTCGATGTGAAAATGAAAAAAGTAGGTTCGAAAAATTCCTATTGTTCATTGATAACTCCACTGTTCACAGTGACAGCACTGCAGTCTCCCATGTTAACTTTAAAATTAGCCAGCGAATACGAATTTCAAGCTCAGATTGCATGGCATGGAATCTCCTACCTCATTCCGAAGAGTTCTCAGTATCATCCCAAGGGTTTGAGCTTCTAAAAATTATTGCATCATTAAATAACTCTAACTCTCGACGTGTAGATGGTATTTCTAGTCGAATTCTAAAGAATATTGCATGTTTCGTTGTGGACGTTTTATCACGCATTTTTAATAAGAACATTGTATCCGGTGTCTTCCCAGAATCGCTGAAATGTTCAGACATTGTGCCACTATTAAAAAAAAACGGACCAGCTGATATAAGCAATTATAGACCAATTTCGCTTCTTTCAACATTCAGCAAAATTTTTGAAAAAGCTATCAAAAATAGAGTCGTATGTTTCTTAGACACTACACAATTTTTTAGTCTCTCTCAATTTGGTTTCCGTAAAGGCAAATCTACGGAAGACGCAGTTTTAAATTTCTGTTCTGAAACTTTAGGCAGCCTTGACAGTAAAAAGCTCAATGCAAGCTTATTTGTTGACATAACGAAAGCCTTTGATATGGTTAACCACGAAATATTGCTGGACAAAATTAAGAAAGCTGGCTTTAGAGGTTTCATTCTTGAATGGTTCAGATCTTATTTAAGTAATCGGTCACAAAGAGTTAAAATTGCCGAGATTAGGAGTGACAAAATAATAATTAACCTCGGAGTACCACAGGGCTCTGTTTTAGGTCCTATACTATTTGTAATATATATGAACTCAATATAAATTTCAAAGGATCTCTTACTGCTTTTGCAGACGATGTCGGTTGCTCCTATGCTTCAAGCAGTATGTTAAACCGCATCTGTGATATAAATTTTGATTTAAATCTGTTTCGGAAATGGTTTTCTGAACATGGTCTGGTAATAAGTTCTAAGACTAAGGCTATGTTTTTTAATCTCTCTTCACAAAAACGCTGTGATGCTAACTTAGTTTACCATGCACCAGAATGTCTTAGATTCAATTTGTTGAATTCATTTTGTTCTTCTTGTTATCTGTAGATTCACTGATTGTTGTAATAAATGTTTTGAAATTGAGGAAGTTGATGCTTTTAAATATCTAGGACTGACCATTGATTCCAAATTGTCTTTCCTCAACCATACCAATGCATTGAGACAATATTTTTGTTCCACACTAAGAAAGTTTTTCTATCTGAGTAAAGTGTGTTCGCAAAATCTTCTTCGAACAATATACTATGGCATTTTTGATTCAAAATTACTGTATTGCATATGTTGTTGGGGAGGCACATATTCTAACAAAATCAAACCTTTATTATTGCTCCAAAAACATGTGATAAGAATTATATGCAAAAAACATCGTTTGTATCCTAGCCTTCCTTTATTTAAGCAATTGAAAATCCTACCAGTTCGGCATTTATACTGCTATAAAGTGATAAGAATTTTTTACTTAAGATCCGGTAACCTCAACTTCAGACTACTAGAAAATTACAACTTGCGTGTAAATTCTTTGTATTTTGTGTCTGTTCCTAACTTTCGTACAACAACCTTTCGTAATTCGTTCACTGTAACAGCAAGCCGGCTATTTAATAAGCAGAACACTCAGACAACCTTCTGCCTTTGCAAGAAATCTTAAGAAATGGCTGTTCTGTTTAGACTTAAATAATCTGGACCAGATTCTTCGAGTCCAGTAGTATATTGTTCATAAATTATTCTAATATTCTGGTTTACTTGTCTGTCTACATGTATCATTTATCATTTTTGTTTCTTTTTTTTTTTCTTCTTGTAATTCTATAATCTCAACTTATTAATTTGTAATATTTTGCTTTATAATCTTTACTTCCTTATTAACTTCTGTAATGTGAACTATGGATTTCGAAGCGTTGACAAGCGACTTATGCAGGCACAGGCGTCTGCACTTAGCCTCTGTCAATGAACTCCTACTCTCACCTCCCCGTGGTGAAATCCGGGAGCCGAGCACCTTCGACTGAAGATGGGGTACCCAACCCCCGTGGGACGTCATTGGCGGCTGCAAACGAGAGAGGGGGAGAGTGGATGAGTCTGTATCAGGGCTCATCTTCTCTACGGATGGCGGCGGAGGAGCTTATCATCAGATTAGCCAACGGCGACATCCAGAGCTACCTGGTACACCTCCTTTTAGAGCTACTCTGACATATTCGGAGCTCAGATCTAAAAGGTTGCCTTCAAGGTCATATCGGGATTTTGGAGTAGAGTTGGCGGCGGAGGAACCCTATCGTGTAGGGTCAACGGTGGCACTCACAACCTCAGCAAGGTTACCGATACCGGAGTCATCCGGACCCTTCGCCCAAGGGTAAAATAAATGGGCCTGGCCTCCCAGCTGGAGGTTGTGCGTGGGGTTAACGCCCTCACCACGTAAAAAAAATTTTGTTCAGAGACGACTACTTGCCTTGAATACTGACCGATCTACTGTTGACGACCCCAGCAAACGAACAAATGACCATGCTTTTCGGTTCTGCACGTGGAATGTGAGGTCTCTTAACAGGCCACGTGCAGCCGAAGAACTCGCGGAGGCCCTTGACTGCTATAAAGCAGATATCACCGCCATCCAGGTATATATATGATTTTTATGGGCCACCCCACCCGTCATAAACAATGTATTTGTATAACAACTGAAGTGACATAGTACACTATTTATTATATATATCAATACCTTATGTCACTATATACTTCTCACATGTTCATTATTGTAAATGTTATCATATCATTCTGTCATTATATATTGTATCAAAAGAGAAGTTATAAAATAAATAAAAAAAATGAGGACGGGGAACTAGTGCTGTCCGTAACTTCAAATCAAGCGAAATTATCACTTACAGCACATGAAAACACAATGGGGAGAGCTTGTTACAACTCGAGAGTTCAATGTCTGGGTATTGCATAAAAACATAACCAGTCTCAGCCGTAGTGGGTCTAACCTCCAAGCAAACACACGCGTGCAGCCCATGCTCTCATTCCATCATGAGTGTAGGGGACCTATAGATTTGCCGACGCCAAACGGGGACGTTCTACTCTCCAACCATTGCCAGTCACACAAGACGTTCAGTCGTGAATTATGGAATTAGTTCGTTGTGCTGAGAACTGGGACAGACCGACATTCTGTGTAGAGGTCGACACTACGGAGGCAAATCAAACAATCAGGTACTTCAAAATAGTTGTTGTGGAAGTACTGCATCAACTGTTGGAATACTGGCCTTATCATTTCCTGTTCGAAACATCAGTGACTCGTCAACTCATTCTTCCTCGCTATCGCAATCTATTGCTTCGAGTAGAGTCACTGAAGAACATCTCCAAAAGCTCTTGTCGAAGACTACCAACTTTGCGAAGCACATCAATTTGTCCCATCCCTATTCGAATTGGGAAAAAACGTGCACACATCTTGATTGCGGTAATCAGCTGATCTGAAATCAAATAAGTACAGAATATTTACTTATTCGCACTAACCTAATTTAGATTCGTAAACAAGACCACCGTGAACGCGCTCATGATCTTTTTGGCTCTCATAAGCCGACTAGCCTACACACACTACACACACGTTTTGGCAAACATTGCTCAGTTTGCCTATTACAATTATAAATTATCTGCCGTCAGGCGTTCGCTTATCACACGACCACCAGTTTGCTTATTTGAGCACAAGTTTCCCACAACGCACGCGCCCTATCAACATGCACACAAAAGACAACTCAGAAGCCGACAAAAGCAAAATGAAAACACAAACATTTGGGGGAAATCTTAATCAGCAGTATCCAAAGTACAAAGCATTACTCAATGCCAACGCCGCTTACCAAAAACGCTGTTGACAGTGCTCGAAATACGTTTTACATAAGTCGTTGGCCATGTGACGGCGAGACTAACCGAAATAGCGGCGGGTAAAGAATTTCACATCCGATTTGTTTGTCGTCGTTGTTAGAACGCTTTGCAAACAAATGATTAAGAACCGCTAAGTGCACACAATCGAACCTGACTTACCTTGAAATCCGACAAAGTAAAGGGAATGTTTGGGTCGTCCTCCAATAACTCCGATGCAATACTCAGTGCTGAGAAGCAATTTAAGGCAATGTGCGTACACTGGATTGAGTTTCTCCGTTCCGAGACGCAGTGGGATGAGAATAATGAGAGATTTCCAATGCACCTGCTGCTGTTGGGGCTTATTTCGAGAATTGTCATGCTGTTTCCGATGCGTTTGCCATGGAACGTGCTTTATCGTTTTATCTGGTATGTAACACTCATCATGTATGTCTTGAATGTAAACTGAAATGATTGATTCGTTTTGTTAGAGCAGAACATTTTTAATTGCAAACTCTCGAGATTACTTGTACAGTCCTGTGCCACATAGATAACTATATTGTCAAAGTCAGCGTTCTCCTGTGCCGCGTTTTTTACCGCCTGTCTGTGAAGAATGATTCACTTTAAGACTGTTACTCATCTTGAAAGTTGTCTGTAATACCTTATGAGATAAGAAACAGATGCGGGACCGTACCAGTCGCCAGGTCGCTTGCCCATTTCGTGTCCCAAATTGACAAGAGCGTGAATTGAGAAGGGGCTATTTTTCGACGAACTGTCACCGAACCACTTGATGATCTTGCGATGCATGTTGTCCTCGTATGTTGAGTGCAGTTGTGTTTCGGGATCCCAGCGCCAACCTGCAAGACAAAATTCCCCGTTTGTTAAGGTGAGAAAAGGCACATCGAAAATGACTCACTTCTTCCCAGGAAATGACATATCAGACCCTGAGCAAGCAGCATTTGTCCACTGCGAAGCATGCACCCCCAACCGCAGTCCGACGTGTAGTTAGAACCGTTCATGATGGGAAACTCGCGACGGTACGTCATCCAGAGGCGGCTGTAGAAATCTCGTTTAAAACCTTCGATGCCCTCTTCCCAGGGATTTTCAGCGGCCTGATTTTCAATGGCGTCCATGCCCAGCTCTTGTGGTACCATACTCTCGTCAATTTGTATCTCTATCTGATTCACTGCAGCAGCTCCACCTTTCAGGGGCTCCAGATTAGCAGTCAGCTCTGCTGAACTTTCCATTGATGTTGGCGGCGTGAATTTCCGATGATAGCACCGACCAAGCAGCCAAACGGGCTGTTCTTTTGAAAAATTCGAACGGATTTTCCCACTCCATCCGTACTTAACATTGTGCCACATTGAGAGCAGTTTCGATTCCATGCCTTTTGTTGGTGTCCGTCCGGCAGAATTACTGGGCGAAGGATCATCCTCCGGTACAATCGGAGGCGGAGGAGTTGATGATGTCGACTGAGCTGTGGTACTACTGCTACAACCGCCAGCGTAAAACTGACTAAATGCGCTCATAAAACGCGACGTAGATACCTTCCGTAGCGGTGTGGAAGCTTCAGACTTTGTTCCGCGTGAATGAATAAAATTCGTCGCTGACGTTGTCGAAGACGCCTGGACATCATGTAGGCCACACTCCACCTGCTGGGCTTGGTCATCCGCTGCTGCCGACGATGATGTTGAAGATGACAATGGTGGTAGTGGTGGTGGCTGCGGCGGATGGTAAAAACTCAGCTTTTCATCGGTTAACTGCGATAGTAATCCATCATAGCTCATCTACGAATAAATTGACCGATTAATCAACACTGAAATTATGAGTGTACCAAAACTCACTTACCGTTGAGTAAGTTTGATAATAACTCTTATCTTTGTAATCAGTAAGCGTTTGGTAATAAATATTTACTCATCCAGGAAAAAAAGCACAGAACTACGCACGGAGAGAAAAATACCACCCTCAGCTGATTTTGTATTTGACACTTGTCGAGGTGAGCGAGAAGACGAATGTTGCCAAATGTCATAGGAGAATAATGTCGCATGATATGTTAAGGGTACACTTTTGATGTAGAATGTAGGTTTTTTTTGAATATCGTTCTAACTGATGTTATCAACGTCCAACGGTAACGTTTTTATTCAATTTTGATAAAAAAAAACTGTATCGGATATTTCAGTTTTAGGCCAAATTTATTGCAGGTAACATATATGTCATAAAGTTTCGAAATTCACAGCTGACACTTCTAAATACCAGACTAAAGCTTATTTGCGAGTAGTTATAAATTGCTACACGTCCCAGCAAATGGATTGATTTCAAATGTGTACATATAAAAATCAAATAACAAGCCTAAAATTGTATTTCTGCATTTCTTTCGCGTTGTGCGGTGTGAAGATATTCTCGCAGTTCAATCAACAGGCAGCGTTCACACTAAGCAATTTTAGGATTTGTTTGACAAAAATGTTTGATGTGCCAAATCGTCAAAGTGAACTCTATGTCACACGTCAGCTTGATTGAACGCTATGTACAAATTTGTCGCGAAGCAAAGTGTGAATGACGCTACATTTTCGGCCTCAGGAATAAATTCCGTTTTCCAATTGATTTTACGTTTATTTCCATATACTTAAATATATATGTAATAAACACTCTTTCCGACGAACTGCCTTACCACCTTGCAATATGATGTAAGATGTAAGTGAACCCTTAAATACACCATATCATTTTGCAAATGTCAATTGTCAAGCAGAGATACTTCAAGTTCCTTGCAAAAATAATTTGTCTCACAAAACATTTTTCATTGTACGCATTTTTAATAAATTTTCGCCACAAATAGTGTCTCATTAAATAAATCAAAATGGAGAAAATGGATATAGATGCAGAAGATAACCCGTCAACATCCAATGTTGAGAAGGCCGCTAAATCAATTGCACCAGCATCAAATATAATGGCTGGCCCCGGAACAGTGCCATCGGTAACAATTTCCTTGCATCCTCTAGTTGTGATGAATATATCAGAACATTGGACCCGTATTCGAGCCCAAGCCGGAGAACATCGTCAAGTTTATGGTGCACTGATTGGCAAGCAAAAGGGCCGCAACATTGAAGTGATGAATTCATTCGAATTGAAAACCGACGAACTCGGCGAAGATGTCATCATCAATTTGGACTACTACAACACAAAGGAACAACAGTATAAGCAGGTATTCAGTGAGCTAGATTTCATTGGATGGTACACCACCGGAGAGGCACCAACGGAGAGAGAGATTAAGATTCAAAAGCAAATCGCTGATATTAATGAGTGTCCAATAATGTTGCAACTAAACCCTGTTTCACGTAGTGTCGACCAATTGCCACTTAAACTATACGAATCTGTGATTGATATTGTTCAGGGAGAGGCGACAATGTTGTTGGTACCGCTAGTGTATACACTGGCAACTGAGGAAGCCGAACGCATTGGAGTGGATCACGTTGCCAGAATGTCGACAAACGAAACCGGGGAAAAGTCTGTTGTTGCTGAACATCTGGTAGCACAAGATAGCGCTATTAAAATGCTCAACACACGCATAAAGATCGTCCTGAAGTACATTAAGGATGTGGAGGCGGGCAAACTTCAGCCGAATCAGGAGATTTTGAGAGAAGCATATTCACTAAGTCATCGCCTGCCTGTTATGCAGGGACCTGGCTTCAAGGAGGAGTTCTATACGCAGTGCAATGATGTTGGTTTGATTACCTATTTAGGAGCACTCACTAAGGGATGCAATGACATGAATCACTTTGTGAATAAGTTCAACGTTTTGTACGATCGGCAAAGTTCCGGCCGGAGAATGCGTGGGCTCTTCTATTAGGGCTGCGGTTTTATTTATAAATTTTGAATAACGATTTGGAATCTACTGCTTGATGTGGTAAAAGTAAACAATACATACTATAAGCTTTGAAAATAAAATAAAAAAAATATGTAAACATGTATTATTTTCCATCTGTGATGCTTTGATCCTCATTCGACATACCCTTCGATTTGTGAGACTTGCTTGTGAAGAGAAAAACATGCCTTTGTTATGTACCTATATATTTGGCTTTAAATTGAGCTACAAGAAATCACATTTACTACTCCCGTGTTGGGCTATCTAACAACTATTAATTCATTAGTTGCTCCATAAACAATTATCGCTTGTTCCTTCAGACCCATTTCACCACCTATTCCATTCTCGGGCAGGAGAAAACTCAAGTTCGGATATCCAACGGGCTGCGAAAATTCCTCCAAGTTCGAATTACTTGCACTCAGCGACTTAAGTGACCAGACTGCTAAGTTCTTCGACTTTCCATGTCGTGCTACAACAAAGAACTTAAGGAGAAAATCAATTAAAATAGGTACCACATACGTATTTTATCACATATAAGTATACCTCATCTCGCTCGTCAACTAAGTAGCCAACAATCAAGGCCCAGTGAGCTTTGTGGCCGAATTTTAAACAGGGCGCATTGTTGAAGTCCGGGTCGTATCTATTTAAACGCGAGTTAAGGAAAATCTTGAAATGGCATGGAAATGTGAAAATCAAGAATTCAAATAAAACACGTAAATTGATTCTCTTAGGTCTACATTTATTCATATCAACATTTTAAAAATTGATGCTCAACCGGCCCGCATTGGTGGAGAAACTAAGATAACTCCATCGCCACGGACGAACAACATAGGGATTGTCCTTTTAGTCGTCTTGTATACCTCTTCGTAGGTTTCCTCATCTATTTCTACTGTGGTGACAGTCTCCTCCGCATCTCCAAGGACCATATTCAAGTGCTGATCAAATGCCTGCAATTTTTGGAATAGAGACGATTTTCTTGAGTGAAATTGGCTTATAGTACATGCAATCTTCCTCGCAGTTCTCGCTCATTTCGCATTTTCACATAAATCTTCTCATCCAGACTGAGGCGTATCAAATCCAGAGGTTCCTTCACGGGAATCACTTGAATCTGGAAAATACTTTATCGTGATTTTTGAACAACGATATGCGTCTGATGTCTATAGTTACCTGTTCTTCTTCCGTAGCCATAATATTGAGAATTGTTTTGGAATTTCACAAAAAGAAACTATGCTCCACGGTAAACTGGAAAAATTAACCTCACCGGTGTAAACAACTGTCAAAAATGCAAACGTTTGCGAAAGGCTGTCACTGTGAGTGTTGCCACTTTTTCAATCTAAAATTGCACTTGAACTTGACCATCATTTCGACGTGGAGGGTGAAAATGTATTTGAAATGAAGAATCGATACGACCGCGATTCCCGGAGCGATAAGATTTAAAAACGCCATTTTGTAGATCTCGGCGAACTAAGCATAAAATAATTGACCAAAAGTCGAATAATTACTAAGTTTAGGGGATATCGAAGTAAACATTTTAATTTTTTGACTAAAACCCCTTGAAACAGAATGCTTCCGTACAAAAACAAGACTGGTGTATTCAAATTATGGTGAGGGTTGCTCACATCCCTCGCGATCAGGACATTAACCGGTCTGGCAGGCACATAGAGCTTATTTTACAAAATGTTCATAAAAAAAAAATTAAACTTCGATAACTCCTAAACTAAGTGACCAATCAATTTTGTTAGTCATTATATTTTGAACTTATTTTGTTGAGATCTACAATATGGCATTTTCATATAGGTAATACATTTTAAAACCAACATTTAACAAGACAACGAAAATTCATTCGATCACATCAGCACAAAGTGGCAGCCCTGTTGAAGAAAATTTGACAGGTATCCGACGAGACTCGTTCCCATACCAAGTATTAAAATTCCTTGATTCATCTCAAGAGTTATCCCCACTTTCAACCAAAACCAGACGAATATCAATTAACAACTAGACTGAACATTATCATTCACACTCTCACTAACAACACAGAGGAGAAATAATTTTTGAAAAAGGATACGCCACAAAGATACACGCACCGCTCAGTAAACAATCTCTGACCTTGGCACAATTCAGTCGACCTTCGAACAGTTGGCATTCGATTGGGGGCACATTAGCCGCCATCCCAGCCACTGTATCACAAACTAGTTTATGCAAATTCTTGGCACTAAACATTTCCCCATTGTTAGTGTAGTTTCGTTGTTTTGCAATTGACAATAGTTCGATTGGAGCTGGACGACCACCCAATAGCATACTCAATGCAGTTAATCCACAGGTAGGACCCTCCTGAAGAATGCTTGGGATATTTTTGTATTTACAACTCTTTGGAGGAGAATATGTGCACACTTTGGCTAGATAGCATGCTCTCTGCAAATCAGGCCATGCATCTGCCCAGGTACATTCGTCGATATCACATCGTTTTGCTAATGTAGTCGTTGACCTAAGTTGGGCATGATGGCTCTCGGTAAGAGTACGCAATGCCGGAGGCGGGGGTGGCACCGCAGACACCTGCACCGAATTGGACATTCTACAACACTTCAAATTGATTTTAATTGACCGAGTTGTTATTTAATTCATATTATTTCACTTGATCTTGGGCTTTGTCGACGAGTTCGATTTCACTACGCGCACCTGAGCGAGGTAAAAATAAACAATTTCTTTTTTTCACCCAAACGAAAGTGACACTTTGCCTCTCGAGATAAATAAATTGTAACCATTAATGCAGCTAGGTGGCGCGATATGTGCGTGGTGGTTGCTGTATTTGCTTTGTCTTAGCGCCGCTTTCCGCGAGGTGGCCAAGTCCTTTCTTGGAATGGAATAAAACGATTTGTATGAATTCAGTTAAACAATTGTTTATTTAAGCGCAAGCTTTAAGGCTATGATGTACACTTTTATTTCAGTAAAAAATTGACTATTTGAAGTCAAGCTGCAAACTAGTACTGCGTTTCTATGCTTCTCTCGCAAAATCCGCCGTAAGCTGCTTGCCAATCTGAGAAAAAAAAAAGAAGAAAACAAATCAATCAGCATCAGATAAACTGGCTGAATATGCGACTTACTTTCAGAGTATCTGCAGTTGAAATTGTTCAATGAGCACGGATTTGAGAAAGTCCTTTCTACGCCATTAAATGTTCCGCAAACTGGGTTGTAAACTGCCACGCAGGGGACAATTCGGCAACGATTGGGTCTAGTAGGCGTTTGACTAGGAATTTGTTGGTTTGAAGTTTGCAGTTGTTGGCTGGAAGGTGACTGACTTTGGCTGGAAGGTTGCTGACTTTGGCTGGGAGATGGCTGGCTTTGGCTGGGAGATGGCTGGCTTTGGCTGGAAGGGGGCTGACTTTGGCTGGGAGATGGTTGACTTTGGCTGGATGGCTGACTTTGGCTGGAAGGTGACTGATTCTGGCTCGAGGGTGCCTGACCTTGGCTGGAAGGTGCTTGGCCTTGGCTGGAACTAGGTTGGCTCACGGCGGGCGTATTTGGTGGAACTTGCGGTTGGTTTTGCTGTGGTTGAGTTTCCGCCAGCGTTCCATACGAGGCCGAGGAATCTTAACGAAAGACAATTTTGCGTTTACATAATAGGTTCATATTTATCATCAATCTTACCACTAGGAAGTCGATTTAGAATCTGGTTGATTAACTCAGCATCCATTGGAGAAATTTCGTAGACTTGGGATCCCTGTACGATTCCGGAGATTTGTACAGACGACTGCGATGGTCCTGACACCGGGCTTGGCTGACTTGGCGGGCTTGGTTGGCTTGGTTGGCTCGGTGGGCTCGGTTGGCTTGGTTGACTTTGTTGGCTTGGTTGGCTGGGTTGACTTGGTGGGTTTATTTGAATCACTTGGCTCGGTTGAACTTGATACGATTGAACAGGTTGATTTTGCTGAACTTGACCAGGAGTGTAATACGCTTGATCTCCTTCATCGTCAGTGCATTCGCCCGGATGAGATATTACCCAAGTACCTGTGGACAGTATGCATTCATTTAAAACATATATAAGCTACAATATCTCCGCCAACAACTCACCCGAATCGGAATTGCAATTCCAAGATCTCAGGAAGCACTCATTGATGAAGGACTGAGAGACTTTCTGATTTGTAGCGCATAAAGGTTGGTAAACCACCTTGCATTCGCTGGGACAAGTTTGATCGACGCTTGGACATTCGCCATATAGTTGCAGGGTCCATACTTAAATGCAATAACACTCATTTATTGATCCATATACAAACGCCTAGAACTCACCATTTCCACTGTGACAGGATTCCATTCTCATTTCGCATTCGTTGTTGAAAGTTCTGCTGCCACCAGTGCTATTCGTGGCACACACCGGCTTGTAGACATTCGGACAAAATCCTGGGCAAATATCGGATGTGCATACGCTCTTGTAGATCACTCTCCATTCTGTTAATGCAAATGGTGATTTAGTATCGAAAAAGAGAAAATTTGAGGAAGCCGTTGGACTTACCACTTCCCGTCTTGCAGTTTTCGTATTCCATCAAGCAGGAGCTCTCGAAGGTCTTTGTCTGACCGTTGTACTCGGCACAGATGGGATCGGTTTGGTCTGGACAGTTTTGACAGAAGTCACACTCACCGCTGCCAATGATTACCCACTCTGAAGGAAAAGAGGTTAACTGGAATTCATGCTATGTTCAGCGTGCACATACCTGCTCCAGTTTTGTACGACTCATGATTGAGTTCGCATTCGTTTTGGAAAGTTCGCTGCACACCGTTATATGTCGCACAGATCGGATCGTAGGTAAGCGGGCAGATGTTCGGGCAATTCCGAGGCTGATCCGAAACCTTACACTCTCCATCATAGACAACGACCCATTCTAAGCGGGTGGATTTTCTTTAAATGGATGTCAAAGGGTATGGAGGGTTTACTCACGACTATTCTGGTAGCAATTCTCGGCAAGCATGTGGCACTCGTTGGTAAATGTCCTCTGCTCTCCCTGCTGGAAGGCACACACTGGCTGGTAGTAGTTTGAGCACTTGGGACACGGTCCACTCGGCTGGTACTCTGCTGGGAGTTTTTCACATTCACTGGCAGCCACAATCTCCCAGGGTATCTTCGTTGCGGCAATTTCCGCATCCATTTGGCATTTGTTCGAGAAAGTCTTCGTTTCCCCTTTGAATGCGGCACAGATCGGATCGTAGATTGTTGGACACACTGCGGTTCCACTACCTTGAACGTCCGAACCGTACTGGTCCTCACATCGACCGTTGAAGAGAACTTTCCAAGCTGAAAAAGTTTGTAAGTGAGTATCACATTGGGTGGGCCTTTTCATGGCGCTTACTTCGTCCAGTTTTGCATGATTCAACGCTTAGTTCACAGCCATTAGAGAATGTTCTTATATTTCCCATTGAGGAGGCACAGATAGGGTTGTAAAGAGCTGGACACGCGTCAGGGCATGTTGGTGGCGAGGGACTGCTCACTGCTTGTGTTGGTGGTGGAGATGGGGTCGTCGTTGTTGTTGTTGATGTGGTGGTGGTAGTTGATGTCGGCACTATACACGTTCCTTCATATATGACTTGCCAGGCTTGAGAAGAAATGTGTTAAAATGTTGTTCTATTTCCAAAGGGGGCGATAACCTACCTATTCCGGTCTTGTACTTATTGACATTCATCACACAACGGTTCGAGAAAGTCTGCTGAACACCGTTGCAGGCAGCACAGACTGGTTTATAGTCGCGCGGACATCCTTCGGGACTCGGTGCCGGTGTCGGTGGCGGTGTTGGACATTCACCAACGCTGTCAATTTGCCAGTCTGCGGGAGGGAATGGATAAAATAAGCACATTTTCTTCAGAGATGGGTCTGAATGTACCTTGATTTGTTGTGCAAATTTCCCGGTTGAGAGAGCACAAGTTCGAGAATGTCCTCCTCTCGCCATCGGGGCCAACAGCACAGAGTGGTTGGTAGACTTCTGGACATGCTGAGGGGCAATTGTCCTGTTGGCATTTGCCCTTGTACGAGATGTCCCATACTATGCGAGAAGAGAGACAGTGGATGGTTACGCGTGGAGTCTTAGTTGTAAGCGGCTTTAAATAACTTACGACTTCCGCTTTTGCAGTTCTCCAAGTCCAGCAAGCATTCGTTGTCGAAAGACTTCATTTGGCCCTTGAATGTGGCACACACTGGACTGTATATTTTCGGACAAGCCTCTTCGCACACGGGAGTTGAGTCGTTACACGGGCCATAACCCTTTACTTGCCAATCTTAGAGGGAAATAAAGAAGTTAGAGACGTTTAATGAAGGGCTGTGTTCATAAAGGCTGTACTCACTTTGTCGGGACGTGCAAGCCTCAACTTGGAAGAGGCACATGTTCGAGAATGTTCGGTCCTTGTCGCCAGTTGTACCGCAGACCGGTGCGTACTCCATTGTGCAGTAAGTTGGGCAGCCATCGGGTGCAAGGGTAGTCGGTGGCTGTGGCGGTCGAGGCGGTGGCGGACGTGGAGTTGGTGTCGTTGATGACGGTTGATCAGTTGATGACGATGGTGTGGTTGTCGTTGTGGTTGTGGTTGTGGTTGTGGTTGTGGGTGTAGTTGTAGTTGGTAGCGTAGTTGGCGGACTTGTCGACGATGATACACTTGGCGGGCATTCTCCCTCATGAAGAATCGACCAAATATTACCCACGTTGCAGTTCTCCAAATCCAATTCGCATCGATTCAAGAACGTGTACGTATTGTTGCCCCATATCGCGCAGATTGGTGCGTACTCCTTGGTGCACACTTGATCGCACTTTTGGAAGCAGTTTGCAATTTCCGTCCTCTGCAAAACTGCACACACACACAAAAAAAAAATAGATTTTCACACCATATTTCGATCTTACTCACTTGTGTCTCCGTTTTGTCCACGTTTATCGTTCTCCGCATCGAGGCGGCATCCATTCCTGAATAGAAACCAGTGGGTGCCATTTGTGGCGCACACAGGATACTCCGAGTTGGCACACGGTTCGCAGAGTCGTCGAGTCCCCGCATTCGACGATGCAATCAAAGAGGTCACAGTTAGTACGAAAACAAATGTATTCGTCATCGCAGAGAGGTAACACTTGAACTGTTAGAGTCAGCTTAACTTCACTGGGAGTTGAATCAGCGTTTTATATAGGTCAAGCGTAAGCTGCAATGTGAGACGATTAATCAGATGCACTCGTAGGAATGAGTACGGAAATTGATAGACGCTCGGGTTATCTTCGAGAACGTTGGTGTTTTATCAAGTATCAATGGATTGTGAAGAACTTGGGTGGGATCGCAGTATTGATTGTTGCGGCAAAGGCGTTTGCAAAATCAAATCATCGCTTTGAGCACGTTCCGCTTGTAAGCAGGTGTTTAGTGTGCATGCCTATGGAGGGTGCGCAAATTCTTTGCAAGACATGGCGCTATTAACAACGCACTAGCGATTCCGACGAATGAGAATAATTAAAGCAAAACAAAAAATACTGGCGTACGTGGGGCTCTGCACAAACTTACACTGTTGCTGAGTGATAATAGATGTCTATCTTGAATCCAAAGCCATGGCGTCACATGTCTAACGCACATACTCACTGCCTAAAGTAACCAGCTTGTGGTTATGCGTCTATGAAGGGACGCACCACAGTCTGCATGGGAAACCATATCAATTAGTGAGATTACTACCAAACAAAAGTCTCTCACACACAGCCCCAGAAAATGTTGGAAACTTTTCCAAAAAACAAGCCCACTATCCACAACCCTGGAAAATCTCTTGCCATTCCCGTCTCATCTCGACCCGTTCAAATCGGCATGCGCTCAAATCGAGCCGTACCTCCGGTCACGGTGAAGAGGCCGAAGATGGGGCTCTTATTCACTATTTGTTGAATACCAAACTAATCAAAGTTATTTACCCATCAATTCACCTCAATACAAAAACCCAATCAATCACACACCCTCCGATGTACTGGGCGGCATGGCGGGCGGCAAAGGAAATCCTGTTTAACCCTTTTATCCTATATCCTTACTTCTCCTTAAGTCAATATGTCCTTTAATCTGACATGAGTGGCTGGTAAAAAATTTAAGGCCAACCAACGACGGCTGTGGCAACAACGAAACAGGCGCGGCGCCCGACTCCCTCGTTCCGATTGATTTTTGCACGAGCCTCAGTCGAACCTTAACCGACATGGCATTGCTGGAAAACAGAGAAAACTACCCGAACTCACCAGTCACTCACAGCTGCCGGTTCAGTTGGAGGCCGTGAATGGAAACCAATTGAATTCGTAACTTCTGACGAATTCCCACCGGACAGCAGCTCTGACTCTGTTTACAAATCCCCACCAGTGTTTACCAATTTCCCAAATTAGCTTAAACTAGCCTAAATATCCTGCAAATTATTTGATAAAAGACCTACGAAGGGCGACGAGACAGATGATGGTGGGGGATGGAGGTAAGGGGGTTGTTTGGAGAATCAATCTCCAGTCGGCTCGTTCGTTCAACCGAAGTCGGGCAACCCTTTCCCATTAGTTCAATGGGCGAAAAGATTCGACCAGAAGCAGAAGCCGATGCCGTGATGCGAAATGGTGGACTGCTGGCGAACTGGTGGAGTAGCGGAACGGCGCGTCGGCATCTCCCATTCCACCGGAAACAGGTTGCCAACTGCTGGGTACGCACATCCTCATGCATTAAACATTTTTAATCTCTCTGGGGAAATCGAATGGATCCGATATTCAATTGAATAAAACGTTCGTCGCTGAATCGACGAGAGCGTGGATGGTCGGTGGAGTTTGAGCTCGAGGAGGATTGGGTGGACTGGGAGGAAACGACGACCGACACCGACGGTTGGAACTTGTAGTCCTTTCACCCTCGATGCGTTCTTTATTCATTCAACACTCTTCTGCTGGGAGATGCCATGACATGCCACGCTACGGCACGCCACAGCCACAGCAGACAGGGCATGTGTGAAATTTGTTTTACAACTCCGCCTCCTCTTTGACCCGAAATGTAGGTTTCCCCCCGTGTTGGGGAGGGCGATGGGGATGGAAAAAAAAAACGAGTAAAATTCCTGTGAAAAGGATTCGAAATCTCATTTTAATTTATTTTGACTAGATTTATGGTCGTGCACGCGATGGGGTGAACGGGCGGCCGGACGGCATGGCACGCAAACGCTGCGCCAGCAGCGCGAGATCAAACAGGATGACGACTACGAACAGCTCCACCACCAGCGCCAACAGCACCACCAACACCGCCATACTAAGTGCTGCACGAGTGTCGTGCCGCACAGAGACCGATACCGATATTAACATTTTGCCGCTTTTGTACTGCCATTTGGTTGATGTGGGCAATCGCACAGTGTGCAGCGGTGCCTATGGCAGCCACGGTGTATACCCGTCGATGTGCAGACGAGCGATGACGATCGGTGATGCCCCGGTGCTAAGACCTGAAATAGTATCGGTGATTTTGTCCCTACGTTGACATTGGTTAGTTAGTTCTGTGTAATGACGAACCGAACGTGTGAGCGCGGCACAAAGCAGTGGACGAAGCCACGACTGGCCAAAGGCCGGTATGCTTTAATTAAACTCCTTTACTCAGTTTTTTCGCTGCAGTCGGTGTTGTTGTCGTCGAAATTCCCGTAATTGTTGTTAGGATGTGATTTGCATTAACGCTGTTGTACTCGATGTCCAGGATATCCTCGATGGATGGTGGTGGTTCGGCATTTTGCTTTTCATTTCCATCACGCGTATGTTCCTGGGCACAGCCAACAAGGCCGGCAGGAAGTATTTAAATGGCACTCCTTGCCGTCGTTACGAGGCTGCATTTGCTGGATGATGAAATGGTTTGGTGGTTATTTTTAATTAATGCCTGGCTGGAATGTACATGGTCTAGTGAAAGGGATATGCTGCTGCGTTTGAGGAATATGAGCGTGCGCCCGTAATGAGGTTCTGAACTGATTCTGATGAGGAAACACTTCCATTCAGAAAGGACAAATTTAGAGTTAAACGTAATGACCCGGAGGATGATGGTTGACTCACCTGCATGTATGGACCGAATGGAAAACCAATTAAATCGTTCTCAAATGCGAACTGGGTCGTTGTGATTGAAGCGTTTGAGCTAGAATTTAATTAAGATACTCCTTGTACTAGATGCCGCAACATTTTGCAAATCAATATGGGGCCTTAGACGGTCGATATGAAGGTTCTCAGGAAGGTTTGTCAGTGAATTAAACTAATGTGTGTTTTGCTTGGACTCTCTCAAGGGGCTTATGTACGGTGTTATGTGGGCTGTGCTGTGAAATATTTGGCATTCAACGTCATTCCGGAAGCTGTCAATTGCATTTAGATCAACAATTTGCACAAGCGAGTACATTTACAAAGTGATTGGCTAAGAATGGTATTAATTCAAATAAAACAACAACGATGTGGAAAACAAAGTGATTCTGGATTTAGTTTCGAAGCTTAACGAGCAAGGCCTTATGTATGCTTAAAGTGGTTGGTCTATTTTTTGATTATACGGAACTATACGCGTTCCGGTAACACCGGTATCACTGATGGGCTCGGAGAGTTAGAGTAGACTAAGAACTTGACGTAACCCTAGAGAAAATAGCCCAGTGATGTCAGGCTGCAAGATCGCAGCTGCCAATTGATGCACGTTCGCCATGAGATGGCCGTGTTGCTAAATATTTTATATACAACTTCAAGAATTGCGTCGCTTGAAGGGTAGTGCCTTGTCTTGTTGGCGCCCTTAGCGAGAAATAATGTTGTACACCTCTGGCAACGTTGCTGTATGCCTGAGACCGTTCACGGCAACACAGTCTCCTTAATAATTAGGTTTGATAATTCCGTCTTGTCATAATTCGCATCAAGCAGTAAGTTTTTGTGCATGGGTTTGTGGTTTGTGCTTGTTTCAATAACAGCAATTTCGCTTGTGGACCCCGACAACCGTGCGACATCGGGCTCAAAATGTTCCACGTCCGAGAAGATAATATTTTGTCCAAAATCCGAAGTGATAACTTTCACCAGACGTGAAACGATGCATGATGCAACGGCAAACTTTGTGAATATTTTGACAACCGGGTGACATTGGTAACCTTAACAACTGCTAAAATGAAAACAAAAAAAAAAAACTATCATTAAACGTGTTGCTTGAGAATATATACTCAGCACAGTAACATTGTTACAGGTGAAACAAAAACAAAACAACTTACTGAGCTACAAATACTTAGTCAAATTTGACACTTAATTACTGACTACAATTGAAATCAAAAGTTGCGCCAGAGGAACTATTTTTTTTTATTAAAGGTTGGTATTTATTGGGCAGTGTGTTGACAGTATTTCAAATGTGTGCATAGATCTAATCCGATGGACGTAAACTTATGTACCAACTTTTGAAAGAAACACTAAAAAAACAATAAAAAAATGAGTAAAGAGCGTTTTATTGGGAATCATTACTGAGCTGTGTACTGAGTTCTCAATAAAACACGCCTATAGTGTGGTTCGTATAGTGTGTTTTCATCAATGCAATGCTTATTTAGATCAGTCTCCGAATGCTTTTGACTCTTAGAATTATAAAGGCTTTAAGGGCGTTCCAAGTACGTATTAACGGGCGGTTAGTAAGTTGTAAAGCTGCCTAGTTTTGTGTTCAGTTGCCCATGAGACGATTTCGAATGTGTCTGTAGATCTGAGACAGACTCAGGTATATAGCTATTAATAATGCGTCTAAACATCAATGAATGTGCGTAAAATATCAAAAACAAATTTATATGCGATAGGTATTGTCTATATAGTTGACGTACATTTTTCCATGCTCACTCGAGTGATACATCAATCAATACGTATTTTAAAATTAACTAGAAGCTTTATTTCTAACCTTTCTATAGCTTAAGATGAACTACAGTGAAAGCATTAAGAATACAAATATAAATTTTTTGAACAAAATTCGGAGATATCAAATGCTTAGCGAATTAAGCCCTCTGCAGGCGGACAAGTACACACAAGTGACTGTTCCTTGCACATTCATTTCGTCCCCTAAAAGCACAAAAACAACTCCCACATCGTTGGTCTTCCAAGATATGCGTCGAAGTTCGTAGTTGCAAATTCACATTATTTGAATTCACTGCATAATATTCACACCTAATCATCGGAACGCGATTGCAATTTTGCTTGGTTGACCAGCTTCATTGACATCTGCTCGCGTGCTTTCACTGCATGCATAATGGATGAAAAAAAGTGCATTCTTTCAAGAGAAACTAAAAAAAATGTTTTACTGAGCCATTAGTTATTTTAAGAATTTCAATTTCTTACGGATTTTTTATTCTATTGCCACTATTGCCGTAGTCGATTATATTTTACTATCCAATCTTGCTTGATAAACAAGTTATTCTCTTATCGTAAACACATTAGCTTACATACGTACTTATCAGGCCTACGAATCGTGGAGTGTCTGAGCCTGAGCAATACCTGATAGTGCTGGGTACGCTGCTGCCATTTATCAAGACCAAGCTTGCCCGCGGTGACTTGTTCTTTATATCGGAAGTTCCGTCTCACTCTCCTTTTTCTATAAAACTAATCACAGCAAAGACCCTCTTTGCTGGAGTTTTGGTGTATAAGCTGTTGATTTAGTCGACCCTGTGCAGGCGACAGAGTTTTGCCTTCCGGATTAGATCCACATCCTGCTACAACTCGTAAAGCCTGCTGTTATGCCAACACGAAACAAGTGTTAGGTAGAGCATGATTTTGCTACTTCGAGTTGGGAGCAGAAGTTGGAATTTAGTTCACAAAAGAATCGGCTTCATTCTACAACACCTCTTCTTTAATCAAGGCGCAATAGGCCCACTTGTGACCTTATAGCTTCTGTCCTGAAAATAAACACATGCACTACGATCATGTCACGCTTACAACGTGGTGTCGGTAATGACGATCACGATAGTTTGTGTCCATTTGGCAGTCACTCGAGCACATATACAGTAGTATGCAAGGAGTTTTCAAATAAATATTTTAGTTTTTTGGGAAACAGGCTTTACTTTCACGGCTCTGAATTCTCACCCCTGGTTGGTGGTTTTAGCCCAAATGTCAAGGGCGAATCTACGTCGGAACTCCACTAGGTTAGCATTCGTGAAAGTCACACTGGCTCCGAAGTAAATAAAGTATTTCTCTACCTCAAAATTCTAGATAGTGTAAATTTGGTGTTTGTCCCAGATCTCGTGTGACTAATAGATTGCTGCGCGACTTCATGTAATTTTTCCTTTCCTTACAAGCAGCGTGGGTGATTCTCTACGACACGCATAAATGTTATAATCCACAATTGTTTCATTCACGTCCGAACAACCAATTATCAACCAGTAGTGGAACTTAAACTAAAATGTGTTCTACGCACTAAATTCCAAAACAATTTCTATTCAATTTGTCCACTCTATAGATTAATGCTCATAACATTCGTAAGAGCGAACCAATTTAGCTCATTCGCAAGCATGAGAGATCTCCAGGCCACTCGATCTTCCGGAATCGCATCTCACTGGCCATTCGTGCCATGTGACAAAATCATCGAAGCATCGCCCATTACGTTCGAACAAGCAGCTGCTCAACATTGGCCTTCTTGTTTCCAGATATTGTTGTTTACAAATTAAAAACAATAATAAACTTAAGATAACCGTCTAACATTTTAAAATTTCGAGAAAATTACACCATATTCCGTCGAAATCAAACGTGTGTAGATAGCTTTCACTTAAGTAAGCAAAAATGGACGAAACTTAACGAAGTTCAGAGTGGCGGTTATTAACGTTGTAGTGTAGTTCTAGCAAGTAGAAATTCTCCCAGCTGGCATAGCTGCAAGAAGTTTTTATTTCATTTGTCCTAATCTTGACAACTACGGGAATAGACCAACTGTCAAACTGTTAACTGTCATCAACATTTTTGAATGGGGACCAAGAACATGGCATGTAAACAATTTTTGTGAGTGTTTTCGAAGAAATAAAAATGTAATAAATACTAAAGCGCAAAACGCATAGAACCCGTTGCGTGAGTTATAAAAAGTTCCGAACCTAGGGAACAATTTAAGGCATCAGCAAAACTTTTTTGAGAAATATATTTTATCAAAGAGAAAAAAAAAAAAACAAATATGTTTGGACTTTGTTGGTGGCTTTTTATAGACTGATGTCATCTAGCATCAATGCACTGTGCCCAACATAGAAACATTAGAACATTAAAGTTTGACATAAGCAGACAGGTGAAGAATGGGAGAATGAGAGAGTTGATATCACGATATCACGTAACACGAGCGAACAACATATCATCATTGCATTGGGATCTATAGGCTTACCAACGTGCGTCAGTAGACGTGCGTCAGTAATCTATCCAGCCCCATTATGATGACACAAGTTAAAAGTTGGTGGTGGCCCGTGGCGTTATGGGTATGTGCGTCGACCCCAACCTCGACGTCGTAGGTTCGATTCCAGCTCTGAGCAACAAAAATAATTTTCACAGCCCCACCTCTTTCGAGTCACTGACTGTTCAAAGAGTGTTTCCTGTCTAGAAAAAGCTTCTCAAACTTGGCCGTTCGGAGTCGGCATAAAATTGTAGGTCCCTTCCACTCGTGAGAGACTATACCATGCACAACAGAAGTGGTTGCTGAGAAACTAGGCCTATATTATTATTATCTTTTGGCAAGTCATGGTGGAAAGACTCACACACAACAGCGTCTCGAAATTGTTCAACATTCTGTGAGAAATGTTTTTCGTGCAATTTGAGAAACTTTCGCTGACCATAATAGAGGCATTTAAACCACTATTGTCAATATCATTCTCAAATTTGAGTCCCAGCTAACATTAGTAGATGATACTCGACCCGATAGGTATCATCCAGCACGTAGTAAAGAACGAAACGATTCGTCTCCATACTCAGCAGCTTGACTTCTCGTTAACGGACTATTTGCTTCCTGAAATTCAAGCATATGGTCTTGTTGAGCACTGGGTTGAGTCTACGAGCTGCTACGAGTCTCGATAAGAATTAAGAATTCAGACAGCTACGATTGTATAACATCAATCTTGTTATCAGATATCAGTGGCTATGCTCGAACGAGTCGCCTACATTTCGATCTGCCGAATGGACAACCTCACCTTGTTACTCTTGTCAAAAGATTGCTCCAGCTTTTTTAAGTCTCCCCAGTGAAGTCCACGCTAAGTGTTGAAGGTGCGCTCTAGAGCTGTGGTCGAGTCCAGCCAGGGGGAAAAACAGTGCGGCTTTCGTTCGGGAAGAAGCACATTCGATCAGCTTTTTACTCTAGGAATAATACACGAGAAGGCTTGGGCATATGCCAAATCAATATACAGGTGTTTTTTAGATTTGGGGAAGTCATACGACCGAGTGCCCCGAAGTAAACTCTCGAGGAGTATGAGCCTGTGCAATGCACTCTAGATGTGAGTGAAGTCCCATTGAAGCAGGTGCAGAAGTTTAGGCATCTCGGGATCTTTTTGACCAGTGATTGGAGAAGTAATGCTGAGCTTTCCTGTAGGATTGGCCAAGCTGGATCAGTATTTAAGCAACTTAGAAGATCTTTAATCAGATAAAGCAAACTTGGTGTAAAAGCCAAGTTATCAGTTTTCCACTGAGTATTTGTTCCAACTCTCACTTATGGTCATGAAATTTGGGGATTGACCGAAAGTATAGGATCGCGAATACAACCTGCCGAGATAAGATTTCTTCGCGCTGTTGTTGGAGTTACTCGCCGTGAAAGACTGAGAAACAAAGTGAGAAACAAGCGGGCAGCTCAATGTCGAGCAGGTACTTCTCCGAACGGAAAGAGCTATGCTTCGATGGCTTGGCACATGGCACGAATGTCCCAATCATCACGTCTTCCGCGGCGTGCCTTAAATGGGACTCCATCAGTAAGGTAAACGCCTTTGGAAGACCGAGGACGAGGTGGTTGCAGCAAGTCCAAAATCTCGCTTGATTCCGCCTGGTCATAAGATCTGAGGAGCTAGAGTCGTGGACGGAGAATCGGGAGGACGATCTCTAGTGCGTGCTTTAACCCCGCGATCGCTATAGTGGATCATGCGGGTCAGAAAATGATGGTGATGTTTCAAACCACACGGTGAACCACCGTCTATCTATAAAATGTTCATTGCTTGTTTAAATGACAGTGGGAAAATACACGTGGTGGCCCGTGGCGTTGTGGGTATGTGCGTCGACACCAATCTCGACGTCGTAGGTTCGATTCCAGCTCTGAGCGACAATAATTATTTTCGCGACCCCACCTCTTTCGGGTCACTGACAATGCTCAAAGAGTGTTTCCTTTCTAGAAAAAGCTTCTCAAACTTGGCCGTGTTTGTGGGTCGCATTTGCTTTCTCTCTTTCCGCTGAGTTGTCAATTTTTTGACATAATGCAACAAACGCAGGGAATTCAATAGGTCTGCGCCTTAATAAGGCTAATAAGGTTAGAATTTTCAGAAACATAGCAGATTTTCTCTTGAAACCACGCCCACGTAGATAAATATAAATCCCCCATTGGATTGCATGTCGTTCCAAATCGCCTTGACTACACTCACAAGAACATTGCTCAAAGCACTTAAGGTGTCCATGCATAATATTTGCCGCCACCATACCGTCACCCACTGGCCTTAACCACTCATAATCACTGGCAAAGTGTTATAGAGCGAGCAGAAGTTCTTAAAAGTCTAAAGCACTGCCCTCCTCTATCAACTGCACAAAGGGACGCAGGGCTTTTGTTTTTTTCCTTTCTTTCTTGCAAGACCACGTCATTCACTTATGCTCCATGCTGCATTATGAAATTACTTAATTCTCTCACAGGCCAAAGGAAGAACTTGCGAGAGCAGCTGGAACACGAAAAGGACCAAGCATCAAGTAGCAGCCACACTACGTAGGATCCTGCAACGTAGAGTGCCGGCAAGTTAATGGAGCGTATCGCAAAAAAGTTAGCCTAATTAATTTTTCTCACAACAAAGTTAAGAGAAGCGAGGGACTACCCACCCTGGTGGACGGAAGGGAACGGCACTGGGGATCAAAGTTTTCAAGGAGTTATGTTAAAATGCCGTGCATGCAAGTGAGTTCCAAGTGAGCCACGTTACAGCGGAAGTAACCATCCGTTCAAAATTAAATTTTGATAGATGTCAGGTCCGGGCCAAGCGTTCACTGGCGGCGCGTTTTTGGCCAAGAGAAAGTTCACAGTGCTTAATACAAGAGGAAAGTTGAAGTGTAGGTCATCTCGTGTGGTCCACTGATCTGGGGAAAAAATTACATATTCCAGGGCAGGCTGGCGGCATACACTAGCGCCCCGCTTAGATGCATACAGAGGAGCTGCATTTCTGAAACTGAGACCCTAGCGCACAGATTTGGAGGCAGCGCGAGATCTGCGGTAAATCAAATGTCTGCCTGTTGAATCCCCGTGCTGTGTCCTGGGCAACTACGTGTGGTATTGATTTATTTCCAGCTCAGATGTGCCTTCAAAGCGGAGCAATCCTGGCGGGACTCCGGCTCGTAGTTAATGTGAGTGTGTCCTTAATTAGTTATTCGCCTTCATTAATCTTAAACTCCCACTCGCAGGCACACACACCAGGACCGACTCCGAGTCTAGCGAGCATGCAGGGAGGCCTCATCGAAAAGGCAATAAAAACAATTTTCGGTCGGGCATGGTGGTCAGGTGTGGTTTTGGTTACGGTTTTGGCTACGGGATTCGCTTGTGTTGCCACACGGAACTGTGTGCTAGCGTGCTGTAGTTTTCGACGCGATTACTCCGCCCTCACGTCGACTCTCGAACTGTGTGTGCGATTGTGCGCTGGCGGTGGAGGAGCAGAGGAGGAGCTGCACAAGAAAGATTATTACGCTGAAAATATAGTTCTCCTAGGACTAATAAAATATTTAATGGTCCCATTGGTGGGTTCCGGTTATGTGTAATAAAATATCCGAAATGGACATTGAATTTAGATTTCTTTTGCATAAAGGAGATTAGATGTGATTTGTGGCTTGGATAAGTACACCTGAGAGTGTGGGTGTGTGGGTGTGTGGGTGTGTGTTGGGAAGCTACTGGGGGCGTGAACTAAACGGCTAAGTAAGGATAAATTAAGTTATACACTCGAGAATGTGATGGAGATGAGGAGATTCTCGTGAGATATGTGTGTAGGCAGGGACGGGGAGAACATGGTGTCTTTCGGGTCATCAGACCCGTTGAGTGTCTGTTTGTTTCTAGCAACCACTCGAGCTGCGCGTGCTATTGTTCTCTGACGAGTGGAAGGGACCTACAGTTTAATGCTCACCCCGAACGGCAAAGTTTGAGAAGCTTTTCTAGACAGATTTACTCCTTGAGCATTTTCAGTGACTGCTAAGAGGTGGGGTCATGAAAATTATTTTTGTCGCACAGACCAGAGATCGAACCTAGACGTCGGGGTTCAAGTGTACTGGCGTTGACGCACAACCATACAAAGCCACGTATAATAGCAATACTCCTTACAAAAAAAAACATTTGATGTTTGCACTTTTTCTTCTTTCGTTGGCCTCTTCAGCTGGCATGATCTTTTACCAGCTGCCTCCAGTTGTGCACACCAAGGTGGTTGTGGTTCTTCTTCACTTGCGTGCGCCATCTCGTTCGTGGACATCCTCTGATGCGTTGTCCTAATGGCTCGGAATCGAAGACCATATCGGATTCACATGTCGCACATACTAAAAAGACGATCATGCTTCTAGCTGGAAGTACTGTCCGCACTGAATGAATGTCTAATGGCGTTCAGCAGCGATTTACTCCAATTGGCACGAATCAGTGTAGCTTCAAATGAACAGTCCAAAGACCAGAGTAGCCGAATGTGATGGCACACATCGCAAGGAACTATTCAATGCAATGACCTCTTTCGAGAAACAGGGTTCAACTGTTCTAGTGGCACCACGCTACCATAAATGAGATGCATCGTGCAGTTTGGTTAAATGACGCCCGACCCGTTGGAAACATTTCCCGGATTTTGGCAGGGTGATGTGCTGTTCCGAGATAAGAAGTAACTATCACATGTTAGCCCAACTGTTTGGGGACTGCCATCGACATCGCGTGATTTCAACCTGCCGTGGTTGAAGCTTCCACGTCGATTGGCGAACATAAATGTAAGAGGGGTTACAAAGTCAATGAGGACCAAACAATACCTCCTCGAGTTAAAAAAAGTGACAGTTTAACGTGTGAGACGGAAGTGCAAAAGGCACATCAATTTGTCTGCCTTCGAGCAAGAATAGTTTCGACACACTCAACCTTGAACAAATAATCCCGACAGATAGCTACGCGATTGTCTAGAGTGAGCTTAATAAAACCTAGAGGAAATCAGAGGTGTGATGGCCATTGCTAACCGGAGCTCCTTCGGCTTGTCAAAACAACTTCTCCCGAAGCTTCTGACGCGAATGCTTTACATGCTTTACAAAACACATATTTTTTCGACATAACCATAAACTCTACGAGCTGTCCCAGGATGTGCATGAAGTCTGGAGGGCAAAAATCCGTCGAATATATTGACTCGACCACACTTAACGCATGGGCTACAACGCTCAAGCAAAGAGAATATTCGTATCTAAGCCCACTAATTCGTGACAGAGAATAAAACAGAGGGATATACTGACCAGGACCGACTCCCAATGCAAGTCATCTAGAGACTAGGGAAGCTGTACTGTTTTGTTGTCTACTGGCGCTTTAACAATTGACAAGTGGTATTCATGAGATGAAAGAAAGCATGCAAGCAAGAAAGCATCATAAGATGAAATGAGATGAAAGACATACCCAGATTTTATTCGATTAAAACCCTTTTAATTTTAGGAAGAAGAATTACACATTGCTTTGTATATCCATGTTGATTGTTATGAAGTTAGAAAGAAATGTGTATGTTTAAGCCGAGTAATGCTGCAAACGAACCTTGGACCTTTGCATCGAATCCTCAGCTTTTACTGGGAAGAACCATAAGTGGGGGGAAGAACCATAGGTGAACATTTTAATATCAAGTTGCACAATATGTAAGTGCCTTCCGTGCAGCAAAGCTGTCAAAAAATAGCTCAATTCCAACGTCTTCGGCTGATATGTCTACAGCCCCAGAAAGCTCACGCACTTTAATTTCCCCAATGTTCAATATCATTTCGTTTTATCGACGTGACAATCCTGGACCGGATGGATCCTGGATCCGGATAAGCCACTTTCTCAAGCTTCCAATGCTTACTTAATCAGCACCCGAAATTCACTTTTTCCAAAATTACGAGGTTATGTGCAAAGGAAGTCAAACCCAAACGTTAATTTCAAAGATTGGCAGCAATCTGTTGACAGATGACAGTTGACAGGTGCAAGAAAGTAACTGCGTAGGCAGTTCAAAAAGCATTCTCGAAATTTCAAATTGGCTCTGACCACCGTTCTTTTATAAAACTAAGCAAAAAGCTGTTTAATGCATCAAACGTGTGTTTTTATTTCAATACAATAATCCATTCAATAAGGATATAAGTACATAACTGGATTAAGCAATTCCTTTCTTCACTTTGATGTCAGTGACAAAGCAGGCCACAGACTTCTTGGTGCTGTCATCGACGAGGGATACCTCGACCTTGACGCTAATCTCGGGATAGGAGTTATCAACGGCGAACCTGAAGTTGTAAATGGCGTCTTCGCCCTCATCGATGGGACATGAAGCTCCATTCAAGAGATTCGAGCAAACATCAGCGACATCGGCGGGTAGTTCATAAGGAACTGTGATGCCCAAGGCTGTGGCTCGGACCTTGGCGGTTATGCTCTGGATATTATCCCGGTCTATATGCGGAAGATAAACAAGTATTTGTTAGTCCTTGATTGGGTCCGGGTGGCTCATACTTACTTCCAACGAAGTTAACCTTCATGACGGCCGTGGTTCCCTTTACCACGTCACACGGCATTGTAGAGCATCCTTCGATGTCGACTGAAATGGGGAACGGCCTGCCGCCGGAACCTGTGACGAAGAGAAATTTGTTCGTTAGTGAGATGGTTATGTAGTCTTGAAGGCGGTTGCATTATAATAATGAGATGCAATGGAGTCTAAAGTGCGCACTTCTGTTGTACGCCTAGCAATTGAAGGAGGCCTACAACTCCGAACAGCCAGGATTTTCGGAATAATTCTGCGGATTATTCAAGTTGCACGGGAGTGGGATTGAATCCGGAACATGGAAGCCGACGCCACATTCCTTTACTGCCCGGCAGCCACTGTAACACCGTAGGATATGCAACAACTTATCCATAGACCTATGCTTGACGCAGTGGCAGTGTGTTTCGTGCAGTTTCTAAAGTAACTGCACGCAACTGTTAAATGCTGTGTGTGCTGTCTAGAGTTCACAATTCAAGATGAACAAGATTTTCGTGGGGCAGTACTTACAAGCTCTGACGTCAGTTGCAGTAGCCGATGCAACAAAAAGGAGCGCAATAAAAACCGCAGCACGGATCATTTTGAATTCGTTACTAATGGATTGACTGAGGGACAGACTGAAGAAGAACTGATTATCCTGCAAAGCGCAACGCGGCTTATATAGCAGTGCCGGCAGAATGCCATCCCCTCATGTGCACTCAAGAATGACCAATGGACGCCAAGACAGGTGTTCACTGGCCATCCACTTATCAGACAAAATTGCAAAAAATTAATTAAATAACAATAATCCACTTCACTGGAAAAGCTATCGATAGGGAATATCAGTGCAAACAATCGCATAGATTTATTTTAGCGTGAAGGAAATGAGCACGATAATGCCCTTCACATGCCCGTCGGCACATTAAGAGATTATTTGACGTATTTTATTGTGATGCATACAATTTGTTGGTCCATTGAAGTGCATTGGATCGTGATAAACAAAAAAGGGGTTTAACAAATTAAATTTAATTCTGGGGGTAGGGTCTTTTGCATACAGGGCAAAGTTGTTAAATACACGTTAACTGGTAGGAATGTTACCTATTTACGTACAGGTCAAGTTGAATGGCTGCCCGGAAAGCCTCCATGACAGCCGATGTGAAGTTCACCAAGGTATGCACCGAACACAAAGCCTGCGTAAAAAAATGCACAAAACCCTTGATCCATACCCAAGGCAAATTCTACAATCAGTCTTTTGCTTCTGGTTGTGGGAATATTCGGAGAGGCAAACGTCGCATCTGATGATTTATTCGTTCTTTAACAGAGCCATCCAAATCTTGTCCGTCCAAAGAGGAGTTTCGACTCCTAAGCACACAGGGGATGACCACAGCCTACAAGACGAACTAATCGAGAAATTCAGGTGCAATTTCGTCGAATACAAGCACTAATGAAATTTACAGTGCTGCTCAGCCATTAAAGAGTTAATAGAAATCAATGTAGGCTGCCTACCTTTAGTAAAGGCAGCTTCAAACAAGCTATCTGGCAATAAGAGGGGAGGAGGCGTAGCCCAAGCCCTTATCGAACTATATAGAGGCAAGCACAACAATTTGGCAGTTTTATAGCCAGAAGCCGAAGGCTAGTTACCCAAGATCTTCAGAATTGGTATCGACCCCAGGGAATAGAGGATGAATTTAAAAACGTGTGACCTGAGTATTCCTGTCTAGAAAAAGCTTCTCAAACTTGGTCTTTCGGAGTCGGCATAAAACTGTAGGTCCCTTCCACTCATGAGAGAACAATAGCTCGCACGGAATCAGTCGAATAAGTAGTCCACTTAGGCTTAAACAAGTAAGACCAGGTATCAAAAACCTGTAGCACAACCAAGCCGCCGGAAGGTTTGCCGGTACAGCTTTTGAAATCTTGAAATGTGCGGGTAGGCATACGTACCCCAGCAGAATTTGTAATGCCTTTCCATAAAGAAGGCCATACATATAAGAGACTGTTTTAAATCGAGTTGACTCGAATAGGAATTAAAACGAACCGAGTTGCAACTCGATTTGACTAACCCGGTTTCACCCAATTCAAAATAGGTAATCCAGGCCTTTTTGTATCAGTCAAACTGATTCAAACCAGACTCGAGTTATACTCTCATCATACATACTGTACACTCAACTGAATTGGTTTGAGATCAGTGCTACCACAGGTTAAATTATTTATGAGTCTCAGAAGTGGTTGAAATGAGTCTTATTGAAAATAAATGAGGCGCAATAAAGGTGTTGATAAAAATGTGGAATTTTAAATGTACACTTCGAAAGCCTCTCGTGCAACGCCTACCTTCTTCTTCTTCTTCTTGTGGCACTACAGTCCGGGGCGAACCTGGGCCTTAGTCAACAATCGTCTCCAGCTGGCACGGTCCTTAGCCAGCTGCCTCCAATTTCGCACTCCAAGTTGGTTGAGGTCCTTCTCCACTTGAGTGCGCCATCGGGTTCGTGGTCGTCCTCTATTGCGTTGTCCCACTGGTTCGGAGTGGAAGCCTCTTCGGGCTGGAGCAGTGTTGTACATGCGCTCAACATTACCTAGCCATCTTAGGCGTTGAATCCATAGACGCCTAGGCACCATGTCGCTGTACAGCCCGTACAATTCGTGGTTGAATCTTCTTTTCCAGAAACCTTCAACGCAAACAGGACCAAAAATTGAACGCAGAACTTTTCTCTCGAAGAGACCAAGTGCGTCTTCATCCGCTCTTGAGATAGTCCAGGCTTCCGCGCCATAAAGCAGGACAGGGATGAACAAGGTCTTATATAATGTAAGCTTGGTCCTTGGAGAGGACTCTACTACTCAGTTGCCTCTGGATCCCAAAGAAACAGCGGTTGGCAAGAGTTATGCTGCGTTTAATTTCTGTACTGATGTTGTTCGTCAATGAGGACAAAACAAAATATATGCTGTCGAGCAAACAACGATCCGCCGCACACCACCTAGGCCAAAACGTCACAATCGACAGCTACAATTTCGAGGTAGTAAAGGAGTTTGTCTACCTCGGGGCAAATGTAAACTCCACGAATAACATCATAGTGGAGATCCGACGTAGAATCGCCCTTGGCAACTGATGCTACTTCTGTCTGTCAAGACAACTGGGCTGGAAACTCCTGACTCGAAGGACCAAAGTCATGCTCTACAAAACCCTTATTCTGCCATTCCTACTTTATGGAGCCGAAAGCTGAGCATTAGGTAAGGCTGCAGAGCTGATTCCTGGTGCCTTCGAAGGAAAAATTCTGCGTCGGATATATGGTCCCGTCTGCGAGGAAGGCAAATGGAGGAGAAGACACAACCGCGAACTCTACGAGCTGTACAAGGATGTGGATGTAGTCCGGAAGGCAAAAATCCGTCGACTACACTGGCTCGGCCACATCGAGCGAATGGACAACAACGCTCCAGCAAAGAGGGTCTCAGGGCTCAGACCCTTCATGGTTCGTCTGCCTGATAATGAATGAATGACTGATGTCGTTCGTGCTATTAACTTGCGAGCCAAGGTAGATGAAGTAATTTACTACCTCGAAGTTGTAGCTGGCTATGGTGACGTTCGGACAGATTCGTCGATGTTGTGTGTCCCATCTTGATGACAGCATATACTTTGTTTTGGCCTCATTCACCGCTAAACCTATTTTCCCTGCCTCCGTTTCAATACAAGCAAACGCTTCATTGACGGCTCGATGAGTTTGGCCAATTACATCAATGTCGTCCGCGTATGCTAGCAATTGCACGGAGTTTTGGAATATCGTGTCTTTCGTGTTGGCGTATGAGTTTTGCAAGACCTTCTCAAGTCTTCTTCTTCTTCTTTTTGTGGCGGTACAGTCCGGGGTGGACCTGGGCCTCAACCAACATACCTCTCCAACTAGCGCGATCTCTGGCTATGGTGACTATCTCCAGTTTCGCACACCAAGTTGGTTGAGGTCCTTCTCCACTTGGGTGCGCCACATTAAACGCTGGCGTCCTCTGTTGCGTTGCCCGACAGGTTCGGATTCGAAGATTCTTCGGGCCGCAGCTGTGGTGTCCATACGCTCTACATGACCAAGGACTGGGATGATCAAGGTCTTATATAGAGTCAACTTGGTTCTTCGAGAGAGGGCTCTATTACTCAATTGCCTCTTGAGCCCGAAAACAGCGGTTGGCAAGAGTTATCCTGCGCTTGATCTCGGTACTGATGTTATTTGTACAAATTACTTGGAGCCGAGGTAAGTGAAGTCCTTGACTACCTCGAAGTTATAGCTGCCCATTGTGACGCTCTGTCCAAGACTTTGATGTTGTATGTCCTTTTTTGAGGACAGCATATACTCCTTCTCAAGTACAATGTTGAAAAATCACATGACAGCGCGTCGACTTGACTTAAACTTTTTTTGGCATTAAAGGTCTCGGTGAGTTCGTTAGCGACCTTGATGGAGCAGCGAGAGCTTAACATCGTCATCAACGCCTACCTATGCCACCTAATGTTAGTGCGGTAGTCAAGCTGACACTGACACTGTTTGAGATATCGTAGAAAGAAACAACCCCTAAACAAAAAAAGCACGCACACATTGAAAAGAAGCAACTAGAGAAGAGCAGGTTTCAGCAACTCCGTTTGACACAAATTCAAATCGGTTAAACTCGGCTTGGCCGTAAATCGGGTTGACTAGGTTTATCAACTGGAGTTAACCGATCTCTAATGGATATCCCTGATTGTCATAACTTATCGGACTCTATTCAACAGTAAGTGAACCTCTAAAATTGCCTTGGCCCAATCGGCACATTCTATCTAGTTTGGCAGCTGCTACAGTTGCAACTGACAAAATATTTAGTAAGATATTAGTAAGATTTGTCTTGTGCTTCGCTTTCACGCAATTTTTTTGGACGTAATAAATAAGTGAAGCCTTTAATATTGGCTTCATACTTCGTTGCATAACGAATTGTAATGCTGCTGGGATGAGTTGTTGTCGCCAGAGGGCTCTGATGGGTTGTAGAAGAGTTACTACATACTTGATGTTTGGTGTTAGCATCGGTCAAAGTGCCACCGATCAACACATTGGTCAGTCAACCACACAAAATAAGGCTAGGAATTCTATGTGCCCTGGTGTTATGCCACAAATCAGACAGAGATTGGTGAGGATTGATGTAAACAGATTTGTCTTGGCGCCGGTTAATCGAATCCAGAATATGTTGTGATTGATTTGGGCTTATGTACTTCTTTATAAGATCATGCTAATGCTAATGCTAATGCGAACTAACCCCAGACGAGACCAAACAATACGGGTGCCAAAATTGTTGGCCGATTGCTGCGATCGTTGGTAAAAAAAATCCTAGCGACCCTAGTTTCTACAGCAACCACTAGTGTTGTGGCAGTTTTTGTTTACGAGTGGAAGGGACCTACAATTGTATGCCTACTTAAAACATCGAATTTTAAGAAGTTGTTTTTCTAGAAGCGTATACTCTTTAAGCATTGTCAGTGACTGGAAAGATGTGCAGTCGTGTAAATTATATTTTGTCCTACAAGGAAATGTGCTGGGTTCAAGTGCAATATAGTCGACTCACAGACCAACAACGCCAAAAGCCACTGCTCCAGAAGTTAGGCCGTGGCTATATACCGGCTGTAGCCCTACCAATATCATGATTATAACCTAGGAAGCTAATTTTCGGCTAAGTGGATATATCAGTGCAGCCCAATTCACAAGTCTTCGACCAAGCACCAATGCATCCAGAATGGTTGAATTATTGAGAATACATCATCAACCTTTTATTGTTTTAAATAAAGAAGGAAGCATCGTTCGCTGCGTCAATGGTCTCAAACACAAAGAGATGTGAACTTGGCAGTGATTGGCATCGATTTATCCGAATTGTAGCTGCAGCAAGATGACACTATAAGCAATACCACCGACACTCGACTTTGCTAAAGAACAAATAGTCAAGTGAGCAATCTCAAGGCAAGGTTTTAACAATTGGCCGCTGCGATCGTGTGGGTTCTCCTTTTTTGGCTGGCGCAGACCGGGGTAGATCTGTGCCTCAGCCAAAATGCCTTTCCATTTGCGTTGACATCACAAAATTTGACCAATCGCTTGAAGCATCGCAGCAGCGGTTATTCGGATGATCCCCTATTCCACAAATAACTAATTGCATGAATGCTGATTAAAATTGAAACCAGAATCATTTTCTATCGTTCGCTGACTTGTGTGGCGAAATTCATGCCAAGTTTCAAATTTCTTTTGAATTTATTCACGTAAGAAAGTGCAATCCCTTAGCGCAGTCATTGATTCCACGAACGAAGTGGTGCTGTAAATTATGAACGTTTTTCGGGCCGCTAATAGGATCCAAATTTTCTGTCTAGAATAAGCTTCTCAAACTTGACCGTTCGGAGTCGGTATACAAACTGTAGGTTCCCCCCACTCCTGAAGGAACAATACCACGCACAACACGAGTGGTTGCTGAGAAGCTAGGCCCTTTACGTGCTGTAGGGCCACCCATAATAAATTATAATGGGATCCAAACTCCCAGTTAAGGGGTCAGCGTACACAAAGGTTATTTTTAGAGAAGTTTTACTATATAACCCTGGATTTTTGGGTCTGTGCGTCGAGTCTTTCGCACTTAAACTTCGACGTCTACCTGAAAAACAAGTAATTTTCATGGCCTCACCTCTTTCGATCCACTGACAATGCTCAAAGAATATTCCTTTCTATAAAAAGAAATTTTTTCAAACTTGACCGTTTGGCCTAAAACTATACGCCTTTTGCAGTTGAGAGAACAATAGCGCGCACAACACTAATGGTGGCGGAGAAGACTTTTCATTGTCACAGCTCATTTGACAGGTCTCGGTTCCTTGGAGGTTTCTGTCATCTTCTTAGGCTGGAACGTTGGATCGAGTTTATTTTGAAAAAAATGATAGCTCAATTTGAGAAACACAAGCTTAAAGGCATTGACCAAGCACCATTGCGCACGAAAATAGGGTGCCAATGGTGAGTGGTGCAGACGTGATTACCAACATTTCGGCGTAACGCGTGGACCTAGATATGATATTTCGGAAATACAGCCTAATGAGCATATAATTTGGGCCGGCAAAATTTTGACGGCCAGAGGGTCACAAAAATCCGCTCCAACGAATTTTTGCAAATGCTACAATTTGTGAGACGCATTAAATTTGTAATTTCCAAAACTCACACCACTAGCACATCAACAATCTAACATAGACAGTTTCCACTCTGCGATTTTATTTCGAATTCAATGATTCCAAGAAGTGATTAATCTGTCTCTGGCTGATAAATTTAATCATCAGCTAATATACTAAACCCTCTCTTATGAGTCATTTCCCTCAGCCCCAAAACGAGAACCTGCACCTGTCCGCTGAAATCCCACCCAGGTGTGCCTTCATATCTTCGTTTGCACTTCAAACTACCATGCTACAGTCATTTGCCCACTTCTTCAAGTATTATCCATCACAATCAACTACATCTTTTGCGATATAAATTCTGCATCGAACAGTAAACAATGCTTTAAGTGATAAGCAACTTTGAATGAACACCTGTGCCAGCCACCTGGCTAGCAGCTTCTTCAGTTCATGTCGAGATAAGGCGCACCCAACTCTGCTATATATAAGCAGTGTTGCGCTAATTTGGATTATCAGTTCCTACTTGGATTTTTCACACTCACAGCTCCTCAAACTCTACAAATTCTAACGAATTCAAAATGATCCGTGCTGCGGTTTTAGTTGCGCTCCTTTTTGTTGCATCGGCTACTGCAACTGACGTCAGAGCTTGTAAGTATTGCATCGCGAAAATCTTCTTCATCTTGAATTGTGAACTCTAGGCAGCACACACAGCAATTAACAGTTGCGTGCAGTTACTTTAGAAACTGCACGAAACACACTGCCTCTGCGTCAAGCACAGGTCTATGGATAAGTTGTTGCATATCCTACGGTGTTACAGTGGCTGCCGGGCAGTAAAGGAATGTGGCGTCGGCTTCCATGTTCCGGATTCAATCCCACTCCCGTGCAACTTGAATAATCCGCAGAATTATTCCGAAAATCCTGGCTGTTCGGAGTTGTAGGCCTCCTTCAATTGCTAGGCGTACAACAGAAGTGCGCACTTTAGACTCCATTGCATCTAATTGTCATAATGCAACCGCCTTCAAGACTACATAACCATCTCACTAACGAATAAATTTCTCATCGTCACAGGCTCCGGCGGCAGGCCGTTCCCCATTTCAGTCGACATCGAAGGATGCTCTACAATGCCGTGTGACGTGGTGAAGGGAACCACGGCCATCATGCAGGTTAACTTCGTTGGAAGTAAGTATGAGCCACCCGCACCTAATCAAGGACTAACAAATACTTATCTATCCTCCGCATATAGACCGGGATAATATCCAGAGCATAACCGCCAAGGTCACAGCCACCGCCTTAGGCATCACAGCTCCCTACGATCTGCCCGAAGATGTTGCGGATGTTTGCTCGAATCTCTTGAATGGAGCATCATGTCCCATCGATAAGGGCGAAGACGCCATTTACAACTTCAGGTTCGCCGTCGATAACTCCTATCCCGAGATCAGCGTCAAGGTCGAGGTATCCCTCGTCGATGACAGCACCAAGCAGTCTGTGGCCTGCTTCGTCACTGACATCAAAGTGAAGAAAGGAATTGCTTAAGACACTATTGTTTTAAAATGAATAAAATATATAAATCCGTACATATCAACATTCAACGTGCCTGCTTGATGATCTGATCTGATAGTCTTAGCTGAACGACTCAAGTAATTTGTATTATGAGGCAAAGATAATTGGTAGAAGTGGTCATTAATTGCGATTGCCATAATCAGTATCGTTGTGCGATAAGGGAAGCCTGCTGCAGATTGCCGACAGGTGTTCAAACCGAATTGAGGGACTTTCTTCAAAAGAGGGCACTTGACTTTGAGTAGTATCTCCCTTACTCTCGTTGGCTGGAGTAGCAGATATGTTGGAACAAAAACAACCTGCGAATGCGAACGAGCAAGGGAAGGGTTACATTACTTTTCAGAGAAAATGTGTTTTTGAGACTGCTGAAAATTCGGTGATGGTCGCGTTCAGTTCAGATGTCGACAGCTTTAGCCACCTTTTGCACTTCAACTCTCTGATTGTCCAATGTCGTTTTAAGGATGATCGATGATTTCTAGCGAGACAGTCTCTTTTGGATGGAACGGTCTCAACGGAGTTTAGAAAATCACGTCTCGAACTCGATTCAATTGCACCCGTCAGCGTTTTTTCCACAAGTGTCGATGGCACTGGGGGTTTCATTGGCGAAGCAGATTTAATTTGTGGCCTATCTGTAAGTCGTTTGTTAATTTTCCTGCCAAGTGTCAACGATTGAGAGCATGCTCTTGATCTACTTCCGGTTGTGCTCCGGAAATGCTTAACCATCGATGAAATCCCGAACCAAGGAACCGGGTAGTCCAAAGAGGAGAAGGAACCACTGTTGATGAAAATTCAATCCTCGGTGTCGGACTTTGAAGTGTGAACCGTCCTGGCCTGGCAGAATGTATGGATTGTACATGTTTCCCATTTTACCTACTCTGCAGTATCTCGTTGTCAACACGCGTCAATTGATTAAGTGGCAATTGGACTCTACGTCAGTCAATCACCATCAGGTGCTGTGTCAGCAATCAGTTATGGCGTAATTTGTATAAAAGACGGAGACAATAAATAATTCGACGAGTGCGAATTGCGAGCTCACAAGCGTTTCACAATTGTTTAAGTTTTGTCCTATTGCTATCCCACCATCAGTGGGTGGTAAGGTGGTGATAGTGCAAAGCTGAACAGAAGCAATGAAAGAAGATTTGGATCTCGCGGAAACATCGGTGACTCTTTCACTACAAATGGAGGAGTACAGCAAGGATGCCCACTATGACCTCAACTGTTCACAATTTTCCTGGATAAAATTATGAGAGAAGTCTAAGTGCGGAGACGTGGAATAATTTGGAGTCTCATACGACATCTCGAGGACCTAGACTATGTGGACGGTATTTACCTACTCTCACAAAAGCTTAGCGACTTTTCAGGCTAAATTAGAAAACCTCTGTAGGGAAATTCGGAAGGGATGACAAAAAAACACCAGGCTGTTTCGAAGGTTCTTTATTGACAGCTTATACATTTCGCTTTTCTTTTACATATTGGTCAGGAAAACGGTGCGAGTGCACAGTAGGAATTGCGGATGGATCATTCGATCATTTAGGCCAATAGCAATTATTATAGCAAACGGATTTTCTATTTATGAAGTAAATATAATGTCTAATATACAGTCGACACCATAAGTAGACGGACTGATTTTAATTAAAAGTGACTACACCTCGCAAGATTTGCATGATGCGTCGGTTTTTAGATAAATATACAGAAGAGTAAGGCCATGAGAATCAACATCTGCATGAGGGATCCATGTGAAGGAAACCTCCCCAATTATGTAGATGCCATATATTTATAATGCGCGGTAAGATCATCCATATCCGAGGCTTGCTGTTGCTTCGTAATATTGCACGGTTGAGAAGTTACCCCCACGCGTAACCACCGAACCTCGGGGACCGGGCCCTAGATTAATACCCTGGACAAAGGCCCGCTGCATGCATTGGTTCACCTCGAAAGCGGTTGCTGCACCATCCAGAGGGCGCCACTAGGAGGCTGTATGCCAACTGGCCCTGCGCATATACAGGGATCACTGCTGGCATCTATCCGAGTTGAGAGCAATCAACAACTCTGCCTTGTATGTGCAGGCCCATGCCCTCCAATCGCAGGAGATCGCTAGAGAATTCGCCGATCGAGTCTCCCTTCACCTCTCACAGAGTCCCATACCGCCGACATCCAGTGCTGAAGACCAGTGGCAATACTGCCAAAAAGCCATCAGAAAAGCCGCAACTGATGTGCTAGGTTTCACTTTGCCACCAAAAAGAAACCACTGGTTCGATGAAGAATGTCAGCGAGCACATGCAGCCAAGCAGGAGGCATACAAGGCGGCGCTGAAAAGAAGGGCGAGAGCTGCTCGTGAGCTCTACAAGCAAAAAGAAGGGAAGAGCACCGGCTTCTCAGAAAGAAAAAAAAGAGCACGATTGAGGAGATTGAGGGATGTTACTGCAGGAACGATGTTCGGAAACTCTACCAACAGGTAAAAGGAACATGTCAAGTTCACAAAAACCGAAAGGAAACCTGCAAGGACAAGGAAGGGAACCTAGTTGGAGAACTACAGTCGGTGCTGAGAATTTGGAAAGACTACTTCTGCAGACTGTATAACGGTGAGGACGACCAATGTGCGCCGATTAAATTCCAGAAACTCTTGTATTCCTTAACAACTCTGGACGCGTTTGAATGCACAGTTTGGCTATCGTTATAGACACAAATTCTCTATTACATCCACCTAATTTTCACATAAGTTCCTGCACGATGATGATGTTGTCGCCCTCCACGATGGCACCAGCACTGGATCCCTTAATGGTTCTTGAACCGTCTGTTCCACCACAGTTCTTTGTTCTTCGTAGGTGTGGAACGCGTGCACATGACATGCGACTAGGATCAAATGCTGTGCGAAAGGTCATCGCCCATTCGTGATGCATCAGTCGTCGGTCACGATTAGAGCTGGCTGCGATTCTGACCACAAATTCGCTCGTAGGCGCGGCAGCTATACCATGGAGTCTGATGGATGCGATGCAAGACTCGGGACGTCTCAATAAGAAGAAGCTCACTCAGTACGAACCTCTTGCTCTGGCGATACTCCATCTAACCTTGCATCTATTCACTTGTAGGGAGACATTTTCTGTTCCTCCTCTTATTCCTACAGGTGAGTCATATAGTTCCATTTTAAACTAGTTGCCTGTTTCCCTATTGCCGTCAGTTCCTCTTAATGGCCACAGTCCCCATCCGTGTGCGAGTGTTTTTCCACAAAAATCTCCATTAGAGGAGAAATGCCATTCACGCCATAAATCGCAGATTGATGGTCGGATTTCTAAGAACCACTAATTAACACTGAGCCCACGTTAGGTCTTGAGCTCACTGTGAGTTAAAACCGTAAGCCGAAAGGATTGAGAGCGTGTTTTTGTTGGTGAGTGGTGTTCCGCGGAAGTCACTACCATAAGCCAACGCACGGACTCACCCCCTCAATGGAAAACGCAACCACGAAAGTATGTGAATCCGCAGAAACTCTCCGCCAGGTGATGGAGCTCATATAAATTGCGAAAACAATTCAATAAAATCCCATCCGGAATTACTCGAAAGTTGAAAGCATTCCCGGGAAATAATTTGCCTTGCAGAATTCATAGGGAATCCTTCGAATTTCCGAATAGTTTTGCAAATGCGATTGACCCAAGTGAGGCATGTTTTTCAATTGTCACCCACCGATTCCTAATTCCACCCCGGAATACCAGGGAGAGTTTCGACTATCCCTTCAACAATTTCTAAGTGGAATTACATTCCGACGGCCCCATTGATGAGCATGCCCGCACATGAATGAATGGTTTTCTGGATAACCGTCCCGGCACCGGACGTCTTGCGGCCAAACTTATGTGCACAAACCGAGAGTACTAATGCCTCAGAATATTCATCATCGGTCTTTCTTCGCTGAGGCTAGGAGCTTGTGGAGGATGTGCGAAAAAATAAATAAATTAGTTGGCTTTTAGATAAAGTCCCTTTTGGAGAGGATCGGGCCGCTCATCTTCACACCGCACATCCGTGCACACACCATCTTCACGTCCATCATCATCAGCAATCTCGTTGGCAACATCATCATCGTGATGCCCATTCTCATGACCGTCTTCATCGGGCTGACCACAAAAGTGAAAGGCTTCTCGGTCCTTCCTTAATATCCTGACACTCCCTCCTCTTCAGCCGACGCGCTGGTAGCTGGTGGCTGGTGGCTGGTGGCTAGTGGTTGGCGGTCGGTCATCTTATGGAATTACCACAGAATTCTTCTTCCTACCGTTTCATCTCTCAGATCCCCGGGTATGAGGCAGAGAGTGGGTATAGAATCCATTATGTTGACCACACACTCGCACACAACCACATTGCCCTGTTCGCTGTTCTCCTCCTCATTCTCCACCCCTGTCCTGATTGTAGTTGCAGTGGAGCAAGCAATCATATCCGGGCGAAGAAGATGAACAAACCAAAGACATAAAGGAAATTCGAAGACAATGTACAAACACACACACAGGCACACATGTGTGGCCTGAGCCAAACCAGAGAAGGTATGCGGCTACGGAGACGGTCAGCATCGTGCCCAAACTGAACCCATTCGTGTGTGATAGGGTAACAGGAGAAAAACAGTTTAAATCATGTACACACATAATATTGGCCTTTGATACGGATCCATATCCGGATTATACTGACCATCCCTTTGGGATTAAACTCAACGAAGCAAAAGATAAAATCTGTTTATAAAATAAACAAAATGATTTAGGAGGCCAAGTCGGCGGAAGACCAGTGCTGCCTTCACTCGGTCCATACGCCAACGCAGACCGGTGGTCGCTGGCCGTCCCCCCAACCACATACACACACACACACACCGAGAAAAATGACTGAAAGGAAGCGAATGATGTCGATAGAAATTGAAGCCGTTCACAAAGAAAATCGTCTTATGTGCCCATTCGTCCATTTGTTCATTCGCCCGTCCGTCTAGTCCACCCACCGCCTTGTGAGGGTTCGTCTTCGGAGTTGGCTTGATGATGAATGCACACACTCACTCGGGGTGTGTACTGGTGGCAGTTAAAGGATGATACATATAACGCTCGAGCAGATTACTTTTAATTCGAGCATAAAAAGAAGACTCGAAATAAAAGAGGCTTTCGCCCATTATTCAGGTTAAGATTGTGCTCTGTCTCGGGGATCGGGGCGGGGACTGAACAAAAAAAAAAAAAAAAACGAATCTTGCCAATCATACTGGTGGGACTGCGGTCTGAAGGCCAAACAATTAACCGTCAGGGGCAAGGGACGTCGGACGACAACAAGCACTGAGTGGCCAGATCGTTCCATGGGCAAGACGTGCCGATGCGAGTGTGGACTGGGAAAGTGGGAAGATCAACCCGGCATCCCTATTGGCCTCATTCAAAGAAAAGTTAATTAGGAAACTAAAACAGAGAAGTTATCCTTACTTTGCTGCTCCTTTGTTTGCCGTTCGCATTCGTTTAGTAATCGTTTTATTTGTTTTCCTCGTCGTTGCTTGTTTTTCCATTTTCATTCTTTATTTTTCGTTTTTATGTTTTTGTTACATTTTCCTCATTTTCGTGGGCAAAGAAGCTGGTCGGTGGGTTTCTGTTGGATTTGCTTAGGAGCCGGTCGACATAAAAGGGGTGATGAACTTTTATTTGCTTTCGCTTAGTCGCCGGATATTCTTCTCGTGTGTGTGTGGAGAATTTGAGCTGTTGAGGAGAGAGAATGTAACGAGAAATTAAATTGATTCGGTGACACTTGTGAACATGTCTTCTGTGTTCGAAGGTGGAAGATGTGACGAATTGCTGTGCTGCCGCGGCCGTTTGGGATGAGGTGCCCAGAGAGTCTGCAGGTCAAGTTGCCACTGTATGCATCTTTTAAGAAGACTTCCACAAATGCACAAGGATGACCGAAATTTTCTCCATCAACACGCGAACTGATATTTGGCCGAGGGAAAACAATTAAATCCGTCGGCTGACTATCCTTTTTTGTAAGTTTTCAGTATCAAAACAAATCCAAAGCTCGTTGGTAAATGACGCCATTTCACAAAATATAGTGGACTTGCGGTAAACAGGCACACTGCTTCTAGTCATCAAGACAAAAACTGTTTTACATTCCCTATGACTTGGTCGCTATACCGGCGGTTCGACCTACCTGTCGTTTTCGTTGTTGTCTAGGCGCTCGATGTGGCTGAGCCATCCTGGTACGGATCGTAGAGTTCGTGGCTGTGTCTTCTCCTCCATTCGACATCCTCGCAGACGGAACCATATATCGAGTGTAGAATTCTCTTTCAAGGACAACAATCAGCTCAGTAGTTTTGCTTAGCGTCCAGCTTTCGGCTCCATAGAGCAGGACTGGTGGAGTAACAATTTTCTGGAGCATGACATCGGTCTTCGAATCAGGAATTTCGAAATGTCGAGCTGCCAAGGGTCGGCATTCCACTAAGATGTCATTCGTGGAGTAAACGTTTAATGGGATCTAGGCAGTCTAGACAGGTTATATTTTGCACTAGATGGTACCCAGTAGCTCGACATCATACATTTTGTCTTGTCTTCTAGGACCATAGGACCAGATCGTTACGCTTATTCTGTCTTTAATTGCGGTGAAAATTTGTTGGAACTTTTTGAAAGAGCGAAAATAAGGTGTGTTGGACAGTTATTGCCAGAAGGAAGGTCAACTGAAACCTTAAAGCGGAAAGATATACACAGTTTTCACACACGTAACAAGAAAAAGCAAACAACGTGTATACTTTTACTACACATTGTTGCCGTCGACTACATAAGCAAGCTTAAGCAATACATGTGTCTACTGTCAAAAACGGACACTGGGTGGCGTCATAAAACAAAAAGATGGCGGTTTTTTGACAAGCTAGCTGGTACAACTTCTTTTCCTTGTCAATGTGTACTTTAATGAGTTAAAGCTAATTTCGGATAACAATAGGGAGACCTTCATGTCATGTTACATTGATTTCTAAATGCCCAATTAATCTTTTTTTTTCGCAGTCTGCGTGTAAACAAGTAACAATTTCAACCGCTCTCATCTCGATCTTCGTCACATATGTCAATAAAGGCGTTTGTATACATCATTCTTGGTGGTGATAGTCACCTTCAGTTTTTTAAAAATTCAAACATAGTTTAGAACACAATTATTTCAGAATCAATAAAATTCCGAATGGACTAGAGAGTATCTGTTCCCAGTACCTAGGGATATTACGGTATGTTAAATCGCAACGTGCGGGAGCCCCATTCTAACTAAACAATTCTTTTTACACGTATCCTACTTCAAAAGTCAATGCTATTTAACCCCTAGGGTTTTTACGAATGTCCTATATTTCTTCTTTAGACTTCAGCAAAAGCAAAACGTGGTTGTAATTGCATCGAGTGAACTGTCAAATGATGAAAAAGAGGGTTCTCGGGAGGGTGTTGTTCTTTTTTCGTGGTGCTTCTTTTTGGTGTTGCTTCTTTTGGTGCTGCAAAATTGTTGTAGCAATATCTTTTAGCGCGGTGAAGTATGAAATCAAATCGGACGCAGAAGCCCAATGCATTGGTTTTCTAAAAAAAAATCATAGTAAGCGAATTTCGAACGATACAATCCACGCTTGTGGCCCATTCATATGAGGTCGCCACGAACTGCGAACTTAGCAAACTCTGACAACTCATTCATATGGAGTTTTTTCATTCGCGGATAACTACGGGTGCAAACTGACACTTCACTGCGAATTTTTGGTCGTGGAGGTTGTGGATTGCGTTTGTGTATCACGAATTCAGTTTGACAGTTCGCGAAGAGAATGATTGATTCGTAGAGAAAAACTTTCAAATCATTAATTAGGATACTTAAACTAACTTTTATTGGGATTTTTGTCTATGAAAAAACTCGATAATTCAGTTCCAATCTTTTTGCATACCAAAAATATAACTTTTTGTTTATATTTGGTGGAAAATGGTTGTTTCTGAAAGTTCACGTTCGCAGTTCGCCGCTCATATGAATGGGCCTTAACTCTACAGCCTCTCGATTACTTTTGGAAGAGATTTGTTTACCAACAAAATTTTAGAAATTTTTTAGAAAACGTAAGCAAAAGTTCTACTGTCTAGTATGCTAGTGTTTTGTAAAGGCCCATAAAATCCGTTTCGTGCGTTGCGTCATGTCAAAAAATTGACTAAATAAGAGGAGGTGAGACCACAAGTGTGGTCGATGAGTGGAATGCGTCATAACGGATGAAGGTGGTTAACTTTTGTTGCGCTTGACAGTTCATTCTCACATGTGTATGTGATTATTTTTATTCTCATGCGTCGTAAGGGGTTGTATGGATTTTGGACGGGACGAACGTCATCATTGGCGACCTCCTTGCAATCCGGCAAATTTTTTGATTGCTGTGGATTCTAAGCAAGAGGCATGCAACATATTCAATGTGTTTGGGCCTTAATTAAAAAAGTTCCATTTGAATAAATTGTATGAGCTCGAGAAGTTGCCAATTCGTAACGACTTCATATGAATGGCCCCTTAGATTCGTCAATCTAAAGGGTTTCCCAATAGGGCCTTGACTACTTTGAATTTTATTTGTAAAAGTATTCGTTCAATAACCGTCAAACTGTCACTGTCAATTTATTCAGTGAACTCAACATGTTCATCATGGGAAAGTCCCCAAATGAGCAACTTCTGCAAATTAAAAAAAATGCAACCGAAATTCGGAGTCGGTGACTGCGACTTTAAGAGCGTTAACTCCAGTTTTCGGTCATAATTCTCGCCCCAGTAGACAATTAAAAACAAGTTTAGTATAAGAATTTGGGTTCACATATTTGTTGTGTGATGTTGCCGGGCTAGTGAAACAACTGGTTGGACGAAAATATCGCTGCCGTTCTGGCGCTAGTACAAACGATCCAAAACAATCAATTCCACTGCGTTCTCAAGAAATGGACTTGGCTTGGACCAAATTACGACGTGTTTTGCGTAAGGATCTTGGTTTGCACTCATGCAAGATCAAGCTGACATAAGAATTGAAGCCGACGGACTGTTTGAAGCGAAGATGTACGTTCTCCGACTGGGCTCTGGAGAAGATGCGTCAAGATGATGACGAAAGAATGAATTTGATCGCAAAATCCTCTTCAGCGACGAAGCTCATTTTTAGCCCTAAGGGTTCCAAATATGCGTTATTGGTCGCCATTATTACGGTTTATTTTTGGCCGGTGGTGACACTAGCCAGACAGCACACGTCACAATCGATTTATTGAAGAGTAAGTAAGGTAAGCAGTAAGAATCTTTGAACCCGAATCTGTCGGGCAACGCAACAGAGGACGCCCGTGTTTAAGGCGGCGCACCCAAGTGGATAAGGACCTCAACCAACTTGGTGTGCGAAACTGGAGACAGCTGCCAGAGATCGCGCTAGTTGGAGAGGCATGTTGGTTTAGGCCCAGGTCCACCCCGGACTGTAGCGCCACACATAGAAGAAGAGGAAGTAAGGTAAGCGTGCCATCTCAAGAAATGGGCCAGTCGAAGTGAGGTACCACTTGACTTCTTTCTGTGGGGCTACATTAAATCATTGGTTTATGCCAACAAGCTCAGACCCAACTGAGCTGTTTTGGCAGTATTTAAATGTTACCATCTACGATGACTCTGACTTTCAACATTTTCTTTAGTGGAAACGGTTTTATTTTTATTAACAGTTCGCTTCAACAAATCCGTGACATATTTGACTTACTGCGACCCATTTTTGCTTTCTTTCTAACTCCCTGAGCAATTTATTTCGAGTCTTGGTAATGAATGGTCTGGTGAATAGACCGTAGTGTTGAAGCAGTTCCTCCAATACATGACGTTTTGAAGACGAACACCCATCAATTTTAACCGCGTTATTCCGAAATTCCTACAAGAATTTTCAAGATACACCTTGTACACACAATGGGGAGGCAACAACATACTACTTACATAAAAATGTAATAGAAATGTCAGCCACAAATTTGTTCCATTAAGAAATAACTCTTCGAATTTACGAAATCGATGTTAGTGTACGTTCAGATTACACATTTCTACCAAGGATCTTATTAACAGATTTGCATTTCAAATGAGGACATCCTTCGGCAAAGTCATCAAAGTTTGTTATTTCCACATTACCGACTTTAATCCAATTTGTTTATTAAAAACAAATTATAGGCACTTAATTGCTATGCACTTCACGTCACGGATTCTTAATTCAGCACAAAAAAAATTTAAAATAAATAAGATTCCAAACGCAATGCTGATGAAAGCAAATGAGGGGGCGCCTCTAGATCATCATGCAGAAATTAAAACACCACGATGCCGATGTAATCGGTATTTTTATGTTTGTTGTCCTTTCGATTTAAATATCTTCTTATGTATAGGGTAAATGGTCCTTGGTTTTTTCATCACTTGCAGTTGCTGAAGAGAAATGGATTCAGCACGAAAATGTGAACAAACTATTTTTGAGCTCTTCTCTAGTACGGAATGGGAGATTAAGGATTTTGAAGTATGTAATCTAATTTCTTATCATACAATGATCCTGTTTTGATAAAGTGACGATCGTAGTCCAGTTTGCCTTCACAAAAAACGAAGTTGTATGTGGTTGGTCCGTCCACTGCGTAGATATTTTTGTCACCACTGCTTACTTTGTCTACCTCGCCGATACTTAACGATGACCAGGTAAATGGACAAGAAAGAAATAGATTAGTAAGAGGAACGATGAACAGGGAACACAAGTTAGTACACAAGGACGAATTAACAAATCCCAATCAAAATATTTTTTCAACAATAAGCGCACAGTCACCCTATCATTGGTTTGCCGTTAGCGAAATTTTAATGTTTTTGAGAAATCGCATTTATAGTTTTGACCGTTTATAGCAACTCGGTAGAATTCTCAAATCTCTGACAGCCATATTTGGGTGGTTGCGGATGTCATGTAGTTGCCTCTGGAACTAAGTACTGTTGTTGGTGGACGATGCCACTATAAAGGTTAATCTAGCTATGAATGGGGCATATTCGGAGTATATTCCTTCCGAATATGGAAAGCTTTTCCATGGTGGTAGGCCACAAAGGGGACCCATACGCTCTGATTGAATAGCTTGCTTATAGAGTAGCAGATTCATCTTCTGAGTTAGTCCATTTTGCTTTCGCGTGAGTGGGTGGATGTAATCAAATCAAAAAAATTGTTATAAAGGTGAATACCTTGACAGTTAGATTTATTGTGGTACCATGCTCCGGCATTTGGTATTGTGATCTGCATCTATCTGCGGATGGTGTTCTGAAACACATGAGAACCGATTTCTCAGCATATATTCGGATTTCCGTTTTCGTGTAGTAGTTGTACTTCTTTATTTCTTGGTTTTCTACTCGCCGTGCATTTACATTGCTGTAATGTAGGTCAGTGAGGCGTCTTCGAACCTACAACATTTCACTCTATCGGCCAAAGGTTGTTGGTCCGCCGCGATGATGTTGTATAACCATGGTCCAACTTTGATCCTTGATCACTTCCTGCTTATATTCCGCTCCATTGACTGGCTGCCTCGTACCTGGACACACAACTTTCTTGACCCTACTGATATATGTTCTAAAGAACGCAGAGACATGTTGGTTGAAGCCTTGACCCACAGCGGGTAGTGAGACAAGGATCGCAGATCGCAGATTAACATATCAAGTAACAAATATGTTAGATTATGTTCAACTTTTAATTTAAGGCCGGTAAAAATAAAAAAATTTATTTAGAAAAAAGAAGGGTTTGTTTTTCAAAAATTGGAATTTTAAAACAACATTTCGGAATATGTTAAAAAAGGCAGCTTGTAAAAAGAAATTGTTTATAATTTCATACAAGGTTAATTCAATGAGTAGTAGAGTATGCGTATATCATGACGTCGTACCCGTAGTATCAAAGAAAATCATACGATCAATTTTACTATACTGATTTTAATTCAATAATTCCTCACAATTTTTATAAAACATCACGAAAAATTAGTCTCTCACAGAAACTGTTAACGGAGTGACGTCACGCAAGTTTGACAGCAAATGGACATAGAACGTTCTATTGGATAAGATATGCCAGTGGTGGCCCGTGGCGTTGTGGGTATGTGCGTTGACCCCAACCTCGACGTCGTAGGTTCGATTCCTGCTCTGTGCGACGGAAAAAATTTTCACGACCCCACCTATTTCGAGTCACTGACAACGCTCAAAGAGTATTTCCTGTTTAGAAAAAGCTTCTTATACTTGGCCGTTCGGATTCGGCATTAAACTGTACATCCCTTCCACTCGTGAGAGAACAATAGCACGCACAACACGAGTGGTTGCTGAGAAGCTAGGCCCTGGCCCCCTACGGGCGTAGCGCCACCCATATATTTATATTATTATGTGCCCAAAACGCAATCATGCGCCGCTGCCGATATTTTAGAGAGATCTATGCGTTCAACCTGGCTTTTTGTATAAATTGAAAGACTTCCTCCCAAATTGAGAAACAATTGAAATGAAATGAAAACACCTGATTAAAATAAGCGTAACGACATAAGATTTATAGGTAAAGATAACATTTTTGTGCTGTGTCTCAAATTCAGCAATGCATGATTGTGTTTCATGTATTAGCAGCGTTCACATTGCACTACCGCGTTGTCCTAAAGGATCGAACGATCGAAAATTCTTTGCGTTCATATTTTACTACGCGGCTGAACGACTCCATTTATTAGAGTATTTATGTGCCATCACCATGGGAACTCAAGATCTTCCACTGATGATGTTGTCCATAAGGATCCAGACGACCCTAAAATGTATCGACAAAACATATCATTTTCATTCTTCCGCTGATGCTCATTCGTTGACATTAAAAACGCGAATGAAAGTTCAATCGAACCACTAACTAAAATTGAACTTCCGCACGACCGCTAATACGATCGTTGCTTCAGAGGGCCTATTCGGAAACGCAAACTTAGCAAACCATGAGCAACAAAACACTTGAAATGTCATAAGCATACAATTGCAAATCGTACTTTGACGTTTAATAACAATGAAACTCAAAACTCAAACAAACTTTTCTCTCAAAACAACCAAGAGCTTCTTCATCCGCTTTCAATAGCGTCCATGTCTCTGCGCCATAGAGCAGGACTGGGATGATCAAGGTTTTATACAAGATCAATTTGGTGTTTCGAGAGATGGCTCTGTTACTCAATTGCCTTTTGAGCCCAAAGAAACAGCGATTGGCAAGAGTAATTCTGCGCTTGATCTCGGGACTGGTGTTGTTGCCCCTTTTTACTCCGGAGCCTAGGTAGACGAAGTCCTTGACTACCTCAAAGTTTCTGCTGCCCAATATGACGCTCTGTACTTTGTTTTGCCCTGGTTTACCGCTAGAAACATTTTAGCCGCTTCCGCTTCAATGCCAGCAAACGCCTCATTGACGGCTCGCTATGATCGTCCAATCACGTCAATACCGTCCGTGTAAGCAAGCAGTTGAACGAACTTTTGGAAGATCGTGTCTCGGGTGTTTACGTTTGAGTTTCGCACGATCTTCTCGAGTATGATGTTGAAGAAGTCACATGACAGCGTGTCGCCTTCTCTAAAACATTTTTGGACATTGAAGGCAGTGTTACCACAGGTCAAATTATTTATGAGTCCCAGAAGCTTTAAAAACGAGTTCTTCTTCTTCTTTGTGTGGCGCTACAGTCCGGGGTGGACCTGGGCCTCAACTAACATGCCTCTCCAGCCAGCACGATCTTTCGCCAGCTGCCTCCAGTTGCGCACACCAAGTTGGTTGAGGTCCTTTTCAACTTGCGTGCGCCATCTAGTGCGAGGACGTCCTCTGTTGCGCTGTCCCAATGGCTCGG